>CM037844.1:20232440-21467809 GCA_021234535.1 Stichopus chloronotus
AAGCTGATAGGTTAAAGGTCATCATAAATGAATGAGAGAAGAGGCCATCTTTCTTATTTTACGTTTCATATTTACTGCAGGTGGTGGTAGGTAAAGAGTTACGTTTCTTCTCTGTTTTTTTTTTTTTTTTCAAATTTCGATGCTCTTTTACATGTTTTCTTTTGGCAAGATGTGCACTTTGAATCTTTATTCTAAAAGTCTGGAAAAATATATCCTTGTCGCTCAAATTCTTTTGTATATCCTTTTAATTTCTTGCATTTTCTGTGTCCCTTCTTAAGCTCAGTGATGCAGTATGATTAGCCCAAGTGCATTGTTATGGGGATAAGCCGAGAGGGGCGGGGGGAGTGTCCTGGAATTGACAGACATTTGTCTCATGTATTTCAGTGGTTAAATTATGTTACTGTTGTGCACTACACATGCCTGTAACAAAACAAGTAGAAACATAATTCTCATCTCCTGACCACTTGTCAGACTATTACATATTTCACCTTATACATTCACATATTTCTGTATCCATTCACGGAACGAACACTGAACATGACCACTTTAAAGGAACTTTTTCAAGCCTTACAGCAGAGTTCTAGCGTTTCAGCCTAGACTGTTAGGCAGACCTTGTTAGTCAAAGATTAGCCTCGCGGTGAAATGACTTCGCAACGACGTGAAGGGGAAAAAAAAGTCCAAACAAAAGGGAGGGTAAGCCATATTTTAATATCGTAGAGAACGACCATTGCGTGCAGGTCGCGGCATATGGTCTCGGTAGCGAGTGCAAATTGAAAGGACGGCATGAAATGATGTAGGCAAACACTGTGGGAAGAGAAACAGCGACGCATTTTGAAATGCAAGAATGGATTCCGCAAATAAAATTACCGCAGTAAAGCAAGTGAATTAGGTCGGTTATATGAGTTAGACTTGTGTAAGGAAAAAGGCAAAACGGGCAAGAAAATTAAACTCATCTATTAAAACTTTGTTTGCCGTACATATTCTTTTACGAGTCCTACGAGAAAATGATTTAAATGGAATATTGTTATGGCTCGTCAAACAGACTACTTTTTCTTTTTTGCTTTTCTTTTTCTTTGTATTTCCAACTCGACTGTCGAAAAAAAAAGGAAGTTAATAATTTCAAGGAGAGAGAAATATGCAGCCATAATGAATCGTATCACAGAGTCCATGGTTCGATGACGTTTTATTATATGACAAGGACTTTATCCTTGGATGTCAGTTTCTATCTGTCTAAGGTTACTAAGATATTATTCTGCAATGATGATGAATACGGATTAGCCAGTCTCAATTTGCAGGGCTTGTTTTAAAAAGACGTCATCTGAACGAGGAGTTGCGGTTGACAACTGCCTGCAGTCTAAAGTACAGGTTTAGTTACACACAGCCAAACTATTACTAGTGCTTTCATATGAGGTGAGAATACAGGATGCCGAATGTGTGAGATCTTGGCATTGTTTCATGCCATTTCAGAAAATCATCATGTTAACATTGATATGTGTACTATGGGTTACTGACGGGGACACACAGAGCTAGAGATTAAGTTGGCTGGAGTGATGCTTTTTGAAGGTCGGACAGAAGCAGTGACGTAACCAGATTTGCTTTGATCGGAGAGGGGGGCTGAGGGAAAGATGTACAATTCATTGATGGATATCAACATGTACTCATCATTTATGATGCATGCCAAAAGGGAGCCTGCTAGGGTTTTAGTGTAGGATGGTCATAAAGATTCACGTCCATCTTCATCAGTGTGTTGCAAGTCCTTCATTTTTATTACCTAATTTGGACGTTAGGCATTGTCTGCATTGTACCTGTGGCATACTATGCCTTTAAACTGTGTATTATCTAACTTGTTATATTTCATCGTTAACATGTCAACAAAGACCATATATTTAGTACGGTGGCAATTTTTAAAACAAATGGGTCATGTATGTTTTTTTTTTAATTATAAATAGATATACCCCTTGATTTGACATGTACATGTATTTTCAGCTACAATACTGGGCAATTTTTAAAGCTGGAATATGAATTGTATAGGCAATTACTTGGTTACCTCTCTCCGTCAGTGTTTCAGGGAAGAGAAAGTAGGGGAAAAGATCACCTGTCACAAATCTGAAAGAGAAATATGCGCTCATCTTCCAGATATTTGAATATAAAAATTTGGACTGGCCCCCCCCAAAAAATTAATACTCTCCAGGAAAGCATATAGTAAGTCACCGTTACTTGAAATCAAAAAGACCAATGGGAATGAGTATGAATATTTTTTTCAGTGGCTATGACATATTTTGCGGAATTTGACTTTCATTGAAACATTCTCAACTAATATTCCAGGGTTAATGGAAAGTATTATGTTACGCTAGTGTATTGCAGATCGGTTTTACTGTACTGTGCTGTTTTAATCCTGTTTTTATCATTATTGTACTAAAGTTAAATCACCAAAATGCACCAAAATCGAGGTTGTAGATACAACGTTGATTATCAAACTGGATGATAATTATGATATGTAGAAATCCCCAATTAATAAGCCCAATCCTTGACCAATCAGAGGCCCACTTAAATTTCTGAGCTTTTATTGTCTTCATTCCACTTCACTTGCTAAATGATATGAACTCAATCTTTCTTTTGAATCAGCATTTCATTACCGAAACGCTGCCCTTTAAAATCGCAGTACATTTCTTCCCTTCAGTCTTCAGTTTTAACATCTTTCTTGTACTGTTAGGCTAAAAAAAGCTAAACTAACAGACCTTCATAAAACAGAGTCTCTGCATACATCTCATACTTCTGTTTTATTACCTTTTTATTTTTTTTTTAGCAGAGTATAATGGCAGACTATGGATCTTTGATATGTGATTGGTCGTTTTAATGATAGCTCCATGTGACGTCACGGTCTTCTTGACAACTCTCTGCATACGTCACTAAGTTTGGGGGTATTCCTTGCAATTGAGTTACAATGAAACATCGGTAATAGATTATGGGAGTATATACCGTTTTGCTATCATGTACAGTGTAATTCACTTAACACAGAACTACGTTTGAAGGGATATACAAGAAGATGCTGACGTTACTGCATGACGTTCAGTCATTTTTACATGTGCACTACTCTATCATAAGACATTGAAAGAAACATCATAAAGGAAACCCAAAGAGTTGGAAAGAAAAAGAGTAATGTACAGAATTTTTTTTTTAAAGCTGTCATCTTTGTAAACCAAGAAAAGTCAATTTGGCATAGCTTTAAAATACAAACAAATGAACAAAATTGTAACAATCATGTTTTTTTTTACTAGACGAGCTATGAAACAGATATCTCAAATTAGTACTCATTATAAAACTCGATAAAAGAACTGAAACAATCTACAACGTTTGAGATAAAATAGGGTATTCTCTATTTTATTGGTATAATTGCTGCGATATGGTACATTGTAATTGTTCAAAACCAAGGCATTATATATCAATCATTCCTGTAACAGCTAATAAAAACAAAATGATTGAGCGGCTCTCAAAGAAAATGAAATCAATAGGAGCTAGCTGACATTATCGGTACACATGAGTAAATGGCAAATAATGACATAGCAGCACTAGAAAAAATGACGTCACGATTTTTAGTACTTACAATTGATAGAAATGATTTCACGATTACGTCATGTTGCTTTTCAAAGGGCCATGTTGTGTAGTCTAGAAATTTCGTTCATTAGAATATCCTTTGATGTTGATAAGAGGAGGTGCACTATATTTTTGACATTCATAATGTGTCAAACTAAAATGTCTGCGTGTTTAAACGAGATGTACATCAAAACAGTACGAAGGGCGCTGTGCAATATAAGTGCCATTGACATTACAATGTCATGTAATAATTTAATGTGATTTAAGCACGTTTCATTAAAGTGTATACATGCTCTCTGACTGTCTGAGCAACGATGGCGCTGTACTTATCGAGTTACAAGTATATCAGTTAGAGTCCCGGTACATTCACGAGGAAATAAGAAGAGAAAGGCAAAATAAAATCGCAAAAAATAAAGGTTAAATTTACTCAACGCAATCTTTGTCATTAAGAAAATTGTGTCCCAAATAAAAAAATACCTAGACAGGTAGTAATAAAAAAATGACAAAAGTAGAATAGACTTAACTAAACACATAAGTTGCTATTGAGTTATATTGCACGTTGTGTATATTTACCCTGTGTACAACCAATCTCTTTTGCGATATATAAAGTCATAATAAGTTGCATGAATTCGTCGGACAAACTGTCTTATTTAAGGATAATTTATGTAACGTACAGAAACATGATATAAAAAAACTATGCTTTAATACATAAACTACCCAAACAGCGTTCACTGTAAAATTTCGCTGAACCAATCCTCACAGCAAAGTGTACGTTCCATCGAACTTAAAAATAGAGACCTACTGGCACCTACAGCGAATAAAGTAATCGTTGTATGCATCCTTTAAGGATAAATTAACCGACCTTTAAAAAACTACTGTTACAAACATTCTGGCAGAGCTAATAAATTGAAAGCAAATATAAAATAACTAGAAACAAATATTTAATAGTCATTTCTGTAAATTTAGTTACAATGTTAGCTACGTTAAATTTATCTTTTGAGTGCATTTTCCATTGAAAGCATACCATTTACATGAAAGATAATACTAAAATAATGAACTACATGAGTGAAGTAAGCAAGACTCACCTTGAAATGTCAAGCAAAGCTGTACGTGGGTGGGGGAGGCATTTGCTCACCAGACTTTGCTAGAATGTTTTTATGTTGGCTGTAACATAGACTTTGATATTGGGTATATCTGCTGGTAGAAGAATTCTTTTACTTATTAAGCATAAAAGTCCTGTGTAATTCCTTTTGAATCTCAGTGTAACTTTGTAGTGATTGAAGATTAAATTAATTTCTGTATGAATTATGCTGATATAATATACGTTAACGTATTCGAGTATACACAAAGTCATACCGAGTAGACGCCATCAGCCAAATACGCATGACGTCATTCTAGCTTTAAAAAGCTATGTTTAAAATGCAAAGCGATCTCACTTATAGAGGCAATATACGATACAGACATCCCATATTTAAATATCTTTAGCTCCAACATAGCACATTGACGGAGAAATTGCATAGACCTAATCTTAGTGCAGTAAAATTGCAGAAAATTGTTGTCATGGTGGGTCCTAGTGATCCGTATCAGAGGTCTATAACACCAATCATTCCCCAATTCTTTGGTAATCTGTAGACCAGCCCTATATACTCTTCCCTTCCCCCAACCAACGGTAATGGGTTTTAAATTTGGTAGTCATTACAAACGCATCTGAAGGGATAAATAAGAGAAAACAGAAAAATGGTAAAAACACGTTTTAAGCAAATATTTATCAACTAACTCCAGAGAGATTTAAATATTGCATCCAGCCAAAAAGAATATATTCGCACTCTTTACGTATGACGACAATTATTGCCTAAATGGTATTGAAAGGAATACTCTCTTGGCTATGTTGATGTTGCAAGTGAATTAAACTAATCCACCAGCACAATTATCAAAAGATGCTTGAAAGCTTGAAGTTCACTTTATTTTTTATAATCAGTAAATAATGGATACGTTTTGCTTTTTGTTTTGTTCTTTAGCTTTCGTCTGCAAATATAAATTCTTTCATAGAAGCGTTTCGAGTTGATTGCTGTTATTTTTCCCAGGCCACCCCTTTTTTCAAGTCTGTAGTAGATGATCTATTATAGATAAATATTTAGAGTATTTGTCTACCGATTCCATTTACCGTAAAAATCCAAAGTTTAAGTTTCAATTATTCTTGTATTGTATGCCTTTTACGAGTTTATTCCAAAAATACTTACTACATTAGTCATCACGAAAAAAAAAAATGTGACAGCATTTGTTGTTGATGTTTAATTTTTAAACATAGTTGTAGCTCCCAGTCAATCAGCTAAAACATTGTGCGATTGTAACGAGTTTGTAATAGCTAATGCAGCGACGAGGGATAAGGTTTTGCTTTTACAGGATTGTCAACCGTGGTGTAGAAATACCTGTGGCGATGATAAGGCCTATGGAGATCCCTACAACATGGGACTTTGTTTCTAAGACTCACTGTACATTCTTGGGTACATTGGAATGTGATCTGTAGGTAACTGGAGTAAGCTTTGGCATAAAATGAGACAAAAAGAATAGATACACGTATTGCATCCACAAAATGAAAAGAATGAGAAAAAAAAGACAAAAAAAAGAGAGAAAAGGACATGTACTAAACGTTCCTTCCTCTGGAATCTTGAAATCATTACCATGTTCATGATATACCCTGTGTAAAATATAGTACTATAACGTGCCAAATTTATCATCCTGTACTTCCAATACTACTACTGTATATTAATGTTGTCTTACGTCGTGAAAAAAAAATATCGAAATGTTAGCGCTACATCGAACAGGATGAGGGCGCTATTGTAAAAAAAACCGACATCTGGAAATTTTGTGCGACACTGCGGTAGATATATCATGGTGTAAACATCACATCGATTTGATTAACCCATAACCTCGCTATCAAGCAACAACACAATTGTAAACACAGTGCATCATTCCTTTGATATACTTAACTCATAGTAATGGTGGCATAATGGTGACATCATCGTAGTTTAATGCACCCAAGAGACTAAACACCGGTAATGGATGTGAACCCTTTAAATATTCTCTGGTTAGTTGGTGATAACCTTGTTCATACTGTCCGTTAATAACTCGAAACATGGTATCTTGAAGTTCGTCCATCGATCTGGTCACGTGCACTGTGACGTCATATCGTCTGCGTTCATGTTAACCATTGGTGGACTCAAAGTGCACTGCCGTGGACTTCCGTGGATGGTATTTACAGTATTACTGAACAAGAAGTAACAATTTCTCAAAGATTATTATAGACTTACCTCTGCATCAGATCACTATTGATCACGTGGCACATACATCATTATGTGCACTTATGCTTATCATGTTATAGCTTCCTTGGAATATGATGACATTTTCCAAGTTCCATATCAAGACATTGTAGAAATTAAGCTAAGAGTGGAAATTTAAACTGTAGGTCACTATGCCTCCCCTTCCCCTCACCATCACCCCCACCCTCTCTTTATAACTGCCCTCTTCCATTTTCGTTAATCCCTTTATTATCGAATGATTGTACTGGAACATGTTCTATGTTACATCTACTTGGTACTACCAAGCACAATGTCTGAAAAAGAAAAACAAATAAAAAATATATTCCACATGGCTCATTTCATATCTCCTGGGGTAAAAGTTACGTTACATGTAATACCAGCATCTTTACGAAAACACAGTCACTAGTTTGTTCTATTAAACCTGAAGGAGATCGCGAGGGCATGCTGATGAACGGCAGCCGTTCATTGGTTGATAAGTGTAGCTAAGTTAAGTCTATCACTATGCAGAACTGCTTCAATGTCTGTCTCAATAGGGAGGTGTGTTGTCAATTGCACCTACACGGTCTCAGTTTAGTCAGTTTTCAAAGACCGTCCAAATGTGTCCTATTCGTGAAACATGACAAAGACCGCACACTCCCATACAACAAAATAATTTGACAACCTCAGACCCTTTGACCCTCAAATACCACCCGCACTGACGGTGTCTTCCAGGTTTATAGATGAACTGTATTTTTGCATCGAAAGATAGAGCCGAGAACCCTCCCTCGTTTGTCTTTTATCATTCATGTATAATATCAAGCCAAACTCACCGGATTCTTTTTAATATCATCACTATAGGTGACATCATACTGACGTCAGAAATCCTCTTTTATAATATCAATACTATGTAAACGTCTCGCGGTCCTGTTTAGTACTATCACTATACGTAATATCAGTCTCTCTGCACTAGATGAGTTTGTGCTTTATTATTACTACATTATGTCATGGGATTCCTTTAAATATTATTACAATAAGTGACATCATACTGACGTAGAAAATCCTCTTTTATTATGATATTGTAATGGGACATTAGATTGCCGTCACATTGTAATGTGACATTAGATTGCCGTCACGAGGTCCTCTTTCATTGCTATCACCATACGTGACTTCACACTGCAGTCACGAGATCCTCTGTGGCATTATCATTACTGAGGTCACGGTGACATCAGACTGCCGTCACGAGATCCTTTGTTGTATTATCATTATAATGTCACGCTGACATCAGACTGCCGTCACTAGATCCTTCTTTGCCTTATCACTAGGCACCACTTTCTCTTTGATACTGTTATCTTCAGTATCTTCTTCCTTTGTTTTAGGATCTTCGTCTGTGCTCTAAAAGAAAAATCACAACAAAAACTATCATGAAACAAACCATAACTAACTGAATATTCTTCTCCTAACATTGTTCTTGTATTTTTGTGTGCAGTGAATTTAACCTACCATGCTACGTTGTTTACATGTTCTACATATTGTAACAATTACACATTCTATGTATTAAATTTCGTTTTATTTACTAATGTTTAGAGCATAATATTGCAGTTTATGTTGCTATTTTTGTTTACACGTTTAGTGGCCAAATTCTGACAGTTTGTTACCTTTGTCGCATCTTAGTTACTCTAGGACGATTAGCCTTAGCTAATAGAGTAACCCACTTAAAATAAAATTGAAATAATATACATTAAAGAGAGTATTTGTTGTTCCTCAGAGCATGCCAACTTTCTATTCGTTTTCAATTGTCCACACGCATATCACTGAATATCCGTTACAAAACGTAATTAGCGTAGAAGATTTCACCCGAAAACGTACTGTAAATATTACTTCACGTTGAGATTTCTGGTAAAAATTCATGACTTCAAGTCTTCAGTGAACTATTTCTAGCTCACATTCCTTTTCTCATTAACTAGAGACGTTGCAGCACCAGAAAGCATAATTTTAATATATGTATGTATCGTGTTGCAAACATTCTCACCCAATACTTCGCTGTAACACGTACTACCGAAGCAACCATATGTCTCTTATGCATATTTCATTTTCTAACACAGGTGTTCTCCAAATTGCTTGTTTTTTTCTTGTGGTTGTTGCACGATAGCCACCAATCGTACATGTCTATCCCGATTAGCCATTGTTTACTGTTAAACCAGGGATGCGCAACGTGCGGCCAGCGGGAAAAATGTTGGGGGGGCATCCTGTTTGGAGGGGTAATTTGGGGCTCTCGTCTGGTCATGTGACTTCAAAATGTAACTTGATCCCTGGTTCAAAATATCACGCGATCAAAACACGGATCACTCCTTTACATGAACTATGGATATTCTCTTTGAAATATGATCAGTTTTATATGACTGTTTGACTCTTGTCAAGATGCAGGTAAATTGGTTTGATATCATCTGTGTAGCGAGAATCTCACAATTGCGGATTGCTTGCACAGTGACATTTTACGATTAGTCATTAAAGAATTAACTCAAATGACCTAGTCTAATCGGTAACGTGTTTCATCGAAACATAATGGTGGAAACTTCACTAACAAATAGCCCATAGATCAAAGGCTAGATGGGTAAGTGAAAGTTACTGAAGTGAATAGTGATGAATTTTCAACGCCATCTTATACATCCCTTTGTCTTACTTTGCGGCTCCCTCGTGGGCCACGACAACGTGATTCGGCCCTGTGTCGCACACCCTTGGGCTAAACAAAATTCCACCACCGAATCCAAGTTCCATTGAAATTAAACAGTGTCCCTTTTGTGAGGAAGAAATGGTCTTTTTGTTCCCGAACATGAAACATTAACAGATTAACAAATAGGATTACCTCCTCGACTGGTTCGTGTTCGTCTTTCCGTAGTAATCTCACCCTATCGACAGAGCCTTTCAGCACCTGTTCTCTCAGAGACTTGTTTCTATTGGTCAGTGGAAGATTCGACTCCTCGTCCTCTACATTTTCGCTGTTCAAGGATCCACGTCTCGGTGTTTGTGACGTTGCGGAGGAGCCTCCTGATTGGTTGGATAATGTCCTGCGCGTGGTTGGCCGGGGCACGTATCTACGATAGATGCTATACCGCGTGGTCCGCTGTAAACCGCTCGTTTGTGTCATTCCCATACGGTAATCGTTGATGGCTTCTGTGACTTCACCATTGAGACAGCAGAAGAAGGTGAAAAAGAACGCACCCTCAAAAGAAAAAAAAAATGAAAATAAAAAATTTCAATACCAAAGATACATGACTCATTGAAAGGTTTCTTAGAAGCACACCCTGGATCAGAAACATTAAGAAGGTACTGGTAATTTTAGCTCCTTTCTCTTGGAAGAACTCAAGTGAACCTTAGACCTGATCAAGTGTACAGGCCATCTGGTCTGACTTGATGATAAGGTGGATTTGTGTATATGATTTTTTGAACATATTGCAGTGTAGACATGAACGCAAACTGTACTTAAATTGCAGCCTTAACATTACTTGGAGAGAAGGTAGACTTTACATATCATTCTAGATAAACTTATCAAAGTCAGTTGACTCTTGAAACAATAAAGTTGTTAAAGTATGTTCATGGCACATTGCACCACGCGGTGACCTACATGCAGCCTATGGTAATGGTTTATTAAAGATGATATGGTTTAAGATTATATTACGTAAATATTTACCTGTAGCATATCAAACATAGCAAAAAGAATCTGCGGTATTATGGACAACATGTCGACGGAAAACAGTGCAAAAGCCCACGTGATCACTACCAACATAATCTGAATCCAGCAACCTTTGCAATGATTCCTGAGAAACAAATCAAAGAAACATTCGAAATTCAGTACTTTTAATTCTGTGGATAAGTACGCATTTGTTAATGTGATACCTTTCTTATTGGTAAGGCAGCAGTTTCTAAACGATGGGTGGCCACTCGTGGGTCGTCAGATGTTATTTGTTGGGTTCCCAGCAGCTCTGTGGGCCCTGTGGGTTGCGAACGATTTGCCGACCAGAAGAGCCGTTGTAGACTCGAATTCTCCCCATGGGCATTGTGTACACTTTAAAATGTCAAACGTTATATTGCAGAATATGGGGGGTTTTAGGGGTTCACCGTCGTGATATGACTGCCCCAGCGACCGATGTTTAGCACAACGAGAGACGTCAGAATAAAGATTTAGCGATTAGAGTTCCATTTATTGATGATTCGACTGGCACACACAAATCGAGCAAAATCAAGATGAGGATGATGAAGGGAAGGAAGAGGAACAGAGAGATGAGATGACAGAGGCCTACATAGTGTACAGAGAAACGACGAAGCTTAGTGTTTAATGTCCAGAGAGCCAGTGTCAGTGGCATGGCGAGGTCGATGGATTGACCCACGCCGAACTGCTAAGGATCACGGGATAGACTGCTGACACTGACCAATCACAGGTCAAATGGTTGACCTACGTAATTGAATGAGGCGGTTGCCATCCGTGATCTACCAATCACGAAAGGATTGCGCAACCTTTCTGAGAACAGGGTCTAAGTTTACTATTTCTAATGTGTTCTATTGTCTGAGGAAAATAAGAAAAAGTTAAATAAATCTGGGGTAAACACCGGAAGACTGAACTTTGTACGACCTTTTGCGTACGGTGGGGTAGAATGACCATCTCTATACAACAATATAAAAGTCCGTCCACGCCGAATTGCACGCCTACCTAAGGCTGAAGGACACCATTGGCCAGCTCCGACAGACTTGTTCACATATGCTTCGGCGACATAACTAAAGGAACGGTTCCTCTTTACAGGTAATCGAACCGGTCTAGTCGAACCTTCCCTTCTCACCTCTTTGCAGTACTGTGTAGGGCTATGGCTCTCGTTGTAGCATATTCAATTTTTACACATGGGTGACGTGACTTGACAGCAGAGTACTGGGTCGCGGGGTGACAGTGGATAGTCAGAAATGGTTTACGACTGAAAAGGGTTTAAAACAAGAGATGGAGCTTAAAACGCCCCTAATCGACTAGGACTATATGGGGTCACGTGATGTCACTTCAACTACTCACGTGATGACTTTGTTGGTCTTTTCGTCTTTAAAATATGAGCTCTCGGAGATATCCTTGCCAGTGTAAATGAGAACGAAGACAGTGATCTGAAATAAATAAAATTAGATCGTAATCTGGTTGATGATAAAGTCAACATTGTTAATGAAATGACTGTAAACCCTGGTGGTTCATTGTTATTACTGTGGCCAGAGTTCCCCTTTCTGTAAAGTTTTCTTTCTGCTGGGTCCCAGCGTCCTTGCAACAGTACACATTAAAGACAGCAACAAAAACAAGCTAAACCCTTGTCCATGTAGACCCTTATAATGCTAAGAACGTACTCAAGCACTTATGTAGGCATTACCGACAATCAAGAGAGTAAGAGACAATGTAAGATGGTCGTTGCCTCGATTATACTACAGACTATCAGCTCCAGGAGTAACCCGCAACTGATCCTGATTTTTGGCGGTAAAATTTTGACTTCTTGTAGATAGTATATAGTAACTTCGCAGGTAAATTTATTGGTGTAAGTCAATCACGGGCATACATATCTTAGATAATGGTGGAAGTGAGTGTCTATTCGCTAATACTATCTCTACATACTGCATGCTCATGTGGTATACAAAAATGTTTTGGCAAATACTCCTCCCATTTGCCCCGAATATATACTCACCGCCCATATTCCAGCAGCTGGACCAATCATAAACCAGACGAAACTTAAATCCATGAAACAGCTGCAGTAAGAATAAATACACACAAGAATACAGCTGTTAAGAACTGATCTTGGCCAAAGTAAGCCGTGTGCATAGTTATCATCTCATACTCTAATGTTTATATGGCTTACTACATCTTCATCTTTTTGTTCTTCTCATGAAGTTCAGAGAGGAACAGATCTAATCAGAGTGACCAACGAACGTTAAAATGATTTTTCCATTACATTAAAAGGACCTTTAACATCTATGTTCTAATCGAACTGTATGATTTTTGGAATAGTGACCCTTCTGAATTACCATAAATAAAAAACAACTAAATTTAAATTTGATATAAGACTTCATTAATAACACTTTGGTAAACATGCTACATATGGGATACTTCTGACTATCAAGACAAGAACACATGTGTTCTATCAGGATTAAGGCATGTACCGGCTAAAATTTTTTAAACCTTCCAATAAAGTCATGTCAGTCGTGGTTCTGAATTCGAGCATTCATGTACTTTCGGAAGTGTGTCTTAGAGGACAAGACAAAAACACAAAAGATAAACATACAGAAAAAATGAATAAATTCTTCTGCAACGAATTTTTTAAAACCTTGTCCTTGTCTTGCCTTAGTACTTCTTCATTTGAACTGCCTGTTTTGGTTTTGTAAATATTTCTTTTGATATTTTGTGGAAGTAAGAAATAAATGTTTTGTGACACTTATTGAAAATATGTATTTATCTGTAGTATGAAGTTCATCAACGATATGTAATGTTATTTCTTTTATAGAATAATTCAGAACAGAAAGCATTTGTGAAAACATAATTCATTTACAAAAAAAAAAAAATTTACGGACTGTACTCTTTTTTACTCTTTCTGGAAAAATAACATACGAAAGTCTTCAGAATGGAAAACAAGGGATAAAGATATTCAGAAACTGACACGGACCAGAGGCACAAAGAATCGACCCCCCCCCCCCATGAAATACCCCACATCCTGCAGGTTAATTGCTGACGGACGTGTAATGTTACACCAGAAAAGGAGAAGAATGCTTACACGTTAGTTGCAAAGTATTCGTCCGAATTGGTCTTAGCCAGAACACCGACTAATATCGCGGGAGCAACTAAAGGTAAAAAGAAATAATCAACATACATCTCAATAAAGTAATATCATGTGAATGTTAATTCTCTTCTTCGTTATCAAGAAAAGTATAATAAAGTAAAGAGAGAATGTGTAATGTCTGAAAGAACTTAGTTTCCTTCATCCGAAGTCAATAAGACTAATAGTCTTATTATTAAGGTATGCGATAGCTGATAATGGCACTTTGTTTTGGTCAATTCATGATTGGTCCCTCTCAGACAATTTACCTCTCTGTCCTCTCTTTAAAGTGATTTCCTATACACCCTCTTAATAACGCTTGATTCACTGTTTAAGTTCACTTCATGCACCTACTGAAGTTGACATTTTCTTTGGAAACAATACATCGAAACAGCCATCGTGATGAATAAGTTAAAAATCCCATTGTTAATATCGAGCTCCACAATACAGGCGATTTACAACCCTTCCTCCAAAAATCCTCCACGGCAATTTTACACGATGTTCCAAAGTTCAGAATACGCTCTACAGTTATAATGAATGCTATCATGGTTATGATGCTATATGCTATAATGCTTACATTGATATGCATTAATGATGACGTCAATGTGTGCGTAATGAGGAGCAGCATGAGGAGGGGACATTGTCTCATGCATATTAATTCACACAAGTTCATTTTTCGCTTTCTGCGACCAAAGTGGTCGGACTGCGACAAGAGTGTTTACTGCGACCAGAGTGGTTGCTACAGATGCTCCATGATGAAACATTTTAGCTTGAAACCCTGTTAACAAGCTTTTCATGAACTTTAGCACATATCATGTTCTTAAATTCTGTCAAAACAGATTGTTGACAAGTGCCGTACTTTTTTAGCGAATGCAGTCAGCAGGTGCGTTAGTCCACACAGTGGACGTGTATTACTCATGCATCAGCTCTGACTGCATTACATAACGTACGTTCCGGTAATACCGGTATGTTAAAAAAAAAAAAAAACCGGCATAAATCAACACCTGCTGGGAAGGTTACCGGTTCAAGGGTATTACTCGTACTCAAGTTGAGAACATTGCTCTCGATCGGACTAATAAATCGAATAGCCCCCCCCCCCTACCCATAGTAATCAACCATACTATATAACTGGGTAATACTTACGCCATCCGATGACGTAATATCTTAACATGGGTCTCTGCTGTTGATGCTCCGAGTGAATGGAATTGGCGACTTCTACGTAAAGGTTAAATGCTTCGTTGCAGATCCATCCAAAAGACGACACAAATAAGAAATGGATCAAGAGGGTGATGACATGACAAATCATCTAAAAAGTAAACCACGAAAAGTAGAGAAAACTGCAGTAAAATACATCATTCTTACGTATTTTCATCTGTATAGGTAAATGAAGACAGAAGAAAGGAAACTAGCTCAGAGGGATAGTTTAAAGGACGGAATCTTTTATAAATTTAGTCGATTTTGAAGTTTAGCCGATGCTTGATTTTGTTCCCTTTCTATATGTTGCTCTACTTTGCGTGGGTGGGGTGGGGATGGGTAGGGATGAAATGGATGACGCAAATATCAGTTGTATCTATAGATCAAATTTCGCACAGGGATTGCGGTACGGCTACGCTCTTGTTAGCCCGAAATACGGACATGTATCACTCTTACACAAGGTCTGACTGCATTTGTGTAGTTTACAATTCGTATTGAAACGGTTTAACAAATCACTGGCCTCAAGTGCTTACCTTCCTCCATTGCTCGTATTGCCTTTAAAACTACCATTAGTCATTCTGTTAGCTGCATGTTTAAAACTCACATAGACTATGCGTGGTTTCGCACAGATGAGAGGAATCTAATTACAGCGGTGTGGGGGGGGGGGGGGGTTGGAGGGGGTACGCATTGAAAGATGAACGAACAATCAAATGGTCTACTTGTTTGTTGTACGCCATACATAAAGAAACCTATGAGGTTCAACTGAGGTATTCTTACGTCATATGACGAAATACGTGAAAGACATGTAAGTACAACCGTACAACTTATGGCTGTACATATGCTCACTTCATTTTCTGTTCTGGGAGTTCCGATTAGGAAGATAAGCTGTAGTAATATTTCCGAGACTGCGAGGTTCCTGTGCACGGCGACAGTGTCGGTAACACATCTTTAGTCAAAAGAAAAAATAATTTTCGAACCAAATTATAGTTCATGATAGAAAATGATACAATTGATACCAACGAGAACAGATTGCTTATAGATGTTACAAAATCCCATACACCTAACAGCATCAATATTTGATTAGTATTCACTGCGAATGTTCATTGATTAAAATCAGCATTTAGATACACTTAACATGCTGACAATTATCACAATATTAAATTCATATTATTAAACGTCGATTCCATGCACAATTAGCATAATAATGAACAGCTTACTATTTGTAAAGATTGGGAGTTGTTTTTGTTTTTTTAAAGACAGTTTTTGCAAGTGATGTCAGTATTGAAAATATCCCCAGTTAATCAGTTTCCCTCATATGAAGAATGATTTAAAATATTTGATATCGTCACTAGGTATTTACTGTCTTTACAATCATGGATTACCACGGCATCAAAGAACGATCTCAAACTTAAGGTTTAGTCAATTTGAGAGAAAAAAGTCGAACCTGAAGTAAAAGAATGTTACTAAGGAAATTGCGAAGAAGACGATTGATATGATACATCCAATATACATCGGAAACATTGGATAAAAGCTCGGAGGTTTGCCAGGATCCCACTAAAAAAGAAACAAAAAAAAAGAAGATAAAATAAACAAAATAATAGTAACTTACAAAACTACATCAAGATTCATCAAAAGATGGAAACAAAATCAATTTTTCACCGAAGCTCAGAGTGTAGGCTGCAGTGCTACTAAGTGAAATATTTACAGTAGCCTCCTACGTCATCGACATCTGCACACAGATAGGTCAGTTAGGTGATAATGTCTTAGAAAAGGCTGAGTAATCATTTACAACCTTTCTCCAAATAAACGATAAACTTTTGTGCATACAAGACGACATACATACAACTGCATACTTAAAATATAATACAATACAATACCAATATTTTGCCTCTCAATTGATTTACAAAGCAATATTTTGACCAACGAAACGAAAATGCCTTAATGGACAGAAAATGGACACCGTTTTGACTTTGGATTTTAACCTAAAATAGACCTACATCTGTAGGAAATCTATGAAGTCCACATGTTTTACATAATTTAAAAATATGAACTTAAAAATATTGTTTTTGAAGAAAGTATTTGTGTCACAGATTGTGTGTGTTTTACTAAACTGAAGCAAATCATACGAAATATGGAGTTTTAACAATTAGGCCACGCCTATTTTCTTGCTTAATTAAAAATGAGGCCTTCAAAAGAAGTCTTGAATATGATTTAGTATTTTCTAAATATTTCTATATTCAAACAACGTTCTAAGAAGCTTCAGTGGCTGACTCCCATAACTCATCAGCGTCGCCATAAAAACAAGAAAAATAATACCAAGAGCCATGCTAGTACAACTTACTATAAAACACGTTGTAATCTATTGATTTGATAGGAACAAAATAAAGCCTACTGAAACAGGAACTTGCTCTGAGTATTCCTCATATAATTTTTGACCGACATTTAACAAATCTGCCAGTCAAATATTATTTTTGTCAGCCTTTGCTTCATTTGACTGACTTGTTTACTTTTTTCTCTCTTTGTTTCCCTTCATGGTTTCCATACCCTCAACAAATGAGTGTCGTGAAAGTAACAACCATTAAAAAAAGAATCTTGTTAGGCCCGTAAAGTGAAAAGTGGCAGCCAGGTGGTACTAGAACAAACTAGTGCCAAATATAACATCACCATATGAAGGACTCTTGTAGAGTGTCTTGTTATTGGTATCTTCTACGAGGTAAACATCCCTTGATTAGCATGTACGGGCATACTTTACAAGGTGTTTGTAATGTCCTTATTCGCACACATGATAGTTTACTTGAAAAACTCATATACCAGCAAAACTAAATGGATCATAGTCGTATTAGGACCAATGAGAGATTTCGCCAGCTCTCCAAGGTGAGGAACCTAACACTAACACTAACACTAAGAAAACAAAGTAAAAATGGGGACGTTTTGGCCATTTGCATGTGCATTTACCACCGGACACGGTTATGCTGAAAGTGTTGTTTGACTTAGAATGAAACAAAGCGGCTAATTACATGGCCAGTCACTTTGCTTTTCAGACGTATTGAAGCTATACGCAAGACAGCAACTGCACTGTTAATTCACCAAATGGCGTGTTCATCGGCCAGATCATGGGACTGCGCCTTTTGCAATTACGATTGAGCTGTTTCTTTCTAAAATAACGTTGCCTTGCATTTTTTTTCCACAAAGTCGCTTATTTGTCCTACCCTTAGAGTAAGGTTACGTGGTCTTGGGTCATACAATGGTGGCGGGAAGGGGGGGGGGGGCTGTTGGGGCACGGAGATGCATCCCAAGACCACCCTACGTATAGGAACCACTAAATGTAACATATCAAATTGGTATGTCTGTCTGTAGTAAAACATAAATTGTGGTTTTTGCAAGAATTTTCGTCAGGTTGCCTATTGCGAAGAAAAATTGCATAAAAGGCGTTAAGTTAACACTATGAGGCAGTGTTTCCCTATGGTAGTTGTACCTGTCTTGAATTAGGTCAAGGTTATTTATTTGATATGGTGTTTATTTATTTTTTAAGAGGGGGGGGGGGAGTAGTTGGACAATGTTAATAAGTACTTCACAGTAATTCAGTAAAAACTACTGCTTCGACAAAATGCCACATATTATTTTAATTTATAGTTTTGATAAAAAAAGAAAAGTAACATTGACACCACTTCAAACTAGTTTTACATAATGATACAAGAAGCTGATGAATATATATTTTACCTCAGAGTCTTTGATGTGTGTTCAAAATCATTGAATTAATTCAAAACAATACTCAAACAGCATTCAAGTTCTGCGGGTTTTGTCTTAATTTTAACCGCTTTTAAATCTATTAATACTTCATACTATTATAGTCGTTAATAAAGTAGAAATTAATGCCTGACAGTGAAACCAACCTAACCACATGGTTGCAATCATGGACGGGGATTTGGGGAGATCCCCCTCCTACTCCCAAGTTCAAGTCATGCATCCAACCCAAGTGTTTTGCTTCCCAAAAAGATATATTGAGATACCGCCGTATTTGACTGTTATTTGCTTAGAGTAATTTGTTTTGTTGGCATCGTTCATACCAGCAAAATTTGGCCACTTATTCTCCTTCCCAGATTGCATTGCGTGAATGGGTCTGACTCTGCTTAGTCCACCAAGCACAGTTTATAGAAGTTTCATTAGCTTTGTCAGTCTACTTGCATACATGACTAATTGTCTGCATACATGTTCCTTGAAGGAGATAGCCACTGAGGAACACTAATCGGCCTATTTTAGAAAAACAAAACTGGGATTTCTTTCCTCTCTTTAATGGTGAAAACCATATCTCAATCGCATGATGCGTTTGGAACTTCTGCAACTTTTAAAGAAATATCTTTTTCAAACGGTACATTGCATAATGGGACATACATGATGTCATACAGACACATCCTTTTGAATGTCCTATGTTTCTTGATTTTTTTTTTTACTAAGAAACAAAGTGACGTGATCTTAATTTCTACATTATTTTATGACAAATCTATATCCCGTACAAAAGCTATATTTTCACTGGTGTTGAATTTCAAGATTTGACGAGGACGTCAATTTCGAAGAACACAACAACTACTTCTTCTTTTTTTCAATAATTTGTCGCTGCCATATCTCATTTTTGTAGCCGTCTGCAATTATTCTCTACTTGTCAGTGCATGACATATTCCTTTAAACGTTGATTTAACCCAAATGGTGACGTCACCAGTGCGTGGGTGATATTAAAAGCCTCCTCATATTTACATACCTAGACAGAAATCATGTCAATATCCACTCAGCCTGAGGACATGGAAAACCTTGAACGATATATTTACATCCATTCTTTACATATCCATAGCTTCGTTCATCCATCACATACTGCTCCGGGAAAAATACTGACAAACGCTGTAAGGAGAGTTAACTGTATGTAATGTTATATATAAGTAATGTTATATATAATGTTACATAAGTAATGTTAACTATTATCGACATGCTGAAATACTTCTTAGGCTAAGCTTCACGTTCTTTTTCGAAATCAGAAGTACTTTGTCATCCTTGCAAATTAAAGGAAACTCTTAGATATTGATGACTTTTTGCATGGCGTATTCCTTATTTTTATTCCCATTTTTATCTTCGATACGGTAGTGCAGTACTCAATATGGTACGGTACTGTAAGTGGTATGGTACCGTAGGCCTAATTCACACTATGGGATGCTGTGCTGGTACTCTTTACGTATCCAGAAATGTACCATAACAACACACCTGGTGGACAAACTTTATCAATTGTGAAATTGTAAAAATTACATGTTTCTTTCAGGCACTATGACGTATACTCCAGTATCCTCGCAAGGAAAGAGAATATTGTTTGTAGAATATTTTGGTTGAAGGTAATGATTGCACGGATGAATAAATCGACTAACGCAATTTGTAATTAATGAAGTCTTCGGTCGGCAAGCTATTACTTACGTTAACATCATACATGTGGGTAGTTACAGCAAATACTCCGACATGTTGACATGCGCACATGGCTGTTTCTTTGTCATCTTCATCTGACATGACTTCGCATCCTTCACTCGACCAGTACCAGTCCTCTGCCCTGAATGTTCGGCAGTCAAAAAGAATCAGGGTCATTTTACACCTCTTACCAAAGCAGTTATTTAGAGTCTAGGTTGAAGATGCCTGAATCTTAACATAAACCGTATACGCATGCGTAAAACCGAATAAAAACAAAATCCTACAAATGTCTAAGAGGGGCGGCAATTCATGTTTAACGTTAAGAAAGATATCATTTTTATCGTGATGATGGGATTCCGAATAAGATACCATAATATGACATACTAAGCTGATACAGAAATTATTTTGACAGTCATTAACTGATACCGCATAGAATTCTCACTGGAAAAGAAATGTGAACATATTCTTACAACTTGTTGAGAATCGCCAGCTTGTATTGGCATGTTATTATACGATAAAGTCACACTTACCCTTGTGTTGTGTTGAGATGTTGACAAGTAGGATTTGATATGTTGGAAGGCTACAATAATATGGAAAATGAAAACAAAATACTTGATCAAGCATGGTCTCTGAACATGAATTTAAAGACCAAGTGACGTGTTTCTAGAAAAGAGTTGGCTTCATGCGAAGTTGCAGATTGAAACCCTGAATGATAATCCGTTGGAATCTTGTTTATATCTTTTCTCTTTTACGAGATGTGGCTCTTCAAAGGTTGATGAAAAATCAAGTCAATGATGTGATGTTGCACAGCATCAGCAGTCCCTTTGTTAAGCCCATGTACATTGTCTTTTAATTATTTCATTGATTGGTTTCACATTGGTAATTATTTTATTTTTTAAGAGACAATACATGCTTCCAAATAAGATCCTAGGGAAAAAAAAAACTTCAATTGTCGTTCAAACAAAGGTTAAGGCAAATCATATCATAAAGAATATCATATGAGTCCCTCCTCTGACATCACAAATTTGCATATTTAGCTTATGTTTATTCATGATACAAAGAGAGGTTTGAAAACTGGTAGATGTTTCTCGCATAAAATTGTGGCTATTTTTACCGTTTTTAATGATCAGTTCGGTCAAAACTCCAAAAGTCGTTTTTCAAGTCACACTTACTTTAAGTATTGCATTCCTTTTTTTTTTAGTGGGTGATAAATTAATTGGTTGTTCATTTCCTTGCTAAATGACCATACATCAGACTGAGCTTACATCTATAAATCCGAGTTCAAAAACCAAAGGTTTCGAAGATGTGGCGTCCACGTCTATTTTTTCTCCTGACGAATCAAAAACGGAGAACTTTAAGACCGGAGTGTTGACGTTATTCTCCCTGTGAGCAAAGGCCAGATGTTTTTCGCGGTAGAATCTCACTACCACAGGTCTGTGAAAGGTCAGATGAACATGAAACTTTATAACTAATGATAGAAAAAAAAGCAAGCGTCAATTTTGATATATAATTATAATCGAAGATTTTAAATGGACTAGCTTCGAACTAATTCATTACCTAGATGTCTGCAATTAAGAAGTCACCGAATAAATCTTAATTAAGTTTGTTATGTCGTCACACATTTCCCATAGTGCAATGTACTACTGTGAATAGAAATTTCTTTTAAATTCCATAACTTTTAAAAAGAATGCTTTGGAGATATGATTTCCATCACAAAAAGATCGAATAATATCTGTACTTTTATGGCATTGCCATGTTTGTCACTGGTAAATCCCTTTCAAAGAAACATTACGATGAAATGATGGTAATGATGAGATTATAATGAGAATTGTGACCTTCTTTTCGTAAAATTTTGTACTCAAATCTACATTAAGAGAAAATTTTTCTCGACAAATGTCAAACTACGCAATTCAATTGCAAAGAACAAGAAAGACTTTTCACAGTAACTTGTCGTTGATTCAAAACGTAAATTTGACAACCTTGTGATGACTGAAAAGGGTGCTGGTAATCCATGTGACCATATGGTATCTCCGCCACTGTTTTGTGACCAGAGGAGTCTTTCTTCAAACATATCTTGATTTATGCACAAGGTATTGGAGTGGGAGGGGGATAAAGTGCATGGATTAAAAAGTATATGGTCTTCAATTTAAAAGCACCTTTAAGTGCCACTCGAACATTAATTTAACTGACCTGCACTGTCACATGTGACTTATTTCAATGATAAACTTCTTCTGTTTATAGTTACATCATCTTAACATGTGCTATGGTTTTGAGGCACAATATTACCCAGGATGAATGTTTATCTGTATTCAGGGTGGATCATTATCTCAAAGGATTAATTAGTAGAATTTGAAGCTAGTTGGGCAGGTAAAAGGAGGAGAAGAAAAAGGAAACGTGTGTGTTACATCTCCTATTTGGAAATGATTTTTAATGGCAATAATGTAAAACGTTACTTACTCAGGGTGGTTTGGTAGTAACCCATGCAAAGATGTCAATTTGACAAACGAGTAACCGATTACGTCATCTACAAAATTAAACATGAAAACGAAAAACAAAGTGGTCAAACAAACAAGACAGTGGTCAGTGCACACGAGTGCCGTTGGAGTGTGTTTGGCAAAGAAGAATATTGTAATGTAAATGCATCGGGGACGGGTGATGTGCAGGGAGATAACAAGACCTTCGGATCACCTATGGATTAAATAGAGGCTTAATGGATTAAATGGAGATTTTGGTAAATGCTGAAACTTTGGAGATCAATAGCAGAGTAAGTCGTTTTGAGCTGAAATGGAATGGTTTCAACTCATCACCGATTTAGGACAACCTCTGTATTTCGCTTCCCTTTCTCACCATTCTCATCAAAGAATCTAAATGCAACAGCAAATGAGGAAATGGACGGGGGGGGGGGGGGGGTGTGAAGAAACTACATGACTACATTTGTGATTTCAAATGGTAGAAACAGATAAATGGTATCCTCGGTTGAAATGTAAAAATATTATAAGGGGTTACCAGTGTGTTATCAATACTCTTGACAACCCCCTCTGCTGCCTCTAGGTGTGACAGTGTTGTACAAGTTAACTTTCTGATTGTTCAGACATAGAAGTGTTAATCAAACTGTTGACTTTTATTTTCTCCCTCGATAGTTCAACATCATCACGATAGTATGAGGTGTAACCTTTGCAGCTCTTATAACACAACGAGCACGCGAACTGGCGTTACATAGGCTACGAAATATGACTGCAAAAGAAAGAAAGAAAGAATGACACTCAAACTATATGGGACAGTGACGTCGTAACAAACTTTTCAAGCATCGACGATTAAAGGTTATTATTACAACAATTTTAATGTTGAATATAAGTGATTTAACGCCAAAACGTGTTGTGTACTGGATGCAAATTGCGACATTGTCAGCGGCAAGACTGCCCTAGTTGACTGCAGAACGTTCCACATGCGAACGCCCTGTATCTCACCGTTGAAGGTGAGATCCCAGGGCGTTAATGGATAACCTCTAAGGTCTTGCTCTGTTGCAACCAAATATTCTATGTTTAAAGAGTAAAGGAGCTGTATCACCCATGAAGATGGATTTAGATCAACTGAAATTGTGACTATCCTAACAATCATTAGTGAGTACAGAACTAGATCGGCACGGTCCTTTAAGCTTTTTTTTTTTTTTTTTTTGTTAGCGGTAGGGTGGCGCTAGTCGTAAAAAAGTAAGGTAGGAAAGAAAATGTTCGGAAACTGTCTGGGGTGATGAGTTTTTGTCTTTTTAACTCATCACCCCAGATAGTTTCAATTCTCGCAACCACCTATCTCTAGTCCCTCCCTCAGCCTGTCTTAAATTCCTCCACATGTGTAATCAAAACAATGGATCCCTGTGTGCGCTGTGTAATACGAGCTGCTCTGCATCTTTCGAATTTGCTGTCAATCTAAGAGTACTCTAACTTAGAACCAGTTGAGCATTTTGCTTTCCAGGAGGTAAAAATATAGCTTAGGGTGATGCAATACAGCCTTTAAACTTCACAAACACGGCTCTCCGAGAGGCACATTAAGTTGTTGAGTTTAAATTCACTAATGAGTGATTCAATTTTAGTTTTCAATTTTCGTGACCAGACACTTTTCGCATTAGGCTCTAATTCACATTCTCATACTCTTAGTCAGTTACAAGTCAGGGTAAAAATTCACACTACGATAGTTTCCATAACTCCAGAATGTAAAACGTTACCAAGTATGCTAATTATAAGCACTGTCATGCATGTGTACCTATCCTTCAAACCTTCATAAAATTATCAACTATTACCCCTTTAATGTGATTATGAATGCGCGTGTACTATTAGCGATAAAGAACAACTAAAGAATATTCAACAATGTTATAGATAGTAATAGCATATGAAATCAGAAGGAAAAATATACGTAAGCTGTCCCTTAAATGGCATGACCAAAAGCTGCTTTTGCTCCTATAAATGTTTAACCTCGCCAGTCGATTGTAAAGTTGGATGTTTGAATAATCTTGAGACTCACCGGCAGATTCATAATCATCAAGTAATTGGTATTCCGGGAGTTTGATCCAGCCTTCCGTTTCATCCAGGGCCCCATCTTTAACGTTAGCCTGCATGATTCTGAAATTCCTCAAATAGTTTGGCAGGACGATGTTATTCAGTTCCGAAGGATCAGAGAGTCTGACAAAGAAAGCTTGCGGAAAGAGAAGAAAAATAAAAGAGTTGTACTTACAAGAGGAATGAAAGTGATGCCGTCGATTGCAAGTGATGTCAATGATGAAAATTAAAGAAATGCAGATCTATCTTTTTTTAACAGGATTTTTTTTAATGTAACAGCAAAACGTTTGTGGAAGTGTTGCATTCAGTACAACATAATGCAGTTTGTTGGGGAAAGGAGATAGGGAGATCACAGGTACTGTATTTTGTACCATTATCCGCGATCTGAGAAAAAAAGAAAAGAAATGTAGACGGACAGGTCATTTCTAAACTTAGCATCGTTAACGTTTAGCTTCACGTTTAGTGAAAATAAATTAACGTACTTTTCTTTGCAGTCTTTATTTCGTGGGACATATGAAGCAAATATTATTCGTGTAGAAACTTAGCAGCCAGTCAGTTGGAACAAAAGTCAAATTCCAATTAGGCCTATTCCATAATTATACATCACCTATTGTGTGTGTGTGTGTCTTCTTTTCATTCAAAATATTTGACAAAATGCATTTTAACGATCGTTTGAAAGGAAAATTGCACCGTACAATTGTGCAATATCCTTGTCGCAACTTCACCACTTTTAATACAAATGTTAGGCACAAGAGAGGGCAATGCAAAATCCTCAAATGGGCAATGTTTAAATAATTAAATATTTTATGATATCACTGTCATGTTTTCATTCAGGTTTGTTCAGCATGACTCCATGAACCGTTTCGTAACTTACCGATCTTATTCAGGTCAAATGCCGTCAGCGCGCTGTGTAGGCTTATTTCTTGTCTCGTCAAGTGACCTTTGAGGCTGCGTACCAACATAGCGGACAATCGATCCAATACTTCTAACAGTTTGACGGCGGCGTATCCTCGAGGGTTTGTGGCGTTCCACGCTGAATAAAATGCCCCGCGTGGGAGGAGCGTGTCCACCAGCTGAAGAATGCCCTAAATATTAAAGTGCAATTATGAATATGCAAATTATGTGTATGAATATTTACATTCATATCGAGTTTATCGAGGTGACGAATAGAATCGTCACAATGGTAATAAGAAATGCAGCTAACCGGATTTATAAGGTTTCAATGGTGAACGCTATATAGTTTACAATTTGCTGAAAATTTCTAATGAAAATAACTCAAGATGTCTCACATCCTCATTTGACACTTCAAGCATATATTTCAACATGAGTTGACGTAAGTTGTTTTATACAGATTGACAACTTTATCTTAAACAGTATTATCAATGAGTTACGGTACAGTGAATCGTTGGCCTCACTCTGCAGAAATTGATGACTTAGTTCCCGACGGAATATGAGGAGAATGAATGATCATATGGGAACTACATAAAGGAAGTTCTATCACCACCTCCCTCTCCCACCCCCCCCCCCACACACAAAAGAAAATAAACTGTATTTAAAGGAACCATTACAAGAAGGTTAGATGGTAACAGAAGTTCTGTTTGTATCTCTAAACGTACCTCTGAAAAGTTCAGAGTATCTATTATCGTTGGGTAAGAGACCGTGTCTTTGTGAGACCTGATCCGCTCAGTCCAAGGATTATTGACCACCGCGCTATTTTGAACTTGAATCAGCTTGTCGATGATATCAATCACAGCAACTAGGTCAGAGGGGTTGGAAACTTGCGCCATTTGCCGTAAGGTTTTGGTCACATTTTCAAGCAAGTACATTTCATTCCGGTCAAACATAATTGGTGATTCTAGTTCATCTTGTATCTGGTCAGAAAAAAGGGGAAAAATGTCAGTGACGTAGAACAGAATAAGAATGATGGACTAACAATGGGGTCTCTAAGGTAAGAAACAAAAGCAATGAGGACATAAATATGACCAAAACTATAATTAAAAATAGTAATGAAATGTATATTAAAGAATTCCGTAAAAGTTTATACCAAGAAAAAAGGCCTACTCGTATTATAATAAGAAAGAAACCGGCTATCATGACAATAGGTTATGTTGAATGATTCAATTTGAAATTGATCTTAGAAAAAGTTCAACTGTAACTTTTCTCAGACAAACGTGTAGATAACCGTAAAACACAAGCAGGTTAGAATTTAGCGATGCATAGGTAACTTTAAGGATGGCCTAGCCACAATAACAAAATATTTAAAGCAGCACTGTACACCTAGACATTCTCCCTCATTTGCCACCAAAGACGCCCACCTTGGCACCACACCCCATTCAGGCCGTTCCTCCACGGCTTGCTTACCTCCTTTTTTACTACGAGAATATCACGCGTCACACAGCTGGAAATATCTACGGGACCCCACAGTCCTTTCCTTGCCGTACTGTTCCTACATGTTCTTGTTGCTGTTCCGTCTGTTCGAAGGGGAGGGGGGGGGGGCAGGTTCACAAGCGTTATAGACATGATAAGAAAAACGAAGAAGAAAGTATATTTGAATCCGTTCCTCGACCATGAAATGCCAACATTGAATAAACTTTTGTCAAAAGGAAAAAAAAAGCTACGCAGAAATGCTTAATCTTGTTGGTAAATCCCCCTCAACTTTCCAAAAACATATTTATGTTTCAAAACCCTGTTACGTCATGGCTATCAGACATTGAAACGACTCTTCAAAGTTTGGTTTAGAGTTAAAACAAAATGCTCAAAAGTGCAAACAAACAGCATGAATAAAATCAACTTTTACCTCCTCGTAAAGTCGGACAGGGCAACTTGACTGTGATCCCAGCGGTTGTGCGAGGCCATTCGAGATTACCTGCAACGTCCTCATCGCATTTCGGTCCTATCAACGACAACGTTAAAAAAAAAAATGTGATTTATGTAGGCCTATACCACTTTAACCAATATTACACAAGCTGTCGTCATTGTATATGTTTCACAGCGACTGTCTGTAGTTCGAAGGTACTTTTAATTTTGCAAACATTTGAAATGGTAAAACACAGCTGGAGGAACAAATCGATAAGACTACGATATGTCTGTAAACACGTGATTGACGTCCCTTGGTATATAATATAACCGGTCGATTAATTGTGTCTGATAGATTTCAACAATCCAGTCATACATTTACATAAGCACCGTACAATGTTCATCTAACTTTATTTTAAATATAAATACCGTAGGAGACATAACCATGGCTTAAAGGTCTTTTAAATTTGTTTATTCACAATCTTTTTAAAAGTAACTATTTCAACCCTATTTCATCTCCTCTTTCCCATCAGACTTAGAAAAAAAGTCTCTTAATTCACTAATTAATTCTCAGAAAAAAAATACATTGTGAAAGATATTTTTTTCATTTATGCATTTGCGAACTGTTTAAGGGAATATTTTATCGACAATTGAGAGGGGTCTTAATTACAGCTTTTCCACTGCAAGTATTTTAAGCCCCATGCCAATGTTTTGTTTTTAACTCAAGATATCGCTGTTTGAAGAAAGACTTCTCTAGCCAAAAAATATTTCCAGTTGCCTGAAGAGTAACAATGGCAAATAATTGAAAGCCGGCTTTGTTTTTCTTTGAAATGAAGCCCACATTTAGTCTTCAGATTTCCTACCAGTGATAACGTAGACACATATATTGCACAAATTTACCTTAAAATGTTGCGGAAAGTATGGTCACAGCTCTTAAACTATTGTAATGTTCTTTTTAAGACAGTTAAATTTATAAAGTTTTACAAAGGATATTCATGTAGTTGTCTTCTAGAGGTTCTCTTTCGACTTTCAAAATATTTTCATTCCTCTCCTCAAACAAGAATTGGCAAATAAAAATTGGTGAAGACTTACCTAAAGTCTTAGTACAGGAAGCGTCACATGACCTGACCTTGTCGATCCCACATTTGTCTTAAAAGCAAAAAAGTATGGAAAAAAAAGTCAAGTTGACTTAACTTGAAAGAGTAACTGACCACAGAATGTAACGATGACAATGTAGTAGGTGTGAATTCATTCCACTTATCATCCTGGAATGAAAACCATCAAACACTAATGGGACAGATTAGAGAGACATTATTGGCTGTGTTGTATATCGTTAGGCCAAGAACTTTCAAGAAAGTGTTTTACATTACCTAAGATGTATATTCCCCGTCTCCCGGTATGAAGCGTAACGAAAGAAAACCTACTAAAGCTTTTAGATTAATAAAATTTTCTTACGAACGTAATCTAATGCCATGATTTAAGGTAAATGCGCCATTGATGAAAGCATACCAGTTGCGACGAGGGAGCATCCTTCCTGGGAGGGAGGGGCTCGAGGCTCAAAGGGCTCCCAGGATCAGTTACATATTAGCTAAAATTCTGGGAAGACTAATTAAGTGAAGCGCCAGCATCATTTTGGCGATACCAGAGAATCTGTAGATGAATATACACTTCAGATTACCAAGACATCCCCTTTCAAGGTTCCGTCATCTAAAATCTAGCTGGGTGTGCTTCCCGTCCCTCAGCTTGCACCGGCACTGGAGGATACTGAGCATACTATAGGTAACAGATGTCTAAGAATTTTATATTATTTCCTTTCTAGACAGAAATAGAACCGCTTCGTTGGCAAATAAAACTACTTACCAAATATGTTGGAAGGCCACAACAATTTGACATGTCCTCGAGTTCCGCTCCGAAAGTCGGTCCATTCGACAACATTGCCGCAGAAAGATAAGCTACAGTCGCCGAATATCTCCTTAATCTGCCTCTCATTGTAAGCTTCATTCCACACGTGAAAGTGTCCTATCTCACCTACGAAGTTCATGGCATCTTCATCTGTAAAATTCCCCTCTGTAGCTCCTTCTCGAGGAGGGCTACCTATGATAAATTCACCTCCTTTATCGATACTGCTCCCCGTGAAGAGACCTGTTCCTGAATCTCGTACATCACCGTCCAAGAAGGTTGCCCAAGAACCATCTAAGGTTATCAAATGCAGAAGAAAGAAGTTAGTCCAGTAGTTGCATCAAAATGGATATAATTTACAATTAAGATAACTTTCACTTACTTTTCAATTAGCCCAAGAAAATCTACTTCAACTGCCATTAAAGTGGCCTTCACTCCTTCATTTTGCATGTCCCAAGGACGTCACAGGTAACATGTGTCAGTTCCACTCTAGTGCTTGTAATACTAACTAATGATGCCATAACATTCTAATGCTTAAATTGCAACCGATTTGAACCATTCTGTGTTTATTCGCTGTTTCCTTCATTTATTCTCCGGGTGTAACATAATTTGCTTTTTGCCAATAACGCATCATATTTGTATATTATATAGTGTATTACTAGTGAGATATTCAATTTTTTTTCAGATTTGTTTTCTGTTGCAAAAGAACCACTTTACGGATGTCGCAGTCGCGATCCACTATATAGCAGAAGTGCCGGCGAAAGAAGCTTAGGTGACAAGCTACCCAGTTTTAGCAACATTTGACTTGCGGATTACAGGGTTTTCTGCAATCTTCATATATTTTATCCTATTCTCGTGTCACGTTAAGGCGACAAATGGGAACAAATTGAAAAGAAAAGAATGAATGAAATTAGGTTCTTAGAGTTTGAAGCATTCATTTGTATTGAGTAATGATTGCTGCAAAACTGTTTACATAAAAATCTTTATCGTGATTTTGGCAGAATGATTTTTTTCACAAACCTCCATTATTCCATGTAATCGCTAAATGTATCCATTTCCCTGGGGTGATCTTCAGATTTGGTGACGTCACTGATTCGTTCCCTATCGTCAGTTGGAAGGAAAACCCACCAGAAAAGTTGATAGGACTGAGTTGTTCCTTGTATGAGACCAGGGTGGTGTTGAAGTTGAACATCTCGGGTGAAAACTTTACCCAGAATGCAATGGTGAACCGCTCCAGAGATGGAAAGGTCTTACCGACGAGTTTTACGTAATTGTTCGTCGTAAAGTTTATCGTGGTAGTGTTCATCGGGAAAACCAATTTAGAATTCACTGCATTTGCTATATAGGAGAGTAACATTAAACGATCTTAGACATAGTAAGAAAAATAGTACTTTAAAGAAAACCTTTAACCAAATGTTTCAATTTTTACAAGTTAGACGATTACAGCAAGCATCAAAACGATGATCATAGCTCTTTTTTTTTTCAGGAAATGTGTTTTTAAAGTCCTCTAGCGTCAACTCAATCCATTTAGTACTGTGCTAGCACTCTACTAAGTACAAATCAAAATATGGGAATTTGCTGGAATTAACACACAAAAAGCTGGAAAGAAGTAGAAAAATTGTGCCAGCGACTGGTTGAGTCATAGAATGATTTAGTCACTGACTGGCGGAGTCTTTGAGTGAATGAAGGACTCAGTGACCGATTTACTTTATGAAAATAGTCACTGACTCACGTTAAAGTACTGAAACACTGTTCAAGGATATATTGTGCAGAATTTCATGGTGGGATTGCTGGCCTTCGAATATGTTTAACATGCTCCAACTAGCGTCAAGGGAAGCCGGGGGGGGGGGGGTTGAATGCATTATGCAGCTAGTGATGTCATAGGCCTTCGGACTCCCTTGAATGATGTTATGATACTCGGCATTAATACGAGAGGTTTGGAGAATATTCCAGAACTCTTACGTTGTATAAATTGTGTTTGTCTTTTGTGAAGGATTGATCTTTAATCCACTGATTTAACGCCTGGTGGATCCTGTGCATACATATGCCTATAGTTTACTCTCATTAAAATCGTTTCCCAACGTTAGTCTCATTTAGTCCAACCAGCCCGTCTCTTCGGTATCATCTTTATTGCCTACATGAATACACTGCTTATTCAACGATACGAAGCCTAACCATACGATACCGCCATGTCTATCGTTAACCTTGCTGTCCGACTAATATCTTTTTCTGATTAGAGGATATGATCCATCGCCTGTCACCGTTTTACATCAACTCCTTTTTTTACCATTGTGTGACATTGAATAAGTCATATGATGAGTCAGACAATGATTGAGTCACAGGATGATTGAGTCATTAGGTGAGTCAGAGACTGAATCACTGTCTTGCTGAAACATTGACTGGCTTGGGAAAATAACAGAGTGGCTGAGTGAGTATTTGACTGAAAAAAAAATGAATAAGTGACACTAACTGAGTCACTGACTAACTGAGTCATAGGATGAGTGAGTGCATGACTGAGGCATAAGATGATTGAGTCACTGACTGAGTAAATGACTGGCTGAGTTATATGATGAGTCTCAGTGACTGACTGAGGTTACTGAAAGAGTCAGTGACTGAATCACTATCTTGCTGTGATATTGACTGGCCCGGGGAGTAACTGTCTGACTGATTAGCTGACTGTCTAACTGACTTGGAGTGATTAATTAATATTGACTGAAACAGTCTCTGAACGAGTGACTGAATTAGATAGTGTACTGATCGAGTCATGGAATGATTAAGTCACTAAAAAGTGGCTGACTGATTGATTGACAGACTGATTGACTAACTAATTGACTGACTGACTGAAAAAACTGACTGACAGATGTATTAATGGAGTCGAAAAAAGCTTTATGGTCAATAATCATACTAATTAAATGTTTCATTTCAAATTAATACATTCTCCATTGAGACATGTCTTGTTGAAGATATGAGATTTACAGGAATTATGGACAAAAATCAAACCTGATCTGATTAGACCATCTTCATCCAAAAGTACGTGCCGGACACACTAATATCAAATTACAACATCACTGTTTACTAGTATTGACTAAAACAATACTGAAACATGAACAAAAACCTGATAATGGAGATTTTTAAGGCAAAATTCTTGCGAACTCCGTCAGAGGTGATCAATGCGAGATGACTCATGTAACAAACTATTGAAAGAATCTATACCAAGGTTTCGACAATAGTGTCTTCGAATGGTTTCTGACAGGTCCTAAACGGATAACCCACTCTTAACGATTATTTACTCGATAAACGCATGGGGTACACTTGCAAGGACTAGCTCCATCAATTTGCTTTTCCCGCTGTATCTATGTCTAACGATATACACGTGACATCTTACAACATCTGCATGCATACCTTAAACTATGACGAGGAACCTTTAAAAAAATATATCTCAAAGAAACTTCATTCTAATTACATCTAAGTAATTCATTAAAACATCCGTAAAGAGGTATGAAATCCAAGATGGAACGTTCCAAGTAGAAATCGATTAACAATAGTGTTCTTTGTATATCAAAATTTTTTGCTTAAGTATGACTTGTCTAAGTTAGGACTTTCCTGAATAGCCTGTAATATGCACATATGCTCCAACATGGAAATACCTTTTTGGTTTAGCGTTTTTGTTTTTTTTTTTTGTAACATTTTTCTTTTTACATTAATATTTGATTTGGTCTTCATATTATTTGAAAAAGATATTCAATTAGAAATTTTAGTGGTAACTTTGACAGAAGAGAATACGTTCTACCTACACATATGAGCATGGTACATATAATGACCTTTTAGACTTGTGTGCACATTAGCCATCCTGAAGCGTTTGCAAATAACTTACTAAGCGGCATTCTTTACTTATTATTAATGGAGATAATGAGTCTGACATTTTTGACAAATTAAGATCTTTCCTTACCCATGCAGAAGTTACCGTTCCACATGAATCCAGGAACGCATCTGCAAATATAGGGCCCTGGCGTGTTAATGCAAACAGGCGGCACATAAAAGTTTGATGAACACGAGGAGACAGATGGTTCCATTTCAGCTGTGGGGGACAGGAAGTAATAATATTCTTACAAACGCCTTAAAAAACAAGAATGTTAGATATACACGCAATGGGAAAATAATAAAAAGAAAAGAATGTTAAAAATAGAGAGGTAATTCGCAAATAATAAAAAGAAAAGAATGTTAAAAGTAGAGAGGTAATTCAAAAATAATAAAATAAAAAGTTAAATCTACGACAATAGTTATGATGACAACGACGAATAGGAAGATGATGATGATGATGATGACGATGATGATAGTGATGAATAGGAAGAAAATAATGGCGATGATGATGGTATTGATACTCCTACAAATGATGGTGATGGTAGTGATAAAGGAGATGATGATAAAAATGAAGAGTATGACAATTATGGTGATAATGATAATAGTGATGATGATAATGATGGTGGAGATGAAGATGTGATGAGGAAAAAAAATAATGGCAATGGTGATTCTAATGAATGTATGAACGATAATAATTCTGATAAGCATGATGATTACGATGGTGTTTTTATCAATGATGGTGGTTTTCTTGAAAATGACCACTTTTGATTGATATATTTCTAAGTCCATGATTTTCTGTATTGACGTATTACAGTTAGTCACAAATATCGATCCTAGCTATGTTCAAGCATGATTTGTTTTATTTCATTTTGTATTTCTATCACACAAGCATTTTACAAGTCTTTTTTTTCACAACAGCAATAACCCCAAGTAAATGCTCCGTGTTACAGCAACATCGCTGATGTTTAACTTATTTCTTTTCCGAGGCCTTTCGGAGAGACAAAAAAGTTGAAGTGAAGTGGAATAATGAGCTCAATTAGTATTCCTACAGCTATTCCTCAGATCAAGCTTCAAAATCGATCTTTCGTCTCTTTCAAAAGAGAAATAAAACAAGAGAAAAAAAGAAAAAGATAAAGAGAACAGAAAGGGGGAATGGAAGACATTCAAGAAAATGAGTCTAATCAAAAGAAGAAGCTGCTCTACTATGAATAAAGGAGCATCCTCAACGTAATCGATTAAGAATATATATTAGTTTTATATCGTCAAACAAAAGAGCTCTAAAGCACACCCACCTAGTTTCGTAATTACATTCTGACGTCATTTTATCACATGTATCACATTTATATGACAAAAAATAAAGGTTCGTTTACTGTAGTTGTAATGGTACATTCTGTGTCAATACAAGTATTGTAAATTCAACTGTCTGTTTAACTGTCAACTGACTGTTACTAAAAGACTTCTTCTGCAATGTTTTTTCAATGAGAAATTGCTATATTGGTACGTTCTTGTACAGAAAGGTTCAGACCAGCGGGTTGGTTTTTTTTTATTTTTTAAGCATATTGTTTATTTGGTTTCAAAGGGGGATAATCTCTGGTGGTACTGTAGAAGGAAACGAAAGCACATTTTTTTAAAATCCTATTTACGGGAGTATTATGTGATGTGGCAATATCCAGCAAACAAAGGAAAAGGACGCTGACTGACTTTTGTATCTTTCTCAGTTTGTAAAGTCGTAAAAGTCACACAATCAAACTATCGGTCGTCAAACACTTTTGGGAGGTAGATTGAGAAGGTCACGCCGCTGCATATAGGTTTATCCAAATTTGGACCACGCCAAATGTAACAACCAAGCTAAGGTACTTTACCATATGCCAGTTACTAATCTTAGTACCTCAAGAATACTACAAGTAACCTTGTCATTCAAATAAAACATTTCTACGTTTGACTGTTTCTAGCATTTCATGATGCCAAGCGTCTTAGTTTTAAAGGGGATTTTATGTAAAAAAATAATTATTTGAAACTGATAAGCAATTAATCACAACTTTATTAAACTCTGGATAAGCTTCAACCGTCTAATGCTGACGTACTGAAAAGACGTAACTTTTATTATCATCTGTTGCTTAAAAGTTCACTACTGTATTTACATCATAATGTTGATGGATTTATTTTCAAAATGTTTTAGTTTCTCAGTTAGTTTTTTGCACGTACATTAAAGAGTAGAAGAAAGGAAAATCCAAGGATAGAAAAGGAATGTTATCGTGAACTATCAATAAAAAAATGAAATCAGATGATTTGATGATTCTGTATTGTGTGTTATAAATGTATGAATGTAAATGCATCAATTTTCACAAAAAAAAAAAAAAAAATAGCACTTATTGCTGAATGTACGATCTCACCTTTAACAACGACCACTAACATAGCGAAAACAACGATCCAGCGAAGATTGTTGGTAGAGTCCATCCTACGGCGATTTCGACGTCCTCGTCTATCCTGTAAAAGTCGCCGAGAGAAACCCATTTTCACTTTACACGACAAATAACACGGAAGAACGAAGAAAAGTAGAAATAGTACTGTAATTCATTCACAGTCGTCTGCCGCAATCCTCGAGATACGGGCTATACATGTAAATATATATTGTGAATCATCGCAGCGTTCAGGCCCGATGTGGTTAATCACCGACAGTCATTGCACAAAGTAAAAAAATCCACGCAGAGCGGACGGTAATATAACAAATCACATTACGAGTTGAGTCTGTACATCATGCATGTTATCGACGTAACAGATCAATCAAGTGGCACATGAAAAAAACTAAACAGTCGATCAGTTGGAAAATTCTGTTCGGTTGTAGACGTAACAGAAACAGGGTGACAGCTGGTTTCATCAAGCTGTTTTAATTCCAGCCAATAATCATGCCACGTATTTTCGTTTAGATGTTGCTTTATCATTAACTGAACACCGTTCACACAGAGACATGTAATCTGCAGACCTGCTCGTATATTCTACTCTCCATAGTGACAAACATACATTTGTTTTCTTTTAAAACGAACGGTACTAACAGCGAATAGAATGAATGAAACAAGATTACAGCGTATTACCCAGAACCAATTACACGAGAATTAAACTAAAATCGATGCAATACGCTCGTGAATCTATTGACCTAATTCAGGTACGTCACTGCACACGACTACACACGCGCACTTCCAACAGATGTCTTTGAGAGGCAAATGCCATATGCGAACTGCATGGTCTGTAGCCTATTATTAAACACCACCACAGTATGGCTGCGAGCTTCTCGCAATAATACGTGAAAATGAAACGATCGAACGTTTTCGCACTGAATTATCTTCATTTGGCCAACTTGAGTTTTTGTCGAGAAATTCGAAAATTTCAGTATCGAAATGGATCGAGGGAGTGACAAAAGAAGCAGTATCTACGTTAAAACGCTTATGGAAATTAACAAAATACTGAACTTTAATTTAATAACATGGTGTTGAAAGAACCAGAATGGTAATAATAAGTACGAAATTTAACGAAACATTGATTGGCAGGTGAATTTTTTTTAATAAAGCCCTGTAACCAAAGTGCAATACTTTATTTAATGATTATCTCTCAGAATTTCTCCTTGTGTCGTTTAAAGTTCATGGCAGTATATTAAAAGGAATAAAAAATATTCATTGAGGCGTCAGCACACGATTAAATATAAGCAATGAAGGAGGTACGTTACGTGACCGTATAAGCGTTGCTTAAAGGCGTGCGTGCGAAGTCTTCAGCGATTCCAACTTGAAGTACAATACATATATATATATATGCTCAATACCTCATATCTGGGGTAGGGTTGTTGATATCACATATATACAAGTTACAATACTATCATGGTATGCCACTCTAAATTTCGCGTATACACATGCTTTGTATGAAACGGTTTTCAGGCAACTGATCAACACAAACTACTTCGGTTTCGGTCGCTTATGTTGCTGTTGTCTATTGTTTCCATGGCGACACAGTGAGACCACCTATGAAAGTTTGTAAACCTTAGGATTTGAACCTTTTCTTCAAAACATAGATTACAGGCTCCTGAGTTGCGTTGTGGAGTGTTGGATTGTTGTTGTACATTCCGTCTGATTGTGTAATCGATCTGATTCTTTTTCAGGTCCCGGATATTTTTTCGCTACGTATATGGTTTTTTTTTCTTGTAAAGGTGTTTTCAACTTTTCCATCTGTCTTCTAGCCTGATAATATGTGCATTCTAATTCTGCATGTAGCGGTCACTTGAAATGAACTAATGAAGCGTTTCGATACCCCAGTCGTAGCTTGAAGCGGAATCCAGAGATACAAAATGGCCTCGATTTCAAATTGAGTTATTTATTAAATATAATATGAGGAAAAACGAAACATGTAAACCTTAAAAACTCACTGCTGTAATTACCTGTAACCTTGTAAAAAGTCCTCCATATAAAATATGAGATGAAAGGCCTAATTGCACTTTCAGTTCAACGATGCTTCATTAGCCAATCTACAGCAGCAATGCAATTAAATTTATTTACGAGATAAAATCATCTGCTTTAACGAAATGATAATCAGACAGAAAAGTGAAGGTGATTAAGGTAAACTTAATCTCACCCGAGGTAAGAACTTTATATCTGGGGAACCTGGAAACAGCAAAAGTCAGTCCTACTATCTGGGATGGCATACGGCATAAATATTTATGAGACCTTTTAAATAAATTGTAAAAGATAACAGAGAGTATGAAGAGAGTTGAGTATTCTTCAAGGATGAAATTTTACTAACGTCTTCATGATTCTACAAATTTTCTGTGCTTCATTTTATTACTTCGTTTATGCACATAACGTCTTGAAAGAGCCTTATTTGTCATGATTCTGTGGAACTTGCCTACGTTTAAATTCAGTTTTTTAAACAGCAAAGGAGAATTAAATTGTGTTACAAAGTATACAAATAAAGTTCTATTTAATTCCATTCCTAATCAATTATTCGCGGGCAGACCACTTGCTAAGATGTCACTAGGCAGAGAGCTTTGAGTGATGAAATCCTAATTTCAAATTTCATGAATGAAACATACTACAATTTTATATGAATTTCCCTGAAAGTGGACGTTGACAAATTGGTAATTATCGGTGGGTGATGCGGGTATCCTGTTAAGGAACCCAACAAAACCTGTACTGTAACAATGAAAGAAAAGAAGCACTTACAAATCGGAAATCAAAAATAAAATTTTCATGTCATCACATCTTGACTGTTTAACATGCTTTGAGAAGCAGAGAACTATTTGTTGCACAGAGCATATTTATAGTGCTGTTCATGACGGCTGGCAATATTGCATTTGAACTAACTCCGCGAATTGTGTTTAAATACAACCTGTTTCTGACTGAAGACTGTTCCATTTTTGAGTCAGGGTTTAGTTGCATGGTAATGTTTCATGCCTTTGCGACACTATCTGTTTAATTCACTTTTCCATTTACATCCACGCATAATGAACTACTTTTGACTTGATGTTAACTAATACAAAGTATGTGCTACACTGTGGATGACGATTTTACCCCTACAATCTATCTTTCTCTAACAGATCATTCAAAATGTACAAAACGTATTATTTCTTTGAAGTCCTCTAATGGGCTGACGGTTGATAACCTCACAGTAAATGTATGTATCAATGCAAGAGATCAAACATGTACAAATACTGGTTGTGAAACATCCGGGATTTTGTTTTTTACAAAAAGTGACTTTTTAATGTAAAAATGATTTTGTATTTCTTCATATTTACGGTTGAAAAGCTTTTTGTTGTTAGTCCTCCCCCTTTGTCATTTTGAAATAATTTCTTCTGTAAATGAAATATTATATGTAAAGCAAGAAGTCAACAAGAGGCCACTGTAGAAATAAAAAAAGATAAGGTATAGGCAGGATCTATAGCTAAGGTGATAACTTTAAATTGTGTGAAGGACAAATATTCCCACTGGCTGGGTGTTTTGAAACTAAGTGGCGACCCCATCAGAATAGTTTCTGACACTAGGAATACCTTTATCAAGAGGGTGTAAAGAATTAATGAAGGGGATGCAGTCTTTCACGAAAAGGGCATTGTCAGGGTAGGCGAAATGAAAAAAAAAAAACGTTGGGAATGAGCAACGGGCAGGATTGTCTAAACGGAGCACCATTGGTTGGCAAGGAGCGTAAAACAACATTTTGGCTTTTCAAAATCCCTATATGGCAACAAACAACACTTACAGGGTGAACTTGAGTTGCATATTTTGGGTTTGTATACATAGCTGCACCGGCGGTTAGATTTTTTTTTGGGGGGGGGGAGGTGGGGCAGGATTGTTTGCCCTAATCATGCTTGTACCACACTCTAAATTCACTATGGTGAAAACTGGCCATAGACTGATTAACTATGCGCCCACCCAAACATGGTCAACTTGTTACTCGTAATTTACGTTGACCAAGTTGACCATATTTGGGGTTGGTACATAGTTAAACAATCTATGGTCATTTTCTTACCATTGTGAGTTTAGAGTATGAATGAAATGGATTACCATCTAAGCAGAGCGCCACCACTAGTTTGGAGAAATTTTTCACCTTTTACGTAACCTCAGATGCAATCTTGTACATATTTGGCGTGAAATATGAAAAATTCCAACTGGTACGTTAGATTTTCAGACTATCGTCGCTTCAAGGGTTTAATAGTAGAAAGTCAAATGGTATTTCAGATTTATCGAGCGATTTCCACTTACCACGCACGGTACCAGACACAATCTGGTGCAATATTAGTCTTACGCCATAAAATGTGATAGACTGAGATATAGCTAAGTCCAACTGTTATTACAGATTTTCGGACTATGGTTGCATAGAAATACGAGAAACAATTGTCAGATTTATTGAGAAATGTTTCACAAAATTGAGAAATGTCACGACCCCCCTGAGTTTAAGATGGGTCATACTTCTTTGGATATTAGGTAGATTTATATCACTTTTCCTGGCTTTACAGTACTTCTTTAATCTTTATTTCAAACAGAGGGACGTCCGACCTTTGATTTCAGCCGTTACAGCGATATTTACCCTTGTTGACTAAAACTGAGACTGGTGGTCAACGTTCGACTGAACTTTTAAATTTTCTGTCTAATCCAAGAAATTTGACTGAGGATGGCATCGATGAGGTTATAACAAATATCCACACAAACAATATATGTTCAGTTGATAAACGTATTCGACCTTTTGGTACAAGTTTTTAGCTTTTTGATACTGCTTTAATTTCATATTTCACTTTTGAGAATGTAATATATTATTGACCAGCATGCGTACTCTGCATCTGCAGTGCCTTGCTTAATTTAACCAATTTGTCATGGCTTTTAACCTGTTGACCAGAACCTGAACTGTTGTTTTTCACAAATTTATACCTTATAAGCACACTTGTATTTGCTTTCACTTTAGTGTCGCACTACTAACACCACTAAGACATGCATGTTACTGATCATTTAACACTTTTATATTCAGCCCTGTCTATAATGCATCATGCATGTTATCTGGAATTTATTCATATAATTGTATTAGCTATTTTGTCTCGCTGTAGTTGGATCGTTAACATGAAGGGTACAGTTTGCCAAAGTGGAGACAGGAGAGAGCTAAGGCAGTGTTCATGCTTTTCAAGTTCCCTGTCCTTATTGAAATTAAGGTATAGTCTAGTATTCTCTGCATCTTCATCCTTTTCTCATCCAATAATTGTGTATCTCTTTTTCAAATGTATGTGTTCTACATGACTGTATGCATCCATTAACTGCACATGCATAGCAATTAATACCTGTATTGTTTAAAACAGTGAAGAGCAACATGAGTTGTCTCATTAAGTCTTGCACTCAAGTGGAGCTTACTATAGCCTGAATATCATTTTCATTTGCCTTTGTTTTACAGTGTAACGATTTCTTTCCTTGTATACTTCCATTTTGAGTCTTTGTGGTAGGCCTAATCAAACAAATGATGCTGCAATAGGTCATAATGTACATCGTTGTTGTAGCAAATTCTCTTGTTGTTTATCTGTAGCTTAACATTAGGGAATAGTGTCAGCTGAATTCGTAACAGCCTTAGTACATTAAGTAGTAATCTTCAAATTAAAGAGATATCAATCAAGCAATAGATAATAGTATGATTGCATAATCCGTCTTCTCAAACTTGGAATCAAATAGCATAAGCCCCCATCTCATCAGTTGCAAATTGGTGTAGTATCTTTTTCATTTGGACTGATTAATGCATACAGATGCTCTCTCCACGCATGAAACCCGTCCTGTGTATGTCTGTTTTGGTCAGAAATGGGACTAGTGTCTCCTGTTTGACGAGGAACAATTATGCCATCATTCTGGCAGTTGAATGTATAAATAAGCCAAAGAATTATGTGTCAGTATGTTATGTTAATTGGACAGATATTTACCCATTGCCTGCACCCCATGACTGCTATTTCAAATCAGAGCCTTGCTCCCAGAGTGTAATAAGTTTAAGAAATAGATAAGTATGCTTAAGCTCCCACAACTCAATTCACATCTTGTATAATCAACATGTCAAGTGATCTCTGATTGGCAATTGTCGTCTTTCTCTCATGTCCTAATTTATTTATTTATTTATTTGTCATTCTCATGACATCACACGGCATCATCACTTTGATTGGATTCTTGAGTTTCTTTCTCCTTTTATTCTATTATTATGTTTTGTTTTTATTTCTTCTTGCTTTTAGGTTCTATCACTAGATTATCAAGGAACTGGTAAAGTACAAATGGTGATACAAGGTAATAAAGGTTTTATCAGTGTGTTAAGTGTATAGTAACTATTTTCTACTTGTTTCTCTTATCTAACCACACTATGACAAAAAGGGAAATACAACTCAGTTTCAACGTCAATGTTTATTTTTCCTGTAAACGGAGATCTAGCAATAACTCTAAATAAAGGACCAAGACTTAATTATTCACACGTTCTTTGATTTTAATGCCATTAACAATACTGCCTCCGTAATTTATAGTTTACAACTTGTTTAATCCTGAGACTGACATAGAAAACTTACTCACTTCTTGTTTTCTGATCAACACATTTCGATCCAAGCAACGACCTACTTTTGTTCTTAATTACAAGTGACAGGTAGCAGCCATGTCATTTTACTAGGGGATTAATCTTCCTTAATGGACAATTATAACGCTGGAAAAACATGTCGGTTAAACTTAGAAATGTAAATTGCACGTCATCGGTATATCATATCAATGTGAGTGTTATTGGGTGGATGAGTAAGGATATCAAAGACTAGATATCAATGTCACGTGTTTACATTACTCTATGAAGGCAGTTTAATCTGCACTATCATGCCATTTATGCGGCCATGATTGACACTGCTTTGATTTGATTCTGTTCTTCACTGGGCCATTTGACTAACCTTTAGTGACAGTACAGACGGTGATCAACCTGCACGATTATCAATGCCTCTTTTAACTTTAAGCCTTGGAACTGATGTCATAATCCTCCCCCAGCCCCCCAAAACTCGAAGTCACAAGGGTGACTAATCTTGGAAGTGGGGTGACATGAAGGTGGAGTAAGTTGGTCTCAGCCTGTACGTATGAATGGTGATACAATGGAATTAAAGTACAGGGGAAGTTTTGCTAATAGCGTGGGCTAGATGCAAAATGAAACCAGGTTTGACTTTAGATTTAAACTGAATATATCTCAACTAATTCCATTTTTTAATAAATGATCTTTATCTTGCTTGGTGAAAGATATTAGACCACAGCTGCGGACGTCAGAAAGACAATGTGATGCGTCCGTTCACAGTATTGAAAACATTGGTAAGCCTGCAAATTCCACCCATTTTCACCCCAATCCTGTTCGCTTTGTCATTGCAAAGCAATGCCAAAAAAATATCATGTGGCATACCGTACAACTCATCTCCTAAATTTGAATCACAGCGACAGAAAGATCAGAAGGACATGTTCGAATGGTTATTGCTGAGGGCTGTGAGGGGTTTGAGGCGATAAAATACATAGAGACGTTAGGATAAGGCCGGGTGGAGCTCAGGTATAAATAACAAATCAGATGATATCAAATATGTATTGATATGCTAATTGATTGTTAGCAAATTGTTCAAATTATTGCCTTCACTCCGCAGAAAGTCCTGGAATGTTACCACTTTTCTACGTCGATAATCTATCCTACGTCGATAATAATGTCAAGAAATAAAAACTGAAACGTTTCCAGAACCCTTTGCAGAATTCTTGGTAATTTAATCCTTCAGATACTTTAGACATTGCAGTTACTCCTAAATTCTCTAACGTTTCTGCAGTAAAATGGCAGGCAAACAAATGCAGTTCTCACCCACTGCTTAATATTAGAAGATACTCGCATATCCCATGTGATATTGTCAAGTACCTGTATGTACATACCTACACTCAACTAAATGTGAAATACCTTAGTAAGCAGTGCAATTTCAAAGACTGATAATGATAACGGCCAACAACGTATAAACAAAGGCATTCACAAAAAGACTGCATTTTTAACCACGAAGTAGTTCACAGGCATATACTGACTGTATTACCCAACAACGCAGACCTAACTGTACACTAATCTATTTGCGTGCTTTATCACATAGCATGATCGTCTGCTGTAGCACACAAAAGTAGCCTGTAATGATAGAATAGTAACAAGGAAATGGAATACTTTGTAACTAAGTCACTGTGTTGAGTTAACAGATCACAACAACAAACACCAGAGCATTTAATTACATTAACAGAATAACATCTACCAAACTCTCTCACTCACCCGTCTCTTTCAATAAAAGGACCAAACTCATCTTCTGAAGATAGCGGAGGAGGGTACAGTCTGCTGCGACGTGTCATATGTGACTCTGCGTACGTTGCACACAGTATATTCTTATTCAGGAACACAACGATAGCTGCTGCGGTGGAGACTGGGAAGAGAACAAGCGGCTGCGTGCTGAAATGCAATCGGATCGATAGAAGAAACGAACATAGAAGACTAAACTGCTGTTGTTGCAGAAAACGCACAGCCGACGTCGTCTTGTGGATCTTAATAATGAAGATACGGGCTGTAAATGCAAGGAACTGTGTAAACGTAAACCGTGCTCGATATTAGCTGAACGGGGGAAGGAAAACAAGGCTGGATGCATAGAAGGCTGGATGCATAGAAGTTGAGAGGCGTCGTCCGTGTGACGTACATACCAGTGCGTTGTTAATAGTAGTGTCCGATTCAAGAGCCTCTTCAAAAGCTGTAAAATTGAGGTGGAAAGTAGCATTTATTTTTAGACCTTTTGGCAGTGACGTTACGTTCAATTTGGTTTGTGATCCTTATCATTATTTTCTGATTAAGTATGTCCCGAGAAACTAGCTCTGAGCAGAAACAAAATCTTGTGTCTACATTGCTTTGTTGTGTTATGGAAATTCATGACTTTTATTGATCTTTTGTAATATATATTGAACTGTTTCTGATAGCAACTTGTATTTATATGGATCGCACCTTCGTCACTGTTTGTCCATCACTAATGTACACCGGTATGTATAATCAAATTTCACAAAGAAGAGACATAGATGTTAAAGGGTCATCATTTTGTTCTTGTGTGTGCAAGACTGTTTTGATATGATCGCTAAGAAACGCATGGGTCTTCCAATATGTTGACAAAACCCAATGTCTCACTTAGTAAAAAGGCCTGCATGATATTAATACAAAGAAAATAAATAAGAAAATATTAACATTTTCACACCAGTTTGTCATTGTATTAATTGATTATAAACAAAATTAGGGAATTATAAGAAACTTAGTCATCTGTTCACAATTTTACGCGATTTTCAACTCTTTAATAGCCCCTTGCTTTGACTCGTAGACCATGTACCATTTACCCTTTACCATTACAACAAAAATGTTTGCACGGCGACTGGCATAGCATCTAGTTTTCTTAGACCAGAGGGTAGTTTTTTTCAAGCGATGTTGAAAGAAGGTACATTTTTTACGTGATCCCACAGTTGTCCGCTACTGATTTGCGGGACAGAATTATCGAACTCCTTCTTTTTTTACAAAGCATACTTTTGTAAGTTTGAACAAGGTTGTGCGTTCCCAACACCAACGCCTTTCTCTTTTGTCTGGAAATATTTAACAGAGTGTATGTCAAGAAACTACAGTACTTTGATGTCCTTACTAAAAGCAAACAATTTTCATAGACAACTTCTTGGACAAGACGATGACGTTGTATATCTTCCAAGACGAAACATTCATTGTTGTATTGCTTGCGCAGTTTCTTTCTTCAAAGTTGTTTGTTACTTTGTTATGTGTTGCCGAACCACAAAGACAATTCTTCCTCCCTCAATATCAGGAACAGAATCCCATGTTATGTCCCAACTTGGCTCGATACCTTGAATGATTATGATGATAACAATCATTTTTCACAGCTTCTGATGAAGAGGGTTGCACTGACATGTCGACCTCTGTCAACCAGTACCAGACTTATCCTGAAAGAATGTAATGTGTTACCAGGCTAAAAGATGTTCTTTCATGTACGCATCCTTCATACTCTTATCAAACGCAACAAATTACCGTGTATCAGTGTGACGAAAAATGTCTTATGAAGTTGTCAGCTATCCTTCCGGCAAAGGAAAATACTTGCACCTGGCAGAAGCTGATGTTGCCTATGTGGGCGATAACGTCATAAAGAATACATTATATTGGAAAGAGTCATACTGCTGTAGTATAATTATAACATTAGATTTATAGAGCGCTCTCCCAGTGAATGTAAAGCTTAGCATGTTGCTCAAAGCATTATAAACACATAATCGTTCGCAATCTATTGTTTGTTCAAAAGATGCATCTGCCGCCCCTAGGCAACCATATAAGCCGAGCTGCCATTTTGCTCCTTGTTACCATCCAGTACTGGTTTTGCCCTTCTCCAATCTCTACTACTGAGCAGCACGCCTGAAGGCAACAGGTTGCATGTTTTTTTTAAGTCTTTGGTATGACTCAACGGGGATTTGATCCCCGGTCTGTCCTCCGGAAGGAGGATGCTCTGCACTACATATCACAGTGAATGTAGTCAACATAATATGGTAATGGTAAGTATAGGAGAACCAGAGAAAGATAACTATTACAGACCTGATTTAATATGATTTATTTCCCACTTCTATGAAGCGAAATCATAACATGTGTAATAAGTTGCAGTAATACATACAAATGAATACAAGGTTTATACACCGGCATAAAGTGCAATCAAGCAGAGAATAAGCATGTAACATATTTTAAAAGGACAGCATGGTTACAGTACAAAATGGAAATGTAGCCTCAGAAAACGGTGACTTTGTAGCACATATACCTGACTTGTGTGGTGTTTCAATAAAATGATAACATAACTTGACCGTAACAACCTTCCCTCATCAAAGTTACATATTTGTAGCCATTATTTTCTTTTCATGGTTACTTTCATGCTTATCTTGGGCTAGGTTCCCTCCCATTGTGGTACCATGTTCCAGGTGGCAGGTCCAGGCAAACTCTCGGTTAGATGTAAGGATCGGTCCCCACTTTGAATTTGGCAAAAACATGAAATTCAGACGCTGAAAAGAATATAATAGGAATAGCCTCTTTAGAAATGAATATCTGTAAAACCATTTCAATGGTTTTCCGACGGTTCATCACGTTGAACAGTTCTGGTATTGAAGGAAAGATCTCACTGACAAGGGTATTAAAGGGACAGTATATAGGTTTTGCAATGAGTGTCTTTACGCGTTGCCCGTGGAGAGACTACATGGATGGAAAACAAAACAACAGACCCATACACATGACGTAAGGTGATGCAATTGCTGCTCGAGTTGTCTCTTTTCAGTCCAATATGGTGACGTAGCAATAGGAATGACACAGGTGCAAAACCTCTATACGAGCTTTTAAATGAAAGAGCATGATTTTTCACTGCAGACGCTACAAACCCATCACCAACATTTTGTTAATAACTCAAGAATTTGCTTTTTTAAGAGAGACGTCTCTAGCCAAGAAAGACACGGTTGAGTCAAGGCAACAAAGTGCCCTGTAACAACGGAAAATTTATACAATAAGGTTTTGTTGTATTTTAAAATTGAAGTTCTTCTTTAACCTTGATTTTGAATTGATACCACTGAAAAATGAAGCTTTAGATTTCAGGTTTAAAATTTATATTATGCACATTGTAGATTGCTCTTTAAATTTTCTGAAATTAAGGTCACATCGCTTAAGCAATCGCAACGTTCCTTTTAAGACAGTTACAATTACAAAGAAACATAAGGGATATCAAAATACTTGTAACTGTGTGATGTTACAGATTTCTCTAACATTATTGTACTACTGTGAAAAATATGTTTCCTTAAAGCGATTGCGTTAGTACAGAAACCAGAAAGATAAGATTATCTTAATCACAACTTTTAGTTTATTTTTACAATCTCATGTATAAGCGAGATTGGTCATGGACGGAATACGCCATTCAATGAACAAAAATAACAGTAACCACTTTGCAAAGAAACGAAATCGGCATAAAAAGTGATATCACATTTGAAAATCAATGGTTCATATTGAATTCATGATGAATATGCAACTGTAAACGTCTCTGAGGTGTATCGACAACAGACTACAAAAATAGTTACTTCTTGATCGGTATTGTAAAATATTTAGTGAAGCAAAGCCCCGTATTTACAAAATAACTTGCAAATTGAGCGTCTTCTTTAGGCGACGTCAATGGTTAACTGTTTTGACCAACTGAATATTCATTACTGTATACTTCCCATTCTCTTGTTTAAAGAATCGCACTATTAAGTTGAATGAAAACTGTGAACCATTTCGTTCTTGTTCACTTCTTGCTGTTATGTTCGAAGAATTTAAAATCATATTGCAGAATTTATCACCTGGAGTCTATTTATTTTTACGTGTTTGGCAATTAGACAATACGAATAAATAAAAGTCACACTAAACTTTCGAACATGAAATGCTAATGTGTCTACCTTTTGCTTACGCACGCAATCACTTCAACTCCCTAACTTCCTAACGTAAATTGCTACTGAGACTGAGATACAGTTCTTGTGTACACCATTATTGACAAAATGATTAGTCACTGTTGATTTATTTTAAATAAATGCTCTACAATTAAAAGCAAGTATTAAAGAGTTTGAGGAGATTGAATAAGGTGTACGCAAACGTAAAATGAGTTTCATCAAATAGACAAGTTTCCAACCAACGTTACAAACTGTGTGGTAAACACTGACAAAAGCACAATGCATGAGTGAATAAATATATACACACGAACACACCGTACATATCCTCCCCCTTTCACCCCATTCCTTCCACAAATGGGTATTACCGAGCTGAGAATTCTAATAACAAACTGACTTGTCACACAAAAATCACTCTCAACTCAAATTATGACATTTCGGAATAATAACATGTACGCGTGTAAGATGGCGTGCTACAAAAATAACATTGCTGGTAACTTTGGTTGATCAAGATCTATTGTATAGGGTATACAGCTGTGAAATGAATGGCTATGATCCATTGTCTACCCACAATTTAAGTTCAAATTTATTTTAATTATGTGTTGTTCTACGATAATGGCAGCCTCACGTCACCAACATTGATTATTCTAGGAGATACGATGCTAAATAATACTTTCCATATTTCTGCATGACTATCATGAAATCACATGAACGTTCATTAGGAAAATGATAGATGCTAAAGTCAATCGGTATTGCTTAACTAACCTCGCGTAATGACCCGGATGAGATGACGGCAAAATACATCATAACCAGAGGGATTGGCGCCACAGTTGAGAAACTGATCAACCAACTCACTGACAATGCCCAAGCAGGAAGAGGGCCGTTATATGAAGGATATGTCCAGTTGATAAAGTTTACGACTACAATAGTCTGAGAATGATGAAAAATAAAAAGAGTCACGAAACCTTGATATAATAACGTTGATATAACGACACCTCGAACTTACACAAGGATCAAAGATTAGGATCATCAGCAAGGATCAACCGATGTTGATCCTTAGATCCAAGGATCAAGAGATGTGATAAATCTTTCTACAAACTATCGAGGAATGTTGCATAATTTCGTACTAACGCGTCGTAACTTTCTAGACATTTCGTTAAGTATATACGAAGCGTGTGAGTGTGGCTGTATTACAGGTAAGGTAACATTGCGGCCACCACCAGAACTCAAAAAACATTTTCAGATCTTTGAAACATATGTGTATCCATGTCTCACCATCAAAATCATCGGAGTTACAATACTCCACTGAAGTATCCACCACCAAAATGTAGGATGGTCGACCAATGCATTGCCTATCATACATCTAATGTCATTCTTAAACCGTCGGAAGCCGTAAATCCAACATACAGAGATGGTCTCGAGAGAGGCAAAGAGCAGAACACCAATGCCAACGGCTGACTGATCTAACAGGTTACTCCAATATGGTCCGGCCTGGATATGAAACAGAACAATTCAACCATACATAGGCATTATAATATCAAGACCACTTCCCGAGTTGGTCGTTCCCCAATGTCAGTTTTACTACTATTAATATTTTCTTTAAAGGTTCTCTGAAGAAGATTGACTTTTTTAAGTAAAATTACAGGCATTTTTCTCTCTTTTTTGGTGAAAGCAATATCTCAAAAGCCTACCATGTGTGGAAGTTTTCAATTGTTAATGAAATATCTAGTTCATATTAGCAGTAAAATGCATTATGGAAAATTCGCTATGTCACGCACACACGTTTTTGAATATCAATGTATTTCTTTATAATCCTGACTACTCCAGTAAAACCATTACGATAGTTGACGAGATGCCATCTTAATTTGTAAAATATTTTAAGATCAATCCGCAGATAAAGTTAATTTAAATTTGTTAGTATGATGTCAAATTTAAAGGTTAAATAAACGCTTCAATTTACTTCCATTTAGGCTTATTGAACAACAAATGCTTATTGTACTATTAAGCCGGAGTTACATACAACCTGTTTTATGGCCTCAGTATATTTTCTCTTTGTCACACTTGTGTTTCTTCAATCAGTTATAGCATAAATTTCGAACAATCTATTTGTGCGGGGTAAAATTTTTCCAGTGAAAAAAAAGTTTCCTTTCTTGTAAGAACCTCCTCAATTGCCACTGGAATATAGCTTTAAATACGAAATAAAATATCACATAGATGCAAAAAGCTAAAAAGTATGTTCCTTATGAAGATTTTGTTTGAAATCTACATCACTGCTTACCCTCGTAGTGCAGAGAAGTCCCATCAGAAATACAGCAGCACAGTAGGCAGCTAAAATGTGCACTTTATATCTCTTGTATCTGTTTGGTAGTAAATCTACAATCGCTGTCACAACTGCCTCCACGTCACCAAACTGTAGGGCAAAGTGCATTTGTTAAATTCAACGCCGGTATATTGCGACCACTCAGTGAAAGTGTACGGTATCTGAATTTACTGTTCCTATTAATAATCTGAGACCTTTTACTTCTACATCTCCAGTATATGTTACTTGTACTATAGTAGTCATTGTTTGCATCGGTTACCCGTGTACCCTACCGAAGATGTCAGGACCTGGATCAGAACTGTTCATCAGTGAACTTCCATTGTACGTGTATCAAAATTCAGCCTGTATGTGCAACTACAAGCACTTCATTGTCATGACCGTACGTAAGATATACGTTCCGTCATATTAACATGCAAATCATAATATCGTATTTTGACTTCACAAAGAAGTCGTAGCCTGACGGAAGTTGTATTTTCGGGTACCCGACCGACGATTCACATCGGTTACCCTGATCCAAATTTTGATGAATATCGTAATGTATAAATCGTAATCGTAATGTATAAAGCTGGTGTTAAGTGCAAGGAGCCCTTGTAACGCTACCCCCCCCCCCCCCCGCCTCCTTTTGAGGTAGGCCTAATTCCAATATGATACCAGGACACTTAACAAATTACATCATGAAAACTTACACCGTTAGTAAATCATTTGGTCTTGTCTTTTTATACCATCACCCTCCTTATGGATACTCCTAGATATATTTATGTTTAGCTTTGTTTATGCTAACTTCATAAAAAAATAATAAAGCAATATTAAAAGTTGATAAAAGACGTCTTCGATACTTTGCACGTGCGATTGCATCAACAATAAACTTTTTATTATAATAATTTTTGCTACTGTCTTTGTTACAATAAACTGTGTTAAAATAAACTTAGAGCAACAAGCACCGGAGAATACTGACCGTCGAATCTAAGGCCAAAGTTATCAGCATCAGGAAGAAGAGAGCAGACCAAATAGATGATCCGGGCAACAGAGTTACAACTTCCGGGTAAACAATGAAAGCCAACCCGTAGCCTTTGAAGAGGTAATGAAAATTTGAAGGGTTATTGCCTTCCTAGATATTATCTGATATTTTTATACAATGCAAATCGAAAAATAGAAGGCGGGAAAGAATGACAATCATCCTCAAGTTATGCCAAACCTCGGTGTCTGACATTAAAAGTTCAAACTACCAAGAATGTAAATTTAAACACATATCAAGCACAATGTGTACATATGTACTGTGCTAACTTCATTCCACCATATTTGCTATGTAATGTTCTCACGTGCATTTAGTGAACTATCACAAGTAACATCCCCAGAACTTGATCACGACAGAACTGACGACTAGGGTTGTAGCTGGTTGTGGGGGGTCGCGGGCCAGAGCTAGAAATTCACACCCAGCATTGGCAATCAGTTTATGTCTTACTGCCAAGCACCAACTTCACAAAATGTAGTAAACATGACTGGAAGATCGGTAATTTGAGTGAGAATCCGAAGATTTTGGGAGTACTTTACGAGACAATGCTGAGGACGTTGCGCTATAAACTCCTGTCGGGACGTTGCCCCTGAATACCACAGCTCTTCTGCAAGCCTCTAGAGCCCATCAAAGGTGGTGCTGATATGAATATTTCTCTAGTTACAATCCTGCTGACGACAATATTTAATTGTGCAGTTATTTTTAAATTTATTGTTGTAAACCGTACACTAACTGTACCTTCTGATACAACCTCGGATACCTCCTTGCCGAGTTCGTGTGCCATAAAACCCAGTAAAGAAAATATAACGAAACCTGCAAATACACTGGTAGCCGAGTTAGCCAGGCAAACCCAGATACTGTCTCTGTAAAAAAAGACAGTAAAGGTCATAAACTATAAACTCCAACGTATAGTGCAACGTGTAAGACAATCAATTTGGAATGTGATCTGTCAAGATTCCTTGCAAAACGACATTTTTTTCGTCTTCCCGGTTGATGAAATATGTGACAGTTGGTGATCCCTGATCTTGGTCATCAGTCGTAACAAACTGTAGTAGACTAACTTTTACCCAGACGGTATAAAGCATACCAGAACAAGACCATAAAAACGACAACATATTATGTATCAAAATTACTTTAAAATATCTGTTGCATTCTTTTCTTTATCATCAAAGTACGGTTTTCTAAGGCAATAAAGCAAGTTATATATATATATATATATATATATATATATATATATATATATATATATATATATATATATATTTATATATATATATATATATATACGAATTGTACGTTTTGTCATTATGTATGATATTGCCTTCCCCAGGTTAGGACAGAAAAAAACAACCAGAATTATTATCACAAGTCAAAAAAAGGAACTTACATGAACGTGTTGTTATGAAACTTGTTGTAAGAGCTGAGAGTGATTACGCCACCCCACGATATACCGAGAGAGTAGAATACTTGACTAGCAGCGTTCAGCCAAGCCTTGCAAATTAAACAAATATTTAGGTTACATTTCATTGGAGTGAAAAATATGAGACATAAGCAAATCCTTTATGAAACTGAAAGATTCCTACAATATCCTCTTGAGACTACCATTTGGTGAGAAACATGCAAGATGATTTAGTTGCTTAAAGATTCCTCTGAAAAAAGCATTAATTAATTCATTGAATGCCGTTGATATGATATTACAAACGTTGAACGTATATGTGACTTTCCGGTGGCGTAGTGAGATCAAAATTGCAACGTAATAAACGAGAGAAATACAAAGGTAAATAATATGACTTTTATTAATTCTAACAATGAGTGCAGTAGTATTTTTTTTGTGGTGTAGTCTGGATATCTCTTTCAGTGACTACTTTTAAAGTAAGTTGATAATCAACAGGTAAGAACAGTGTTTCCCTTCGGTATCTCATGCAAAGTTTATGACAATATTTATGTTATTAGTAGAAATTCCTTTTCTTGACACATCTCTTCAACATAAGATAAAATTTCCATATCTCTAGTATAAGCAAAACGTAAAAACGTAAGAGATCACTGCTGTGCAGGACGTAAAGCTGAAAACAATAAGAGTTACTGAATTATATTTCCATTTTATGTTATCATGGGATATATGTCATGATAATCCTCTAAGTTTACCTTTGGTGTCTCGAGAATCTCCCACTTTGGACTTATGAAGAAGTGAATTCCATTTTGATGACCGGGTAATGTCAGACCAAGAACCAGCAGTACGGTTAGGAAAATGTAAGGAAAGGTCGCTGTGACATACACAACCTGATTAATGAAAGGAAAATCATCCCAAGAGTATTCAGTCGAAGCTATTTCATTCAGTTTTCAGTCGAAGCTACTTGATGTCCAAAATATCAGAATATTATATTTTTTTATGTAATAACATAATCATCTTCCTTTTGAAAGCAAGATCGTAAAACACAATAAGCCTCACTATCAGTAATCTTTGCTAGTTGTAATTCCTTGCATCAGCTGTTAAGCATGCAGTTCTTGAAAAAAGTATTACCTCTGGTAGACAGAAACATTATATTTGTTTGATTATGAAACATCACAACTTTATTGGTACCTCTTCCTTGTACCAGCCACTAACAACTAATTCGATCAATGCACTATTTCTTGTTCAGGTTCCAATATCCTTGAAGTGCTTTGATGAAACTCCGGTATACTAAAAGAACTAGTGTTTGTGAATTTAACTTATACTAATATTGGAAAACTAATCACTAATCATTGTTCCATTAAACAGAGGACTCATACTTTCCAAATACAATAATCTTATCTTATTCAAGTTCGTATATTTACGTCTAGATAAAATATACCATCCAAGAAGAATGTTTTACCTTTCCAGCGGTTTTGATTCCACGGATCAGTGGGAAGAAAATTACAAGCCAAGATAAAAAGAGACAAACAACAATTTCCCATACTACTCCCCCGGTATCATCCATCGAAGATGATTCCTGGCGAACTCTTAGGCTGTAAGACAATGCAAATATTTAGCAGTTGGGCATTGGAGAGGGTTGGTGTTGCAACGTCGCACGAATGTAATACATGTTTTCTAGTTGTCCCACTGAATTTGTGGAATATTATATAGTGTGTTCTTTCTGCTCCAAGTAAACTATTACGTAAATTCGTTCCAAGAATGATGTGATATAAAGTGGTAGGGTGTTGTAAAATGCAGCACAACATGGTTTGATGAGGTATCATATGTATAACTCGGTTTGATGTGACACGGTGTGGCGGTATGATGCCTTATAACGTGATATAATTCGTATAATGTGATATGATATATTATGTGATACATAGCAGACGACACCCTATTCAAGAGATCAACATCACCGATGATTGCCTAAACAGACAGACAACCAGGCCTCGTACACATTGATGGGATATGCAGTGAAAATCAAGTCTCTACAGTAGGCTTATGCATTTACGGTGGTGCCTCCGTCAAAGAGAGAGAGAGAGTGGTTTAACCTCCGATTTGGGCCAAAATCGGCGATAGCTTTTGATTTCTAGACATCGCTACATCCATACAGTCATCAGTAATTCGTATGCACTCGGACCCTTGTGTTCAAACCGATTTACATAGTCACACAAAATAAAATGTAAACAGACCTCCAGTATTCTTCGGAAGGTCGCACTCTTTGTCCTGCTAATGGATCAGTGTAGTTGGTTAGATCATACTGTCCAGGGACTATCTCTTGAACACCATATTCCTGCATATCTGATGACGTCATAGAGGCAAGAGGAATGCAACTGCCATTGCCTACGATGATGGAGGACCGGTTGAGACATTCTTTTAGCAACTCGCTACAATACTCAGTATTCCAATCGTTGTGGCAACCAACCCACGGGAGTGTCCTCTGGAAGGACGCGAAGAGGTAGTAGAAACTGTAAGCGGTTACCATCATGTAAGGGAGCTTGGCAAAAGTCATAGCAATGAGAATGCCGATACCTATTCCTGAAAACAATCCATAATTTTAAATGGAGTCAGTTCATTTGACAATATTTTGAAGAAAAATAAACTTTATTGTAAAGAGCCAATGGTGATCCTCTGAAGAACGAAATTAATATATTATCCAATTGCAAAACCTGTAATTTATTTGTCTTACTAATTTGTATTTAGAGGTGGCAACGTACATAAGCTTCACCGAGCTTCTTGTTGTTACTTCTCAATCTTTTGCAACCTGTTCACATCTATTTATTTAATTGAATATTCATGTTCAAATTTTGAAGAGATCGAAATAAATGTTGGCTTTCTCTGAGACTATGAAATATCGTGCTATCACAAAACTTCAGAGACTACCTTTAATTATTCACTCACTGATATTCATTTGTATTTGACACACGGGGATCCTCTTAGTCTGACCACTTGTCATTAGTATATGAAGGAAACTTGGCAGTTTGGGAAGAAGTTAATGGATTTAACAGAACAATTCAATGGGCAACTTCTATACCACGCGATCAACTTTCATGAGTTGTGTAGGGCTGTCACCACGTTGTATGCATTACGACACAACGATGACTGGCTCACTCACCTCGCATACAAGGGACCGAGTTCCAAATTGAAATAACTCCTTGACTTGAGTACTGACCAAAGGACATCTCGAAGAACATCAGAGGTATACCAGCGAAAAGCAGCATGATTAAATAAGGAACCAAAAAGGCACCTGCACATGTGGTAAAAGAAATTATGAACCCATAATCCTAATATGGTACATCTCCAAATTTGCCATTATCGACTAATCCAGTGGAACCGAATATGATTCATAGTTCAAAATTTATGCTGTTTTCATAATTTGAGCAATTTAGTTAGCCATAATGTGATTTTTACGTTAAGAAAACATTCAACTGTTGAGTGACCATTTTGAAAATTTGTGGCTCTTCTAGAACCTCACCAACTATATTCTTAAGGTTTTCAATCTTTACATGCTGATGTATCAACTTACCTCCACCAGTATCATAGGCGAGATATGGGAATCTCCAGACATTTCCCAGTCCAACGCAAAAGCCTAACATGGACAGAGCAAATTCAGTTTTTCTGGTCCATGTGGCACGATCTTGCGTTTGTTGCTCCATATCTGCCTTGTTGTCTCCTCTACTATGTAACACTTACAAATGACCTCTCTGCAACTGTCTGCTTTCACTGTAGACAGTAAAGTGAGAAAGTTCACTATCGATGGAGTGAACATCTCAGTCGACGTAGCGATGATTGATGTATGGTGGTACTGTAATTTTACAAGTTCGTATCACCTACAAAATTACGAAAGTAAAATCTGTAACGCACATTTGGAGACCTGATCTTTAGACCTCTTAGAAATGGTACATCTCTGCATATAAACCTGACTACATTGAGTACGTTGAGTCGCACTCTTAGGTAGAAATGCTGATAGTCAGACGATGTCAAAGGATATAGAGAGGTAGACGGATACGGGAGAGGAGATTCATGAAAACAAGAAGTTTACCTTCGAGCAATTGAAGGCACTGCATATTAGTTCAAAGAAACTTTGAAAAAGGACAAGACAAATCTTTAACAATAGAGAGAATATTGTACATTTATTGTATCAAAGTAAAGTAACAGGTCTTGAACGATACATGAGAAGTTGTTATTATCTACATCTGTTTTCTTATTTATCTCATCTGTGTAAATGTAACGTATGGGATAATATGTTGTAGCTGAGTGAAAATTAGAGGGTATTATAGGTATCTCAGTTGCCGACAACAGTTTCCCTGGCAACAATACGTGCGATTGATTTTTCTTTTTCATAGACGAGGCATTCAACCTGGTATGGTACTTAACGTGTCATGGAACACCTCCTCAATTTTGTGGGCCAAAATCTATATCATTATATGTATGAGTGTGTGAGGAAGTGTGGATGCGTCTGTATGTGTGCATAAGAAAATTTCAGTTTCAAAATTTTGTGCCTGCATGCAGCTCCTGCAAGACCCTGGCAAGATCAAATGAAGGTCACACTTGGCAGATGGGTGGCTCATGGTCGAAATTTGTGCGTATGATATTGGTGTAACCCACATATAAAGTTTATTTCCCAGAAAAGTGGACTGCTATGTAGTCTATTTTTGTGTCAAACTGAATTTGGAAAACACGAAATCAGTCGGCAATATTGCAGTGTGGCTTACTTCCATCAAAAAGTAAAAAAATGGATTAAAACAATGCAGCTGATAAATTATACGTTAAAGAAATCGAATACGTCCAGTGGACGTTCTGCCTAAGCAGATATTTTGGATAGCTTAGCCATTTCTTCTTGGTCTTCCATTGGGCCCAGTTCGAGCTTTCCTCCCATTGTCGTACCATTTCTCTGATGGCAACTCCAAGCAAATAGGCGATCGGCTTGACGAAGTGGTCCCCAAGTCGTGGTTGGGGAGAACATAGCCTTCAAGCGCTGTATACAAATGGAAGTAAGAAAGACTGAATACGGAAATGTTGCCTGGGATCTTTGATTGTCTTCCAGTCTATCTCTTTGTACAGGAATTTAACTCGCTTAGTGTAGTGTATGAAAATTACGCTGTGAATACGGCATGAAACCATGAAATTACAACAGAATGATCTGTGACATCATTAACTTCATGAAGTGTTAATTAGACTGACCTCGTTCAATGATCCGGATGATGTGAGGGCGTAATATATCACAACCAAAGGAATAGGTGCTATGGTAGCGCAACTGATCAACCAACTGATAGATAAAGCCCAAGAAGGAAACGGCCCATTGTAGGAGGGATATGTCCAATAAATAAAGTTGAAGCACAAAACAATCTGAAGATTGATAATTATGAGAAGTGAGATTCTGCCACTGTATTTTGGGGCAACTTGGTTAAAAGAGAATGTGTAGTTTTACGAGATAAACTAATCATTCCCTTGTTTTTTATGCAGGTTTTCTGTAACAGCATGCAGCCCAAAACAGACTATATGGTAAGAATATTATCACCAGTTAAAATATGTAATTTGACAAAAGGCAAATAGTAGTCAAACTGTTGTTAAACGCGCTTCCGATTGATGATGAAAACATCAACATTACCGTCACGTCGAGATCATACTGTCGGAATCATGCAGTGAAAATCACGCACATTAACAATGAAAGAGGATTATCAGAGTGGCAAATGTGAAGGCTTGTGGATTTGCCAGAAGGTGGGAAGGAGACAGCTCACTTACGGATAAAATCTTCATCACCTCTCAAATTAGAACTGGATTTTTTCTCCAAAATATGGTAGGATCAGTTTTCTTAAATTACACTTGAGTTAACCAGCAGAGTTTTCTTAAATTAAGGCATAAAAAACCCAACTTACCCCCAAAATAATTGGTGTGATAATGCTCCATTGCAAAATCCACCACCAGAAGGAGGAGTGGTCTACCCAAGCGTCTCCTATCATCGACCGGATATCGTTTTTAAGTCGTCGGAAGCCATAAATCCAAGAGATAGAGAGTGTCTCCAGAAAGGCAAAGAGCACCGCACCGATGCCAATGGCTGACTGGTCTATCAAGTTCGTCCAGTACGATCCAGCCTTAGGGAGAAACAAGAAGAAAACATCTAACTAAGAAGTAAATCCCAGTATTAACTTAAAATTTCGAATTACAATATAATTTTTAATTCATTATCGAATCGAAACAAAGCAAGGTACGGAGTGACGTCATTAACTTCTTATTTTAACGACGTAAACATATTTGAACAGCCACTTTTGACGATACATTTCAAGAACAGAGTTCAACGACACCTTTCACCAGTAGAGTTGCTATTAGTTCATAAGGAATTGTGATTCTCCCCAATACGTCTACGTTTGGATACTTACTCGTGTGGTGCATACCAGGCCCATCAGAAATAGAGTTACACAGTACACTGAGAGTAAGGGCACTCTATAACGTTTGTACTTCGTAGGTAGTAAGTCCATAATACTTGTTACAAATGCTTCCACATCTCCAAACTGTGGATAGAATGATCATGTGTTAATTATTTGTTTGAGGATATCCATCCACATTGCATAAAATAAAAACAAACGTATCCTTGAAAAAAAGTCTCATTTCCGTCAATAAAACCATCTAGCCCAACATTTATGTTGAGACAAATAAAACACAACTCACAAGCTGACATCGATGAAGCGTAAAGAGGTTTTCCACCATCCAGATTGTCATTTTCGCAATCACGTATAGGTTTTGATGGAATATGAGACTCTCACTAATAATTATCAACATGTCAGTTCCCTTTTCTTATCGAATTTTTGAAAGCAAATATAAGTGTAAAAGCATACGGACCGTTGAATCCATGGCTAAAGTTATCAGCATTGTGAAGAACATTATAGACCAGAGTGGTGCGAGGGGTAAGAGAGACATTGCCTCTGGATACACGATAAACGCCAAACCGTAACCTTAAAGTACAAACAAAAAGTAAAATATATTTTTCACAAATCTTTAATAACTACATACGAGTAGCCTTACTACAAACAAGTATTTCCTTCTACTTTAAAGAAAGTTATGTTGTAATTATTAAAATTCCTCTCCGATGCTTACAATGGTTTTGTCCGTAAAGTAGTATATTGAAGACATTGAAGACATATTGAAGAGGTTGATAAATACAGAACTGATGTTGACGTAGATAGGAATTACAACATGTGAACATCCTTTAACTTTATCTGCTTAGTGATGATTGTTTTCTGGTATATTTCAGGAGTCTGTCGTGTACCTGGAGTTTGTCATAAATTACAGGAATGAAGTTTGAAGGTCAGTGCAGTGTTTTGTACTTTACCTTCCGAAACAACAGACGAAACATCGGTGCCGAGTTCGTGTGCCATGAAACCCAAAATGGAAAACACAACGAAGCCAGCAAATATACTGGTAGCTGAGTTGGCAAGGGACACGAAAATACCGTCTCTGTGCAAATGCCAATAGAGATAAAATCACAAGATGGTTACACACGTTGTGTACCCCCCTGTATCAATAAACATGTAATTACCTACGCCTGGTTGTAATTACTAAAATATTAAATAAGGCAGGATAGCAAAAGATACTCTTCTTTAAAAAATTCGTTCCTCAACAAAGTATTTATGTCGATGAGGTTGTGTTGTATTTAACTTTGTTGTACTTTAATTCCTCGGTTATATACAGGTACAGGATTTTTATTTAAACCTGCTTATTACCACTGCATATTACGGATTTAAGCCAATAGGTACCCTACTCTATCATTAATCGTTAAGTGAGAGGGAATACATCTATATACAACCCAAAGATGCCAGACGGCATTTGGTAAACAGTGACCAATGAAAATTGTCAGTAATTTACGCCCTTACTGTGTAAGTCAATGTTTACTTGCTTGGATTTCGACTTAGTTCATGATCGCAATGCATGGTAAATACGTACACTTCATGTTCATGGTTCATTTTGAATAAGACAGAAAAAGAAAGAATGTAACGTGTACCTCACAAAAAGTTATCCCTAGTCTAATTACAATGCTAGGTATGTGGTACATTTGGAGATATCAATCATAATGCTCCTGCAACCTCATATCTTGTAAATGTTAAATCTCCCCGAACTACTGAGTATTACAAATTCATTCGTACTTCTATAGTCCTGGTTTACATAGCAAAACTACCACCAGTTTCTTCTTCCATTCCGGGAAACAGTTATACCTACATTTATTTTTAGGATGTGCTATCATAAGTGAATTGTTGAGACAGAAAAAGTAGTCTTACGTAAAGACGTTGTTGTGAAACTTGTTGTAAGAGCTTAACGTGATGATGCCTCCAAACGATACGCCAAGAGAGAAGAATACTTGACTAGCAGCATTCAGCCAAGCCTTGAAAAGAATCGGTGAAAAAAAACGTATCAAGATAGCAGTCTGATTGAAATTCCCTTAAGCAACTTTCAAGATCTGAAAGAGTGACTTCCATTCTTTCAAAATGCACAGATACGTTAACACCATTCAAGACATTTTTCATTTTACAACACATTTTACGTAGCATGTAAAACTGAAGCTACATGATGACCTATACATTTTTCTTAATACGTTACAAATTAACACAGTACTGCACCTCAGGTGTCGCGAGTACTTCCCATTTTGGACGAATGAAGAAACTTATCCCATTTTGATGTCCTGGTAACGTAAGACCCACAATCAGCAAAATGAAAAGCAATAAGTAAGGAAAGGTCGCTGTTGCATAAACAACCTGTTGAGAAATATGAAAAAATAACACTTTACATCGGTAATTACTCCCGTGAGGAAACATACAGACAAATTTCACCAACACTTTGTTTCTTGGTCTGCTTTCGTCTTTATTACATTAGAGGTCCAATGATTGCTGCTAACCAAGCGATGGGAATTAATGACTAAATCGGATCTACCATACACATGCACTGCACGTGAACCGCAATGATTAACATCGCTGTTTGTCAAAGACGTTAACTCAAATACAATACTACTTGTTTTTGGTGGAGTAGAGCATGAAAAACTGACCGGTAATACATTTACTCTAATTAGCTGACTAGAAACATTCATTCAGGTTAGCTTCTGCAGTGAAGTCATCATGTCGCAGGTACATTTTATTTCATAATGGGCTGGCTCGTAATTTCATGTTTGAAAATTCATCCCAGCATAGCTACTTCATAATTGTACGTCCATCGATTATATTAACAACCATAGTAAAGGTGGACGGGTACTTTTTGTTCCTCTTTACACACTTGTGGGTGATTCAGTTTGTGATATAGTCACATATGCGCTCTTAATTTTATCTCAAGGTGGCAATGGTTGTCCGGACGTCAAAACTGAAGCCTTCTTAAATGTGCATGCAAATGTTTGACATACAGACTGGTTTGCTATTAATCAGGAAATTGGAAACGTTACCGGTTTTTTGTCATTTTGATGCTACATTGACAACAATGCTTTGTAACGAAATAAAGAAAACTGCTCCTGGACGTATAGGGAGTCTACTATGTACTTCTAAGGACATATTTAGGAATGCTCAACTTTAGGTAGCCTTTGCTCAATTCATAGTGTTGTGGTATGCAATACGTCATAATTTCAGTGTTCTGTTGGCCCACCCTTTTGGACAGATTGAAAAAGTACCGGACACGGGTCACTCACCTTTCCAGACGATTTAATTCCTCTAATAAGTGGAACGAAGATAACCACCCAGGAGAGTACAAGGCAAAGGACGAGTTCCCAGACTATGCCTCCTGTTTCGTTAATGGAAGAAGATTCCTGGCGAACTTTTAGACTGTTGAAATGAGAAATATTTTGCGGAACTCAATGGAATTGCTAATTCATACTGATTTACCCAATATGTAAACTTAAAGAGATAAAAAATCGACAATGCTCAACACTGTATAGAAGTGGTCCTTATTATATTAAGAATCACCTATTTTGTTTCACATTGAAACGGCTATGACCTTTGTGAGAAACACGCCAACAGGTTCTCTAGATAATGTCCAGAAAATTAAAAAGAAGTATACATTCATATTAGACATACTATAAGGACTATGGTTTATGTATGTATTTCCGTTAAATGAAATAATTAGTAAACTTACTGGTTTACTTTACTGGTTTACTTTACTGGAAGAATCTCAGATAATCAAAGAAGACCAAACCAGATAACTGACCATTTAAAGGCAAAAACAACTTACCAATGGCTTTCGAAAATCTATCTATCTATTAAGATAACAACAATATTTGTAATGTGGACGAACCGCCAATATTGTTCCGACGGTCTCTCTCTTTGTCCTGCTAATGGATCAGTGTAGTTGGTTATATCATACTGTCCAGGGACTATCTCTTGAACACCATATTCCTGCATATCTGATGACGTCATAGAGGCAAGAGGAATGCAACTGCCATTGCCTACGATGATGGAGGACCGGTTGAGACATTCTTTTAGCAACTCGCTACAATACTCAGTATTCCAAACGTTGTGACAACCAACCCACGGGAGTGTCCTCTGGAAGGACGCGAAGAGGTAGTAGAAACTGTAAGCGGTTACCATCATGTAAGATATCTTCGCAAACGAGATGGCCACGAGCACGCCGATTCCGATCCCTGCAAATAATTAAAACTTCTAAACATCACACAGTAAGGAATGTCATCATAAGATATGACTGACAGTTTTGGGAGCTTGAAGTTTATCTTGGTATACGATGCCTGTAATGCAACATACATTTATCATTGCAAAATGGCGGTAATAGTATAGTCAGTAGCATCGATGTCATCAAAATAAAGGTATTGAGTATCAATACCAATTTGCAACTGAAGGTATAACAATCAGCCTACTTTCATGAGTTGCAGTGAGATGTAGCGTACTCTTCCTGCTTTTCGATACTTACTTTATCATTTGGGCAAGTATTTTCATTTCTTTTGAAAACATGCTTCACAAGTCTTAACATTATCGATTGAAGATTTAATTAAGCTAAGTTCATTTTCTCTCTCTCGAAGACCAAAAAACGGATGGATTTCTGAGCTGATGGCAGGTGCGAGGTGAGGGGAGTAAAATCCCATTATAAAACGTAAAATGACAAAAAATTAATGATAAAAACCTAAAATGATATTAATTTCAAACCTACCACGCATGCACGGAACCGTGTTCCATATTGAGACGACTCCTTGACTTGCGTACTGTCCAAGTGACATCTCTAAGAGCATCAAAGGTACACCCGCAAATATCAACATAATGCAATATGGGACTAAGAAGGCACCTACAAAGTGAAGAATAAAACCAAATGTCACTTTATTCGTCGAAGGTTTATTCAGAAACGTGGAATTTATTTGAACCTCCCTGGTTTATTAATCAAGGCTTGCTTAGCCTAGTGATGTCCGATTAGCACCCTCCCTTCCCTCCCCCACGCCCAAGGTCTGTAATCTCCGTGACGTTATGTCTCCAGCATAACGTTGAGCATTGAGGTAAGAAGAGGAGGAGGAGATTAATCGGAAAGTTTAATTTCAGCAAATCCTAGAAGATTTTCTCAGGCGTAATAAGTTTCAGTTTAGAGAGATGATTTAGGCTTGTCGTGGGTCTTTCAGGGCTTAAACCCTATAAAGCTGATTACATATATCCATGAACGTACGGGAGTTCTTTGAAGTACAATCAGTGTTGTCGCCTCCTGAAGGTTGCTATTGAAACACAATTGCTGGCTTGTATTGTCTATTGTATGACCTACTCTAGGTGCAATGATGAATTGCACTCGCAGTGAATTTTGCTGTGGCGTTAACAAAAAGTGATGTGCAGTTGTTCGAAATAGACCATTCAGAAAGTTCGCATAGAAGCATCTAAAAGTTAAATCTATGTTATTCGATGGTACAAATTCTTCAATGAAATAACTCCAAATTCATATTATTTATATCGGATTGCTTCTGACGGTGTTTCATAGCCAGGCAAATACTGGATGCACTGTACTCAACTGCCTCCACGTGCGTCAATTTTTGTTTTTAAGTGAAAAGGTTGGCTGCTATGCTGCTTACCATTTTTACGTACACATATGGAGAGTGTTTAAAAGTAACAAACAGCTGATCTATATAACACACTGTCGACCACGCATGCTGATAACCGTGTTACGTTATGCGTGCCGCAGAACAATACTACTTGTTATAGTTTGAAGTTGGATTAGAAGTTTTAATTCGCATTAACTGATACTGGCGGTAGCTCTGACAGTTCAAATGGATTTATCTTGCTTCTCTTGCTAACTCCATGCTGCTGAAGGTATGAAGGTGGTTACGATAAATACAGTCAAGGTTTTGCTCTGAAAAATATCGTGTACGTAATATCTATTTGTACAATCGTATTTCAAGTGGTGATCCTATGCGGCATTCGCGAGAATCTGTCGATGAAACAACTTCCCTTTGTAAACAATGACTTTTTGTGACTATTGCGTTTCAGCAAAGGTGTAAACAGTTCACAACTTTCTTACGACTTATCAAGGAGCAGCAAATTTAGATCGCATGCCTATGGTAGATCTTCATCGTATAATGCTATACACTCAGATCAAAACAACATAGTAAACACTATATATAAGCACAGATCATTTATTTAGTTTTATCATGGAGCTCTATGGTTTTGCTAAACTCATCTCAACTAAAAGCTATAGAGGTTTTGCACGTGACGTCATAATTAGCAATTGTTTTTACGCCGTCGTACTGGATAGCATCAGTCTTTCGTGAAACTAGTACCAGACCGTACAGTTTCAGTAACACTGCGTGGTGGTCATTGCGATATTTATACATTTTTCATTGTTTAATCTGTCATAGAAGGCAAATGTTTCTTAACTGCGTAGCCGTAGGATGTACGAAATCGGAGAGGTAAGAAGCCCGAGCATAAGTTCCACCGATTCCATGCAAATGAAGAAAGCAGCAGACGCGCCGGTAATTAGCAGTCACCGGTAATTAGAACATCAACCTACGTACGTACGCATGGTACAGTATGGCGCAGCATGCAGCAGTCCGCGTACGTAGCCGTCTCATGTTGCTTTGTTTTCCAACCAATGAGGCGTTTCCATGGGAACGAGACGTCACTGCAAAACCTTTACATATTTTGACATGTTCGATTGAGAGCTGTCAACCAAACACGGACTATCAATTTCTATTTACCATTCGCCCTAATTACACGATCCAAACTTAGCAGCTAGAAACACTCCCATATGTATGCGTCGTCCATATTTCTGCAACCAGTTCTTTGCAGTCATTCATATGTAACCTTTTGACGGCTTTTCTGTGATAGCGCAGCAGAGAAGCAACTATGGGTAGATTGCACCTTTATCGCGTGTGAGTCCCATGGCGTATATGAGATTAGAAATTTAAGCTTTAATAAAGTGCAAAGCATGTAATGCCTGTCTATACCTGACGTAACTTATTAGTTATCTGATGCTGGTTTGCAAGATCAAATAATAACTCTGTAGAGAGGTGATAACATCATCAGCATTGGTAATTTAACTGGTACCGTACCGAATACGTTATAGGTTCGGTCGTTTTCTGCTTAATAATATTTTGCGGTATTGTTCATTTCTAACTAATGGTAAAGAATAGTTCTGTAAATAAGTGCTAAATAGTTCTGAAAATATGTCCTACTTTAAAAATACAGGGCAATCGTGAATGATGAGCATGGGGTCATTATAGATGTACATGCACTTCTTCCAAACGAAAGAATTTTCAATGATAAAATTAATACCTTAGGAGAACATAAAAATATGATATCATTCCTGCAACTAAATGACATTGCTACCAGACGTAAACTCTCAGCCCAGAACATGATTGTAGAGGTTGAAATACGGTGTCACATTCATGGAAAGGCAACTATGTAAAAGTTACCTTGACACCATGCACTACCAGCACCTATCGCTGTATTATGCGTTACAGTAATCACGACCTTTGCCCTTGACCTATGACGTCATCAGTCGTACGGACAATACATCTCATACCCCGAGGCACCCACCCACCATGCTTTATAAGTTCGTCCAAGCTAACGTCTAGGAGGAGATCGTGACACACTTTTTTAAATATAAGGGATATATAATGTAAGGGTAAAATATGAAGGAAAACTACTAAGGTTCAAACTGTCAATTCCATCCAAAGCCTCTGAATTTTAGTAGAAATATCGACCAAACTTTGGGAAATCTAAAATGTGCTGAAGACAAACCTTATTCAGTCTCACAACGAACCTTGCTTCAACAGGCCAATAAAAATGAAGCACTAGGGCCTTATGCATATTCACTAAACAACAGCTGATCGCGGGTGTACACCACCACGTACACAAGTAAAGGACAGTGGCACACATGTGTTGTGCAGTGCATTGTGTGTTATTATATGTACACATAGTAGTATGTCATCGACTAGTACCGTAGTATGGATGAATGTACACTGAAGGAAACTTGAGAGTAGCAACGTTAAAGCTTTTCGTTGTTAGTTCATTTCTTCAACTATGGAAGCAACAAATTCCCATGCAACAAGAGACCTGATGAGACAATTCAAAGCTTGGATATTCAACGTTCTGCAGCGGAGAGAATGCAATAAATCACGGAGGGTTTTTCTCATCAGAACACACAAGATACGTAAGTATGCTGGACCGTATTGTAGGCGTGGCCTAACGTTCATAATAAGGTCCGTTATTTTCAAAACAGAAGGTCAATTTTTCACTGATTTACGATGTTAAGGTAAGTTTTTGGAACTTTCAGTATCATTTTTAGTTATTGCATAGTTTAAGGCAACTATGCACGGCACTAGTAGGGTATTGACCCACATAGAAAAACATAAGGAGATGCAAAATCGCTATGTTTTTAATTTCTTCGAACTCACGCCATCACTTTAAGAGACAGGGCTCAATATACAAGGGAACGTGTTACTGCCAAGTGTAGTTTATAGAGTGCTTAATTAAAGGTTTCTTTGCCAAACTAACATAACAAATTTGCTGACACTGGTGCTTCGGTGATTCCTAAGATATACACGTGCTATGACAAAAGTAAGTGCAAATATACCTTTTAAGATAAATAAACACATCATGGCCATGTTGCGTGGCCGCGTTTAATGTATATGTAAGATGGAGTTACTGTCATTGGTATTCTTGTGATCCTTAAGATGTACTCTTTCAAATACAAAAATTAATTATGCACTTTTTTTCAGCTGAACAAAGACGTTATGGGCCATGGACCTTTTTTTTTTTTTTTTGGACTACTGTCTGAGCCCATGCACAGGATAAAGTTCCTGTTATTTGTACTTTCATGATCCCTCAGTTGTACTCTTTCAAATACAAAAATGCAAAACAATTACCAACGTACCTTTTCGATTAAAAAAATATACATTTTATGGGCTGTAGGGCTCTTTTAGGCTACTGTATGGGCCCATGTGTAGGATAAGGCTGTTGTCATTGGTATTTTCGAATTTCTAAGATGTACTCATTCAAATGCAAAAAGAATTATCCATGTACCGTTTCAGCTGAACAAAGTCGTTATTTGACATTTCGATATATTGGCTGGACATGCTTTCCACCTTTTACTTTTATGAAATGACCATTTTATTTCTTTCTAAAACTTTCATTCTTCTGTGCAAAGCTTATTTTAAGATAATAGAGACATTATGTCGTTGTAGCATGTACATAACAAAACATAGTGTTGAAAATAACAAACTAACACATATTACTCATTTCTGAAATGATTGGCATTATGATTTCACTAATGATAAGAATAGCTTTAATTATTACTGAGAAAGTTTCAGTGTGCAAAATAATGACTCACTCACCAAATTCCCCCAACGAAGAAGTCTTTATAATGCATGTATAAGGCTGCTTTAAAGTTACAAAAAAGGAAATCGTAGTTTTACTAAGCGGAATATTAGCACTACTTAGTACTCGAGAGCTAACGTTGAAGTCGTCACTTTACCTATCCTTTAAGAAGTAAAAAATATGTTCCTGTTTTTTAAGTGATAGTCTGTGACATTGTTGTATAGTTACCTCCACCCGTATCGTAAGCCAGGTATGGAAATCGCCAAACGTTTCCAAGTCCCACGCAATACCCCAACATTGACAAAATAAATTCTGTTTTCCGACCCCATGTGAGGCGCTTCCCATCGTCACGTTCCATGTCTTTGGTCGGTTTGCACAACGCTATTGCCACTGTGAAGGAAATCGTCCTACACAGGGAGCTCCAAATCAGCAATTGGACATTTGAAAACTCATCTGTGCCCACTACCTCACAGAACTCCTCAGAGTATTCGATTTGAAAACCAGCAACTTTGTTAACAGAGATGCTCTAATAAAACGCGGGGAGAAAAAAAAAAGAATTTTAGTGTCTAGCCAGTGTCCTTTCTGTGTTAAATTACTGTGGATATCAACACTTCAGCTTGGAACACTGGAGAGGATTGGTTTCCAACATTATTTATTAAGTACAAACTTTTAAAAGCAAATAAAATATTATTGCCTGAATACTTATATTTAAGTACACGTGACCAACGTGTAGACTAACGCCTGCGCGAATTCATGCAATTAGTAGAAATGACTGAAAAATGCAGATTAATTTTGCAAGAGAAATAAAATATCTTACCTCATTGCATACTAAGTTCATAACATCCTAAAATAACGTACCATGTACATTTCTTACGTAACCAACCCACCACATAACCCTCTCTTATTACCTTATTTCTTATTACGATTTTTCCAATAGGGCTCTCATTATTCGCTGGATTTGTTGCTCCCTTAATAATTACGCATTCCCTTTTTGAAGACATTCAGTATATTCCTTTATGCTAAATGCTAAGACAAAAGACAAAAGTGGTATATCTTGTTACCAACCTCATCGCGTGACTCATCACCATTGTGATAAAATTTGTTGATATGGACCTACTCTACATTGATTAGGGAACGTTGACAGGAATTCTAGAAATGCTACGAAACAGTGTCACTTTGCTGCAGAACAGTTTGCCTAGAGGCTTGATCTAACATTTTCTTATTGACACTGAACTTCTGAAAGGAGATACGTAGAACATTCCAGAAAATGTAACACTGAATTATTTTTTCACTTAAAATATATCGAGCATAAGTAAATATGTTAAACGGTACAAAATCAGTGAAGATTTAACTGGGATGGGGTATTTGGTATTTATGCATATTGTGCGTGTTTGTATGTGTATGTACATTTGAAGATATGTATAACTGTACATATTTTTGGATTATTTATTATTATAACCATTATTGTTTTTCTCTTGTTCTTTCTCAACTCCCATGCTGGTATGTGTTTGACTCTGATCTCGAAGCCCTACCTGGACTCAGGCAGATCGAGTATCCTTCTGAGAATGAGGGCAGTATCTAGTGTTGTCGTGTGTGAGTTGTTGCACTTTGTGTTTACCAGGGATGTGTTGTAGGTGTCTCTCTAGGTTGTTGGTGTTTTCTCCAAGTGCACCGATTACTACGGGGATTACCCTTCCTCTGATGTTCCACAGTCTCTGTGTTTCTAGTTTCAAGTCTTGGTACTGGTCTACTTTTTCATTCCCCTTTTCCTCATAAAATTATTATTGTTGCATTATGTCGTCTGCTCTTTTTTCACATAGTCAGATTTCAAATCAAAATGTGTTGCCAGGCTTAGCCTATCACAGTGGATCAATCTGACGTTGTGTAACGTGTTGAACATGGATATACCTCTCCAAGGCTTGCTGAATTGATAATATGCCGCAGTGACACTTTTAAGCATGCTCTATGTCCTATTCGTATGTACCAGTTTACCTTACGAAGACTTAAAACATTACTTTTGGATTGTAACACAGTAGTTCTGATCTGACTGTCAGCAACGACGTTCGAATCAAAGCGTTGTGTTCTACGCTTTCACATAACGAAAGGGCATAAGCATGTGTGAGGTTACTTGGATACCAACTAAAAACTCGATGCAGCTTCAAGGATTGATGGCGTTCCAAGACTTATTTTTAGCACTAAGTCACAACTGATAGTTCTTGTTATTACAGTTCATATATGTATATATATATATATATATACGCTCCTCAACATGGTAGTGCTACGGTATGACCATGTTGAGTTGAGCACTCTGCATTTCAAGATGGTGCATTGCTTGTGTAGTCCCAGCTATTTTAGTAATATAGCATTATGCATAGCACACTCTTTTGAGTTTGTGCACTCTGGTATTCACAAGCAATGTACCGTGAAAGGCAGGATTGATGCAAGTTACGCTTGTATCAATCCTGTCATTCAGTCTTGAAATTTACTCTGAGCTGCACTGATGAGTCCTAACAAGGACGAAACAGTACTGTCTGCAGATTGAGTTTATATATATATATATATATATATATATATATATATATATATATATATATATATATATATATATATATATATATATATAATACTAATATGCTATGATAACAGCCTACTACACCCAAAGAAAAAGCAGAAACAGGAAACGGAAAATTATTTGGTTTAACCCCCCATTTAGCAGGCATGTACAGACCAAGGTTGCCGCCGTTTTTTCTTAAATTAATCAAGAGGCACTTCCCCCAGCACCACATTCTCCATAAGATTTTTAACAAGAACACTATAAAGGTTAGCTATAGCTGTATGCCCAACATGAAGTGCGTCATCAGCAAGCACAATAGTAGGATCCTGCAAATAGAAAAAAAACGCCAACGTCGACAAGTCCATGTGCAATTGTCGTACGAAGAGCGCATGCCCCTTATCAGGTGAATGCCTCAAATCCAGCATCGTGTATGCAGCTGACGTCACTAGTAACCATTCAACCAAAACGTACATCGGCCTCACCAACAATCAGTTCAAGACACGCTTTAATAACCATAAGAAATCGTTTAGCCATCCGATTTACGAGAGGGAATCCGAATTGTCCAAGCATGGATGGACGCTCATCCAAACATCGATTTTGAGATCAAATGGAGAGTGATAAACAAAGCGCCCACCACTCAATCTCCCAGCGGCAGCTGTAACCTCAGCCTGGGAGAGACGGTTGCTATTATTCGTACCAACAGAGCAAATCGACTGAATAGCCGGTCCGAGCTAGTTTCCAAGTAAAGACACAACGCCTTGCAACCATGCCCACCAGACCATGACAGCATTACCTGATTTGAGTGTAATGTGTATAAAGCATCATACTTGAAAATAGCTTTCAGCGTGAAACACGTGTAGTAGACTGTTATCATAGCATATTAGTATTACAAATATATTTGTTCTTAGTATTCTAATTGAGCACTTTACTCCCACGAGTCTAGAATACTACAAATATATAATATATATATATATATTATATATATATATTATATATATATATATATATATATATATATATATATATATATATATATATATATATATATATATATATATATATATATATATATATATATAAGAAAAGTAAAGTTCATCTTTTCGAATCGTCGTGCTTCTTTACTTCTTTACACTTTCAACCTTTTTACGTTATACCTTTTTACCATCTGATTGCTTTGAAGATTTGAAGATTTAACAATGCTGTTTTACCTTTCCAGTTTTATCAAACTATTATGGATTATTTTAATATTTCGTGTGTCTGTAGTTTTCTGTTTTTTATATGTATATATCCATATACATCACGGTAGGTATATAATGTGTATCACAGCCCACTGAATTGATGCTAAATATAAATAATTGGGAGATATCAAATGGAAGGGTGGCGTGGAGCTTCCTTTTCGTTTATTACAGTAGCTGTAAATTAGTTTTTTCCAAACCAATATGGATGTTAAATTTACTGGTATGCAATCAAGAAATATAGCAACTTAATTGTTTGTCGAATTATTTTTCTCTTAGTAATCTCTATGCAACCAGTGACTTCATATGTGCTAACTTTTTTAAAGTACCGTGCTTAATATGCTATAATTTATATCTGTTTCCTCCATACACACGAATCAATCGTGCAAAAATTATTATGATTTTTTTTTGTATCATCGTAACACTCTTACAATAAACCGTGAAAAATTCTTTTCGTCTTCAAGCTAACCGGCTATGTCATCCGGTGGTCAAGTGGCCAAGCGACTACCACTGTCGACTGGGGTCTGGGAGATACTGTTAAGATGCGAAATCTAACCATACAATTGCTACATAATCTCGAAATTACTGCATAACCTAGAACAGGAGCCACTCGACACACTTACGTTACGTATTAAAGGACAGCAGGACCTTTTATTTCATACTGCAATTGTTTTCCACTGAGCAAATTTATCAGGAGGAAATAAACGTAGCCTTTATGAGTGATCTGACGTTATGTAACCAAAACGTAATGTAGGATACAAAACCCTCTTGTTCACAGCTTATCCAGTCAAGTTACACAAACAATTTAGAGCATTATTACATAAATTTTTGAATTGTTTGGCTTCATAAACTCATCTGTATTACCTATTGTCCCCATTTCTATCGCAGAAAGAGTGTGAGGTGAACGTAATGGATAAGTTGTAAATTCAAGTTTTGCGACCATATTTTTTAATTTGTTTTTGCCAACGTGATAAAAAAGATACCGATGCCCGGAATGATCACAATACAAGCGCATTTACACATAGCACCATGTTGACACTAAGATGTTAGTGTCACTGTGTCATTAAGAAAGTTTTTCTTTTGTTTCCATTTGGTCATAGTGTTTTCTATCACTCTTTGGGAGGATATATCGTTGGTAATCTTTCTATTTTATTTCATAAGTGCCAAGAAAGGGGAAAAGAGCTGTACTAGAGCAACATGTGGTTACTATGTGTCGCCGCCTCGGGGGGATGGGGCACTTCTATCCCCCCCCCCCCCCGCTCATATTTTGACTAAAATATAAATTCACTTGAACACGTATTAAAGCCGTTCGTAGGGGGTGGGGTTAGCGTTAAATGTTCTTGTAAAGAACCCTCCGTGTAGATATTCCTGAATGCGTGTTGCACGCCAAAGGGCTGATTCCTCGGGAGATCACCTCATTCCCTGCTGAAAACCCTGTACAGTCCCCTGATACGTCCTATCGGTGACGTATGACAATATGTTTCGTCACTTTGACATAAAATAACGTAAGAAAGAAAACTTATAAATGTGATTGAAAAGATGGATTTTCAAAATGTTATTTTTTTGCCTTTACGCACGATTAGCTACTATTCTAGATGCAGTTTTCAGATCAAAGTAATTACTACTACGCAGAGAAAAATTACATCTAATGTCCACTCATGTCCACATCGGCTCACAAGTGGACTGGTGGTACGAAATTAGAGTGACGTGAGAGGAGCTGTTATAAGACAAAGTGGAAAATCGGAAAGGGATCCGTCAAGGAAATGTTCAAAATACCAAGATATGCATTCAGAGGTACTTGTGACAATATAAACGATCTTGCTAATGTAACAACAGGCTTTGTAAGGACATACGGGTACCATTCCAAAAGACCGGAACTAACAGATATGCTTAGGTTAAAAAGGAGGGGTACTATGTGGCTCAGATAAATATTCCTTGGTGGGTTTTTAAACATTTTTCAAATGAATTAGAACCGCATTATGCATCTATCTTTCATGAGGGTATTCAAAACAGCAAAAGTCGCTGAAAAAATTGCTGTGACATCTCCTCTCCCCGAAATGAAAAATCCAAGTGCTGTAAATGATTTTTGATCAAGTGATCTATAGCAAGTATTGCTTTTAACAGTGTGCGCAAATTCTTTTGTAAATCAATCCATGCCTGTTGCAGAGCAATTTGGAGATAAGCGTCAGTGTGCCTATGAGGAGGGTGTGGCTTGTATTAACACTGTACTTTTATAAATCAGAGATATCTTCAATTACACTGAAACAACTATAACAACGGGGGAAAAAATTGCCTTATTCATTGCTTGGAATAATATCTCCCTGGGTAGTCATGAAACATTATGGTTTTCCACTGATGTTTCATTCGGCTGTTTGCATGGACATTTTTCCTTGTCCCATACAACGCAAATGATCTGCAGGTTTGATTTGTGGATTGAGCTTTAAAGAGGCCGAGTTTTAGTGTATGTGGCTGTGACAAGCACCGCCATTGAGTTAGTTAGTTAGTTGTCATAGCCTCTAAGGTTGGCCGAATACGATACCTGGATGCCGTATATGCATTTATAATAGGTCTGTCTGTTTTTCAGTGGTTACTGTTACTATTTTGACAACCTAATTAATGTTTCGTAATCATGATATATTTTTTAATTTGGGAAGATCTGTAATAGCTCCACAGAAAGGCCTTAATAAAGCTAGGACACTGAGGGAAAAAAAAGGAATTGATGAGCGAAGAGTTCCACCTGGGGTACGGAATGTTCACACCGCAGTTTTGTAAATTCCGATACTTCTGAATCGGAAGTATCGGATGAAGATGTCAGAGAATCTTGTTTATTTGACACGATGGTTTATGTTGTAAGCTAATCCATAAACATTGTTTTATTTGTTGCTGGTTAAGACTAGACATTATACAGTTTATGCATCGATGGATGGATGGATGGAAACACTTTGATCACAAAATGAGAATATATTAAAAAACAATAACGTTGAGGAAGGAAGATCAGAAAAGAAAAATTGTAACACGAATATTTATTCTCATTCTTTATTAATTAGCGGTAATTGCGATGACACATCAATAACACCAATTATGTTTACATACGTTACTTAGTCGTTTTTTTCTTTTTCATAGATTTTCTTCTAATTGCCTCTAAAATTTTACATGTATGTGCAGCTAAGGTACATTAGTTGATTTAACACGTAGTAACAAGAAATTGTGATTACGTTAACATGTGGAGAACGACGAAATACTTCAATCATTATGAAATTATGGGTTTTTTATGGCACAAATATAGAAATCATTTAAATTTCGGCCCCTTCACTCGTAATACTCTGTCCGAGAACTCAGTTGACCGTTAAGGTTTCTTTATTCATGGAAAAATGCCACACACCGTACACTACGATTACGTATCTTACACCTACTATGCTGTTAACTTTATGATATCCATGTGACTTTGAGTAAGGGTCAAGGGCAAGGAGTACACAAATGGTTCACATTCTGAATGCACGACAAAAGAAAAATAGAAAGAGACACCAAAAGAACATAAAAACTTTGTCCCTTCTATGGTGATCATAAAATATGGTAGTTAACTTGCTCTCTACATTGAGTACATAAGCAAAACATGTATTTGTGGTTTGATGTAAATTTGACCTAAAAACTACTTTTTGGTGCAAGTTGTAAAATCAGAACATATCGGAATATCATATCAGAATGTCGTACATACAAACACAGACACAACATACACAGCAGAATCGATATCATCTGTGACTCCTCAATCAGTTCGGTATTCTGGTTCTTCTATTTGATATAAAAAATGTTTATAGTGGTTCTCGAATTTGTATCCCCTTTTGTATCCCTTTTTGTATCCCCTGAAAGCAAAACTGCAATTTATGCTTATATATATATATATTGATTACTCTCGATTTTTGTGGCCGATTCATATAATTATAATTTCCCTTAAGGATTCTAGGCACTCACGTTTAGTCATATTGAAAATATCTATCTTTAAGTAGATTCTCGGTTGACAATACCTGTGGTCAAGGTCCATTGATAATCTGGGTGGTAAGGATGTTTTATACCAGTCACTTTATTCAGTACAATGCACACGATCCACAAAATAGACGTTTATTATTTCATTATTAAACCACCTTGCTAAATATAGCCAGGTTTCTTGTAATATGCATAATGACAAGCTTCAACAAGTAAGGAAAGTAAGAAAGTTATCTAGTTATTGTCAGCCAAAACAAGAAATAATTTCTTTTGCAAAAGATCAAACCAAGCACATCCCGCTTTAATCACTGTAGATTTCGTTAGACTTTTATGTTCTCATGCATTGGCTTTATTCAAAGAAACTATTACGGCAGCCAGGTTATGCAAATCCTTTTGTTTTAAATCATCAAAGGAATCGCTTAAGACTGGGATGCTCTTCTCCAGTTTTTGTGATGATGAAAGGTACACCAAGAACCCTCTCTCGTTGTTAATTTCCTAAGTGTAAGAAAATAAAACTATAAAGTATTAATAGTTACACATCAATTCAAAGTCAGAAGCACATGCAACAAATATATAATTGGGTCATTTACTACAGTGCAGTATGTATCATTTCATCAGTACCATCACTGTACATTTGCACTTCGGTTTCAGTAAAAACAATTATAATCTTATTTCTTAAGATGATTTCTAAGTAGCCCATCATTCATTCACAATGTTTGAATAATTAACACCATAAGATCGTTTATTTCCTGTCGTCGACGCTGTGAAATACTTATGTGTGTGTAAAATGTTTCATCTAATTTAATTCAAAAATCACAAACGATATGTGAATCTGGTAAGTTGTAATATATAAACCACTTCGCCACGGTTGATGCAACGTAATAAGTGATAAGAGAACAGATGTAATCAGCACCATATGTTCAGAATCAGTAACAACAAGCGAGCTGATATAGACTTCAATTCGACTTAAATAACTGAGTGGAAATAATCACTATTCTCATCAACCTGCATATAATTAAAAGATGTGTATATATGAGGGTGCTCAGTCATTAAACTGATTTCAGTCAGATGATGACATCATAATGGAGGCTGAGCGGACCGAGGAGATATCCGACATCCCCTACTTCCGCTATTAGTTGTCGCACAGTCTGTATACCAGGTCATTGGGATTCTTGTAAAGACAGATAAACACTACAGGTATCAACGCTAGACTTCGAACTGACTTCAGCATTCTTCTACTCTAACAGGAGGGAAAATGGCCTTATCATACACTGAAAGAATTGTCAATGTCATTATTTATAGAATTAGAAGCAAGGAAATGGGAATAGGCTTGGAAAGTTAGACTTTTCGGTTGGATGTTGTGATGAAATAGGAACACAGCCAATGTTAGATTCTGTTAAAAGTTTGGCATTCTCTCCTCAGTAGATGAAAATTTAGATAAAGAGTCTCTCAAGTTTTTCTTGCACACAAGGAGTGTACTACAAATACTCGAGCAGTTGGTCATGGTGCTTCTTACTGAAATTACTCTAATCCGTTTTTAATTCCATAAGAAACAGAGTTTCTAATGATTGTCACCCAATCACGTATCAGAAATTCATTACAGGCTTTTATGAAAGGCAATTCTAGGGTCTTGCCCTTCACTGAAAGCAGTGTAGGAGGTATTCACACTTTCTTTGAGTATTTCAACTCATCCGTGTCTGGGTCTTCATAATGATTTTGTTCGAGTAGCCTACCATTTTTACCATACGAGAACACGGCAAAATATTGCTTTGCCTGAAAAGAACATTCATCAATTCTGTACAGGCATTTATGAATGCTGAACAACGACTGCATGCATTACCGAGCAAATGTCATTATAAAATTAAAAATCTATTTTTTTACTTTATTATTTTTTTACTTTAATATTTAAAATAAATCCTCACCCCAATGATGACTACTGAAGAAGTTGTGATGTTCCCGTGGACGATACCATTATCGTGTAGGCACTGTAGACCCTTTCGAATGTCAGATTCGATATCGGTGACACTCATTTTAGACAAATGGAACGAACCATTCTCCATTAAACTTTTTAAAGTATATCTTTGAATTGATGATATGCTCATTGCCACAATCAAACGACTCCTTCTGAAACCACTGAAGAGGTTTTGTAGCATTTCTTGGTGCATTCCTGTTAAAGCAATGTTGGAAATGTTGGTAAAAGTGGAATACGGTTAACAATTATTTTAGTTTACATTTAAATGTGTGTGACACAAACGACAAGCGACATTTGATGTCTTACAGTGTATAATTATGAACATTCTTAACAGGAGTACACAATAACTCAAAGGATTGATTAAGTCAAATTTACGTCAATTAGACATAAAGACACAAATAGCTACATGTAACGATTAATCATACACAGTTGTAATGACCTTAAAGACAATATTGCGAACAAAATATGAGGGCAAAATGAAACAAATATTTACTTTCTGTCGGAGAAATTGCAAGGGTAGAAGATGTGGTTGCAGTTGACGATGTTTTGTTACTCAATTCGCTGGTTGATTGTTTGCTGTTATTCGTGATTCTCTTTTTAGTTGCCTTAACGAAGAGTGTGTAGAGATAAGGATTCAGGGCCGAATTTATAGGTAAGATGAATACGGCAGTCACTGCATACATATCAGCGGGTATTTCGATCGTTCCACTCAGGGCTAGGCAGCCCATTATTATGATGGGCATCCAACATACCATGTCTGTTATCACTAAAAATGACATCTTTGCCGCCATTTGAACTTGCTCTTCCAACTTGCTTTGCTTTTCGACAGATAACATTTTCTTGAATCCGGCCGATTGTTTTGCTTTAATGTAGATGATGATGTAAAATACTAACATGGCCATGAAACAAACAAAATTAAGGACAAGGAACAGGAATACAGAGTATAGCCAACCAGGCAAGAAATCCCTGGTCAATGGGAGAGCGAGACAAACGCTTGATCTGCCATAGAAACTGACACCAAAGTACTGGAGAGGCAAAAGAGGAGTAAAACTGATGATGAAGGCAAGGAGCCAAACCAAACCAGAGACTATATACGAGGATTTAAAGCGAAGTTTACGTCTGCCTAGTGGTGAAATTATTCCCTGGAAACGATCAATAGTAATAACGGTCAAGAACATTACTGATCCTTCACTACCAAGCACGGCAAGAAAGCCTGAGAATTTACAGAGTCCACCAGTTTGCCATATTTCAGAGTATCTGTAGTAGACATCGCGGTATCTGAAATCAGCCATCGCGATAATCAGCATGTATATACCGGTGAGCAGATCAGCCAAAGCAAGATTTGTGATGAGTATTGGTTGGGTGGGATTTCTACTAGAGGTTGGTAGAATTTCCTTTCTATAGATTCTCAGAAATATGACAATTCCGTTCCCTAACAGTGCTGCCACTCCGAGCACCCAGAGACTGATCCGTAAGAAGCGGTTCTTCATAAGATCCTGACAACTGGAAAATTGACCAGCTTCTGGTAAACACAGATCCAGAGCTCGAGTTTGTTCAAATAGACAGCAGAAGAAAAACTTGTCCGAAAATCTGTGAGATGAAAGCAAAATGGGATAAAGTCTGGTGAAAGTCTGCTCTTGACCTTTAATATTCACCATCTCGCAAAGAAATGTTATCTCAGTTGTGGACTGTAAATAACTTTTCCATCAAAAATCAATTTTGAATGTAAAATTCGCACTTCCAAAGATCCTTTGTTTTTTCTTCTGAGACAAAATTATTTGTTTGGTACCGAAAGACTGAAATAAACTTAAATGAGAACTGAACTGTTTCGGGCATACTTTGAATCTAGTTGATCTTTTTTGGTGTTTTGTGGGAACATCACATTTTATTCTGTTAGTGGATTGGTAGTCTCTGTCCAAGAACGAGAACATATTGGATGGCAAGGTTCATGCTTTTAAAATCATCGATATCTCTTCTTCTTTTCATATATAAAATGAATTCTCAGTCAAACAAAACAAACAAAAATGAGCAGTTCATGTAAATACAGTAAAGCAAATCTAAATACATCCTTCAAGTAGAAAAGAGCTTAACTTTGCAAAGGAAAAATTCAACATTATTCGATATTTAAAGCTTTTGGTAATCATAGCTTTTCTTGTTTTTAAATTAGTTTCAGTCTTAAGTGGTTTGCTTTGTTACTAGTAAATTTTTATACTTTTCCACCGGTCTGTGATCGAGTACACTTATTGAACTTCGCTAATAGTTGACTAAACATAGATATAAAATAGGAAGAATAAACACAGTTATCCATACTGCTCTTTCACCTCAGTTGTGTATGTTCGCCATTATCCATTTTTTTTTTCACTTTGAGTACTAATACTATAGTAAGTTTTAAAAGTCATTATTCTCACAATTGTTGAAGACTGTCAAGTCCAAGGAAAATCTCATCACTGAAGTCATTCAGATCTGTGGATTGAATGTCTCTGCCAGGAACAATTCAAGAATTAATGTAACAATGTAAAACACAGAATAGATTACAGTAGAGACAAGATAACTTCCACATTAATGTATTTTGTCAAATTGCAAATAATTATTAGATAACAATGAACGATTAAACATTGAATTTCTTTAAAATCGTTCCACTAGGAATTTATGAAACAGACGACACATAAGAAAATCGGAACAATTGTTAATCAATTGTTAAATTGACAATAATAGGAACAATACAGATTGCCAGCTCTAAACAGCAATGCCATTCCATTAATACGGACATAAAATACTGAATGTCATCCTCTGTGACGAAGGCAATTGTTCATTTATTGGTCACCTAGGAGTATCAGAAAGCTAACTTACAGAGTTACTAGAGCACCCATGGACTCAAATGGTGTCCGCCCAACTGCAGCAAGTGGGTTACCTCGTAAGCTCCTGTGAGGTATGAAAATGTAGCACTTATTATAAGTCTTTAAACAATTGATGGATGTAGGGGGGTAATTCCAGGAGACACGTATTTTTTATTTTTACATTCTGTACAAATCGACAGTATGCACATGAAACCCTCACTACACCTAGATATACTTACAAGTATCTGAGATTTAGAAGACCTGAAAACGTCTCGTTTGAGAGTGATATGAGACGATTTCCCTCCAAAACTCTGGAGAAATAACAGAAATTAATAAAAGATAGATAAAAGAGGTAAAAAGGTAAAAGAGCCATGTAACAACAATGCCGTTTATTCGTCTGCGTCTAAATAACCATGCTAATCATAACGGGTACAAGGCAATACATTAACATTTGTAAAATTAATGTAAGCCTTTACCATTACCACTGAGTCTCAAAATTGATGAGAAACAATTTAAAACAAATATCGAACAGATGTGCGATGTCCAGCGACCTAGAAAAAATTGCAACAGAAATAATTTAAATTGCTTTAGCTTCAGTCCCCCCCCCCCCCTCCGGTATGACATATCTAGAGACCGCAAAAATCCTAATAGGCGAAAGTTGTCAAAAATTGCAAAATTATGCTAATTAGTATCCCTCATAACTAACAGCACCCAATCGATAACATGATATCATGCGTGATGATGAGTCGCGAGATTTGTAACTATAACCTTTCGTAATGTCTCTGACTAAAACCTAACCTTGTTACATGATATCAAGTATGATATACGAGTCTCGAGACATCAATGTAAACATTACAAAACAAAATGTCAGGATTTTGAATAACCTTGCATTATATTGTGGAATATTTGGTGTTTATCAAGAGCTAAACGATGCCTCAGTGCCGTCAAAGCACTAACAAATTCAACTTATAGTGAGTAACCATGGGAATCCCAAATGGCACATTGTGGTGTTATGTTTTTGAAAGCAGATAATTTTGCAACATGCAAATTTATTTAAATATAGGAGGGTCAGAGCACCTGAAAAGCGAATTCAAAAGGTTTGCCTTTAGTAAAATAAAGCGAAGGGGAGGGCGGCCCCAGAGCTGGGAACGGGCGGGATCATATCAGATTGGAGCACCAAACAGGCTATCGGACATTCCGCACTGCCGTGGCACTAGCTGTTTGCACAACTGACAATTGTGGTAAACAATGTTCACACTGGATAGGTGCTTACATGATGATATTGAATGCTGCTAAAATCCCATGTGATACTTCCCTCCCACAATAAAAATCATAGTGTTACGACTTCTCAGACTTTTTAAATCATAAAAATCGTCATGAATACAACTAAATTGTATGAGTTGTCAGCATAATGGTGCAAAGTTTTCCCTATTTTTCAGTTTTCTCCATACGGAGGCTGCTATTTAGTATATTCCCCCGTGATACCCACAGTCGTAATCGTCATCATCACTGGATGCACTGATCATATGAGCATGGGTAGAGACACCACTTTTCATCTGATATCACAATTTTGTGCAAAGTTATTTGTAGTGTTCATTTCGTGGAATTCGTCCAATTATGGTGGAAGCTCTTAAGCATCATCATGAAATTGTGACAACTCTCCCCTATAAGGACTTTTGCATGTACCTGTTACGTAATACCCATGAAATGTTCTTATCATCATCAACGATACATTGACGTTGAGAACATGGATACAAACTTCACTTTTGATGCCATGGCCCAATTCAATGGGAAAGTTTGTTTTCTTTGTTTTTTTAAAACCTGACCATTTGTTTTGTAAGGTTTCACATTCTTTACATGCATATCAATCGTGATACCGTGCGACAAGCTTAGATTACAGTCAGAAACACAAGGAAAGGCTACAGATACAAGTCTTGAGACTTGTAATCATGTAATTGATTGGCTGCTTATGGCGGACAATAATTAGCATAATTATGCAATTTTGAAAACTTTCCCCTATCAGGATATTTTTTTGTTGTTGAGGATATGGTTAAGAGCGGGATTTCCAAAAGCCCATGCGAGTGATTTAATTTCTGTTGCAATTCAGACCAGTACATGACTGGTACATTACATACATTAGTAAAACACCTTTTATCAATTCGTCGTTAAGTGTTAATACATGAACAATAGAAACAATAAAATTGGGTATTTGAGTTCGTCTTCTTAAAGGTCATATTCAGAGACATTTAAGTCTCATACTTAGCTCCAGAGCGTGCATTAGGTAAAATATATATTTTTACGATTTTCCTCAAAAAACGGAGAAGAAATTGATGTTTTCTGTTTTTAATCACTTTCTGAAAACTTTTCACCTTTTAAAATGATAGATAACGTGATTTCTTTGATATTGATAGGTCAAATGTGACGTCACTGGACGGAGTCGTGTCTAGCTTGTGAAAGCGATGTACAGAGGCGAGCGTAATAACCTAACGTTCCTATAGTACAGCTGCAAAAAGCTAAAGCTACTCCTATGTACGCTGTTTTTCTTCTGAGATGGGTCGGAAATGTATATTGTATATTGGAGGATGTGTAACGTCACATAGAATACCCCTAGGATCAGTTTCTTGCCGATTTCCAACGGACAATTAAGTTTCAGGCGAGTTAACTTAGCCCTAACGTTTTACTAAGAACAACAAGTTGCGCACTATGTGTGGTCCGACTTCCAACGTTATGAGATTCTGAAACCCATACACCTAGGCTTTACTAGACCTTACAATTTTCACAATTATTAGGCCACAGGTCAACTAAAGAAAAGTTTTTAGGCGACACTACAGTAGTCAACAGTTTACTTGTTTTGTTTACAGTTACACTGCTTCCCAGGCCGAGCTCTATAGTCTAGGCCTAGGATATGCCTATTAACATTGAATAGGCCTATGCACACGTAACAAGTAAATGAACAGGCTAATTTGCTCACATTCTGATCCATGAATTTAGTCCTTGGTGACGGTGAAACATTGCTACTGGAGTGGTAGACTACTATCGGTTTGAACATTTACATTCCAACTTGAGGTAACTATGACTGAGTGAGACGGATGTTGGGCCTAGACTTCATTAACTGGAGGCGTGAAATCCCTGAAATATTTCTTCAAGCCTATAGGCCTAACATTATAGCAGAACTTCATTAAGGTATTGTCACAATACATTTCTGAAGTTTTCAGAAATTTAATTTTGCCCAATCACTGATTGTGCAAAATTGACCCGATTTCTATGACCATCATTGACCCAGAATCATGAAATGACATCTTAGTGCGCTACTGGTACAACTTGAGCCAGGAACTAAGTTGCTACAATACCCCCCTGGCACTATATGCTAGAACCGACCCCCCACCCCTCACACACACAAATGTGGAATTCAATAAGGTCTTTGGGCATTTAACCTGTCTGTATTCACGTATTACATCAGGCCCGGAAACACTACTTCTGAGCTTTTCCTGCAATCGCCTACAGCCGCACACACTTACAGTAGTAAGTCACTAAATCGACTACTAACGTTAGTTGTAGGCCTAAGTCAGGCCTAAGTGTCCAGTGAAATCTAGACCTAAGTTAGGACAGCTCTTCGTGTAATGTAAGTTAGGCCTACCCTAGCTACGCGAAACTATTCGATTAGGAGAGCAGAACGAAGGTTAGATCTTAACGCCATTATATAAGACAAGTAATAATGTAGGCCTAACAATTATCTAAGTATATTTTAAAATACACCATCATTGAGATGTGATTCATATGAATTGCGTAAAGACTAGTCCTGAAGGGAATGGAAATCAGCCGGTTACACGTACAGCTTCGTGCATTACACTACACTGTATATTTAGGCCTAGCTTAGCCTGTGTACATGTTTGAATGCACTTTGAAGGGTCCACTGTACTAAAAAGGTCACCGACAGGGCAAAAGTGTCCTAGCTGTCGGTGCGGTGAAATTGTTAGGAAGTGACAAATTATCTCCAATTTTTCCTAAAAATTAAGGTAGAACTAAAACGTAGTTACAAAGATGTGCTTGGACTTTACGTTCATCTATTCTTTTGTACGTAATCCCATCACTTCTTTTCTAAAACAGTTGCTGGATTATCTCAACTATAGGATTTAACGTGCATCTGCTTTTTTTTACCAATATTACCCAACAATTACACATCAGTTTTAATGAACGTAAGAATCTTGTAAAATTGCATGTACGCTACTGCGCTTGACTCCGTCCAGTGACGTCACACGCTTGATCTAAGCCACGTCTTCGTTTTCACGCAGTCAGTCGAAAATGCGATTTCTGCTGAACAGTCGTATTTTCAAAATGTATTTTCTCAGCAATGCCAAGGGCTATTCTAAACATTCAAAGCGTGTGTTTGACAGAACAAACAGGAGTTGCAGCTCACTCCGAATTATACGAAAACGTTTTTGCCTCTAAATAGGACCTTTACAACCCCATATTGTGTTAAAACACTAATTTTGAAATGTCCATGCAGTTTGTAGTACAATATTGACATTATGATCTATCAATTTAAGATGTTCACGTACTTTTTTCGCAGTAATGAATGTTAATAATTATTGAGGGTGTATAGGTGATAGGTGTATACATGATTACCACGCACATGACAATTTAATTCCTGTCATATTAGTCACATACAACCACTTTTTCAAGGTCAACAAATTATTGATTTGATTTGTACGATGACTAACTGTAAAAACAGATACCCTCTCAGATAATCCTTCCAAAAGTTGCTTTGGCATTACACAAATGTGTACAGGACACTCGTGTATCGTATTAGGCGAGGAAGGGGTTTATAGGGACTTTATGACAGGAAGTAGGTTCGAAGAAAACAAAACATAAGTACTTCTTTTCTGAACTTCTATGACTGTTCCAAGTAGTAATTATTAAAACATAGATTAAGGTTAAGTTGTCTGCCCCGATGATCACAAGGACTCCCGTCCCCCACCTTCTCAGAGGATGCATGTGGCCATGTAATGGACTTTGTCAAGTTGCTTATCACCTTTAAGGTAAATATGATATAATAATACTTCAGTCATTTTAAAGCAATCATTGACAAGTTTGGAATACTCACAAATTTCTTAAATTTATGTTATTTATGAACTCGGAGTCAAGGAGAATTTCAATTCCATTTCCACTGAAGTCGCTGCAAATGAGACCACAAAATGCAAATAGGCATTAACACTGCATGTGCTTGAAGTAGATCAGAAGCGTTTCACGTATAGGCTAAAAAACTACATATGAGTGTGAATAAAATAAGACAGCACATCCAAAATTCAGAGAAAATGTTTTGTAAGAATAGTAAATTGGTTCAGTTAAAGTACGATGATTAATTGTCACACAAGAAACGTGGAATTGATACATTTTGCTCACATTTCTAAGACAAACTGAAATCGATTCATGTCAATAAATAATGCATCTTCAATTGTTACAGCTGATGTCAGGGCATCGCTCCCTTGTCTCTGTCCTTCAACGACATTCATATTTCTGAGAATGCTGGAAAGTAAAATCAAAGCATGGCATTATTTACATTACATGACTATAGTATCATAGCACCTGGTTGTGAAACACAATGTGTAGATGGTGTAGTAAAGATGAAGTATAATTAAAACATACAAACTATCGAAAGGTTCGGAACGACTTAATCTTTGATCACAAGCAGTCATATATCACATTGACTATATGAATGTCATAGTCAAATGAGACAATATTAGCCAGCTAACAATGAAGATAATCAGAAATGAAGTCTGTGGACTTATATCAGAGTGTTAAATAGTTCAATAGTATAATATCAACAATAATACGAAATGATAGTTACACCGTCTAAGAGATCTTTTAGGATATCTATTCTCATCTACCTGTACTTGCGTAAAGAATGACGTAATGACTCAATGAATTAGGTGTTACGGCACTGTCTATTCCCTTGCTTATAAACTGTTTGATGTTAAAGCGAGAGACACTTACAGCTGTTTGGCTTTGGATGGCAATTTTGAAGCAAAGTCTTGTCGCCATTCAGTCGCAGAACATATGAAAGACATACCGATAGAGTGACAGCCTCCAACAAAAGAACTTACTTCTACTCAAAGAAAATAAAGTAAAGTGAGGCATGACTTAAACAGTTTTCAAGGAAAATGTAAATGATTATCAATATGAAAAGGTCAGCTTTGCCCAGGGTAAGCGTCAAACCATATGATGATGCTTTAAGTACCAGTAGTGCCAATTTTATAACAAATCAATGACTTTAAAACGTAATATTATAACCCGATAGCTAATAAATCAATAATTGATAATCTTAATCTGAGCTAAAGTTCTAAACATTTACAAATTCATTATCAGCTTTTTTTTCTCGATTGAACACTTCTACCTATCCAGTGGCATAATGTAATTCGTGTAATTGTTTTTTACACCAACTGATGAACCAACGCAAAACAAATGCAAATTAACAAACGTCAGAAGTGAGTTTACAAACCACAGAATAATTCATCGTCCCCTTCAGGACAATGCACGACTCCATCGCATACATCTCTCTGGGATAAGCAAACTCTATTATCGCTTCCATGGCATTTGTAGGCACCTGACATACACAGGTATGATTCTGTAAATGAAGACCAAAAATAAAATTTTAGCACGTCTTGAGCCACTTTTAATAGAGTTAGAAAAGATGATATTATGCAATGTCAAGTAGCTTTACTGTCAGAATGATATGGGAGGTAAAAGGTTCCAATCAAAGACAAGTTTATTGTTTGGAGTATCCTCTAAATACTCTACTCTTAAAGTTTCAGTGCAATACATTCAATTTTAAGTGAATGAGATCACTTCAAAGCTCGTATGAGCAGTTGTATCTGCTGATTGCAAATCGGATGAATCATGACGTCACTGCTGCGCAATTCACAAAAGAGAAATCGTAAGAAAAAAACTTCTATTCGTCATGTATTTCGTACAGCATTAGTACAGTTCGAACTCTACTGTGATATTGAGTAATCATGTACTGACGTCATGGGTTTTTGAATGTCAACCTGATATCGCAATCAATGGTAACAACTTACCGTGGTAATGCTATAGGATGCGGTACTTGAAGTGATATCATTCAGTTAAAATTGAATGGATTAGAATTGATGGATGAGAAGAATATACAGAGGTAATTATTCTAACAGTAATTCAGAATGAAAAACCTTCCTACCCATGTGAAGGTATACTTTTGTACTAGCCTATATACAGAATGAAAATAATCAACACGTTATCATAAGACATACCACAATTCAGTTCATCTTCTCCATATTGGCAGTCAAGCTTCCCATCACATCTGCTTCTCTCAGGGATACAGTAAGAGTTGGGACATTTAAAATAATCCTCAGGACATGAGAACAAGTCTGAGGTAGACAAACAATCATTAAATCCAAATATCAAGACGTTTTAAAAAAGAAACTCAACTTGATGAAGCGATTTACTTATTTGTAATAACTACCACGCGACTTTCACTACCTAATGTCACACTGCTTGTTGATAAGAATGAGTTAGAAAAGATCATGTCATGTTTAATTTCTTACGGATATGTCAAAAGTCTCTGGATGGTAAGCAATGTACTTTATTTTATCTATTGCAGACAATTCCACTACATTAACTTGCAACTGAAGGTCGAATGACCGAAACGTTTTGTGCTTTTATTCATCCGGTAATAAATTTATCGGAGGGGGGGGGGGGGAACAACAGTTGTGTTTCTCTATTTCATTGTCCATTAATTCTTGCTTTATTATGAAAGAAACACCATTGCATCCTTCTTGAATTCTTCTGTCAGGAGTACTTTTTGGGTCTGTTGTATATGCACATTACGCATAGACATATGTATACATAACGCATAACTGTGTGAATATATATCTGGGACAGAAAAAAAGCAGATGAGACAATCACAAACCACAATCAATCACGTGACTAGCGTCTCTACAGCCTTGTAAGTAGCCATATTTGTCATACTCAAATAAGCATCTTGATGAATATTCAGCACATGCACCATTTCTGCATTGTAACTGAGAAGAGACATCACACTCGACAATATCTTGTAGGTAATCTGTAAAGGACAAACAGAGCAACGGAATAGTGTGAGAAAAAGTCCCTTCGTTTCTTTATCGACTGTATACCTCTTCAAACTCCAAAATGATTCGAAGGATTAACTGGAGATCGACTTTTTACACTTAATACACATTTAAAGAGTTTAGAATTATTTACATAAGGTTGTGTGAATCACTCATTAACCTCTCATTTTTCTATTTCAACTACTGTAACTCTATACAATTAATAATCGTCTTCATTCCTACTGTACCAGGCAATCTGTCAATACTCACGCTGCCTGACATAATCCAAATTACCATTAAAAGAATTTCAAATATCGATTCAGTTTTGTTTGCTTGGAGTATGCAACCCCAAATCGTCGGAAGAGACAGTCTTTGAAGTGTTGTCGCTCCCTAGTGTCTTCGAGGCAAAACCTTTTTCTAAGCTGTTACTAATTGTCGTAGATGGATGACTGGCGGATTGGTCCTTAGCGAGTGGATTCGAGAGGGGTTTTCGTTTTGTTTTTTCTCTTTTTCATGCAGTGTCTCTCCTTCTGAAAATTTCTGCTTAAATATCTCATACCGTCAAAGGCGGTTTGGGGTATGATAAGATGTCAAATTTGTCACCAGATCTGTGCGCTCCAGTGTTTTGGCATCCATTATGCCCACAATGCAGAAATAATGAATTAGCAGATGCTCCATTGAGCACAAACCTCCTGAAATGACTTTGTTAGATCTTAAGGCTGCAGTGTGTCTTATTTTCTCCCTGAGATGTTAATGAGTAATCAAGGATGGACATGTGATGGACTTTAAGAGGGGACAGTTTCATCATGTTTTCCTTTTTGGTTGGTGTTCTTGTCTGTAAATCCACACGGGGTTTTGTGAACACCGGCAGCCATCATTTACTTTTTTCACTTGCGCTGTCATCATTCATGTTTAATTATTGTTGTGGAAAACCAATAATCCAAATGAAATGGGACGTGAAATGACAATGAAATTTATCTCTCAGAGCAGGCGCACTGAGGAGTAAATGTTTTCAGAACAGACTGGTAAGGGATTCACTCAGTAGCAAGATCAAGTTAGAAACATGCATCCCATCGAAACCTGTATACCGAATCAACAATCGACAAATCGCCTAGTGTAAGTATATAAGTAGTTCAAAACTGATGGGATGATTGATGACTCACCACAAGACTCAGGTTCATCCTCCCAGTTTTTACCAGAGCAGTCACGGTAACCATCACATCGTGTATGAGAGGGTATTAGTTTTCCAGAAAAACACTGAAAATTACCAACGGAAGAGGCTGGAAAAAATATATTAGCATAGATCTGTCACATGTGGCACAACTTCATATACAAATCATACATGTTATCGCATCGAGATAAGTTGAGAAGATAAGAAAATGCTGACCTTTTTTTGATGAAGAATAAAAAACAAATGTACTTGGATTATTAAGCCCTAATTGAATTGTGTATGACACAAACCATTTCAAATATTATATTTACCGCATCCAGCCTCATCTGATCCATCATTACAATCAATAATAAGGTCACATTCCTTTGACAATGGAATACAAAGACCATCATTGCACCGAAACTCATCGATGGAGCACGGAGGATACACTGGATAGGAGAAACATGTATTTTGCAGGAAGAAGAAATTACATTTTGGAGAAGGACCGGCGGAATAAACTACGTTGAAATAAGCACTGTTATGCCATTTACACTTACGTTCATTTTACACAATAAAGGAAGTATTAATTAATACATATATTTAAGGACATTTTTTACTTGTGAAGGGTAACGTTCTTTCTATTAAAACTCCCACAAAATACAACACTGCATATATTAGAGGATATATGAAACCCAACGTCTTCATTGAAGTACTTGCTGATGAGTGTTACGTATAGCAATTGACAAAATTATACTGATATGAAATGAAATTTAATGTGCTGTACAGTTCAGAATAGAGAAGGAAAACGTAAAAAAGTACATGGCCAAGCGCATAACAGAAACAGTTAAAAAAGTTAGAGAAAGTTGTCTTCCCATACAGGAAAGTTAGTATATAAAGCCACTTACCACATTCATTTTCATCACTACCATCAGTGCATTGTTGGATAAAATCACAGAAAAATGAAGCATGGATGCAACCACCATCCTTACAAGTAAACTCAGAGACTGAACAGGAACCATCTGGAAGATATAAGGAATGAAATATTGACCTATTATTATATTTTTCTCAACTTTTTAAAGTTATTATAAGGTTACACAAAATCGAATCGTATTGTTGGTTACGTTTTTCTGTTTATTAAGCGATAAAGAGAATTATAGTGAATATTTTGTTTATGTGTTGATAGTTTGTGAATAGTCGGTAAGAGTTCTCACATTTCAATGACTACCACTTCAAATGAAACCAAAAGGATCATGCAGGTAACACACTAGATTCAGTTTTAATAAACCCATTTACAAAAAAATATCCTGAAATAGAAAGGTTAGTTCGGGACTTTAGCGGGACTTAGCGTTATCGACAGAAATGGGTAATCTATCTACTCGAAATGCTCTTTTAAAAGGGTTGGCACTTGAGGGGGATCATCAATGTCGTTCTCAAAGTCAAGTTTTGTTTCGGTTCCAAAGACTAGTCAACATCATAAAGATCAAGATTCAACTTAACACAGATTTCTGATTTTGCTAATGTAAACAGAGCTCACCGGTTGTTGCATTTAATTTAATTCATATGCATAAGTTGATACAAATACAATAATGTGTAGGAATAAAAGTATATCACTATGATAATCTAGTTTGGCTACCTGTTTGTATTGAAAATTATTATTTCAGTAGGAGTTACTTTTTATCCCTTTTTTTGTAAGTAATGAGATTCATGTTTACAAATGCCAAAAATACATAATTTTTTATGCATTCTACATGTGAATATAATTTAAGTACAAACAATAAGAAAAGAAAGTGCAAATTCATTTGCATAAATCGCATAGCATGAGACCTTTTCCTTCTAACGGTAGCAATCGTGACCATATTAATCCTCAATCCGAATATCCTGCATAATGCATTTACATCAAAGTAAACACAGCACCTCATGACTTAATATCAAGTTTCTGGTCCTACACATAACTTGCTCAGTACTAACAATATAAACAACATCAAACTTGTTTTTTGAAGCTACACACCCACTGAATTGACCGGTATAGCTCAACGGTGTTTGCACAACAACCATCAAATAGCTGCAAACAGATCAGATTTATTCCATAGACCTATACTAATCTCATAGTATTCACCAAATATGTAGTAGTATACACCAAACATCTGTAACTTCCTATATACAGAATTGGAGCCTAAACTATTCTCGAAGTTACCACTGTCTTTATAGTTATTTAGTAACCTTAGGGAAACCTCTCACCAGACATCTTTGTGCAATTGCGTTCATCACTACCGTCTGCGCAGTTCTCCAAGTCATCACACATATACACAGAGAGAATGCACTCCCCTGTCGAGCAATGGAACTGCCCCTCCGGGCACATCGGCAGAGATCCTGAAATTCAAGGAATCCAAGAGGTAAAGAAAAATGGGGGAGAAGATTGTGCGACTGATGTACGAACTCTGCATGGAACCTTTGTCCAAACTATCTTACCACACAAGTCAGTTATCAGTCGATAATGGTAATCGGTAAATTTACTAAATTTTAAAAAGTTACCAATTTCAGGTTAAACCAAATGAAAAGGATATGATTGTCTCGTCTGTAAATTGATAGTGAGGATACAATGCCGACTGAAATCTACAGAGAAATGTCGGATACCGGTGTCAATTTCTTGATATGCCAAATAACGACGTATAAAACATAGACGTTTTAAGTAAGCTGAGCCGTAGGTCTGTCGGCGAACCATGGACTTCATCCTACCGGTTAAGTTATGTTCAATTTTATATCATTGGAAGCTTCCAAGAATCCTAGTCACACCGTTTGAATTGCATATTTGAAGTATTCGCTAACATACCTCCTACCACTTGTTTTTGCACTCGGCCACGTCAAGTTCTATAATTTGATGGAATTGTGAAAATATAGATACTACAATGATCGTTGTTGGCTTGGTGAGCTTTCTTTGCGAACGTGAATATACCAGTGACAGCAAAATACCAACCTACAATAGTCTTTATATAAGATGCATGTGTTTGTCAATTGAAAAAAGCGATCTGCATAACATATGGAATGTTAAGGTCATTTAGCTTTCATGTGACATAACTTGTGCAATGAACCTTTAAATACTAAATCGTCGGCAGTTACTGGCATATTTTACTGATAATGTAAACTAAAGTTGTGTTAAATAGTATTTTTTTACCTTTCGTTATCTCGAGAGAGGTTGCCAGAGTAATAGTATCTAGGCAAAGAAGTAAGTAAACGTAAACTTTCATTTTAATATACGGCAATGTGCATCATCATGCACTATGTCCAGAAAAAATTTATGAAATCAATTCAATGTAAGACTAACATTCCTGCCCCCTCCCCTTTCTTTTTCCCATCACACATACCAGTCACAAAGTTCGACAAGAAGATGCCATGAATGGATTAAATTACACCAGTACACTGGTTTATATAAACGTTCTGTTAGTAAGCACTAGCTGTGTTGCTGATCGATCTCACCGTTCGATGATACGTCCATTTGACAAATAAACTGATTTGTGATGTAGGCAGCACACGGGATATCATGCCAATTGCTGGTTTCACGGTAACTCCAAAACGTTATAGTTGTGCACCTTTCGAGATCTCCTCCGTCAGGTTGACGATTTTCGTATGGTCTGAAGAGAGAGTAGCAACTTATGAGTCAGATAAGGGACCAACGTGAAATTATAAATATCAAAGATGAAGTCGTGCTCTCTGAAAGTGCTTAAAGGAAACATCTGAGTTGTTCCCCTCTTTTACGTTCAGATACTTTGACTGTTGCTGTGTCCCTTGTCACATACAGCAGAGATTAGTGTGGATATCGTGCAGAACTATTTTAGAAAAGTGGAATGTAAAATTGATCTGAAAATCTTTTCAACCGTTCATCAACTTCAACCCCTTCTAGTCGTTAAGTTCACATGGTCAGCATGTTAATATTTCTATGTGCCTTGATAGATCATACCGTCAATTATCACATTTCAGAGAAGTACAAAATATGAAGTTCCTTGTACATTATTACATGGGACCTGAAAGATGAATACCATAGACTGATATGTCAGACGAAGGAAAATGTTGCATACTATCAATAAAATTAGATTTCTTGTTCTAACTTATGTTACAGCCATACCTTAGTTTACAGGACAGCATATTCCAATAGTAATTATTCTTTCAATTTCGATTAAAAAACCACAATTCATTTATAATTATAGACACTAACCCTGCGACTTGCCAGTCGGTGTATGTCATTGGATAACCGCTGTCCCAGATGTGTTTGTTTTCGACTACGTTCAGTGTTAAACCTTAGAGTATGAAGGAGCAAAAGAACCCATTTCATATTTCAGACGAACTTCTCTAGGCTTTACATTTGATACCTCATAACTGATAGAACAGACAGCAATGTAAGAGAGATGCAGGTATATGAGGTAATATATCTACCATCAGCTTTTGCAACCAAAGACAAATTGGTAAGTAAATGCAAAACGTGCTCTTGCTCATTCATTCAATCAGATATTTATCTCTACATTTATTGTCAAAATAAATATTCGCTTTGCTTTCTAGTGTCCAAAATCCAATGCATTTTCCCCAACATTCAGGACGTCATATTAAGGGCCTTTTACCGTCTTACTCAAAGCCAGTTTACTGGTGTATAGTCAATAATTCTCTACCTACCGATGTAAGTGCTATGGGTAGGATTCCCTTCTTTCAACATGTATTCTTGGATCAAATTCATTTCCCTCTGACTCCGGATTGTGGCTAAATAGCTACCAGGAGCGTATGACTGACAGGCATCGTGAGCATCGTACCAGTGAAGATTACTTGACATGGTCACGTGACGAAAGCACTTCTTATTGATGTATTTCCAGCCATCCATACAACCAGAGCCTGGAGTGTTGGATCATTGATAACAAATAATTTTTACATATAAACAATATCAACCATACTCTCAAAGGACCCTTTACATAAGCAGGACGTTAAACAATGTCTAAGCCCATATCTAAATATTCAAACAATTGGTAAACATTAAAATGATCATTTTGGTAACATCATGCTAAGACCATGGACGAGTTACAATGATGAAATTACAGCTCACAAGGGCACAAATATACTAAACTATATTCACACACAGAAATGTCAAAGTTGGTAGAAGAAGTGGCGAAGATCTAAGCTATCGTTTTTGAAAATAATCGGTAACTTTAAATTTAACAAACCACAGGTTTCAGTGCTGATGATAATGGTAGATTCTTAAAAGTAAATTAAAACGTGGATGCATCGCAACATTATATCTCATGGGTTGTCAAGTACTAACATGCCAATAGTGTACTTATGTGGCTTTTTCAATAACAAATCCCACTGCATATCATCCGAACTTACATTAAAGAAACGGAGCAGTTATCTGCTACTAGTGAGGTTTCCCACAGGTGTACATGAAGATCACTGATGTATAAGTAAGCTACCCACAATCAGCAAGTAGAAATCTTACCTTCTGAACTATTAGCAGCAGAAAATCGACGTTCTTCGTAAGATGCGTAAAATCGACCAGCATCCAAATCAAAGTTGGTCCTAAATTGTATTGTTAGATCGTTTCTGTTACTCTTAAATCTTCTTTCGTGTTGCTCTATGTTGGCATTACATAACCTAGTATTAGTGTCCCCAGAGATGAACTCCAAGTAATCCTCTCCGCAGAGGGCGGTAGGAGAACTGACGTCAAAATCTGTAAATATGACTTCAATGTATGTGCCGTCGGATGTGCGTATGTTCCATACACAATCTAATCCACTGTCGTATAGTAAAGGATAGTTGCGACTCGCAATAAAAGCAGCTGGTGCATCGCATTCCACCGACGAACAAGTTTGAGACAAACTTGGAAAGAATCCGCAACCAGGTTTGTCTGTGTGGAAGATCAAATTATTCCCTATAAACAGTGCAATTAGGTAAACGTGACCTTCCATAGGCTACCGTAGTTATTGATTGATCAGCTACATTACTGTGACATTCAATTGTCACACCAACATCGAAGAAGCTGTCACAGACAGATCGTGTGACATGTAACATAGATACTCAGTGATGTGGTCGTAAAGAAACAAATTTTAAAACATCTTCTCACATTGCGGTAACACAGTAAACGATCTCAAAATATACTCTCATTTTCAAAGTACTAAATACGATAGAGTAATTCAACTTGCCTTTTAATTTGTTGTAGTCCATCTTTTAAATTTTGCCTGGACGACACTGTTTTGAAATGGTTATTCGTTGCATGAATCTATTAGTTCTTTCTTTTTTATAAAAGTAGCAGCTTTAACTTAGTTTACATTACATCTCTAAGCCACAAATTTGGTGTGATCAATTACCATAGGATCATACATATGGTAGTTATTGCATATTATGTTGATCGAGATGCATAAATTTTGTTACTAACAATTGTCTCGATATACATGGCTAAATTTTTCAACACGGTAACATCCACTTAATCAATGATAATGTTTGTTTTTTCACCATATGATAACAATGTTTTAAATCATCATACCTTCTTCTGTGTACTTCGCCTCAAATCCAGATGATTCGTGTTGCAAACCTGTGCTCAAACTTAACTCAAGTGTGTTACTTGATGTTATTATTGATCCAGATTCTTTCCCACAGATATTTTCCTGTCTATCGAAGCTGGTATTGGTGTTAGCTCCAATGACGAATGAAGCCGTAGAGGTACATGAGATGTCAAACGTTATGAACTCTAAATGGACATATGAACCTGGTTGGAGATAGATCACCCACGTGCACGAAAAATATATTGGTAGAAAGTCAGGATGGTTATAGGTAAGGAAAGTTCCAGATGGTTCTGTGAACGGATGGTTGGGACACTGGGACGCACAGTCCACAATACTGCAATCTGAAATGAAAAGTGTGATTTTTTTTTTTCATCATTTGCAGAATAACATGATATCGAAAAAGTAACTGAATATACTTAAAAGCATGTTGCAAAAGGGTGAAAAGCAAGTCCTTTAGCTTAATTACTCATTAAAAAGACATTATTAATTTGAAAAAGTAGGTTTGTTTTTTAAAGAAATTTGTGTGACTTTCCTTAAAGAAGCTCGTCATTTCGATGAAACCGAAATACAAACACAAATGCCGAAATACAAACACAAATGCCGAAATACAAACACAAATGCCGAAATACAAACACAAATGCCATCTGTTTATCGAATAATGAAGGATACTGAAGGATTGTAATTACCGGCTGCGTGGTTTGAATCTTTCCGGGGGAGGGGTCTATGGTCAAGAGTTGCCAGTCATCATTTACGTGCTATCTACAATTGCAAGATGACTGTCTAAGCCGAGGGAAGTCATCGCCCAGAGAACTTTTTGGATGCATTTACCCCTATGTCTCAGGAAAACAACTTCCCAGTCCCCAAAGGCGCCTTTTCACTCTTGCGACACCCCCCCCCCCCTCACAACAAAAAAAGTGAACGCTGCTAAGGACGTGAGCAACCTGAAAAGCCAGCCAGCCACGAACCCACCAAGTAACGCCAATGTAGTATTATATATAGATAGATTATACCAACATGTCACATCTCAAACGAAATGGAGAGAGATACTATGTTGTACACATTACACGAAAGAACATTTCTCACTGTTGTACGATTAAATTGTTACAACAATTTAAATGAATTATTTCAAACTGTTCATGAGAATTTGAAACTGAATCTTTAAACACAACAAGAAATCGGAGAAAATGACCAGCCCCCCCCCCCCATCCGATTGTCGACACTCGTATCTTATTACACAACAATTGATTGCAATACTCTTCACTTGATTGTACATATATCTCATGTTCTTCATAGGTATCCACCACTCTAGAATGTGCTGTCGACACATAAATTTTGGATTTGTTGAGCATTTTACTTGTACATTTTCACCACCATATTATACAGTGTGTATCACAAACATCCTCGACGGTATAGGCCTATTGGGTGACCTACTTGCATTAAGACTGAAATTGGCTATTAGCTATGTAGATATTATTTTATCATATCGTTCCCGTGGTATATTCTACACTGTCACTTACTTAGGTCCTTAAAGAATGCATTCATTTCAAGAAAACTTGGCATAGCTTCGGTCAACTCTCCGATGCTTAAAGTGAGAGTGGCGTTATCAGAATTTATATCAACATCAAAGTTGGTGAGCTTTCCGCAGTAGTTTCCTTTAATTCTTTGAGATTCCTGGGAAGTTTTCTTGGATCGTCAAACTATCTAAACACTCAGCCTGATTGAGAAGTCGAAGGTTCACAGAAAGTAAAGTCAATCTGATGGAATAAACAAACATGAAAAACACTTAAACATTCAATTTATGTGTAACATAAATTTATCAAATTCATCAATTTATGTGTAAATTTGAGGTATTAATATAATGTCATATTATATTTTGTCAAGGGACCGGCATTGATTGATACCTGATATTTCGTCCAGGTCGAGCGTTTATCTGAAATCTCACTGACGTCATGCGTTGAAACCAAGGTGGAAATCCATACCACTTGAGAAAACCTTCCTTGTGGTAAACCGGTTCGTCTGGACAGACCAGTTTATGTCTATCAAATGAAGTTCTGGTACAAACTAAGCTCAGATCAATCAATTCGGGAACATCTAGAAAAAAAAAACAATAAAGACAAAACCAAAACGCATCATCTACTTGCACAAAATATCTGTGGTGTATTATTTGTACACCTGGACTATGAACGTTTGTTATCATGATTTCATTAAATGAATTGATTTGTTTAATCTTCCGCATTTGTTGTTACCTGAGGTATTTTTATGCTATGCTCCAGGAAGAAAACATAGGTCATACAATAAGTTCTAGATACTTGAAATAAACATTGTACGGAACACAAGTTGATTTTGTACACAGAGCATTCTAACAAATTTTGTTGATAGCTGCTGCTTTCTGTCCGGTCGTCAATGTACTTTTCCATGTGTGATATGTCTCTCTCTCTGTCTGTCTGTTTGTCTGTCTCTCAAATGTTACCTCTCTCACAGTCATAAGGTAGCACAGTGTCACAGTCTCCGCCTCCAACTGACGTAATCGTATTATTTCTCATGTAAACAGGACATAGCCCATCTTCAACATTCGTTGTTCCAACAGCAACCCAAGTCCTATGTGAGGCATGGTAATCAATCTAAGACAAACAAGAAATTAAATACAAAATCAGGGCAGTCGATTACGGAGTGAGACGGCAAAGGCAGAACAAGAGTCATATCTTTCAGTTATTAAACACACAAATTTAAAAGTTCATACTGCTACGAGGTCGAGATATTATGAACAAAACACAAACCAAGACAGGAATAAAGTAGGAAATGAGAAGCGGATTTGTTAATGTCAAAATAGAATTACTTCTACAACATAAATTACAAGAAAGAAGAAAATGAACGTACCGGTACTGGAATGAGTTTAACTTAAACGCGCGCCAGGTACCTCTGGTGGGCCGGCTGACTCTGCGCTCCTCTGGTGGCTTAGTCTGGCGCAGGGGAGTCGGCTTAGCAGGCCGGTGAACTAACGACGAGCGTAACGGAAAAGGAACTTAAGAAAGCGTTATTCTTAGAAGAGTTCCCGATAAGGACATCAACGAAGAAAACTGTTCGTCGGTCGGTAAAGCAGCAGAGAAAGAAAACACTGTAGGAAAGACTGACCAGAAGTTGGAAGACTTAAAAAGAAAGGTAGAGTTGAAAAACAGGAGAGGAATGCAGAAGAGGCTGGTTGAAACTTAGATGTGATGAACGGAGCAGCGGTATGTGGCTAGGAGCGTTCCATGAGGAGGAAGAGAGCGAGGTTCCTTTCTTCTGTCAAGTTCCAAAATCAACCAAGCATGAGCACATGGCATAGTCTGTAGCAGTTTGGCATGACAATATACAAGTAACTCAAAATATGCAAATAGAACAATTGAAGGAAGATGCAAGAAATAACTGACATTATAACAATACATTCTACATGCTTATGAGACTTGAAACTATATAATCAAAGGTTTAGAAGAACTTATTACCGTGTTTTATAACAGATAACAGTCACGCCAAGAAGGAAGTGCAGCACACTGACCTTTTGAGAGATAAATATACCGGCAGAGAGTTCAGATATTAAACGAGCATCTTCAGACATACATCTGCCTCTGGAACCTTGCCAAGTATCGACGTCACTTCTGTAGCTGACACACAAAGTGTTATCCTCGTTACTCCTGTTTACTGATGTCAGAGAGCACAAAGCTGGAACGATTCGTGAGATTAGGGAGATATTGTTCACTTAGCTACCTCCCCAATTTCCTCTCGGTTACGGAATCTTTACAGTGGCACTTACACATAAGTTCAGATGCACAACGCGTTATTTCTACGTTTTGCATTATTAATGGAGAGAAATATGTACAAAAAGTTAGTTTACGTGGAGTGGAAATTTCAATGTTGTGAGAAAACCAACAAACCATATGTTACTTCGTTTAATTAGTAAATCTTTTAAACATTTTAGCCTAAACTGTTGATTCCTAAGACGGAGAAGAGTTGAAACACCAAACAAAAGCTTTAACCAAATGAAAATTGAGAAACACGTTTACATGTTTCCTTGTCCATAAAAAATTATAACAACGAAAGATTTTAATAAGCGAAGAAAAAACAGCTATAATTTGATTGATCAAGAATGATAAGATTGGCCAATATTTGTTATCTCGCAGCATCGAGAAAGTCGCCGTGCGCATAGTGCATGCTCATAGCAATTATGAAATCATTCTTTAAGGCACCATGATGAACTTGTTCTTCTAAAACCTGTTTCATGTTTATTCTCTGGTCGATTACCTATTATCAACTCATGGAGAAAATGAGGCACACTGTATAGATAACTGATATTTCGGCAGCCTTATCATCTAAAACAGTTTTTTGAGAACGTTCAATTGAGTATACATTAATTAATTCTATATGCATTGTGGGCACAATGAATGCAAGAACTCTGGAGGGCATAGATCATATCCCCAAACCGTCATTGATGTTGTGAGGTCTCTATGTAGACTTTCTAGAAGAACAGTCACGGCATGACATTTTAATTACGTTAGGCATAGCTTATCGATAGCAAAGCGTTTGAGTTGAGGTTAGATTTAAGAATATACATTCACTAGTAATTCATCTCTTCGTAACTTTGTATTCCTGCTGAAGCATGTACCAAAAGTGCAGTGGTGTAATTTGGTGAGGCTGAGATAATATGCTCGATTGATCTATGGTATACAATTGATTATAAGTAGAAAGTGGCCCGTGAAAAATATGCTTCCCCAAAAGTCATCCCCCTGGATGAATTTGAATTTTTATCAGCTTCTCTTGAGCAGTCAATCATAGGTTAGTTTGAGAAGGAAGTTATTGAATTATACACTCTCGCCCGGAAGATCGGTAACTTCAAAATTTTGTTTAGTGGAGTAACAAGCAAATTTACGAGTAAAAACAATTGGCACATCATAATCTGCGTATACTATGAGAATGAGCTTAGTGATTTGAGTAAGTGCTCCATACAGTTGTTCAAAAAATGCAGTACGTATGAACATTTGGTTGTTAGTAGTCTTCAATAAGCAAAAATATCTGTTTGCGTCGTTTGTATTGACACTTTTATATGTGCCATCACTTACATTCACATGAATAACTGTCAAGTGGATTGAGGTATCGGCCCTCTGGACAAGTGCAAATAAAAGTTCCAGTTAAATCCAAACATCCCTCTGGGCATTGGTTGTCCCATTGCAAACATTCGTTTATGTCTGTTGAAGAATTAATAACGTATGTCTGAAGAATTAATAATGGTATCTTGAAGGCATCTTGAAGGCATCTTGAACATGTAAGGAATACATTTGTATCACAATGACGTTAAATAGCAGTGCCTCTTCATCGCACATTTCATGTAACATGGTATTCATGTTTAATATCCGGATATAGATTGCAACAAATCGTTTACGTCTTAACACAATTAATAATTGTACTCACCAAGTTGGCAAAGAGTACTTGCACTAATTTCGGTGGAATTGCAAATGTGCAGCTCCCATTCGAAGTTACGTCGAGAATGAAGAAAGACACAATATTCTTCACTATCTAAATTATCTATGGCAGGCAGAATTTCCAAAAAACCATGAAAGACCACCGGTGTGCCATCGTCCCACGTGAGAGAAGACGTATTCGCGGTAGAAATTCCAATGCGATAATATATGTAATTCGGTCGTTCTAATGCCAAGGAAGCAGAGCGGATGGCATCTAGCATAGCCTCTGACTTGATGTATGCCGGATGACTGTTTGATTGAAAGATATCTTGACAGGCATTGGGATGGTTGCTCTCCACGGACATCAAGCAGCTGCCATCTATTTTCAAACTATCGGGACTGCACACGTTTCCGGATTCTGGCAAATGATAAAGTCAAATTCCACTGTAAATATTTATTTGCAGTATAAACGTAGTGAGCTCTGTGCTGTGTCGACTGTGCTGTGTAGAATTGTTATACAATGGATATTAAGTCAATTTCATCGACTAGTTCAATTTCTTCACTATCAATCGATCTTTCCTGATATTAAGCTCAGTCCCAGTGATCCATGCCTAGAAACCTTGTTCATAACCGTATTGATATACTCCTTACTTTGAAGGGAGGGGGGTTGACTGAGAATTGCCCAGCTACACAAGTGTGATCTTTTTATGACATTGAAAACTGAGACGAAACAGATTAATGACACAATTGAAACAAGGTGTTCATAAAGGTATGAAATCGTTAATTCGAGATTTCGATTGGCCATACATGCGCCTGGAGGTTTTAAAACGCCAAATTTTTTTGCACTCTCCGGGCCAGTAGATAGTGGCACTCCACTTAGATAGTTCTGACGGTACTCAGCCCCCTCCCACGGTACTTTTTAACCTTTATTTTAGGTTCATGGGTGCAAAGAAAGTCAATTCTGCACCATGTTTGGTCAACTAAGAAGAGCAAAACGTGATCCCCTTAAACCTTAAACCCTCAAACCTCTCCTCATGCCACGTTTAGGCCTGTATGGGGACTGACTGATTTAAAATATTGGCTTAAGCCTTGGTAGTGCAACAACCCTCCCCTTGTACCCCCCACCGTTTGCCTTACTAAAAAATTGTTAATGATATATTGTGTGATGCTGATAACTAATACTGGTTCTGTTCTTATTCTTGTTGATCTCAGTGCTGCTTTTGATACTGTGGATCATGATAAACTGCTTACTGTTCTGTATCATGATATTGGCATACGTGGTATTGCTTTCAATTGGTCCCATTCTTTTTTGATCGACAAGTCTGAGAGAGTAAAAGTAGGCTCTAGTTTCTCTAGCCATATCGATATTGAGTATGGTGTTCCTCAGAGGTCTGTTCTTGGCCCCGTTCTGTTCAATATACGTATTCGTTTTTTACACATGAAACTTCAAAACCTGGTTTTAAGATTGAAGGGTATTGCTGATGACCATACATTGGATGAGTCCTTTTCTCCTGCCTTCCAATCACGTGTCTTGAATCATGACATTCAACAATGTTTTTTCCGTTTTAACTTATTGGACGAATTCTCACTTTCTATCTTTAAACCAAAGTAAAACTGAAATTATTGTTGTTGGTAGTGGCATTGTTTTGGGTAACATCAGTACTGGTGGCACCTTTATGAACGCCACTGGTTGTGTAAGGTTCGCCAATTCTGTAAAAAGTTTTGACGTTTGCCTAAAAAATAGGCTCACGTTTGGCAAACAAATCTATGCTATCTTTCGGCTATCTTGCTATCTTTCAAAACCTTTAAACTTTCAAACCTAAAACTGTATTTCAAGTCTGATCACCTAAGAATTATTTTTACGGCATTAGTTCTCTCTGAGATCGATTATTCTAATTGTTTGTATTATGGTATTAATCAAAGTTTCTTGGGTAAACTACCAATTGCTCAAAATTGTGCTGCAAGGTCAATTTACGGCAGAAAAAGAAAACATGTTTCTGACCTCTTCCTTCAGCTCCTTACATATTTGTAGGCGAATCTTTTTCAAAGTAATTATAATGGTTTACAAATGCCTGCATGTGCTAGCTCCGGTCAACTTATCCGATCCCTTAATCACCTCTACTATTTCTAACTCTATTGTCTTATCTACTACTTCAACCTTTTGTGACAGATCGTTGGTAATTTGTGGTGCTCAATTGAGGAATACCCGCCCTGTTGATCTCCTGAATATTCATAGTATCCATAGTTTCAAGAAACACCTAAAACATTTTATCTTACAAATGCACATTATTTTCAAATGAAGCTTAGCGTTAATTACTTTCTTTAACATTATTTGATGTTCTTTCTGTTTTGTTTCTTAATTGTATTTTGTCTCCACCACGACCGTGCACGCCTTGTGGTCAAGATAGAGGATGTGATTAAACCTTTCATTCATTCATTCATTTCTTTATTTATTCTCTACTTTATTCCTTATTTTACCTCAATTGGAGTTACTTTTAAGTCTTCTTTACTTTCTCTCGATTTCATGTGAATTTTCATATTGCCTAGAAGAATAACAACTATTGACACATATCATCAAATGTCTACAAAATTTATAGTGCAAAGACAGACAACGAGTCAATTTCTGCGACATTGAACTCTTTCATCACCTGCCAGCTATAATTGCCATAATTGTTAAGATGTTGTAAACTATGACGCAAAGGAATTAGCAATTACAAAAACTATTTACAGCAACCAATTCAACGTACACTAGAGTGGTACAGTTTGTCGAGTCATATACCTACCTTTGTATGCACATCCAAATACTTCCATTCGCAGGCACGGTATAAAATTCACTGCATCCCCAACAAACCAGAATTCAAGTTGTATTTTCGATGCAATGATTGGACGGTCTAGTAAGTTGATAACCACAGAGGCGCCGTCATTGTTAGCACCAAATATCTGTGGAATACAGCGGAAAGTCATGAACAAGCCATAATATCAGTATGTATTTTATGTGAGAGCAAGAAATAAGTTCATTTATAAATTGAACCTAAACTTCCTTCGTGACGTGTTACATTCAGTGTAATGTAAAGTGGCTACCTACTCTATGAAAAACAAACGAATTAGTTTTCACAACACACTTGTTGTAACACTATTTATCTCTTTTATAATACCAGAATTTCAATTGAACAGAAAACTTGTTTACATTTTGACAACGACGTGCTTTTGTTTCCTCAACCACTAGTCGCAATATACGGCATGAGAAACCACAGCCTGTTGCACAGTTGCTTGTAGCCTTGTACTAATTAATACCGTGCATAATGTATCTAATTAAAACTAAGATGCAGTACAGTAAACACATGAAAACATATATGATACGTAACAGTAACACCGATTGAGTATACCTCAAATTAACTTCTTCTACGAAGAGAAGATGACTTAAGCAGTAAATAGTTCCTACAAGTAAGATCAAGGCTTTAACAGAAAATTTAATAAATGTTTGCTGATTTTCATTAAAAGAGGACAATAGGGTAAATGTATATTACTTGAATATTAAAATAATGCAATGGTACAAAACTGAGCACCATATTTAATCAGTCTCAAGATACATAATGTTACGGTTATATAATCAAGGTTTATAATGAATTATTTCATAAAGGTATACTTCTAAGTCAAAATGACTGGTATAGTTGACACCGTAAGACAATAATTTCAAAGTTTTGTTCACTCGATCATAATCACACACTCTATATGCTAGATCTAATGCGTGTTGTCTAATATGTGTATTTTTTTAGCTGATAAACTATAAACGTTGTGATTTCTTGTTTCTGTTTTTGCTCCTTTTTTTTTTTGCTTCTATGAAATGCCTACGCTAGCAAGACACTACTATTACAGGTTATCCTCAGTATTACTGTATTAAGGTCAGTCTCATAAATTTTACCTATCATGTGATCATTTTTGCTAAACGTCAAGAAAGGTAATGTTCACAGTTGAACACAGTCTTTGTCCCAAAACCGTGGGACGGCATTGCGATCGTTATTTAACGCTGTTGCAAGATACAGTTACGAACTTTACAAAAATTAAATATACATGTAATCACTTCTGAAAAGTATAGACCTAAGGCCCAGAGGGTAAACAAACCAAAAGAGTAAAGGCAGAGCATTATATACATATCTGTACTGTCAAATGATAAACAAAAACGTATATATGTTTTGATTCACCCATGCCCTCTATGGAAACTTTAGTTATACCTTCTCCGAGCCGTCGATGTTTAGGTATGTTTTCCAATAGGACTTATCATCGCGTTTACTTTGATACATTAGTCTGTAATGATTTGCGAATTGGGAGGCGAGGAAGGAAATGATTCCCTGTGTTGCTATGGCGCTGATCACATGATCATCAAGCAAGTCAACTCCTATGACGTCTGACCGCTGAAGGGCACCCTCATGACTAAAACGGACTTCAAATCTTTGATTACGGAAAAGTCGATTTTTCCCGAATGTTTGACATAAATTTGGCTGATTAATTTGATCATCCTGTATAGCTCCTGACTCCATACCTAATCTCTGATAACAAACTATATGCAAAGAGAAAGAGAGAGAGAGAGTAAACAAGAATCATGAGACCTAACGGTATAAACAGATCTTTGCACAAATTACATTGTCTTTTAATTTACTGTAAGGCTTTTTCCGTGTTGTTTTCACCGTACTTTTTCTCAAGTCAGTTGGAGTCCATCTCCACTGATATTATTATACAATTAAAACTATAAAGTTTAATATTCACATATGGCGGGATTAATAAAACTAACAACAGTATAGATCACCGCCCCCTTTAGTAACAAAAACTATTGGATGCCTTTGTGCCTTTAATCATGGATCATGTTCATTGGGAAGTAAATATCGTTCAGCGATTGAAAATGATATCGGGTTTTTTTTTTTTTGGTTTGGGGTTTGGTCTTCGATAAAAACCTATTCTGAACGAAACAACCAAAGTGACACTAAATTACAATCTAGGTATCAGCAATAAAACGGATTGTTTCTTGTACTGATATTCAAGGTTACTTGGGAAAATTAAATAAATATTTGTACAGACATGATCCCTGAATAGCCTATGATAATAGTGCCAACGAGGTTTTAAAACATTGCTAAAACATAAAAGAAATTTCTTATGCAATGGTGTTCGTAAAAGCTTTCTATTTTAGGAAGATCAGAGCTAGAATGTCAACTGCAATCCGCATTAATTACTTGATAATTTAAAAGAAAACTTAACCAAAGGACGCATATTCAGGCCTCTGTATTTGTTAGCGCCAGTACATAACCAGAAATGGAAAAGATGGTAATTATTGATGAACGGCTCAAATTTTATGTGGAGAAGAAACAGACCGCATCACATTCTGATTGACGGCAAACCAATGAGTGTTCGTTAGGTTTTAGACTTTAAACTATATTTCTTTAAATGGGATTTCACTGTCACGAAAAGAAAACGCAGTATGTATCAAATGCCTTTTACCATCTTTGTTTTCTTAATCGGTTACTATCTCTTCGCCCTATAGGGGCTAAAATGAGATATTGAAGTCACTTGACTGGTGGAGCTGTATATTGTACTGTGCATCCATAGAAGAACAGTTGCCATGGAAACGCTTGGAGTGAATGAGTAGCGACACCTCAGGGGGAATCCATGGTAGAGTGACCACATGTACAGTTGGGTCCTGTTGGGTGGGTTCTGATTTTTTTAGAAAAAACGTCAATTGTGCACCAAAATTTGTATTTTCAGCATATCTTGAGAACTATTAGACCAATCAACTTAAGGCCGTGTAAGGACTTACCTCAGAGCACATTGTTCAACGGTAAATCCAGTGAAATCTCAGTGCTGATTTTTTGAAAAAGCAAATTTTGCCTAATAATTTGGATTTCCATCATATCTTGAGATCTAATTGAGCATTATACGCAGAATTTTGCAAGGCCATTCCTGTGATCACAATGATGAAGATGCAGTCATATCACTCTTATAGTAAAGTGGTGAAATTGTATGATTGTTTGGTAAAAAGTAAATAGACACCACCTTTTAATTTAATCCAACACAACTTTAGCAGAAGTGGACCCTGTGGATAATGTCTTTGAACATTCCTGTCAATTATGAGAATGTTGTTTTTAAGTCAAACAGTAATTTTAGCAGAAGCTGGTCCTGCACAGGTAAATAGGAGACTAATGTGCAAATAACTCATAGAAGGATGCTCTTATATCCTACCCCTCACTCTACCCACTTAGCCTAACCTGTATGGAATAACCCAATGTTATAATTGCGTTATGCAGCGTAATGCACAGGTATTTTTGACCCCGTTATTGTTATCATTCCTTGAGCCTAAGTAGAGGCACCAGGCTAGGCTTAGGCTTGCTACCTGATAGTAGATATCATTATTACCATTTTCTTCTTTATTTTCTTATTCTGCTTACCACCATTTTATGTTTGAAGAATATTTGGGTCTAATTTACAATCAGTGCCAGGAAGAAGGTCTTTGTGACATTTGGTTGCAGTAAACTATTATAAATCCTCATGTGTAGGCAATGTGTTGAAATCAATTCATGTTGGCGATGAGATAAGCAACTCTTATGCCCTCTTGTTCTTAAGTGCAAAGGGTATTTTATACACCGGTGTGTGAGAGAAGTGTCAATGAAACCAAGATCATACCACTGTATTGACAACCAATGATGTCAAATTTCATGCACGCTTCCTTGTCCCAAGTCTTTGGATGAATACGAAGATGTTGTAACGTAATACCAGAATCATTCAACTTTATTCTCAGTGGTCTGATGGAATCCATATTGACAGGAAATATCTATGATCGAGAGAGATAAACATCAGTTGGATCAAAAGTGTGAGGGCCATTTTTATTTCACGGTAAAGGCGTTAACACACTGAAGTAATTTCGAAAAGTGCTCACAAGTCTGCATAACGAGTGTTCCTCGTTTTGAGATTTGTGGCGATAAACGATTGGTCACTTTTACTAAAACTGAAGTGATATAGGCCATGTACAACTAAACGATACAATTACGGTGATTTATATGTTTGATAAATATAGGCATTGTTCCCACCATATTGTAACGTATTCCAGAACTACGTGAGATGACGTCCTCTGACGTCACGTGTGAGTAATTAGCGAGTGGTATCCTAGAAGAGACGTTATGAGATTCAGGTTTATTAATACATGGGCTCACTTGAGCTACCGTAAAAGGATGAAATTACTATGATGTGGTAAAAATGACCTAAGGCAATGAGGTTGGTAACGAGATTTCCACAGTATTCTTATTCTTGTTGTCCTGGTGCCAAGTGGTATTAAAAATACAATTTTATCGACTTCAGCTCAGCATGCAGACTTGGGCACAGAGCTATTGACTTAAATATGTGGATGGTGTTGCAGAGGAAACACAAATTTTGCCATGTTATTTTTAAGCTGCTGATTGCAAGTTTAATGTTTGTTTTGTGTTACAGTTTAACCAAAACTTAGGTCCCTTACCTTTGAATTGCATTTTCCAAAAATGTTCACAAATTTCAAAAGATAGGTGAATATCGAATTTCAAACTTGCATAATAATGATAATAATAACAATAATAATAGCAATAACAATAATAATAATAATAACAATAATAATAATAACAATAATAATGATAATGATAATAATAATAACAATAACAACAACAACAGCAACAACAATAATAATAACACGTTCTGTTTGCAAGAAAATCTCATTTTGTATTCGGTTTCGACAACCCACTTCTGTTTCTGAACGTGAATATACTTGTCTGCAAATGACAAATTCAAAATATAATGAATATGATTTTAATACCTTTGCTTCTTCCGTGCCATTATTTAGTATAAAGTAGAAATCGTTTCCGTCTACGCTGCCCTGGACTGTAGAGAAAGATATTTGCAGGGTTTTTACCCAGGATCCTCTGTTCTGGCATCCCTGAATGATGACGTCACGTGCAACGACGAGGCTTTCAAAAGATATCTGAAATGAGAATCTGGTTCGGCTGATAGAGAGCTTGTACCGAGAAGACAAAGGTATTTAAATCGAACCATAGGTAAGTGCTCACCAGACGAAAATTGTCAACTGCTTTATCACAGTTGCATAATCAAGTCTGGGAGAAATCGAGTTTGTGTGTGAACTAATCACTGACTAAGGAATAAAAATTAAGACGAGGTATTTATCATTTTCACGATTACTTCAATTATTACAGTAGTCATGCATCAATTCGTGAGTCAATAGCAAGTCAATGGCATTACTAGAAAGGAAAAATATGCTTTATTGACAACGATTCCAGTGATTTTATTTTATTATTTATTACAGACAACTACACACTCAGCACACGGGTGTTCATCCTGGGTCAAATTTGTAAGCAAGTCTTAAATGTAATGATCTCAAGTAGATACCAATAATACTAACCTGAAGCCAAGGAGAAGGATCATCAAAAGCTGGAATCCAGCCCATGGGCTTAAAACTCAGTAACTGGAAAAGCTGAAGTCGACTCTGAGGTGGAAAATGTTCTTCACTCAGAGCACTTGAAGCACTAATGCCCGTATCAGGGAGTCTTTTGTTTATGATACCCAACGATTGATCACAGTCTAGAATAAATAATGAATAATAAATAAAACAATAGTTCTTTAAAGTGAGTAAACAGTTCTTTAGTAATACTGTTACAAGAAGTTTTCATAATGAGTTTCACTTATCGTTTTATTGCAACTAATTTATCTTCTCCAATTCATGCAATCCACCCATCCTCCTTTCTTATCTCTTACGAAGTTATTACCGAAACACGGGGAGTATTTTGGCACTATTTACTATAAAAGGTGATAAAATAGGTGATAATGACTTTACTTTATTCCTTGCTTGCTCATAAATTTCGTGAGGTAAGTTTATAGAGGAGGAAAATATTTTTCTATCCGAATATTTTGTCAAAACTTAGTGACGAAAAAGGAATGCTGTCGCAATGGTAACACCACTTTATTTCCTTCTACGTTACACTTCAGAAGTCACAAGCTTGTACACTATGGCTAATGTAGTTATACTAATATACCTATTATACACTATTCAACGAGGCATAACGCTTTTAAATAATTTCATTAATTGAAACTAAATTTCAGATCGCAATCCCGTGTCTCGAATAAAATTTACCAATGATAGTTAGATCAAACATATTCAAGGTAAATATTGGTGAGAATTGCAATAATACCAGACATTGCACATGAACTAAGCCTCTCCGTCATAAACCCTATTTAGTTCCTTAGTTACATGTTTATACCGTTATCACGACAGCCCAGTAGATCCACCTTCATCGCAACTTCAGTGACATGTGATACTGGAATAATCGTGATCGTTGAAGCCCAGATTGGAGGATTGAGTGGTATGAGTATAGAGCAATGTGGTTCCACGTTGGCTTTGTACGTCTGTTGTAGATGAATAAAGAAAAGACTCACTTGAAAGACGCTCTTCAGCTATGTCTGATAATCAGATTCACAGGAGAACAACAGCATAATCAAGAAATACGTTTCAACCCGACGTCATCATGTTTTTCAATATTCCGGAAATTTCCGTTCGTAAAACGAATACGCAAGGTATTATTTCCATGGTCAGTGGACATAGTAGCATGTCAAAGCATGACAAGATGAATGCGTCTGTATATTACTGTACCACAAATTTGTGGTATGTGATCTGCCAATGTCAACTTCATTCAGAAACTGCCCCAGTAGACTGAATAAAATGTCCATTTTTTTATTTTTCTTTTGTTGAGATCCCATAGATAATAAGCATGAGTGTGTCTTTCATGTCTCTCTCCAGCTTGCACATGGAATGTTGTTTGGTTAAAGATCATTAATGTTCACCTGACCTCTACATACATGTATGTCATTGAATTCAATAACAATATAATCAAACTGTCATTCATCCATGTTAAGGATTTCATGTGCCTACAACTGGAGCCCAGGTTACAGGGTTCATTTTAGTCATGTAGTGACAATCGATCTCTGCTATTTTCCCTAGACTCCCGGACCCTTCCCACACCCCCCCCCCCCACCCATCCCCGGCCCATCACGACAACAGTATATGTGGCAAACCAACCTGTCAGAAATGGAAGCAAAATTTTGAAGGTTCTCGTCTCGCTCCCCCTGTACCCACCACCAAAATTACCCCCCCCCCCCCCTTGTCTTATGACACTTCTAATGTAGTTTTTCATACTAGTTTGTACTGAATGTGACAGAGGTAGCTATGTCACCGAAACCTTCTTTAAGTACCGTCTTCGCAGTTCAGTAACCACAAGCAGACTATCCGAAACAAATATCAGGGCTTTACAGTCGGGCAGCAACTTACCCGAACAGAACGTCAATAATCTTAAATGCCTATAACTGGACCTACTTCGTCTTGTGCTTTCCAACAGGTCTGTGGTATACCCAATATAAAATGGGTCCTAGATCTAAATACACATTAGGGAACCAGGTTTAATCAGGGATTATTTCTTCTACGACTCAGCATCGACATGACTATACTCATTGTCTTTGTCTGCTCTTCCGTCTTGTTTTAAGTAGCATATGTGACCATATTTATTTTAAGTAGCATATGTTCACAAGCAAACTTTTAAATTGATTGCAATTTTTTTTAACATAATTACACAATTGAATAAATATATATATATAAGAACAGACAAAAGCCATTCGGGGTTGAAAACATTTTCATTTCAATGTTGCACACAATGAAACTCACGTCCGTTTTGGTTTCGAAATCAACATGGCGATATTCCAGGCCTTCAAATTCGATTTGAAGTTCAGTAACCCAACCAGGACTTACGTCACCGCATCCAGAAACGACTATAGATGAGATAACGAAACGTTCTCCAAGATTTAGCTGAAAGTAATATAATAGGTATACCCTAGTCCAGCATTAACACGAAACCGGTAGTTAGTATTGGCTACAATCAATGAGGAAGTAAAAATGACTTTGTTTGTTGAAAATTAATCATGCCGTTACTCGTACGTCAAGTTAAAACGGGACTCACTTCAACCTAACTCTTCTTTTGTTCACACGAAACACCACCACAGTGAATTCACAAATGCCAAGTAATGCCTGCATATATGTTAACCTACAAACTCTGTGAAAACCGAAGCGGGAGTAATGCAGGCAATGCTAGGCCTAATAAACTCCGCCATCAACGGATTCTGGCCGTAAACTGAAGATACTTGTGCAAGTAGCGAAGTGAAAAGAAGGAACACAAGGATCGCACTAATATATCGTTGGTCGTAGTATGGTGGTCATCACTACTACCGGGCAGCTTGCGCGTTAGCCGCATATGTCACTGTCAGTACCAATTTGAAGCTACAATAAAGCAGAATGTGCTGGGTATGTGGAAACGACTTGAAGCAATAAATCAAATCCCCTATAATTTCCCTGAGTGAAAGTCGGTAATATTTCGAAAGGGTACGGTGTTACACACTATGATAAAATTCAAAGGGTCTTGCAAGCAGGCTAAAATGGCGATTAGCACTTAAAGAGGCTCATTGAGTTGTTTCATAATATTCACTAAATTTTTCTAAACCTGTCAAGTTTCCTTCACATGCTAATGCTAAATTGTCAAACTAGTACAATCTAAATGTTTCACATACAATAGACCATTAATGAGTGAGTAATTAATGATTTAATTTGGTTTCTGAAACTTTGTGACAAGACATTTTTCATATTTGTACTGTATTTATATGCACACACCCAGTACAAGCAAAGGTCAAAAATTCAAAAATCCTGACACTTTTTGTAACTATTGGATGTGAAACTTGACTAATCATGCTGAGTGTAAGTATTGTCATGTCTTTATAACCTTCACAATCACATCAATCTTTATTGATATCAACTCAATGAGCCTCTTTAACAAAACAATAGAAATGTCTGCGTCACTGTTCACCTTCCTGTTGAATATGCCATGATACTTGTGTGCTCATTCGTGGGCACCAATGCAAGTGAAAATGAGAAAAAACGTTCACACGACGAGCTGAGTAAATCCAAGAATCGAAGCTAGGGGCTTCGATTAATTAAACATCGGTCTCGTAAAGTACTTCAGGTGTGTCAATCCAATGTCTAGGCTTTCTTAAGCTGCCTGGCAAGGGGTATTAGGTGTTATGTCCATAAGTAATACATGTGTAATCGGGCATGAAAGAGGGTCTGTAGAACAGTTCGTAACGTCATGTGATTGCGACATTCAGTTCATCATAATCATCACCTCTAAACAGAATGAGTCAAAGTTTATTGAACAGAAAAAAATGGTATTTTCATGTTCAAAGTAAAGCATGAGCTTTGGCCGAACAACAGTTTGCTTCAATTAACACCAAGTCAAGGAGTATGAAAGTGATGTGAGATTTGTAAAAGCCTTTGCATAGTGGAGCTACTAAAGCACCAATGTTACAGAAATGCAAACGTCATCGATAACATTGGGATAATTCTATGAAGGGTAATACCACACGAAAATGCTTACACTTGGTGCTCTAGTAAAGTTTCACATCCAATTATTATGAAACCTGTCAGTGTTTGAATTTGTCTTACTGGTTTGCACTGGCTGTGTGTGTTTAAATTATATACTAACATGGAAAGTTTTCCTGTCACAAACCTTCCAAAAGCAAATTAAATCATTAGTTACTCACTCATTAACTTCCTGGTGCCAAAATTTTGCCTTTTATCCAAGGACTATTGTGTTCAAGCTTCAGCAAAATTTGTTAAAAAGTGAGTGATTGAGAGCTCGTAGACAGGTGCACGTGGACAGGCATAATAAATGGAGTAACAAATAGAGTGATGCCAAAAGCTCAAACAGCTGTAAGCTGGTAGCTTGATAAAAAAAAAAAGCTGTGTACATATGTACTCACATAATGTAATTTACATTTATATTTAAGTGTCTACTTTAAAGGGAAGGAATTAAATTTTTCATTCAGTAGTATTTCATTCAAATTACCAAGTAGATACTTTAACGGACTAAAATAACGTGGTTAATAATGGTACAGTATCGAAATATCAGAAAGGGTTCTCTGTTGACAATTGACTGATTGTCAGTTCAGTGTGTGTGTTTATGACAAAACCTCGCTGTTATGACCACTGGAAAAAGAGAGCATTATCGTAGGAAAACCCTCTCAACATGAACATGATATACTTAATGTGTACCTTATAAGTTTAAAATTACAAGAAATGTATTTTAGATTTTGGAAAATAAATCCTATTCATCCAACTCCCATCTTCATAGCTTGTTCCATTGATGAGATAAAAAATCATGAAAGATATTCAATTCCCAAAAAGTTTGTTACGTCCTTCTTGCAACTCACATAACCTGACATTGTATCCTTTTGAAATGAAAATGTCAATACAACCTTGACAATTTTCCTTTTTTCTTGCATAGCGGTGTTGTATAGAGATTCCTTGGACTGTCAATTAAGTCATTCCATGAAAGTGAGACATTGGTCACACTTTGTGACAAATTGCAATGGTTTCGGAAAAAAACAAAACAAAGAGAGTAATGACAAAATATTGCACCGTAACCTACCATTTTAATGGTTGGGAGAAATCTGTTACATATTACACCTCAGGTCTGTAATGTCCGGTGAAGAAATAAGCTGCATCATTTGAATTTTATTTTTACACTTCGTGACATATATATGTCTGGAAAATTTGATGTTAGGTACAATGAAACTGTGTCAACTCTATGTTTATTCTTTGCTTTGGTTTTAATATGCAATTCCAACAATTTGCATTAGAGTGACTCATATAACTATAAGTATAGTTTTAATTTCTGCAAACGTCTCACTGCGAAGGAAAATAGGTGTATTGTCACACTTTCTCTTCACAAAATTTGCATTATTATATTTGAATAACGATCTGGCGGCTTTAGTTACGTGATGTGACGCATGCATCTAAAAAAGAACTAGTTTCTTTCAGAAGTTGCACAGTGAAACCCTGAATGAAAGTCCGTTGGTATTATGTTTATATATACCGTTTTTGAAATGGCATTTGTGGTTATTTTCAACATTTCAATAAATAATACACCCACTACTGTACTTCAAAATGTCATTTTCATGTCATGCGAGATTTAAGTATTTTCATCTTTGAGAATAGCGATTGAGTAACAAGACTCATAATTGTGATTAGAGAGTATTATAAATATTTGGGTGTAAATTGCAAACAAAATTTCTCTCACAAGCTTAGGATTGTTGAAAAAAATCTCTCGATTCTGAAATTGAGAGATTTTTTCTCTCAATTTTGAAATCAATGATGAAAGCAAACTTTTTGTAATATTCCCAATCGTTTTCCATCGTAGCTGCAGATATTCTATAATATGATAGTACATGATAATTCATACACTAAATTGTTGCCTTGGGTCAAAGCTTGGAACAAGTTTCGGAGGGGTATATTACTATATAAGTTACTGTTGCGAAATTTGTTCCTGTGAGAAGATGACCTTGGTAGAAACTAGTCGTTAAGGATGAGGATTACTAGTGTTTTATCTATTTCTACCTGCAAATGATTCAATTTTTTCTGGTTTCCAATCTAGATTTAGATCAATCATACAGGCCAAGTAATGCTATGTCATTATTCCCTGTAACAAAGTGGCCTTGTTAGAAAATTGTATGCTCAGGATTACGATTACAACCATAATCTTTTGTCCTACCTGTAATGATTCATTTTCGTTTTCTGGTTTCCAACAGGAATCGAGTCCGTAGCGGCTGTATTGGAATGTATCGAAAAGAGGATTTGTAGCGTTCATTCCTTCTTCCCTGTAACTAGAAAATTCTGAAGACAACGTGACGGGAAGTAGACATGTCTCTGGAAAAGAGAAATAAGATCAGTAAGTGACAGACACTAGCCCGTGGAATGTAGTTTAGATTATTATGACGTAGATTATCAGGACGACGATAGGTCCACCTTTAAAACGATTCATTTAGGATGAAGTGAAATTATCTTAAATTTGGAACAATATCTCGTCATAGCATACTTAAGTGCAGTACACATTGCCTTATAGTAACTTTTGTTGTCACAAAAAATTTCATTCAAGTAAAGAAGTCAAATAAACGGAAAGACAAGAGGGAAAAAAGGACACAAAATGGAAAGTGTGGGTAAATGTTATAAGCTCCTATATCATTGATCCAGTATTCACACATACTTGGGAAAAATCCTTAACTCATATTGGCCCATTTTCAGTGAGATGACAGTGAATTATCCTACGGGTAAAAAATGGTCAATTAAAGAGCAAAATCACCTGCGGATGCCGTCTATATATCTTGTCCAAAACGATTGCCGTACATAGCACACAAAAATTGTTGACATATTGTGAATCTTGTTTACCTTTTTTCTCGGTCCCTTTTCAGTATATATACGCTTATTTACAAACACAAATTTTCTTTCGTTCGGTCTTTTCTATCAAACCTTTGGTATTATTATGCATGGACAAGGTTTATCAACTTTGGATTTGTATGCAAACTGTACGATAATGCACCTTCGGGTTTTAATATACCATCGCTTGATGTTGTGCCCTTCGTTGATAAACCTTTCATTATGTCATTCAGTGCGGTATGGAGTTCATGTCACTCGAACTATTGCTCCTTTGTTGTCGTTTTATCCAGGCCCGTATCCAGGGGTTCAGGGGTTCGGACGACCCCCCCCCCCACCACACACACACACACACACAAACACACACACACAAACACACACACACCCTCAAGATCTGGAGTTCGGCTCAGCCAGTGACAGTATGCCCACGTTGACCACATACACAATGAGTTTTAAATTTGTCGGTCATAATTGTCGGGTAAAATGTTCCACTTGTGGTAAAATGGACCCCCCCCACCCCCCCCCCCCCCACACACACACACACACACACACACACACACTGAAAAGCTGCATACGTGCCTGGTCAAACTCCTGTATAGAGCATCTTGTTTTGTAACTTTTCATGTAACTACTGTCTCTTCATGCAGAAAGGGAGATTTTCCTTCAAACTGGTTACGTTTCCATCTCTTTTGTCTAATATAAAATATACATCAGCAACTATCATCCCAAAGAAACAAGGTTCTCAACCATAGCACTATTGCGCACAATCAGATATTTTAGCGTTAACAAACTGAATTGTGTCACCGTATCCAAACAACAACTCTCTTAGTTTACACTAATAGACATTACATACCAGGTAATTGATCCGTCGTAAGGTAAAAAGGTTCACATTCTAGAGAATACAAAGAGAATTAATAAAGTAACGTTACTTGTGCGATCCTACAGTTTGTATTTATACTGTCAAGATTATTCATTTCCACTGGCATGTCAACATAAAACTATGAATAGTGGGATCGATTCAAAACGAATCCTTACAAATGTTTTGTATGCCTGTATGCTTTGACTACCAACCGTACAGGTCTGTATATTCAGGACTTTTTGAAGCTGAGTAAAAATCGAAAAAGAAGTGGGGGTGGACATCATGACAAAGGTGCAACATATGCGATAAACTATACCTCATCTTTGAGTTACAATCGACTGCTGTGACGAACAACCAGGGATAGCAGAGAAACTCGAATATTGAATGACTGCTATAGGTTCTCAATAAAAACAAAACAAAGCTCAGTATTACAATTTAAGGTTTAGACTAGCTTACCACAATGCAATGACGGAACAGTCTGGAGTTTCTCATTTGTCTGATGTGTGTTTTTACATATTGGTTTAGTTTTGTCGATATCTGTTTCAGAAAGTCGTTCTTTTCTTACAAACAAAATATTCACACGGTATACCTGTGTCAATGCGAACAAAGAGTTCAATCCTTTCACGTGGTTCACGTGATGCTAAGAGCCCTCTCGTGTTCGGGGAAACACCGGACCATACACAAATTGGAGTAAAAGCTGGCGACCTCTCTGAAAAATATCTGATAGAAGAGAGGCATATGCTCAGTATACTTAAACAAGATAGCGTACTCTCATATTTGTCATGTGGGTGAGACTGTTCTTGCGACTGAAACCAATCTCTATTAGCGCTCGGAGTTCCAATGCTATTTTGGGACAGTTTATGAAGTTTAATGTTTTGCACCCTCCTGGTCTTCCAGATGTGTAAGGCATAACTTTATACGTTTCCTAAATTTTTCCACATCGAAGCTATCTATTGAATATCTACTTTTTATGAAAAGCGATGTACAGGTATAGTCAAATTTAGTAAAACTGTGGGAATGTCTTTCTATACTTCCAAGATGGAAGACAGAAAACTTACCCTTGTTTTGCTTAAAAGAACTGCTTACATGAATAGTTTGTAATTCTAATATTGGCATATGTTGCTACATTTTACAAAAACAAAAAGTCTCATTGAGAGGCTCAGTTACATGTTTTTCTGTTTGCTCTACTTCAGGAAATTCAGAAAACTCACATAAACGACTGGCAAACAAAAAGATTTTCATCCAAACAATATTGTGCACAGACTTCCTCGGTTGTAAAGGGAGTATTTGCATGACGGAGTGAACGAAATGTCGCTTCCCTATCCTGGTAAAAACTCATCGTATACCGACGAAAGTTAGAGAGCATATTGCTGGTACCTTCAAACAGGACAGATAAATACATATATAACTATAAATATTTATAAACCCATATCGTAACCTAAGGAGGTAAACCCATATCGTAATCTAGTGCTATATATATATATATATATATATATATATATATATATATATATATATATATATATATATATATATATATATATATATATATATATATATATATATATATATATAAAATGACATTATAGATAACATAGACAGGCTTATAGAAAACTGTAGCAGAAAAAATGTTGGAAGAAATCTTAACAAGTACTCAAGAAAAGCAATTTCAGTTTTGGAATTCAAAAGCCTATCGATGACCATATGCATTTGCATTTCAATAGTTTTCATCCCACTTCTATTACGAAATCTATCATTTATAGTCAATGTTTAAGACTTAAGCGCATCTGTTCTGAGCTCACTGATTATGATAAAAAAAAATTCGATGATCACGGGGTTCTTTTTGTCCGCCGGCCACCCCCTGTCCATAATCAGAACATAAATTTCAAAAGCTTGCAGATTCGTTCGTACGGACCTTAAAAAGCACAACTGCAAAACCTCGAACCCGAACAAGCATACACTTTGTCACCTACTACCATCCTTTCTGTCAAAACTTTTGAGCACCCCTCGGAAGGACTTTTCCTGCCTCAAAGATGATAATTCTTTATCTGAACTAGCCAAATCCCCAACCCCTACTAGCATTACGCCAGCCTCTCAACATCCGGGCTATTCTAAAGTCGTCCAAAGTTCATGATTCAGATTCTGTCAACGTAGACAACGATGGTTGCAACAAACCTCAGATATGTCTCCACATAACCACCGATAACACAGTCACCATCCCCAACTGCAGATTCCCGATCAAACCCAGTGCCATATGGACCCGAAAATTTCCGATTTTCAATAAAAACATATATATAGAAAATGGGACTGAAAATAGCAATGAAGTTTATATTCAGGGTGAATAAAATATATGCCGCCAATATTGTAATATAGTGTGATATATTTTATTCATCATGAATATCAAACTCATTGCTATCATCAATTCACTTTATATGGGGTCAACTTAATTCGGGCTAAACAATTTTAATGTGTACACACGACCTTAATTGAATAAACTACATTAATTGCATTCATGGATATGAATTTCTTTGAATACAGACAATATAGGGATATAAACAGGAAACCATTTTCTTTATATTTGAGTTGTAAAAGGTAAATGCAAAAATATATACATATCTCACACTGGGAAATTTGACAATGGTGCCACCGAAAGTTATTTTCAGACGAAAGATAAAAACACCAAGGCTTCGATTTTCCATTGGGATTCCTGCAGTAATTGTCAGGTAAATCTGAAAATGATCAAGAAAGTTGGAAAATGCAACTTAAAACTAGATTCACGAAATATCACTCACAGTGAACTTTAAGAAAAGGTTCTCTAGGACGTTTTCAATATGCTAAACAGTATGACGTCACGTCCTACATATGATAATGTCCAGCAATCTCTATCTCTCTCTCTTTGTTTTTTTTTGGGGGGGGCTTGTTCTTGTGTACGTTTGTTTGTATACAGTGGTTGTTACAACCGATAACGTAAAAATCAACCGATAATGTAAAACAACCGATGATGTAAAAAAAAAAAAATTACCGATACTGTAAAAAACTCTTTGAACCGATAATGCAAAAACTTTTTACCGGTAATGTAATACTTTTCTAACGACAACTTCATGTATGTGCATCTATGTGTGTATGTAGATAGGCAGGCATGTATGTAGCTATGTAACAAACATTTTACCGATTATGTAAAAACTGTTTAAACTAAAATTTCGCACGGTCCTACGTACATGCATTGTGTGCCAGGGCATCTTTACAAGGGGCCCTTTACAACAAAAATCTTGTCGGTCAGTGGTCAATTTGATCTCAGGTGAATGTACGGCTAAATGTCCACTAAGAGGCAGGTGGTACCTTGAACATTTGATCAGAGGGTTCGTGGGGGGCCCTTGTTAGTCTGCCCTGGTGACCACATGCAGCAGGGATATCACGATACACGTCCTTTTCTGCATAAGATGGGTTCCCTTTTTTTTATTCACTACTCAGATATTAGTACCTTCTTCGTTTAATCAAACCTATACCTGGACTGCCTGTCTAGCACGTAGGATCATACGAAGTTGCCGTTAGAAAAGTTTTTACATTATCGGTAATTTTTTTCACATTATCGGTTCAAAGAATTTTTTACATTATCGGTAAGTTTTCTTTCCGCATCATCGGTTCAAGCAGTTGTTACATTATCGGTATTTCTTTTTTTACATTAACGGTTGATTTTTAAATTATCGGTTGCAACAGTGGTCAATAAGTATACAATATCCTCCATTCATGCGAGGGTTTACTTCCTGATATTTTGCTATGCTTCAGGGAGACATGCATTATAGCCTAACGAATAAACTGCGGCAAAGAAGTTTGTAAAATCATACAGCTACTTTGATGAGAGTGTCTGAGATGTTTCTGATATCACTCTAGTCATTTTAAGCTTAATTTTTTTTGGCAATCGAATATTTAGAAAATAAGGAGTATAATATATAAAATAAATGATAAGGTGTGCAGGCATGTCTTTATCTCACACATAATGTGTCTATGATCTACATAATAACTTTGATTAATAACAGTTGCTATGATGATGATTAATCACAAATTAATATAACAACAATTGCTATGTGATGATTAATCACAAATCAGTGTAATAAAAGTTGCTATGGTGATGGTTAATCACAAATTAATGTTCCTGTGCATGTTTCATTTCTCCTCCAACTGTTCAAACTCACCAAATGACGATAAGCTGAACGAGCCGTTGAACAGTTCAGTTGGTACATTCGCCCAATCAGCGCAACGGAAGCCATTTTCAGTGTACGTAGCGGGGTGTGTGTAATTTTCGCCGTTGTCAATGTAACATCCACTTCGAACTAACACACAACAGTACAAACGAAGGTTTTAAAGGGGCTCATTGAGTTGATATCAGTAAAGATTGCCGTGATTTTAAAGTATACAAACACACGACAATACTCACAATTAGCATAATTAATCAAGTTTCACATCCAATATGTATATGAAAACTGTCATTTGTTTCGAATTTTTGACCGTTACTCGCTCTGATTATGTGCATGTGAATGTACTAATGTGAAAATGTCTGGTCACAAAGTTTCAAAAACCAAATTTAATCGTTGTTTACTCACTCATTAATGTTCCAACGTATGTAAAACTTTGGGATCCTTTTAGTTTGACTGTTTGTCATTAGTATGTGAAGAAAACTTGACCGGTTCAGAAAAATTGAGTGAATTTCACAAAACAACTCAATGAGCCTCTTTAAGAATAAGATAAGCGTCATAATATAGGTATACTGCACGGTCACAATACTTTTAATTGAACTATTCTAGACTGAGGAAATTTGAACGACGATGTGACGACAATTCAAAGTTGTTTCTATACCCCTAAAAAATTATCCCCAAATTATACACAATCTGGTATTTGATTCCACCCCTATGATGTCAAATTATTATTTTAAATATTAACTTGTTTACATCATTAGTTTGCAAAAACAACAGTACCACGTTGATTTGCGGTCAAGGTTGGTCACAGGTCGACAGCTCTGGTTAATAACTCAGTAACAAAAAAAAAAGAAAATACAGTGAGCCAACACTGCGCCTAGATGTAAGCCACAATGTGCAGGGTATGGGCTTAAATGCACATAATAATAATAATAATTATGACTGTTTTGACAAAATTTGTGATTGAGAGGAGTATGCTTGTATTTACGAGTCTATGTAAATCAATCAAAAGCAACTTATTCCTATCATAGCACCCATAATGATGGAAAAGATATATAAAAAAGAAAAGAAAAACATGAGATAAAAACGTACTGTGCGCTAGCGATCAACACAAGCTCCATCTATCAGTTGGATGTCGGTATTTGGAGTATGGGGGTCAGTCAATGTGCAACATGTGACAAAATAATGCATTTACAAGGCTAGGTTTAGTAAAACCGTTTAATGTGGCTGTCATTTTTAAAGGTTACCGCTACAAGAACAAGTTCTACTTTGTCATGCAATAATTGACAGTTGTAGCAAACTAACAAACACTTTTAATGAGAATAGACATTATGGGAATAACTTTTCTGAAACCATAATTATTCGGGAAAGAAATGATTGCAATAGATGCAATATATTGCACGAGATTTTGTTTAAAGTCACTTGCTAGTTGAAAATTTCTCAAAAAGAAAAACCTGTTATCGTTAGAGAGTAAAAACTGTTGAATGGACTTTTTAGAAAATCACGATAACATAAGTATTCTAGATAAGAGCAATTCAAATGAGCACTAATTTTGAATAATTTTGAATATAATAATAATTCTGAATTTTTTTTTCATTCATTGAGAAATTGCAGACACGAGAGCCCTATTTTTAAAGAAAGTACATGAAATTCATATCACCCGGGAAGGGCCGTTTCCGAACATGGTTGGGGGGGGGGGTTGCAAAGCGAAAAAAAATTTTCTTGTACGCTCCGCACCAACCGATGGTGGCGCTCCGCTTAGATAGTCCTGTCACACATGCCCTCAGGCTAGCCTCCGTCCCCCTATTCAAACCCCTGGAAAAGGGCCCCTGGTTTGTCCTTTTATAGATTTTACAATATACGTGCCTTAAATCACTAGACTCTGGCGGCCTCCACCTGTCAACATTAAATTTACCAGTTGTCTTAACATATGCAATGTCTGACCAGTTTTGCCCTTTCAGTACCACTGGAAGGTACGTAATCTTTCGAAGATACAGAACTTCATTCAAATGCTCACAATTCTGCAAATGCCTCATGTCAGTTAGTTAAGACATCCCCCCCCCCCCCACACACACACACATTCCAATTTGGAATTGAAGCCCATGGCCCCCAACATTTACAAAGTGCTCCAGAAATAAATGAAGGGGGATCCATCATTCAATTAGGATTACTTTTTCCTGTATGTTGCTTTTTTCCCCGTTATTGAGAAAATTGCAGAAATGGAATCCATTTTTTAGGCTGCTTACATGCAGCTAAGAACCGAAGGGGAAGTGCCGTTTCGGGCCATTTGGATGTATTGCACAGCCAACACTTTTCTTGCACTTCCAACTGATGGTGGCGCTCCGCTTAGATAGTCTGGAGGCATACTAACAACCCCCCCCCCCCCCCCCCCGCACACACACACACATATATTTTCTTTCTGCTCCGCCTAGTTTACCCCACTTTTAGGAGAAAAAGTTTTGGTTCTGGCTTTTCCCCCGAAAAATGCTCGTGCAAACAACTTTGATAATTCGCCCGAAGGTCATCTGACCTATCAGCGATCAAAGTTGCTGCAACCAATCAGAGGAGCGAACATCAAATTAAAATGAGCAAAGCATGTTCGATTGCAACTGTCATAAACTACGGTGGTCCGATGACTATGTTTACCAAGACTAACAGTCGCGCCTATATATTTATTATCTCATCGCCCCATAGGGGCTAGATGAGATATTGTAGTCACTTGGCTAGTGAAGCTATATATTGTACAGAGCACCCATGGGAGAATAGTGGCCATGGAAACGTTTGGAGTGGATGAGTAGCGACACCCCAGGGGTACCCCATGGTAGCGTGACCATGGGTACAGGAGGGTCCTGTTGGGTGGTATAAATGAAAACGTGTCCGTACCAATGTATGTGTGTGCGTCCGGCTCCTTCCAAATTGTGGTTTTTCCAGAATAGTTTGAAAAGCATATGAGCGATTAAGTTGAAACTTGGTAAGGTTGTGCATGATTCCAATACATACAAGATGTATTAGTTGTATGGTAAATCGAGTCAAAATTTAATGCAAAATTTTGTAAAAACTTACATGAGAATGAAAAATTTCAAGGTATATCACTTTTGTAGTAAAAAGAGTAAAATTTGTTGATTTTTGAGAAAAAAAACCAATTTTGCCCCAAAATTTGTATTTCCAGCATATCTTGAGGACTATTAGATCAATTAACTTACAGTTTTGTAAGTACTTACCTGAGAACACATTGTTCAACATACTATTACTGCAATGTGAAATCGAGTCAAATTTGCTGATTTTTGAGAAAAAAAGGCAATTTTGCCGAAAAATTTGCTATTTCCAGCATATCTTGAGAAGTATTTGACCATTTAAATGCAAAATTTTGCAAAAACTTACATGAGAACGAAATATTCAAGGTATATCACTTTTGTAGTATAGAGAGTGAAATCTGCTGATTTTTGAAAAAAAAAAGCCAATTTTGCTCCAAAATTTGTATTTCCAGCATATCTTGAGAACTATCAAACCAAGTAACTTAAAGTTTTGTAAGTAGTTAGCAATAAACTGTTACAAATTCCCATGTGCAGACCATGTTTTGAAATCAATGTGCATGTTGGCGATGAGATACTCGTGGATTGCCCTCTTGTTTTTATTTTTTATTCTGTTTGTATTTGCTATTCATATTGAGATGAGATAGGGTACTAGGGATCGAGTGTTGGAGGGAGTTCGTGGTTTTTGTTTTTCCCCTCTGTTTTTGTACTTATGTATAAATCTGCCTTGTACCAGCTATTTTTTTTTTTCAAATTATCCATTCTCTTTTTCGTTGCTGTCATTTCATCATATCCATATGTGTTGCTTTGTATGAAAAAGAGAAAAATAAACGAAACGATGTGCCATAATTCAAAATAAACGGAGCAGTTACCAACGATCAAAAACTACTTCACTTACTATTAGTCACTTTATTATTTTCTAATTTTCACATCACACAACTCACTTGCCATTTGCCATATCAGGGGATACATTGTTCAGGATGGTAAAAAGAAAAAAAAAACGAATCTTGGACGAGAATCAATATTTTCAAACATGAAGTTGGACAAAATGACGGTTTTTCGTTAGAGGCATTTAACTTGAGGGAATATAACATCCCTTAATCGCAATTAAGGTGACAGAGCCTCACGTAGGCGCACTGCATGTGGGAAACGCATTTACTTGACAAGTTTTTCCTTTTCAATTTTTGCAGGCAAAATACAAACATAGGACTATGGTAACAAATATTTCCGGCAGAAGGTACTAACGGCAAACATCAAGGAGTCGGGGGAGTCGCTCGGCTTAATTTGTATATTTGCCACTATGACTGAAAGAGGTCACATATGAAATCTTGGTTAAGCCTACCTATTCATCTCTGGCACATAATAGTGTGTTTAGGTCCGAAGAAATTGGTTCCATTAAATTATAACCCCCGGGTGCCATACGTGTATATTCTAATTTCCGTCAAGTTGGTCCTATAAATGGTGAACGGGTGAAAATGGCCCCTTGGCGGGAATATCCATGATTTCACGATATTTGACAATTAGTTCGTTATGTCTATAGTCGCCTTGACAAACAATTATTGGAACAATGAGACGTTAACTCTTCAACCTCATCAGCACATGAGCTCAGAAAGAAGTTCGTGTGAATCCGAGACTGATTGTTGTCATGGGGCACGGACAAATACATATGCGATAAATGTATATTGGCAAGTGACGGAAAAAATATAAATGCTGTCTATATTCGTGCAAATAAAGCTCATTATTTGCGTGAACAATGGTGAATAGACACTCATGTACTAACTGAGTATCTACATGTTTCAACTGACAGGTTTGGGCGAATAGGCAAGAGTAAACTTGCTTGTACAGGGGGAATAGACAATGTCTATTGACACGAAACCTTTGTGCGAATAATGTAGACTATTCGTCGGTGCACATGCGAATAAGCTCGCTTATACGCACGTGTACGGGCGAATAGGTTCTACCAAAAGTTTTAGGCCACCTTCCCCCCCCCCCCCCCACACACACACAGACATACACAAACACACAGTTTACTGTCACACTTTCAACAACAACAAAAAATCGAACCTCATGCTATATTGCATTACTAAAATATCCTCTCTGTACCTTTCATACCAGCCTAAGCTTCCTAATAAGCATAATTCAGTATGTGCCAACGGTGAACAGGAAATCCTAACCAGCAATACTCGAGCTGGAGTCTAAACAGAGGGGTAAGTTAAGATGTAAAGTTGAGCAGAGGTGTACCATTGTCACCGCAACCCTCCTGCATATGCATTAAAAATTATTACCGTAGCAATGCGGATAGTGACAATCATTTAGAATCATCACCCCGGTTGATGGATCAATCTTCACACAAAACGGCACACCGTGAAGGAAAGTCATATGCCGGCAGAAGTTTTCTGGTAACCCTTTAAAGAAACAAGATAAACATTTTTAAAAAATGAACATTTTCTTCTTCTTCAGAAGTTATTCATCCTTGATGAAATGATTGGAAGGGGATGTTAACACATTAAGACGATAAACATAGTACTGATTAAAGCTTATACCGTATAGATAAAAGAGTACCTTCATAACCATCATGAAGGAAATTGTCGATGTCTACTTACTAATCAATTTCCATTTGAAAGAACCTAGACTAATAAGCAATTTGCAATGTACACAATAATTCACTAAGCCGTACTGTATCTGAAAGAAAATGGATGATTGGACAATTATGAAAAAACATGGTTTTTACAACAGCTGTACCTGTTGAGCACAGACTAAGTATGAAACTTTGTCGTCTGGAAGATGGAACCTGGTGCCCCTAACCATTATCCGTGATGGAATTGACAAGAACATGCGACATTTTTTTGTCATCTTACTAAGCCTACTTATAGGCAAGGTATTTTGGTTTCAAATGTTACTGCACTGAAATAATGAAAGAGTTTATTTAAACGTTTCATTTAAAATTTTGATTACAGAAACGTTACAGTTATTTAAAGTTGATATGACGGTAACATTATATAGCATTTACTAAGAACAAGAGTGCATTGGAAGAAACAACTAAGGAAATTTTTCAATTATTTTGAAATAAGAGTGTTGTAATTTTCTAAAGCTATTTAATATAATAGAGCCATTCATATAAGTTCTTCCACAAATTTAAAGTTAACAAAATCCCGCAACAGTATTTTTTTAAGTTACGATATATTAATTCACTTATTGAGAATCAAAATGTATGGGATGAACGAAACCACGGATTAACCTCAAATTTCTTTAAGATATGGATGTTTTAATTGATAAAGCAGTTTAGTATACCAGTCAGCAATAAACAAATAATACCATTCAAATAACTTGTCTCACAATTTTTTTTAAAAATTACTGTAACAGCTTTTGTTATTCAATTCCAGCCATGACATACCTCTTGTCCTGAAAATGTCTACGGTATTCCAGTTGAGACAGTCTTCATTAGTCGTGAAGTTTATGCTCGTGAAATTTGCTCTTGCATCAAAGCAGTCACGGTAACCAACTGACAAATGAAAATAAGAGATGTGATTGGTTAATTTATTCAAACTTTATATTGTATATCTCACCATGAAGCCCTTCCTATACTGTGATGCCACATTAATGACGGTCGCGATAATGATGCATTAATGAGGAGACGAAGAATAAAATCAAAACAACTTGCATCTTTCATCTTCATCGGCTCCATTGGGACAGTCAGGTAGGCCGTTAGTTACGCCCTTTGATCCTACACAGTGTCCATCTCCGCATTCAAACTGGTTACTTTCACAATGAGCTGTAGGAAAGATAAACAATAAGCTTCATCTGCACTCTACTTTAACTACTTACTGATATCGTTACCAGACTGGTAGGTCATTTGATCATTACAGCATCATCATTGCAGGAGTTAACTTGATTAGAATACCCATCATATTTCAAATGATAATTCCACAAGTGACAAACCTATCTGGGTTCATAGATATTATCTACTTAACATCTAAAACAATGTAGAGTCGTTTATAATAAACATCATTGAACGGTTGGGGTGGATTTGGCGTGTCTAACTAATAATTCAACGGCAAAGATGTTATCATAACAGTCCTTATTAACTACAATTGCAAATTCCGTAACAGACAGAGTTAAACTAAAATAACTATAACATCCTCAAAATGTCACAAATTTAATTTCGTTAGCAGTACAAAGACTTTCTCTGGAGACTTTTAAATCATGCATGGGAATTGAGCAGCCTCATTTTTGCTTTGTTTCGACTTTTCTGTGTCTTGCAGGCCAGATGCATGTGGTCTTCTTTCCTTTGAAGCCACCGACATCCCTTTGAAGTGGAAAAAATATTATTTAAACGTTTGATCAATAGATAGATAGATCTACGTTGACAGTGTTCCACACCATCCCTTCATTGGAGAAAAACAAGACGATTTCTCAAGAAGGAAAATATACGTAAACGAGCTTTAATCATTAAAGGTAACAATTATGGACACATATTTGAAGTTAGATGTTATTGTTTTTAAGGCTTATGCCATTAGTCATAATCAGCTATCGTATGTCACTGCATCCACGTATATACGTCTGCGTAAGAATTCTGGGTTGTCTGAATAAACCTCCATGACGGAGGTAGTACTGGTTATAAGGTACTGAAATAAATATCACAAAGCACTATAAAAAAAAATTGGGGTGATGGGTTTAAAACTACGTTGCGCATATTCATGGAATGAAATGCATGTATGCACTTACTCCCTTCTGCAAGAGATAGGTTGAAATGGAACATAATATCAATTCTTTTTTGATGAACCTGGATCCAAATAGACTTATGTCTAATATTAAGCCTCTCGAGGAAAAAATCGTACTGGAAGTGGATATGCGACTGGTTAAAGAGAACACTGGATGCATTTTGTGGATTCACTCCTTCTCCGATGGCTATGAAATTTTCGTTTCCATCAACCCCCTTCATTCTAATAAGATCAATCCTAATTACAGAGGCTGAAGACTCCGTTTCTGCCATTCCGTAAATTCCAGTCCATAAACATGCTTTATTTTGTACAATCTGCTGCAGTGTAATATCCGATGCAAGAGTTCTATTTTCTGTGATGTTTGAACAATTCTCTGGAAGATTCAGATCTGTAAGAGAAAAAGAAAATGCCGGGTGTAACATGAAACCCTCTGTTATCAAACGGCAATCTTTATAACTAAAATTGAAAAAATATATATATTGCGATATGAACAGTCATTGATACATACTTGCCTTCCTCACCTTAATTGTCTTTAGGATAATTTAACAATAGTTCTTAGATAACAACTTATTTTGTATAGTAAATCAGACAGACAAACACCAAAGTCTAAAAGAGAATTAAAATCACGCAGTCCACCGAATGGAATTACAACAAACCTGTAACGTTCTACAACTTTTGTGAGCAACAATACATACTAGTCTTTGGTGACAGCAATGGTCTAAGCAATCAGATAATTCTTCACAGGCATCATATTTTCTTGGTTAAACATTGGTCGGTTGCTAACGTACGCAGGTAGAATCAGGCATGAAATGACTCAAAATTCTCAAACATAGAAAGTGATTGCTAACACTACATCTGAAAATGAAATCGTACCTGTGTTTGACGTTACATGGGCGATGAATCCGAAGTTTTGAAACTTGGCCGAAGATTTATATCGCAATGTTAAACTATTAGTTGGCGAAATAACCGTCAACGAATCCAGAATTTCGACTTTTCTGACAAGTACGTTTGCAGCATCATACATGTATCCATAACCGATCGTGAGTTCTGCATGTAACAATACAGATTCCAAATGAATTACCAGTTGAGTTCCAACAGGGCCAACAAGGATCCAAAAATAAAACGTAGAACGAGCATCATATCTATGAGGAAAGCCAGGTGAAGCAATAAGGGCGTCTTCCGAAGTATCAACAAATGCATCTAAAACCAAAACAAATTGAAAACAACATAAGAGCGTGGGAATTATGACATTTAGATAATAGTCTTTGAATGTTAATTTACAGTTTTTTTCTTAACAATGTAACTATTGAACGAACAATGTAACTACTGAACGAACCGACTTGCGTTTGGAATAATTTTGTCATTTATCTATGTTACCATACTTTAAAGAGTTTATATCAGACGTGTTGGAGGTATGGTGTTATCAATTGGTGGCGCTTGTCATGAATTAGAATTCGTCACTTGCCTCAAGTCATGTCACTCTTTTGCCTCGTTGGAGGGACCCAGTGTCGTAAGTTTCTTCGTATTTCATTCGCAATTGTGGCTTGACACATGATTTATGCACTATTAGTCTTTAGTTTAAGCATTTCGATGTTGTAATGTTTTGGTAATGGTTTGGTACCTTAAGGGTATTGGTTGTATTTATTCTTTACAGATTGAACCATCTTCGTCACAGTTGTGTCGTAAAGCATGTCTACCTGCGTCTAGCATTGTACTTCACATCTTGTCTACACCTGTTGTGTGCCATAGATAAGTTCAATAAGCCATGGCCATAGTGCAAGACTTCAAGTGAGAGCTATATCGTGTAACATTTAGTGTCATCTTGTGAATCGGTGGAGGCAATTGGGGCTGTGTTCATACACCGTCAACAAGACGTGAATTACAACTGTTGCCACTCAAACTTTACAAAGGGAAATTAGACAAGAAAAATTTTGCTGGAATGGTAATCAACGCAGAGCCTAGGATGAAACGGGCGAAATGGTCAAGTGTTGTTACTAATACTACGGCAAGTATCTGGTTACAGCTCTTGTCTATATGCGATCACGATCACGTGAATATAATCTTTAATAGAGAGGACAAGAAACAGCAATGCATCATGGTGAGGAAAGGGGATAAGACTAGGGGACAACCATGTAAGACGCTCTAAACGTTTGACCTAAAATGTCATGAACGTAACGTTTTGGAGCAAAAATGACCGCCGTGGTGCGGCTAAGTTACAGTAGAAATGCTGTAACACACAACCTTTCATACACAGTGTACATTTCCAAACAACGGAAGGTAGTACGGTATTGCGTCTGAGTACGATATTGACCGTAGGAGCAACCATGTGAACCTAAGGAAGCGATGTCATTACCTTGAAAGACCACTATTGAACTTGTAAACTGTTCAATTCAGCAAAATCAGGGTAGGGACTGTCAGTAAAAACCATCCGGACAACATCAACAGAAGAGCAATAAAGCAGTCCTGCAGAAGTCATCAGTTGGCTCTCTAGTATCAATGAAGAGTACAAGGTCACCTTCGTGGGGACTGACATCGCAGAGTTCTACTCCTTCATCTCAGAGGAACTGCTACAACAAGACTTAGCTTTGGAAAAAAAAATACCATCCCATAACTCAACAAGATATGCAGACTGTAATGCACTGTTGAAAGTCGCTTCTGTTCCACAATTAAAAAGCTTGGGTGAAACGAGGCAATCCGTCATCCTTTGACGTAAAAATCAGCAGTTTCGACTGGCGCAGTTTTGTTAAACGTCGAACTACTCATTCTACGCAAACTGTTAGACATCGTCCACCATCCCACATGGGCCTATAACGCGACGATAATGTGGCCATCTTTAAAGGCACAACAGGTAGCACAGCAGACCTTGCATGTCAGAAGGTCACCAAAGTTTTCAGGTTCTCAAGACTATCTACAAAGTGCATCCTCAGTTTTGTCTACATCTTCGACGTCACCTGTGACCTCGATAACAACTCGCATCGTCCCTACCGCAAACCAAACGATCACCCAGTGTACGTTAACCACACTTACCAACCCCCTTCCCCACTGGTTAACAAGCAAAACCCTGGAAGCATCAGCAAATGCACACTACACATTTCTCAAAACGTAGTATTTTGATACTGTCACGCAGCTCTACAGCAATGCCCTAAGACATTCCAGATTCACCTACACATTAGAGAATATCTCAAACCTTCAAGACGAGGAAATTAGAGAAAACGCAGACAACAAATCATTTTGTTCAACCCCCTATCTCCGTTTTACAAAATCTAAGTACAAACGTAGCCAGAATATTTTTGCACCTTACATATACAACATTACACCCCAAAACCTGTTGCACAAGACTCCGAAACGACAAACATTAGTGACACAGAAAGTCCATAAATCCAACTTCCAAAATAGGCCAACATCCAAACCAGCCAACCCAACAAAAAGCGAAATGGGAAAATCAGCAAACGAATCCTAGAAAGAGTCAATAGAAAGGTCGAAGCAGCAATAAACTCCACCAATGGAAGAAAGCCGGAGATCTTTTCAAAAGGTTTGATTTCAAACAGATTCCAGATAAAGCCCGGGGCGCATTCATCTATTTTGGCGTGTGTGACTTTTACCCCTCCATCACTGAAAAACTCTCACTGCAAGCAATAGACTTTGCATCACCCTTTGATAAAGAACTTAACAAAGAAATGCATGTCATACTTCAGACTAGGAAAGCACTCCTCTAGGACAACGACAACCCCTGGAGAAAAACGTACAAACTCAAACTTCGGTGTAACAATGGGCAGTTAGGATCGACTTGAAACTTGAAGTTCGTTGGAATACATTTCTTGTAACAACTCTAACACCGAGATATCAACATCGGACTTAATCGTGACGACGGATTGGCTGCAACACACAAAACACCGACCCAAAGTAACCCATCAAGGAGGAAATATGCAGAATCTACATAGAAAACAACGTAAAAATCACTATCGAAGCAAATCTAAGTGTCACCGACGACATCTCAATGGACCTCAGAAGGGAAACATACCAACCATACATAAGGCCAAACTGCACACCACTATACAGCTCCCATGAAAAACCACCCTCCGACATTAATAGAAAGAGAGCATTAACACGTGACTATATCAGCATTTTTTTGGAAATATAGATGACATCTTGATTAAAATCGCTACACGTTACCAACATGCACTTATGAAAAGAAATTACGACAACAAGCTTAACAATAATTCAACAACAGCAACAAACACCTGCACTGGGAAAAGAAGGAAACAAAATATCACATGGTACTACCCATCCTATGGTCAGAATGTCCAGCGCAAACACGAAGGGAAGAGGTTCCTTCAATTCATTGACAAGAAGTGCTTTCTTCCTCAACACTTAATGCAGAAAAGACTCAACCGCAATACGTGAAACCTTAGTTACAGTTACATGCCTAATATGGAACAAATCATATCATCATAGAGAAAGCCAACCAAGAGACATTAACGCCAATAAACAGTTGTTAGTGCAGAGGACGACTGTCAAATACAAAGAAACTGGCGAACAAAAGTAGAAATATAGTTAACCACTGTACCCGGCCACGGCAGCAAGGACAGACAAACATACCCTAACGGAGTACACTTTCAAAGAGAGATACACTGCACACACACAAGCAGCTTCAAGAATTTCAACACAGAAATGCACCAACACAAAGTCATTAAATCTGAAACTAAAACAAAAAACAAAAGTCATTTATTCTATCCACTTGAGACTTGTTGGAGGCGGTCACAGGCTATGGTTGACGGTAATTTTTCTTAAGTTTTGTGACGAACCTCAATGGATTATTACCTAAATTTATCAAAGAACAGTTTCTTAATTTTTTTTGTTGACGAATTTCGCACATTCTGGTAGAAAAAGTTCAACATCTTACAGAAAAGTGAGAAAATGAACTTAAGTCTTTATTCAAAAAGTTATTTTTTTTTTTACCAATCAGTTTAAACTATCTGACGGCGTTTCGGTTTATTCAGGCAGGTGCAATTAACAACGGGATACAACAAAAAGTCCTTCCTTTGAAGTAGCCTAGTTTCCGCCAAGATAACCTTTTTCTGTTCACCACATTTAATCGGCTTAAAAGGTATTAAGAAATTAAAATAAAAGGTCCATTTAGTCTTTTCCGTTGTAAATCACCGATGGGAAATTTGTTTCCATGGCTATAACATTGCCAGTCGTTAGTCTCGAGAATCACTTTTCAACTTTCGACCAAAATGTGGTATTGGGTAATTGTTGAACATGGCCACACCTTCTGCAAACTTGCGAAAGTTTGCCGAAATTGATAAAATGCTACGGCAAACTCTTGTCTTGTAAGCGTATATTCATCATTTGCATATGACAAAAGGTCTATGTTTCATTCACATAAATTCGTCTGTCTTGATTTCAAAGAGATATCAGTCCTTTTGATTTGTGAGACACTGGTTCTGACTTGACTGTATACAACTAACCTCGCATCAAAGCTTTCTTCTACGCAATCCTTTTCAGAGGACGCAGGCATGTGTAAATGAAGATTAGTTGAATGTCCTTGAAAATAGAATACATCACACAAAGACAAGAGGTGCTCTAAGCTGTTCCTCATCCCTTTGTGAACTGAATGTTATCACGCCAGAGAAATTCCGTTTTAGTAAGATTAGAATAATAAACCTTCCTGTTGCACCCTCTCAATTGCACCTCCCCGGTTTATTGCACTTTCAACCAATTAGAATTATGCATTGTACTATCTACTACATGATGAAAACATTACAGTGTGATCAATGAAAAAAGGGGTTCTGAAGGAAAATGAAATTTTCCAACATGTAACTGGGATTTCTGGTGCTAGTTGACCATTTCCACAAGATGCATGTCTGATATATTTTCATTCAGTACATGTGTATGATTGATAGTGCACACAAAGGAAAACAAAATAATCTTTGCTTCGAATTCCGTCAGCCATTAAAATAGAAGAAGTAACGTGCATACGGCAATGCGACCTGCAAATAATGCACAATATTTTATCTGTTTGAACGAAATGGGAGTGTCGAAATAATAAAAAAACTTGTGTGGGACGGATTTCAAAGTACAAATCTCACGGCTGATTTAATAAATCAATCTAGATGTTAAATATCATGACAAATCAATATTAAAGATCTGAACTTCTTAATGTACTGAACTTCTTGTGCAATTTAATGAACTTTTTAATAATGAAGATGTTAATGTAATGAACTACATCAATCTTAAAATAATAGAGTTGATGAAGTGAAATAAGAATATACAAACCCTAAGGGAAACAAATAATTATCTACTTTAAGTAGTCTAAAAATCGTAAATCATTGTTAAAAGAGGCAGAAATTTTAAGGCAGAATTTTAAGTATTACAATTTTTGCTTTCAAAAAGTAATGCATTCATGTGCAACTGATCGAGCAAGTCTAAAACATTCCGCCGTTGTAATTATGGAAGAAACCTTAAAAGCTGTATGACAGCGTGGGTAAGACTAGTTTTTAATGTAAGTGACTGTCCTTGAATGGTCGTTTTCTTCAGATGAAAGCAAGTGGGACGGCGCTTGTATACTGTCAAAACAATACCACTTCAACTTTTTCTATGATATTATCTTCCGACAGGAGTATATCCTTTTAATGAAAAAAAAACGCATTAAAGAGAACCTTTGAAGAGAAAGAGAAAAATGTAAAGAGAACATTAAGAGGAATGCTGTGTTCTAATAAAGGTCGGGACAGTCAGTCATCAAAGACAGTTTCATTTGTTTAGTAACTTCTAAATGTTCTAAAGTTATAATACATGCATGCTGACATGCATGTTGACTGTATTCAAAAGTTGCAGAGTGATACACTGCATGAAAATTCTTTTGAATTGTATTTCTATCTGTTACTAATTTCGAGATATGACTTTTCAAAGTTTGATGAAAATGCAAATATGATAAAGTTGAATATTGTACAGAGTCTGTATTTGTTCTGATAGTAAATATGGGTTTCAAATTAGTCAGTGATATCAGTATTTGTGAAAAAGAGATTAAATGCTTCCAAAACTCTCTTTGCACAAGAATACTTCTCAAGTGTCTTTGAAATAAATGTGAAGTAAACAAAAGATAACATAAGACATATCATGCCAGTCCCTCTATGGATATTATATATTTGCAAACTTATCTAATGTTTATTCATAATGCGGTTGTAAGACAGGAGGTCTCCTGTACAATTATCAGTGTTTCATAGGTTTTGATAAAATTTGTGACTATTTTCAACATTTCAATTATTGATATAGCCACTATTCCAAGATGTCATTTTCATGTCAAGCAACATTTAAGTTCCATCACTCTATTCAAGTGTGTAAATGAGATCATGATCAAAATATCCTCTAGCCTAGCCATGGCACAGTGATTGCAAATTCGTGTTCATGTTTCATATCCATAAAAGTGGAGCTAAACAACTCATTTCCGTGACAAGCTGGTAGCATGGCACTTACACACTTCGACTTGAGGCAAATTCACCAAAACAAGTAATGTCACCTCTGCGATCACCGCGAAGGTTAACACACAGCAAGGGGTTTAAATCTGCAAAGAAAACGCAATGTTACCGTGTAACATGCAGTCACCCTGTTCAAAGACCCTGTTCATGTCGGTGGCGTAGCCACCGGAGGGAGCAGGGGCAGGGTGCCCAAAGATAGAAATTTTAGGGAAGGTTTGGATAATGTTGAAAAACTGACAAAAGGAGGAAGGGGTGACAAGTTGGAGGACTTGATATCTTGGGAGCACTGGGAAGCTAGCTCCACAAGTGTAACCTTGTTATGATATTGAGAGCTGAGACGAAACAGATTAACAACACAGTCGGAAGTAGGTATTCATAAAGATGTGAAATCATTGATTCCAGTTTTGGATTGGCCATACATCCGCCTGTTGTTTACATGCAGTATATGAGAATGCGACTCGGCGATGGAATCCATGGCAGAATGGTCAGCATATTTATTTCATGCAGGACGCATTGGCAATACGTCCCCAGAAGGCCCCGAACAGTAAATCAAAACCTTGATGTCACAGATTCTAGAACCGTGGTTTCTCTATTCTATCCAACCCTAACACTGAATTAAAAAAAATCATATGAAAAATCATAAATTCATATAATTCAAATCAATAAATCCCAAAAAAGTATTGGTTGTCAATGCCGAATAGTCTATTGCCAATAAGAACCAATATTCTATATTTTCAAGCTTAAAATGGGTCATTATCAAACTAATAAAAAGTGGGTGTAAAGGTATATTCAGCTCCGTCTCCCTGGTATATATCAACTATTCAAAGAATAAATGAAACAAGGTGCATAATTCATTATGATTCTCGTATAATCTCAACCCATCTGATATGTATTTGCCTTCCATTTTTCATAGATTGATTCTTATCTCATTAATTGAGAAATTGCAGGCATGAGATCCCTATGTCAAGTCTGGATATATGCTTCGAAAAACCAGGAAGTGCCACTCCGGGCCGAATGACGGTGGCGCTCCGCTAAGATAGTCCTGCCGGCACTCACCCTCCTCCAATTCCTTTTTAGGGCAGTCACCTTTATGTTAGAGTCATGGTGCAGGTGTCAGCAAAGTCAATTTTGCAACATGATTGGGAGACTAAGAGGGGCAAAAATTAGTTACAAGCCAATGGACCTGCGGCTACCACACCGCAAAACACGACAGAAGCAGTTTTAGTGTAAACATGTCTTTAAACAACAAAACGTAATACCATACTAACAGTACTCAAAGACACAGTCACAAAACTTCATCGTACTACTAATTATTACCAGACAGACGACTGCAGTGCGTGTTTTCAAGTGAAAGGAAAAGCAGTTCGGACAGATCTTCAGACGATGAACACGTACGCTCAAGCGAGGTGTAAGCCAGCCTGACAACGGTTACTGGCTGTAATGTCACAGTCAAAAAGTCTTGTTTATTTTTACTCAAGTACCAAAAACTGTTGAAAGTAAGTCATAGCTCTATTTAGAACAATTACCAAGTGTTTGTGTAGATTACCTAAAATAGTTTGATAAAAAATTTCCTTGGGCATATGATTGTTGACTTTTTACATCAGATATGATGTGCATGCAACCTTTTCACAGTGTCATGCATGCTTATGAAATGAGAGAAAACAAAGACAAGATGCAGTCTTAAATATCACAACATAGTACTGTTAAAGTTTGTTTGAGAAGGAAGTCTTTCATCACCCATATGTGTCATTACTGCTAGTATTGAACATTCGAAGTAACTTAATTTAGTTGAAATACTTCAAGTATCATTGGATAGGGACAACTAATTTCCTATATGCGATTCTTTTGGAAAAATTGTCTAAGGACAAAACCCCATAATCCGTACTTGTATTGACTGCTCTAAGTTACATATGCATTAAAAGCAGGGATGATATGGAAGGATTGTAACACCATCATCCTCCATACCGATTAAATAATAGAAATTCAATTTACAGCTCCCCCCCCCCCCCCCCACATGCAAAACTGACAGTCACAATTACCTCACACCATACACACCTTTTTCCATGGAACTCTTTTTTAACAGAGAATTTTCGTTTATCGCTGTTGTGTTCGTTACTATTTTTTTATTTTCTCCTTAGACATCATAAGGGGTGGGCAATGTTTCAAAACATATTAACCAAGAATTGGCAAAAATTTCTTCGGTAATTCGCAAAATCCAAAAGCACATTTCTTCCGGTTTCAGGGCATGGGAGGAGACAAAAAAAGAAGGCAATAGGAGGCATAGCGTTAAGAGGGGTTGAATTGAATAAGGGATCTTAAATCTCAAATCCTCAATGGGCCATCAAAGTTAAAATCTATTAAACCATCCCCCTCACCCCCCCCCCCCCGCTCATCCTCAGGGATAGTGATTTTTTCCATTTAAGGTCACCATATTTCCTACATGATTTCTATACGATTGCTTTTAAAACCATGCATTTTCTACTTTGTTCACATCGCCGAACCCAAATTGAAGACCTCCACTAACATCCGGTAGTTACAAAACAACTCGTTGGGAGCCGTTTAGGTATCCTTCATTATGCCATGAGCTCCCCCTCCTCTTTTTTTTTTCTCTTCTTACATTTATGTTACCGATTTAATGAGATACTCAACTTTCGTCAGCGACCGATTGGTCGCTGACGTACATGTCATAAAAAGTTACGATTTTAGTTCTATTTTTTAGTAAAAACCATATCTCAACAGCATGTTCCGTTGTGAAGTTATGAATTTATTTCAAAATGTTACCTTACGTAAATGGGAGCTTGTGATGTCACCCAGTGTAACTACACGAGTGTTATTATTATTTGTATTTCATTAATATCGTGATTGTTTTCAAAGAAATATCGCAATAGTTTAAGAGATGCGGTCTATTCCAACAACATTTTAAGATAAATCTACAGTATTCTTAATCTACATTTTCACAAGTTGCAAATTTTTGGGCTAAATATGAGCTTCAATTTCAAAGAAAAACAAAGAAGTCTGGCAATAATTTGCCACTGTTTCATTACATGTGTGACCAGGGACTTTCCTTAAACAGCAATATTTTGATTTAGAAACAAGATGGAGTTTGAATTTCTTCCAGTGGAAAATAATTCTCTTTCATTTAAAACCCCTTAAACTGTTGGTAAAACATGCTTTTAATTGCACTCTAGACGTGGATGGAAAAGCTTTAACTTACGACATTGGTTGATACCAAATATTTCACATCTTGTTTTGTAATGACATTCACTTTCAGGCGTCTGATTTTGATCCTCATAAAAACATAGTTCCTTCCCGACATCTGCAAAAGACACAATACATAAAAATAGAAGAGCCATAAATATGTTACTTAGAGAAGAAGTAAAAAAAAAAACAAAAACAGCTTTGAAATTGTTCTCGGAAAACAACAACAGCAACATATAGAATCGTCTGAAATCATAGATAGACTGAAAGAAGTATCTGCCTGGTCTTAATAATATGGTAGAACAGCCATGTTTGAATTTGTGTACGCAGTGAGTGAGGTTACAAAGTATCCACTAAACATTGATATCATAATAATAAAAAACATATGCAGTACAGTAATAGTTATAGAACATAAAGCTCAATTGTTAGACAAAATATTTTCCCTTCACTTAAAGTTCAAACAAGTATAACCTCTAGTAAATAACTTCTAAATTGTTGAACAATAATTCAAAATGAAGAAGTGTGTATACTTGAGGTTTATAGATACAAGATTTTATCAAATAACCACGACAATCGTATCCTTAGTTTATTCTCCTTATTAGGAAGATATGGGCATAGACATATTTAGAATAAATACGGTAGTCACACACCGTTATTGTGCAGAATGATGTAACCACAGACATTGAATTAAGCAAATTTTTAATTACTTTCACCCAAAGCCTTCCATTGGGCCGGATATTAGACTAACAAATGTAACATTATTTCTTCGAGAAATGAATCAACGAACCTTTCCACTCCATTACTGTTAAATTGGCATGCATTTTGTTTCCCCATTCATAGCCTAACAAGGTAACCAAGGTGTTTCCGTGAGAGTACAGTACAACGCCAGTTAGTTCTCCACCAAGTTCATGTTTCACTGGTATATCGAAACCGTGTAAGGTAGTCAGAAACTCAATTGTCATCCCGTCAGAGTAGCCTTCCATCTTGAAATATACTAGATCAAACCTTAAAGAAAATTGTTCTTCGATGTTAATCTGCCAGATTTGCTTGCTTCCGTAAGGGATACCTTCTGGATAGTTTGTACTGTACAGTGACAGTGTAGTTCCAATGATTAATGAAGCTGTTTAAAAACAAAAATTATTTTCCACATTGTCTTGGATTCATAGTAGCATATATAGCGATAATAATAATTCACATTAACTAACATGCTATTAGTTCCATGGAGTGACCAGAGAACTGTGGATATGCCAATCATAATATGTAATGAGTTCAAAGTGTAATCATTCACTACTCTGCATTAGTCATAAAATTATGAAGTTCCATGGATAGCATTGAATATGTTCCTTAGTCAAAACGTGCAAGAAGTTGCATGGGATAACCACTGGAAACATATAATTGGAGAAACTAATCATAATACGCTTAAGTTTCATGGATGTCATTGAACATATACGCTACTTTAGTCATAGGCCTATATACATATATTTGATACAACATATACGGTTTGTCAACGTGAAAATATAAATGGGTATATTTACGTGATAGAAGTTTAACTGCCTTGATAGTCACTTACGGCAATCTAATTCATCCGCAAGATCTTCACAAAAGACATCAGTGGTACATAATTCTGCAGAGGACAACAACCTTCCATCACATTGTACTGAAAAATAAAATTATTCATTCCCTGCAGAGTTCCGAACCATGACAGCATTAACGAGTTTATAAAAGGATAAAAAGGAGGAAGGTCAGGACTTTGACAATATCACATGAGAAACTAAAATATAGTGAATAACCATTACCAATTTCCATTTAAGTATGTTGTTTACTCTCCAAGATATCGCAATTTGAATATTCATAAAAATTAATCAGGAAGCTGCCATTCTGAGATTGTGATTACATAACCTGGCCACATGTGATTGAAAATATTTTGTTTTTCTTTAAATTTTATTGTCAATATATTTTTAACAGCTATGCATAGATTCAAAACAGAGTATTAATGATTTTATTTTTACCTAATTTGCCTCTGTAATTCAACCCAAAATGTGTACAGTGTGTGTGGATCTATGGAAATAATAGCTAAAGAAAACAAAGAAATACATCATAATTCCTGCTTGTCTGTTGTTATGTGGTGACATTATTTTGGACTAACTCGAGTGGGTTCTCATTCAACTTAGTCAAAAATGGCAGTACACCCTTCTCTGAATTTCAAAAGTGTGTAACTTGTTTTGAAAACGGTATTCATAAGTGAAACTTTGGGAGGATGTGTTTGTTAAACACTTCTGCTTCATTTTCATAAATATATTCCCAGGGTTTCCTTCTCATGTGATATTCCAAACGCAAAAAAACTGTAAATGTACAGAGCTCTTTTAGAATTTGCGCATAGATTTGTCGTCTTGTTGTAAACCTTGTTGCAAAATGTTATTGCCTTAGGTTATTTTGTCGGCGTATACTGTGGTTATATCCTACAATCAGATAGCAAAATCGTGCTCCGACTGTGTGGCAGGGGATACTATATTCTAGCCATCACTTTCATACAAATATGTGTAATCAGGACTTTAACTGAAAGGTCTGTTGAGCACTGATAATCGGCTGACAATCTTAGAATATCCACCGATAATCTTGGATTATTGAAAATGACTTTGATAATCTTGGATTCTTGTCCGATAAATCAGGTTTATCACACCTCAATTTGATAAGTTTGGGTTCTCGACCGATAATCATGGATTAGTGAAAATTAATTTGATAACTTTGGATTCTTGACCAATGATCGTGGATTATCGACTGATAAACCAGATTGATCAAAACATAATTTGATAATCTTAAATTATCAGCTAATAATCTTTCATTCTCTAATGATAAAGCAAGTTTATCAATTTTATTTTCACAACCTTGGATTGTCAAAAAGTGAATCTGGTTTTTCAAGTGTGCTTGATAAGCTTGGATCTTCAACCGATAATCTTGGATTTTCAACCGATAATCTTGAATTTTCAACAGATAATCTTGAATATTTGGCTGATAATTAAAGATTGTCGGTTGATAATTAAAGATTGTCGGTCAATAATCTTGGATTAGAGGCCGAAAATCCAAGATTATTGATCGAGAATCCAAGATTATCTACGATAATAGGGATTATCAGTTGATAATCTAAGTTTAGCAATTGAAGTACACATAAGTTTGTGGATAATCCAAGATTTCGACTGATATACCAAATTAATTTGATATCTTGGATTCTCGGTTGATAATCGTGGAGTTGCTATTCATTTCACATTCAGTTCGCCATATGGGTGAAGAGGAGGAAAGGATGACTTTGTTGATGACTTGAGAGGCCCGCAGAGTTTGTAAATGCTACCAAATGTATGAACTTGTAGGACTTTTTGCTCTTATTTTCTGATTTACTTATCACTTGCTTAGTATTTTGTTACAGAAAATACTTCTTAGAAAACTAACAGGATAGTTAATCCTTCACGGAGCACAAATTTGACACACACAAGTAGACGCCCGGATGGGGGAATCTGGCGTAAAACTTTTCTGTCCCATCAATGGTGTAAATAGACTTTTGAATATGAGAATAGGGACAAAGATTTGAACTGCTGGGCAAGTATTCATGACTCCATCTGACAGGAGACCAAGATCGATTTTGGCAAAACGTACATAGCAACTGAAATTCTGATAAAAAATCCCGTCAGATTGCAGGAAATGACACTTTCACTCTCCTTGACTAGTAAAGAACGGTTTCATTCTTAGAAACTGGATGAAAGCATATGTTCGTTCGTGCATGTTTCTGACTAGGTTGGGGGTTTTCGCCCAAATCGCCCTCCTTCCCCACCCCGACTTCCAACGTCCTTGAATACACAATATTTCATCTCGAGAATATTTTGGACCTCACAAACGCGGGAATGAAACTGGACAACTTAAAATGCATTAATATACTTGTATAAAATTGGATCTCAGGTAAACGTCCTATTTCTGAAATATCCCAGAGACTTGAAAAACAAATGTTATCGGCTTTCATTCACAGGATCAATTTCTTATTTCTTAGCCAGTATTGTCTTAAAAAAGTGTTTTTGTTGTAACCGTTTTACACCACAGGCCTAAATGTTTTGATAGTTTTGATGATAACTTTGTTCCTTTACAGATTATTATAGAAATAAAGTTAAAGGACTGTCACTAAAGTGGTTTGATATTCTACTTCACAAAAAGAAAGCAGTTTGTCTCCGAAATTAACTCTACCCTTCATGAAACATAATAACAGTGATATTCCACATGTAGCATTTTTAGGACACATTCTTTTCATTTTATACATTTTATTACATATATTTTATGTTATAACTGATATGAAATAGGCATTTTCCTTCGTAATGTTTACGTATCATTTGCAGAGACATGTTTGTTGCCTTCTTATAGCAAAACGGTAAACGGTTAGCTTGATAAATTTCATGCTAAATTATCAATAAAGCAAAGGATTTTCTTATAAATATTCTGACGTTTTCGTGATGCTTTGAACTTTCCGTAACATTTTGATGACCAGACATACGTCTCGCTCTCAGGCAGGATCACAATTCTGAGAAATCTGCCTCTAAAAATATTTGTTTTTTATTCCGAGATGAACGTTTTCAAGTATGTACAACTACAATTACTACAGTAATCTTGCATGACGTACTGTTTTACACACTTACACGAGGGACTCAACATTTTTCATAACATTATTGTTTCAAGTATTCCTTCAGGCCCATTCATCCCTTTTTTACATCGATACTCTACGGGTACATATATAGGAATATGTTTATATATTCAGACAATACAATAGGCAAACCAGTTCTGATTGCAGTGTTATCTGAATATTACTTACCAAAGTACCCTATACATGAAGAGAGAATCTTTTTCAACTCTTGGACATTCTTAAATTCTCTTGTTGGAAGCGTAGGACGTTGGAATACCTCTAACATGTATTTATCTGACAAATATTTACAAAAATAACTCTGCTGTTACATGACTTATTCATGATTAAAAATCTTTAGGAATCTCTTTCAATGAAAGATTATTCTGATAGCAAATATTATCTAGCAATTAGTTGGTTAAATAAGGTATGATGTTTTGTAATAATAACGAAATTGAAATTTCTACGTCTCATTTGATTTGTTGATCTACTTTGCAGTAACAAATTAAGATACTTACAGACTGATGAAATATCTACAGCTGTGATAACCCCTTCAAAACCGGTTTTAACTACCGTCGAGTCACTTGTGAACGTCAAGGTAAGTACACGATGATTGAAGACGTAAGTGATATCTGGACCGATATTTCCACTCAACGAAAATGTTTCATTGACGATGTCGATATCTGGACCATTAGTGACGGTTAATGGATCAAAGAAGTCTTCAGTGGAGAAGAATATGAAGTTGAGCAAGAATCCGCCCTCGGATATGAACCGCCATGTTTCAAATTGGTTTGGTTGATACTGGTCAGGGTAGCCTGCTGACATTATGGTCAACGCTTGACCGATCTCAAGTTGGACTGCTTAAATATCAAAAAGCACAGATATTGCGATTGAAGCTGTCACGTGTTAGACTATGACAATGACGCAAGACGTCATTGTAGTCAGTTTTGCATCTAGACAAAATGGTTAATCATGCAAGTGGACTTTGTACAACATATAACGCAATGATGCAATTATGTAAGTCATGTTCTTGTTATAAAGCAAAGCATCGTCAGGTTTGCACATCTATGATGTGCAAATTCGGTTCCTTTGATAAAAAGGTTACTTATTTCATAGTCTTCGCAATGACTACCTTACATGCAAATATTCATAATATAAACTATAACCAAACGGGGTTCTTGTTGACGAGCAAACGGTACTTTTGTTGAGCAAAAGGTAATCAAGCGCTCCAAAAAGTAATTTCTGTAAATTATTCTCGAATGGGTGCTCCAAAGAAACATTTTTTCTACAGGAGTGCATATTGCTACGCAGCCACGATAATCCATATATACTGATTTGGTTCAACGGTTCTGGAGACTTGCAACAGATTTGGTTAATGCTTAATATTATCTAGGGAGGCAACAACGAGTTTATGTGGAATTGCTAATCACCTTTAAACAGACAGAGAGGATCTAATGTCCAAAGATGGTAAGGTATTTTGTATTTAAGTTGTTTACCTTAAATACGGTATATATTTTTAATAATATTAGAACTACTTGTGTGAAATCTGTGAACGATTTTCAACGCGTCATTTATGTATAATAAGTATGGATTCAATCATGAGACAATAAAACTAATTCTTATTGCATATGCAGCCATGAAAAGAGCCTATTATCATTATAATGATCGCAAATAAACAGTATTATCATCACAATTGAAGGCGAAGGAATAACCGTCACCTTCAGATAAGAGTCTTCGGTGCAATAAAACATATTTACCAGATATGTATACATTCTTACCTGCATTCTTATTTTGTTCTCGCATTTCCCTAATCAACTGCCTCATTGACGCATTTCAAGCTACATTGCTAACTATATCATGAGAGGATTTCCTTGATAATTCAGACTGCTTTTGTATGTTTACAGCAGACTGTGTGAGATATTCAATAGCGTTACTTATAAGTATAAAAATCCATAGTTTTATTTTGTTATGTTTCTTCACATTCGCTTCTCGAGACATTTATATATACCTGATATACATGACAAGGCTAGGTTATGATCAGAGACATTATAGAAAAGGCCACAGGGGTTACAAGTCGTAGGACTTGTCAAAATGTATGATATCATGTTATGGACTGGGTGCTCTAAGAAAAGCAAGTAACTATGCCAATGAAACATTCATCTTTATCGAGGTAAGTTCTTCAGTCTCTTTTAATATACTTACTATCCACATCAGTGTCGCTATCTTCAGATCCACACACGGTCGACATTAACAGAGTAACGCAGAAGAAAGTTGAAAATCCAAGAAAGATCTCCATCTTAAGCAATGTTAAAAGAAATCAAACACATTTTTTTTTGTTCGAACATTTAATAATTTAGTTGTATCGCTTCCTACCACACGATAAGACAATCTTCCATCAATTTCTGCTTTTATCAGGAATTGAGTCTGAGTCTAAAACCTCCTCGTAAATATTAGCCTTATATGAAATGTTAAAGATAAGGATTTGAGATTGATGATAGTGATTGGTTTCAAACAACACTTTTGAACATGCTCTGGCCAATCCGGGAAGTTCATGAAAAGCACGTAACACGAAGAAACAACCAATCACCGGCAGCTTACATTCAACTCCAGTCAGTGCCACGATAAAGCAGAGAATTTTATTTCTTCTGCTATTTTTCTATTTTGTGATGGAACATGTTTATTTCGTTAATTACTTCCCTTTCCATTGACACAGAGACAGTAAGTCAGCACAAACTTATCTTTCCATCATTATCTTTGCTTGTTTTGTATGTAACTTGTAAACAAGGAGTAGTGGAATATGAATATGGGTGGAGGATTATTTTGGTCGTTAGAGTGTCCGTCTTGTAATTACTATGGGGCTCTGGATCAAATCCCGGTGGTAACACTTGGAAATTTTCTGAGGACTCAAAATTACTTATCCAGTAAAGCTGTTTATGCTGGTGCTAGTGGGTTATTTGGTGATGTCAATTTTGGTTCCTGTCGTCCGACTCAGAGATTGTTCGGCAGAGCTAATGGACTGCTGAATTGGGCATCTAGTCCATCCCTCCAGTCTTTAGGAAAGTGGCTTAAGACTGGGGGATACACTCAGTTCCTGCACCAGGGACGGTAAATGAACGTCCCGGAAGCAGGTTTGGGTTTGTATGGGATTGTTGGTTCACCCCCGCCTTGTTACCCTCTGAACACCGATTTAAAAGAGTAGGCGAATTTCGCTGGTGTTCATCCGTCCACAATCAACATGAAATAGGATCCCTCGATGAGTGCTCAGACTTTCTGATCCTCAAATTCTAAACTAAACCTTCATTTATGGCGAATTACTACGACCTGAAGGAGCCAACGATATATCTATTATTATCAATTAAAATCCAATTCATCTTGTCGGACATTGCTAAATATTTTTTAACATGGTATTCAAATATTTATCAGAAACGTTCAATGTGAGGTGAGTTCAAATAGACAGAATGATGATGCAATATGACCTATATATGCACCGAACTCAAATAATGGAGCAAACGCATTGAAGAGTAAGTTAATCTGACCATTACAGTGAAACTTCCATTCAATTTCCATGTGTGGTTTTGGAGGTATGAGCTGTTGAAGTTACCAACAGTTGACTTGAAGCAAGCAGGAGTGATGTCATCTCCCCACATTGATAAAGCATTTTATGTTTTTCTTTAAACTTTACACCAAATTTAATACTTCAATATCTAGTGCTATCATAATATGAATGTATGAGGGGTATGAGAGTTTTGCGACCATCACATAACCAGTATTAAGCTGACCACCCACTAATTTCGAGGTCAAAACAATAAATTCAATAATAAAGAAAACAAAAGACTATTCAACCATGTGAGGAGAGGATGTCCCTCGTGCTTGCCTCAAGTTAGAAAAGGGGGTAACTTCAACTGACAATATATCGAGAACCGTACATGGGAACTGAACAGAAGTTTCACCAGAATGGTTGGATAAACTTACTCTTCAACATATTCAAGCTAAATTTGTGGCTACACCATCCTTTTAAGTAAATTCTGTAAGAGCATACAGCTGACTTAACAATGAACAAATGCAAACGAATAAATGAGGGCACCGCGTTCTTTCTACTTGAAAGGTGGCCTATATAGAGATGGTACGTCGCATAATTCGTGCTGACACATTCCACATTTGTTCCCCATTAAAACTTTCAACGTATATTTAATCTTCCCTATTGATTGTTTTTACTAATTTTGTTATCGTTTCCTTGACATATATGATATTCACGGATGGATTAATTACATACTAGCAAAAGTATCGTATGCTAAGAAGCAACTGAAGGCGCTGAAGCTGTTAATTTCCTTCAAAACAGGAAGATCGTGCAAGCGGCAATTCGAGCGAATAGCACCAGAGTGAGGCGTGCATGGGGTCCAGGGCCTGCTTAGGAACAAGGTGGCGTCCATGGGCAAAGCCCCGGTGTACCCATGAACCCAGCCTTGAAATAGAGATAGAGATCTCATGTCTGCAATTTCTCAATTAATGAGAGAAACATCCATGTAAAAAAGTAATAATGTTGATTGCTCGTATCTATAATATTTATGCCTATACAATCGCGTTCAGTCGTTCCGTGGCCGAAAATTAACGTTTAAAATAATCTTTAACATCGGCGGCCGCCAATATATACTATGTCAGCGGAGCGCCACCGTCAGTTGGGGCAGAGCTTATCAGAAACTATTTTGCATCATTTGAAATCATAGTTTTTCTGAGAAATCCTAGTTTCTGGGAAAGTTTCTCCACCACTTTTACTTTTTTTTTAGATGAGTTTTTTTTTTTTAATTCTTGCTGCAATTGTTGGTGATTGCATAAGCCTGTGGTTTTTGTACCGCTAACGTTTGTAAATGATTGCGATTTTGATGCCAAAAATGCTGGTATACATTGGTATTTTCATAGGCTGATGAAGTCACGAGGTGACTGGTAATTGACCTGATTGCGGTGTGTAAGGGGAGGTGGTGTTGATATTTTCTACCACCAGGTAACCTTAGACGCACTCTCGTGCAATATTTGGCATCTTTTGAAGACACATTCTTTCGCAAGAAATCCTAACTTCCAAAGTAATTCAACATTTTTTACTTTCTATGGCAATATTTTTTTTTTGGGGGGGGAGAGAATATTCAGCTACCAGATATCCTTATTGACAAATCTGGTACAATAGCTTGCATCTATAGCATTCGAATTTGTTTTTCCGAGAAATTATATTTGAAGAACAGTTATTTTAACAATTTTTATTACATCACAGACATACGCTCTCATACGCAATCAAAAATGCACAGGTTGGAATTATCGTCGAAACCAAAAAAGCTGTACTCATAACCGTAAGATTCTGGGATTGGATAAAATTGGACAAGTAAAATATACTTTTGACAAAAGGTGAGTAATTTTATTAGTACTGTAATTTTTAACCACATTAAGTTAACTGGGAATTAATTTGAACAAAACCTGAATTTCATAACATGCATTACAAAGGTTACGTAATTGTGTTTTCATGACACACAACAAAACAGGAGATGGACTATACTGTAAAAATAAAATGTAGTTTTAGACACATGGCAAGGCACAAACATGAGATGACTTACAAAGACATAGCAAAACATGAAGAGCAGGGGCACCAAGCCAAGCTCAGGGGGACTATGATGTGGTAAAATGGAGAAGCGTAATTTACTTTTGTCATTTTATACAGGGAGTGTACATTTTGCACAGAGAGTGCCCAAGAGCAGGGAATTCTTGCCCACAAATGCCACCTGAGCACCCCCACCTTGAGAACTACTGGCCTGTGATATTGACAGAAACATGGTGAGGAACAAATCCGAGTTTTGTTATCGCGCATAACTGGAGATGTAGCATTCTTGTCATTAAAGACAAACTAATTCTGGCTCAGAAGAAGCTAGCTTGACAAAAAAATGATGACAGTAATACTAGCAAACTCGAGAACTGCAAAATATTAAAGTGCCCATCATTTTTAAACCCCTTCTCTACAGCCACTCATTGCCACTAAAGACCAGCTCAACAGTCTGACAAAATGAAAGTTATAACATACCAATGGATTGGGCTACCATTAACACAAAACAAGGTGTACTTTCACACATGCAGAATATTACTTTTCTCACATTATGTCTATTTTTCCATAACTTTGTTACTTTGTAGATCATTTCCCATTTCTGAAAACTTGCTCAGTGCACAGAAAACTTTGGAAGAGGTCACCTGGACCACAGTGTTAATTCGCTGGGTGGGATTTTGCATCAACTGCACTCTCACTAATTTATCAACAAAATCTTAAATAGTCTCACCATTTTTTTCTTCCTTTCATTTCTTGTACTGATAGGGTAGACTACAGTACCACCAAAGGATTATTACAAATTTGTGTGGAAAGAAGTCACTTGGCAATCAGATTTCAATCACTGGGAAGGATTTTGTTTCACCGGCATCATCATGCAAATGTAAACAAATTCTTAAGCAGTCTCACCAGGTTTTTCTTTTATTTCTGGTACTGATAGGGTAGACTACCACCAAAGAATCATCGCAAAAATGTCTCAATTGACTCAAAACCAGTTCCATGCAGTGCTTGTTTCATCTAATAGTTAAGATCCTTTCTTCTCTCTTTGGTGTGAAAAAAGGAGTCATGAATATGTGAACTGGTTAACAATTACAAAATGAAAAAGTATAAAAGACCAGTACAAAAGTTACAAGGTAGCTACGACAAACTTCAGTGTATCACTTATGGGTTAAAACTTAAATTATAAGTGGTTCGATTTTGTTCATGAGTAAGGTAGCGATATGGAATGTTTTCCAGCAATGTCTAAAAACCCTTATAATAATTATCATATGGCAATATCTATGAATGAGATAAGGGAAATCTTGAGCATGATGATAAGCTTAGGCTGTCATTTGCTACATGACACCAAGGTCACTTCATGCCTTAGTAACAGGCATCAACATATCAGCAAAAGATTATCCCACAGAAGATTACCACAGGTTTCAAGGCCACGAAACAGTAATATGGAATATATTCACCACAAATACACAGAACATGAAAGACAAGAAATACACAATTTTGCTCTAACAAGGTTTTCAATATCATGCAGCGAACTAATTTATGAATCATAAAATGTAATGTTTGAAAGAAAAGCTAACAATAAACAAGGATATTTTCCCGTGGTTGAAGCAATAAAAAGTACATATTTGGAGTCACATAATGTAATCAATAGCATCAGATGTTTTCACTTTGTAATAGTCATGCACCATATGTAAATGTGTATACCTTAAGTTAATACTTACAGTGCACCAAACAAACTAGTCTACCCCATTTTATAAATGCTTGGAAGACTTACATACACTCTACTGATCTGCTGTATGGGGAAAGAAAGAGAGCAGGCTGTGACTACAACATTTATCCCACTATGTAATTGAAAGTTTGCACTACTACCTCTTTGTTTCAGCATATTTTATGTATGACAGTCTGGTAACCTGAGTCACAGGCTTAGTGTGCCACTTACAAACTACTGACTTAACAATTTAGACAATTTTAAGTCACTGATGGTAAAAAACAACAGCTTGTGCAATGTACAATGGCATGCCAAATTTGGTGCTAATTAAACAGAACTATAAAATAATTAAATATAATTTGAATATAAATGTATAAAATGTAGCCTAAAACTTTACTGAATGATTGCTGATCAGTAACCCTTTATCCATATTTGTTGCATTTCAAAGGAAGCTTCCCCAATCCACATGAGTTCAGAGTTCCCCTACTGCCATGGTAAACTGGTTGGGCATACCTGAAAAGTTAGGTGTCACTCTTTCTGACACCCAAAAGAGACTAAAGCCTACGGCCGCAAAGAACTGAACCAATGGCACAGTTACAAGTCATGTGAACATATTTTTACCTAACAGGCTGTCTGTAACAGACTCAACTCATCCTCTGAAAAGGAAAAAGTCATAAAAGTTCTCGTCTTTGATCTGCTGATTTCTTCAGTCTGTCTTTTCCCCCTGGGTACTGAAAGAATTTGAATTCACCTATTAACTTGTTGTTCGTTCTTTCTAATACAGTTTGCTATGTATAGAAAAGGTCAGGTTAGATATGCCCCATTCAACACATGATTCAACAAGAATTACTGTTTACATTAATGGAAGCAAAATATCAAATTGATTCACCAAATCAAGATAACCACAACTGAAAGAAAATGTGACACTATTCTATGGAGAATAGCCTTTTATGATGAGTTTAATTTGCACTGGTTTGCCATTTTAATGTTGAATCTTGTGATGGATTGCACGTATGTGACCCACGGACGCAGCCTCAACATCTGCACATCAAGGTCAAAATGTACTGTGAAGAAAAATCTGATGGTATGAACAATTTACCCTTTGTAATGCAACCAGTATACATAAAATGTCAATAAGTAAAATGATTGATCAGAGAGAATCATATGATTTATCCACCAAAAGGTTATGAAAATGTTGTCATTGTGACAATCCTAGCTCTTTCTGTTCAGCAGCAGGGGACCCACGTTGTCTCCTGTCGCCTTGTTATGCTTGTTGTGAGTTCCATCGCAGTAAGGAAACTGAAAGTAAATGAAACACATACAACACATGACACCACTGAGAAAAACAGATGAACATGCTGGCAAAATTAAAAATAAAACATGTTGACACATTACATTCAATTTCACACTTTGGTTTTGATGGAATTGTAACCTTTGTAATCATGCAGGTGTATGTATGTGTGTATGTAAGCATGTGTGTATATTTGTGATGCCTACCTTATAAACACGATAGTTCCAAAAGAGCAGCCGTACAAATTGCATATTTGGTAAGTGGTTGCACCTTATTGAGTACAAGAAGTCTTTTGTCTTTTGTGGAGGTCAAAGGTCATTTCGGTCAACAGGGTTCAAACCTTTGTAATCATGCAGGTGTATGTATGCGTGTACGTAAGCATGTGTACATATTAGTGATGCCTACCTTGTAAACATGATAGCTCCAGAAGAGCAGCTGTACAAATTGTATATTTAGTATGTGGTTGCACCTTATTGAGTACAAGAAGTCTTTTGTCTTTTGTGGAGGTCAAAGGTCATTTCGGTCAACAGGGGTCAAACAGTGAAAACCTTGTAAACAAGATATCTCAAGAAGGGAAGCTTGCACATACCTCACATTCTATAGGTGGGTGTACCTTACTGAGAGCAAGAAGTCTATTGCTTTGGTGGAGATCGAAGGTCATTTGGGGTCAACAGGGCCGCGGTCAAGTAGTGATGACCTTTTAAACCAATATCTCAGGAAGGAGAGCTTGTATAGATCTCATTTTTAGTGTGTAGAGGTACTTTACTGATTACAAATAGCCTCTTCTTTTGGATGGAGATCAAAGGTCATTTGAGGTCAACAGGGGTCAAGTCAAGAAAACTTGGTAAACATATCTCAAGATGGATAGCTTGCACGGATTTGATATTTGGTACGTAGGGAAATGTGCAGTATCCATGTTCAGATTGATACCTACAGTATCAGTAATCAACTAAGGTCAGCAAATGTCATTGAACATCTCAATTAGAGATATGATATCTTACTGTAATATTGCAAGAATCAAGGTTATTTAACACACTAACTTGCCTTATGGAACATGTCAGATTCATGAAAGAAAATATCCTCATAATGAATCATTGCAACCATAATGCATTTGTGTGTTCATTTTTTTTTTTCAATTGTAGCTTAATGACTAATTGCAAATTTGAATGTTACAATTCATGATAGTTGCCTATTTTGGAGATACCTTTGACGATTTCCAACATCTACAGAACGCCGTTGCATCAGCCACGTCTTCTACGTCGACAGTATTCACCACCTTCGGTTTGTGTTTATCTATGGTCAGGTTGAGGTGGGGTTGACCAGACAGCTTCTTCATCAGCATAAAAACAACCGCACTAAGAACTACAACACCACTGCCAATCAGTAAGTCTGAAATTAAATGAAAAGGAACATAATGGGTTTGATCTGACCATGTTTAAAGCTCGCATTTTCTGATATAACCTACATCTTCACGACATGTTGACTGTTGTGTATACTGTAGATTCCCAACTGACCCTGATACTGAAGATCTGTCGGAAACTGGCAGAAATTTAACAAACACTGTGTTCAGTCACAAAACAGAACAAAACATAAAACAAAAACATAGCCACATTGACCCCAGGTGGTACACAGACATAAAATGTTCACAAAAATGAGGTGATTCACAGTGGGATTGTTTAGGGGAATTCAAAGACAGCACCGGGATGTTCCCAGACAATGGCAGGGGGGTTCATAGACATGGGATGGATCAGAGATATGAGGTGCTCTAAGACATGAGATGTTCACAGACATGAGTTGTTCATACTGTAGACTGGAAAGCATGTTCACAGGTGTGGGTTGGTTCATAAACATTTCTACACAATGCGTGTTCACAGATATCATGGGATTTTCATGAAAAGGAGGTAGTTTCTCAGAATTGATTTGATACAAACACATGAGGTGGGTCACAGACATGTGGGTGGTCACAGACATGAAGTGGTTCATAGACATACTGTAAGGTGGTTCACAGATATGAGATGTTCACAAACATGCAGTAGTTTCACAAACATGATGAGATGGTTCACAGACATGAGGTGGGTCACAGACATGGGTGGTTTACAGATATTAGATGGGGTGGTTTACAGACATGGGGTGAGTAACACATGTAGGATTTCACAGACATGAGGTTAGTAGTTCACAGATATTGCATGTTCACAGGCATGTGGTAGTGTCCAGACATTGGATTGTTCACATACATATTACAACACACATGTTGACTGAAATTTGTGATGAAAGGTACTTGTCAACAGTGCAGGAGTAAACATGGCATAAAAATGGCTAGGTGTTAATGGAAATTTTCCCAAAATTCTAAAAACTTTCGAAGCAACTGAGAAGACAGGAGCTTCTTAAAAGCACATACCTGTACATAAAACTTGCACTAGTACTGATGATTATTCAATTATGAGAAGTGTGTAAATTTAAATTTAGCATTCACAAATTTTGGGGGTTTCAAGTGTCCTAAACAAAACTGTCAATGTACTGACTGGCCTCCCATCTCCATCAGTTGCATGTTGGGAGAAATAACAATAACATCAAAATACCAACATTCAGTCTATAGCCTGCAAATTTCAGCACTGACATACTGCACATTAACATACATATCACCCAACAATCCACAGAACTGAATTGTACATGCAACAGTGACTGTGCATGCCATAAAACAAAGATAATTTAGATTTTTCTATTACGACACATTGAATGCGACAGACACGCTGTGCATTTATATGCATTGTAGGTGAACATTGTCGTTCAGTGAGATATGCTTGAGTAGCACTACTGCACGTCAAGCAGATAATGAATATAACATAAGAGCAGTTGCATTTATCGTAAGAGAGTAAGTTTGCTTAGTTTTTTCCAAAGGCATCGATCATGCATCTAAGAGGAGGTTGCAAAACTACACAGTTGCATCATTTGGTAGGATGTAGGGCAGGAACTGAAAGATGACAGAAGTGATCGACATGATACAATGACATCCAAGAATCATCAAAGTTATTAGTTATTACATGAGTGGTAGCCCTCCCAATGAAACCTACACAAACAAAGGACAAATGTCATGTACTGTACACTGCAGAACTAGTACTGCATGTGTCTATGCTACGTGGCACATTTCCAAATTGGACAATTTGACAATTAAGTCATCATGAACTTGAATACTCGATGATGCATCATCATGTACGATGTATCGAAGATATTGCCACAAGTTTAGAAAAATGAAAATGATTTCTGATAATCACTAATTTATGCATCACAGCAATTTTTTTGGCAATGTGCACTAACTTGGCTATATTTACATGTGGTTGAATAATTAGACCTATAGCTACTGTACACACATGTACAGTACTGTAGCAAAAGTACTACTGAACATGTACTTAGAAATTGTGTGACATGCTTCTAGAAAAGAGCACCCTTCATTCAGAAGTTGCAAAGTAAAACCCTGAGTGAAAATCTGTTGGAATTTTGTTTATACATTTTACTGTATTTGAGATATACAGTACTTTCCAAAGTTTGAGAAAAATGCAAAACAGATAACATGGAGTGCTGCACAGTGTCAGTACTTCTTTTGATACTTTCAATATATTTTGCCTCTTAACTACTGAGTTTCACATTGGTGAGTGATAATGATATTTTTGAAGAAGAAAATACATTCCAAAATAAAACCCTTCGGGCATGTAAAATTCTTAAAAGTCCTTGACATAAAGGTTACATAAACAAAGGATTAACGAAAGACATATCATAGGAGTCAATCTCTTGACATCACAAATTTGCATATGCCAATGTTTATTCATGATACAGCTAAGAAGTCTTAAAGACACTAATTTTCATATAAATCGGTCAAGCTTTGACTGATTTTGATGGAATTTGTTGCTATTTTTAACATTTTCAATGCTTAATGCACTGGCCCAATACTCTAAATACCAATTTCATGTCACACAAACTTTAAATTACAAAATATTTCATCAAACAATTTGCAACAATAGTATATACTGTAAACTTGCTGAGTACAGCACAAACTGGAATTTGTGATTCTCCTCCACAGTACTAGCACACACGGCCATGACCCTTTGTATCACAAACAATGTTTGAGTTATAACAAAGATCACAGTTACATTTACAGGGCACAGAACAAAAACAGTATGATGGATCTGCACAGTAAGGCAGGCTAGTTTCTCTTCTCTTTAAAGTATCTGCAGCTCTTAGCACTACCTGAGTACCGGTATGCCATTTGCCATGTCTAACATACTTTTGTGTGAGTGTTTGGTTAAAGTCCTATGTTCCGACGGTCCCATGTTCCGACAGTCCTACAGTATGTTCCGACAGTCCTAAGTTCTGACACCCTTATGTTGCTAGACATCCATTAAGTCAGACACCATTTAGGGGCCCGGCATGATACTCCACCTAGTTATGATGCATTGACCATATAGTTTCAACACATGGTTTATAAGACTTAAAGTGTTGAAGTATAACAGCTGCACCAACAAACAGTATGAAATATTGTCACAATTTGTGTGCTTATGGCCAGAGAGAGCTCATTCAGGGATTGTGAAACACCTTTCGTTGGGGCCAAACACTGCTTTTTGTCTACGGAACCCAGAGAGTCTTACTGGGCTGTTGCTGTCGGAATATAAGTGGTTCGGAACATGGGGGTGTCGGAACGCAGTGACCAAATGTTTGAGTGCATAACATAATTGTAACTCTAATAACATTTAGAGTCTTTACTGTCAAGATGCTTCTAACATACAGTCATTAAGGTGCACGAAAATATGGGAAAGAACCCACTGATGACAGGGTGATGAGACGTAAACTTGGTTCTTGGTTGTCCCCTCAAACATTTTAGAATCAACTGAAAGTTTGAACTCTAACAAGGTAAGAAAAGCCGTCAAAAGTGTCAGCGTACTGTCCATGTGCTTTTCCATTGTATTCTATCTTCAATTAGAGACTTGCTAGTTACTTTCCAACTTTGCTGCACGAAAATGAGGCTTCCATGCTAATACTATGTAGGCCCAAGGCGTAACGTCAGATCAGGCCACACATTCATTAATCCATCTAAAAGGCCATGACGGCCCTAAATTTTGTTATGACCAGGCTCTGAGACTGAGAGGCATGTTCAACACAATTATTGATGGCCACTTTTGGCTGCCATTTATTATTGCTTCTCACCATTTTCAATAGGCCTAGACCATGACTATATTTTGGTCTGGGATGAGTGAAGTTTGGCCTTTGTGAAACGTAAGAATTGAAATGGCTACAAATATAAAGGCCATGTTTCAGAGTTGAAACTCAATCAGTTCACTATGACAGCATATATTTTTATCTAGACTGATTTGAATAATTCTCTTGGTAGTATTAGACAACAGCTGTTTACAGATCTGCTACATTGGTCTCTTTTTTCTTAGCTATAACCTAATCATCTGCTGTAAATCTAGTAACAGTGCAAGTAGTTAGCAACCAGGTAGAACGTATGCATGGTAATGCATGGTTGTAATCTTACAGTATGTTTTCACTGTGAAGTTAAAACAATAGTCCATACCATTCACAACCTCCTGTCACAAATGGAGAATATTCAGAAAAGATTAAGACATAGTAGACCACCGCGTAAGAGCATCAACCACTTGGTCCAGGAAATATTGTAATTGTGGTGACTTTTACAAATAACATTCAAGGCAACTTATCTTTATGAATAATTCACACTCTTGGCATGACGACATGAATGTCACATGATGGTTTTGTTTCCTCTTGTTTCTGTGCAACTTTAACATCAAAATTTTCATTCACCTATAAAAAAAAAAACTGGCAGTTTTCAACGATCCATTAATTCTGTATCTTTAGTAGAAAATCGACTTGGAGCAGATTGAGGGTTGTTGATCTGTACATCAATTGCTTGATATATTATTATGGATTTTACATATTTTGCACCAGTGTCTGCCCTATCCTTAAATACACTTTACTGTATTTGCTCTTAACACTTTCACAGCCAGTGTCCATTACTTAGACACCACCCTTTTTAGGTCAACTACATGCAGTGGAACATTAAAATTTTACGTAATAGTACCTACGTGCCTGTCGACAGAAACTTTTCAGGATATTACATAAGTGGCTGGGAAAGGGTTCCAGCACGTCTTTGCATTCATAGCGAATGCAATCTTTACATTCGCTACCAATGCAATGTTTGCATTCACTATGAATGCAATGTTTGCATTCACTATGAATGCAATGGTTGCATTTGCAATGTTTGCATTCACTATGAATGCAATGTTTGCATTCAGAGTGAATGTAAACTGAATGCCAAGATTGCATTCGATCTGAATGCAAAGATTGCATTCAGAGGATTCACAGTGAATGCAAAGATTGCCTTCAGAGCGAATGCAATATTTCATTTTGAAGGCTAATGCTCATTTGCATAATTGCATTCATGTTTGCATTCGAAGGCATAGCTCATTTAAATACTTCGGCGCTATTGAGGGCAAAATGAATGCAAAGCGAATGCAAATTTACTGAATGCAATGCTTTGCCTTCGAATTCATCATTGTGAATGCAATCTGGAATGCAAACTGAAGGCAAACTGAATGTGTTCGTGTTTCATAATATAATTACCTCACCATATGACAGCAGTACATGATGGCACATTACAGTAATTACAGGGAGTATATCTTTGAGTAGGTGCACAGTAGATTACAGTATCTTTGATTGCAATCATGATTTTTTCATTATGTTATCATAAACACAAAGTGTAATATGACAACAAGTCCAACTCACTCAGAAAATCTGCTGATGCACCCATGGTCAATAGTCCATGCTCATACGACCTGGTCATAGTAAAGGTTGCAGCAGTACTAGTGGCATACAATTCATTGACCACAAGTCAGACAATTCAGATTATAGCTGACAAACATTTGCCTACAGAAACTTCCATAGAGCTTAACTTTATCAACAACTTACAAATGATCTACAGTATGAAACTGAATTGTAACAGTGTACGTAACAGAAAATAGTGCTAAATTAACTTCAAGGCATAATACATACCTTAATTTGGTGGGTTCCCTGTTGAATCAGGCCGAACAATCTCACATTTACAATCAGACAACTAGGCCCAAAATGTGCAAATTGGTTGCAAGTGGACAGTGGAACCAACATTGGTATTACTATGGGCCATATCTACCGCAGGCCGGCACTGTCTGTATAGCCAACATCTCACACATGAGCAGCCCCCACAATTTTGGTCTTTGGAGTTGAACAAATGTTCTATCCAACACTGGTGCCAAGTTAGGCAACATGCCTATCTGTGTTATCAGAGAGGTATTTCAAGGTGGACTATGGGTGACTTAATTTAAGTGATACTTCCAGGTAGGCCTATACTTGCCAACTTATGAATGAAGCAATATAGGGATGGGGAAGGGTGGAAATTCCCTGCAAAATTAGGGCTCTGTGTTTTAACAGGCTACAGGGATCTGCAGTCACTCAACTTGTTTGCTTATCCTCATAGTCAGTAAAAATATATTGACCAGATGATAGGACTGCCTAATCCTCATAGTCTTTTTTACAACAACATATAGACTGATGATGATCCTCAAATCTGAGATTACATTCGCCTACAGAATACCTCCGTATCCTTGTAGCTCCCTAAAATACACTTGGGATTTACATTGATATGCACAAATGTACAGAAGACTAATGACTACAGGTATAAGGTATAACCTACAGTATCAATTTTTCTGAGGTATGCTCAAACTTAAGTCACAGTGAAATGGGCCTATACGCCTACAGCTACAGTACTGTAGTTTCATTTTCTGGGAATAGCTAGGACTGGGCTAGTTCATCGCAGACACAGGTTTGCTCTAGTCACCTAGGCTAGCTGTTCATCTCCCCCAAGTCAATCATCTTGTTTTTCTTCTTATTAATAACATCGCATGCTGAAAATGGAAACTTGTCTTGCTGGTAGCTACCGTATATGACTATGCATGTTGCATATTCACTGAACTGACATGAACGAACAGTGTTCTATAACCTGCAGTAACACTAATAGGCACTGAAAACGATACTTAAGCCTATCTAAATCTAAGTACACTGTATACCACGGAAAAACGGACTGAAAAGAGTTGGCTTTACAGTAGGTTATCTAATTACTTGCCTAGGTTAGAAGTGCATGGCCTTAGACTGTATGTGCGGTACCAGGTAGGTACACATTGAACGTTTGGGCAATTAATGCCGGTGGCAGTAGGTGCAGCCTTCCTGTTTTGAATTTTTTTTATTTTTTTGCTATTTTCGATACATTATGCGTCTATAAGAACCTGAGTTTGTGCAGCCCAGGTGATTCAAACTTACATGACATTTTGTCTTGACTTCAATTCGTTTTTACAAGAATGATCTCCCACTGAAAGTGAAGCACCGTCTTGTTCTTTCTCAGTAGTCTACTGGGTGGAGCGTGATATGCCTTTGCACAAATGATATTGGTAAGAAGTGTTATCCTTGGTCGACGTTGCTCAACTGTCAACAAAGTGCGGGTCGCGTTATTAGCTCGCTGTATACCACCACTACAATTATTAACGTCTCAAATGTCTGATTCGAAGGCAAAGAATTAAAATTTATGTAATTAGACCCCAGACCTAGTATTAGAACCTAATTTCTGCTACCCACCGCTATGAAGGTTATGTACTAGCGCTGAGGCAAATTGAAAGGCAGCAAACAGTTGCATAACATGTGTTGTTATGATGTTATGCGTATCTCGAAATGGAATATTCAGGTTGCTTTGCTGGTACTAAAAGATCAAAGGAGCTTCGGTCAAGTGAGCTCTTGCTTTAATCATCAAATCAAACGAAGTTTCACAGTGGCGACACAGCTATAGCAGTATGTGTAACTGTAAGCTGGGAGTTGTGTAGGTAGCTAGGTAAGTAAAAGACCTGGGGCGCCCTGCCAACTAGGGCCACGGTACACTGCATGCCGAGGTACATGCACCGGCACCGTACCTAGCGCCCTATATCAGGTACGTGAATGCTGCCTAAATTTCCTACGGGTGACTATGAGATCCATATGTGTCCCTGTTGGAGATATATAGAAAACAGCATACACGACAACTTCTGGTGCAAGGGACCTATACATGGTCAGCTGTCTTCTGTGTCGACTAAAATGGCAGTGAGGCATCCCTGCAAGAGGAGGTGAAGGTGTTGATTGGTGATTTACCTGTATTCACCTTTTAAGGTCATACCTCAGTGAGGGCGAATACTAACCCCACCGACGATCTTGAACTTGGATCCGCTGCTGTTCTGGCTGATATGAGCTTTAATAAGTAGCTTTACTTTTTCAATTTCATCAAAAATAATATCACAAAAAGTGCCATTCGTGAATTAGAATAGGGAGTACTCAGTTTGGAGTGACTGCATTTTCCCTTTAAATCTGTTAAAGGTTGTGCGACATGCTTCTAGAAAAGAGCACCCTTCCCAAGTGAAAATCCATTGGGATTTAGTTTATATCTATTATAGTGTCAGTTTTTCTTTTGTTAACCCTATAGGCCTATATTTTGCCTCTTAGTTACTTCATTACTGAGTTTCACATTGGTATGTGATTTCGATATTTTAAGGAATAATAGGCTACATGCTTCCAAAATAATACCCTCTGGGAATATAGAATTCTCAAATGTCCTTCAAATAAAGGTTACATAAACAAAGAACATAAGACAAATCATGGGAGTCCATCTCTTGACGTCACAAATTTGCCTACTTAGTCAATGTTTTTTCATGAGGCCCAGCTGTGAGACACTAATTTGTCCGGTAAATTTATCTGTCTTTGATGTATTTAACTCGAATTTCTGGCTATTTTCAATGCTTAATGCACCCAATACTCCAAAAGTTCATTTTCATATGTCGCATGACCTTTAAGTGAAGTTGCTGACATCACAGGTTCAATCCATTTAGTGTGTTTCACGGGCAGGATTCCAGCATCTCAAAAAGAGTAGCATTCAAAACAGTCTAATTTTTTCTTTTCACTTTTCTCACGTGGCTGGCTGCGGGAAGTCCCCTCCCCCTTTTCACTGTTTTCTGGAGTGCTGCAAGAGATTTGTGGCTATTTTCAACATTTTCAATGCTTAATGCAACCAATACTTCAAAAGGTCATTTTCATATGTCACGTGACCTTTAAGTGAAGTTACTGACATTACAGGTTCAATCCATTTAGTGTGTTTCAGGATTCCAGCATCTCAAAAAGAGCAGCATTCAACAGTCTATTTTTTTCTTTTCACTGTTCTCACGTGGCTGGCTGCGAAAAGTCCCCTCCCCCTTTTCACTGTTTTCTGGAGTGCTGCAAGAGATTTGTGGCTATTTTCAACATTTTCAATGCTTAATGCACCCAATACTTCAAAAAGCCATTTTTATCATGTCACATGACCTTTAAGTGAAGTTGCTGACATCACAGGTTCAATTAGGTTTAATTATCTATCTTCATTCGACACACTATTTTGCTATGTAGGTTAAGGGTGAATATTTTCTGTCATAAACTTTGCATTCATAGTTTGAAACTATCTTCTGACTGAATGGCGTTTTCCCTACCATGTCACATGACTAGCATAAGACACAACAACTCTTACACTGGCCGCTAACAAAACTCAAGCATATAAATCTACTTGCAGTTGAGACACCTTACAAAAATGATGACCTATAAACATATAGGACAGTTCACATTGTGGAATGTGATTGATAATTATGGGCTAGGGGTAGTTCGCCATTGTGTTTGTAAGTTGTCATATGTTGTAGCTCCATGGTCATTTCATCTGAGTGAGAGGGCCTGTCATAACTATATATACGCTTGACTAGTGTCAGAATACAGCTGGTAATAACTTTTTTGTTAAAGGAATTCTCCACCAAAAAGAAAACATGACACAATATTTGGGATTCTTTACCGTTCTATCAGTTAAACATAACAATTTTACCAGATGAAGCTTTCTTAGGTGTGAAATGACGCTACGAAAGTTGGGAAAATGTGTGAAGTAAAATCGACAAATACTGCTTTCTATTTTTTGCACTCGTCTCGTTTCTGGTAAGGTCTTGCTACGCAAAACTCTTTAGTTCAGAGATCATGAAAACTCCGTGCATGTCTACATTCAGTTACTTACTTTTCGCGCATGAAACCAGTACAGCTGTTATTGTGGTGGACATAAAATTTAATTTCTGCTAATACTTTGATACCCACCAAACCGCGAAGGCAAGCTGTGTAATTAGCTCAATGGTATTTCTATCCTTTTTCGTTGGTACCAGTTCAATTCCATTTACAGAGTAACGTCCTTTAAGTCAACTTATCCTCAATTAGGTAGCTCCGAACAATGCTTTGAAAGGGAATTAAGTCTCTGCTACTCCCTGGTGAAACTAAGGTTTTATCACCAAATAAGAGATCAGAACAGCACTGCAACCCACAGCTTGAGCTAAAAATCAAGGGCAATGTTCAATCTAGATTTGTCGATACTACCTCACAACCGATTGATTTCTAGCACCAAGCACGTACCTTAAATATTTACCAAAATTGTTCATTTTCCGAGTTCTTTGAGATACTTCCTGAAAACGAGAACGATGACTAGCCTACAATAATATTTCCATCTTTTCAACATACATGAGAAACGATGGTGGAGACTTCCTTTAAAGTGGACATTTTGATTCACCATCTTTTTTTCAAATACTGCCACTCGATCCTGACAATGAGACAATCCTAAGAGACTATCAGTTTGCACTTCATCCATTCAGAAATTTCTTTGCTTTACAGTTATATATCAAGTATGAAATACGGTACGCCCGATCGTTACGCAATACTTGTTGTGAAAGCACCCATTGCGGGTGAATAGAATTCTAAAATAATTAAGGAGAGATTCTACGAGGAATTGTCGACAAGCGCCATCACATAGAGTAACGTTGCAACAACTCGATGGCCTGACAATACTACCGTAGATATACATTCCGGGAGTTTAGAACCCGACTGCACTGTAGGATATTGTATTGCTATGTGACAGAAGGACTAGCACTGTAGGCTAGGCCAAATTTAATTCTGACACGGCCTGGCAGGCAGCACGGACGCTGCTTGGATCGGAATTCACAAAGTTTATCTGTAACACCTAGCTCTAACGTTAGGCCTGTTAATACTGTTATAGAAATTTATTGAAGAGTGAAAGATGGAATGAATTTGATTTGGATCCTACCTAAACTATGACCAAGGGCTTACGCGTTTGCTTCCAGCTATGTTGTCCGTAACTTAGCCTCGTTCGAAAATAGTTAGGTGGAGTCCGAAACGCGAAAGGTAACTATTAACGTAATTTAGCCACAACTTGTTTGTTAAACGTCCCATAGTTAGGCCTAAGGCTATAAGTATGAACAGTTAACTGACCTAAGTTAAGAGGTAGCACAGTCTTGGCCCTACAGATTAGCCTACAGTTTATATCCAAACCTTAGCTAATGTTGTAATGTAAGGCTCAGTCTAGATTAGCAGAGGCATAGCCTTGAAGTTGAAGTCACCCTGAGAATGAGAAGCCACCTTCTTCAGACTTCAGTTCAGAGGATCAAGTTCAAGTTCAATTTGTTTCCACATTAAAATATATACAACTGTTGACAATTAACAAGACAAGGGAGTGGAGGAGGGCTGGGGAAGCAGAATGCTTTTACGAACAGCCCCCCTTAAACATAAACCAAACATGAAAGTATAGATAGTCATACAATAATAAATTAATAATACATAAAACATACTGAAACATATACACATCTCCATATTGCACTCTGAAGCTGCAGTCTTGAACTATCCTAGTTGAAGATTCTGGCATTGTGTCAGAGTTGATACATCATAGGCAATAAACAGTAGTACATTCCCATATTTTCGTACATCCCCTATTTTCATGAAGTAGCCTAGGCACAAACAGCATTTATAAGCCTACATCTGTTTTAGGCTAACCTATCTGCATGAAATACTACCCTTCATCCTACTAGGAGGCCAAAACGCCCATAGTGATCCTGTTGGTGTGTAAAGGTGTTAATGTCTTGTGACTTAGCCACATCTGGTAATTTGTTTCTGTCCAGATTGGAAAGTTTGTTGTGCACTGGAGATTTATACCACCATGCAAAGATTTTAGCCTAGCACTATTGTCCAGCTGTACAAAAACAGTAAAAGGATCCAGATCCCCCATGTGCTTTGCAAGCTTTCTAATCTGTATTTCTGTGAGTAAATGAAACGTGAAGTAGGTGTAGGCTTACCCCTTGAACAGGGCTGTTTGTTTTGTTATATGGCCAAAGCGCATTACACTCCACATCACAGCCCTTGCGCTGCTATTACAGATTTTTAACCTATTAAACGACCCTCGCCAGGGTCGGTGATTCTCACGTTCACAGTTACATTTTCTTACCAAACTTTACACTAACAATCTCTTGCACCACATTCACCTTTCTGCACAAGGTTTTTACCAAAATCATATGATGAAATGGATGAATTTTGACTTGAAAAACTGAAGGTAACACTAAGTACGTGGCCATATTTGCAAGCCTTCAAGTGAGTGAATAATGCTGAATTTTCCTTTTTTGTGCTTCAAATGGTCACCAAAAACAGTTTTATGAGTAATCTTAAAGTTAAAGATGTATTTCTGTATTATTTAGTTGTAATGAAAACACTGTATGAATCTTTTTTGCTGATTTTGGGGCATTTTGTAGCAAAGCTTAAAGCAGGATGTTCTCTTACTCCTGAGTTTTCAAAAGCACACTAAAGTACTAGCTATGCTTCTAACCGTTGTTAAAAGCTATAGAAACTACCATATCGAGGTCTGTTTGTCCAAAATAGTCTACTTTTCAAAAGAAAGCCATTCGCATAGGAGTTTCATTGTACGGTCGATTTTTTTCAGTGCCATACATCCATCACAGGGCCCGGTTCAACTAATTTTGTAGCTGAAAAAACTAAATCACTCTTCTTTCTACTGTAATTAATACTATAATGAAGGAAATTTCTCATGCAAGAAATGTGGCATAGGTGCTTTTTTCCACCCTGATATCAAATGGAAGAGAATGAGAGAAGATAACGACGAAGGCTACTTTTCACGTTCAAACAGTACATTCTGGTTGAAGTGGGTTTAAAGTTTGTGTCAGCGGCGCAAGGGTTGTGGAGTGGAGTGTAACGTAAGGCACAGCCCTGTTCAAGTGTTAGTGATGGCTAGACCGTAGGTCAATTTTGGACCTATAGGTAGTGTAAACATTGTGTATATTGCAAAAGACATACTATAGGTCTAACAATAAATGACCAACAACCTTGTGGTGTTTGGTTGAATTTGAAATTTGACTTTCTGATCCTCATATTTCAAATTCAACCAAACACAACAAGGTTGTTGGTCCTTTGTTGTTAGATCTAGGCTTTTTGCAATATCCAATGTTTACTCTACCTATAGGTCCAAAATTTGGACTCTGGTTATGGTATCCACATTCCATCCAGCAGGTTGGGTACCTGGAATCCCACAAACTGGAAAATTTGGAGAAACTGGAGAATATTGTAACTTTTTTTAAGTTTTGTTGTCCTACTGCAAGTTCATTGTGAAGTTTTAATAGGCTATGACACTTTGAACATTTGTTCTTAGTTATGCTAGGCATATTGACATAGGTCTGCTCAACTTTGTCATATGTATTGTGCAATGCATGATAGTAAAACTGGATCATAGTAGCAATTAGAGAAGCGGGTGCTGACATTGCCGATTGTGTTCCAAGTGAAAACAATAGCAATTATATGTTTACACTGTCGGTGTCATGAGTTGACTGATCACTTAACAAATATTTGTGATTGTAAAAATATAAAAAATATGCACAACATAAATGAAAAATCATAGTAATGTGCCTTTTTCATTCTGCTACATTTTGATTTTGTTGAGAATGGTTAATCCCTTTCGAAAAGGTTGAGATTGAAGGAGGAAGTACAGGACAGTAAGGAACAAAATGTTTACAAATGATGGATAGATTAAAAACTGTTTGGTCTTGATAAATGAATAACAATGCAGACAGTAGGATTGCTATCAAACTTTTAGATCAGAATTTCATCCATGATATAATTTCTTGTGACTATTTTTAATAGGATGGTTAGAATGCTAGTACTGTAAGCTACATAACGCTGAGACTGAGTGCTGACATCACATACAACTTAGGCTACTGCAGATAGCTTAAATACAGTCACTTATCACCCCAAACTATATTTTTGGCTGAGAGAAAACAAATTCTCAATTGGTTCTGCTCTTTGATTGACATCAAATTTGAAAGATCTATACTGAGTAACCCATATTGCACAGGGGCCCATTGTTTTGATTACTCAAATCATGTGGAGAAATTTTAAACAGGCTGTTGGAAGAACTAAACATATAAGTGGTTAGGAGAATTTAATCTATGTGGTGTGATGAATCTCTGTCTCTGGTATAATAGGTGACCTTGTGCTGAAGTGAACTCGAAAGTTTCTAAAGTTGCCTTGTAGTATCAATAATCAAATTTCATGGAGTAGCGTTGCACCATCTTCATTGGTAATCCAGTGAAGACATACTGTGCTGTATACTGTAGTTCTAAGAATTTCTGGGAATGCCACTATCTACTGCATGCAAAAAGTTAGAATTTGAATGGTGTGTTATGTTTTTGTCTGTCCAAAGTATAATTTAGCTTTCAAAATTTACATAGCAGTTTTCATGTTTTTTGGAGTATTTTGTTGTAAAATCAGTGAAAGCCCAAATGTGCAGTATGCTGCAAAAACTGCTACATAATTTTCCATTTATTTAACGACTTTACCATTTTGTGTGGCAAAATGAGATCTATGTGACACCAGATAAATTGTTCCCTGCTATCAAAGGTAAAATCTATACTTGGAGCATATCTTTACAGTAGTTTTTCACTAGGTGTTGACATCGCTACAGTAAGTGTTTGCAAACTGTTTAGTTTGACGTCATCTAATTGGTATCACTTTGTTTTCACATAGGCAGTTTTTCAATAGTGGCAATGGGTTCGAAAGTAAGTTACAAAGAAAAAAAAATAAGGGGTTGTGGCAAAAATGCTATCAATAAGTTTGAAAAAAGAAGTGCATCATTTGGGACGAGCATGATGGCAACAGCCTATCCCTAGGAAGCATACTGGCAGCAATTGTTTTCCTCAAAGTAGGCCCACAAAATCATTGGAGTAGTAATGATGCTTGCAAATTATATTAAGCATGGCTCCTGTATAGAGACTAGTATTGGACTGAGTATCAGTGGCGTGTTCGATATATTCCTACTGATAATGGAATTTCAGTGGAAATGTGTTGGCTGTTATGAATGCTAGTGGCTTATTGATGCATTTTCCAATTTGAAGAATTTTTTCAGCAAAGAGTTTCCATGGCTGTCCTTGTTACAGCACATATGTTTCAAAGTACTACTGCACTTTAATTAGCTGCATAGTGTACTGTACTGTACATCCCACTCCAGTTTTGCTCATATGTGGAGGCACATGTGTGTCAACCTCATGCCAGCTTTGTAGTGGTATTGCTTTGCTCTGTTACTATGTACTTTATAACATGCAAGTACACCAGTCAGTGATTGCTTACTAATTGGGACTGTAACATGTGCAGCATAAGTCAATTGATACTGCCTGTGATGCTTGCTAATGAGTTTCATCAGTGAATCCTGCCCCGTGTCAGAGTCCTATCTTGTTGTTTCATTGAAAAAATGAATAAATTCATGAGCAGCGAGAGAGAAACCGTATCACAAGGCTGCTTGGTTACTGATGCTACTAACTTCATTATCCCCAGAGCAGCAACAAAATTTGTTAACATCATTGCCTCAACATTGTGATACATAGCTAAGGTTTGGCAAACATTGTTTTGTAATTAGTTTCTATTGAAGGGAAACTAATGCGGTCGTGATTGTGTGTGAGGGTGTGTGTGTGTGTTTTTGTGACACTTAACTTGTGTGTATGATATCTCCAGATAGGAATGATGGATGCTGTTGATACTTGGTATGTAGGTTTGTCATATTAAGAGGAACCCTATTGTTCTTGGTGGAAGTGAAAGGTCATCTGGGGTCACCAGAGGTCAAAAACTTAAAATTTTGTGTACACGATATCTCTAGGTAGGATTGATGGATACTCTTCATAGTTGGGTGAGTAGGTTTCCCATATTGAGAGGAAGAACCCTATTGTTTTTTTGCATAGGTCAAAGGTCATCTGGGGTTACCAGAGGTCAAACAGTGACAACCTTGTGATATCTCCAGATGGGAGTGATGGATACTCTTCATACTTGGTATGCAGGTTTACTGTATATGAAAGACCCTAACATTTTTGGTGGAGGTCAAAGGTGATAACAGGTCACCAGAGGTCAAATACTGAAATCTTTGTGCTTGTGATAGCCCCAGTTTGGAATGATGGATACTCCTTATACGTGGTATGTAGACTTGTCACATTAAGAGGAACAATCCTATCGTTTTGATGGAAGTCACAGGTTATCTGGGGTCACCAGAGATCAAATACTGAAAACCTTGTGCACCCCCCAGAGAGGAATGATAGGTACTCTTCATACTTGGTATGTAGGTTTGTCATATTAAGAGGAAAGGTTTTTGGTGAAGGTCATCTGGGGTCACCAGAGGTCAAATACAGGGGTCTACCCAGGAGGTTTTGAGTGCCCTCGAAGGAAATTGTCATAGATTTTAAACTTATCATGCAGGTATGACATATTAAATAAAAAAATAATGTTTTTGGTAGGAAAGGGCATTTAGGGTCACCAGACATCAAAAACTAGAAACCTCATGCAAAGAAAGATTGATAGACCTCGAACTTTGCTTGTGGGCACATGGTACCCTATAATATTGAGTGCAAAACCCTCTTATTTTTCAGTGGATGTCAAAAGTTGTTTGGTGTCACCAAAGGTAAAGATCTTCTGCATGCTGCGTCATAAGAATAGTAACACACATGACTCTTGCATTTTTCAAACTCTTGTGTTGTTAAACTCCAAATAGTTTATTGCAAAGCTGTTGTTTTGTTTGACATTAATTTTTCATCAACACTTGCCTTCTTGAGGTATATATTGCATGCAACAGATTTTTAGTCTACCACCTCTCATTATGTCTAGCGACCTTTAACCTCTGCCAAAATGAAGAGGTTCTTGTACTAAATGTAGGGCATTTCAACACATGGTATGAAACCTTCCCTTCTTGAAATATGACAGGTTTTCCAGTGTTTTTCCAGTGTTTCACCTCAGATGATGACCTCAAATCTCTGCACCAAAAATAAACCCTTGATTCTTAGCTTTTAAAAGGGTTATATTTGAGAAACAAGCTTAATATAGAAACTAATGAGTACATCGAAACTGCAATGCATTTTTGCATTCTGGTTTTAATATGTTCGCACCATACAGTATATGTTTTTGTCGCTCATGTTGTGTTGAACTGGAACTTACTGTACATCCTACACTACTGTACAGTTACAGTGCACTTGAGCACTGCTTAACAACAATGAATCAGTAAGTTGGGTTCATTTCAAGGCTGTGATTGTTTTGGTAGTTCCTGTTTGTTTACTTTTCCCAGTACTGATCCTTGGCCAGTTGCTGTTTGCTCTTCCATGAACTTTTGAATCTGATGCTGCATACAACATGTATACATGTGGCCTTTGTAGCACACAAAGAACATGCCGACTAGCTCATTGTTTTGCTTTGTAGTTATTGAGGTTGTATAGCTTGCAGTCAAAGGTGATCTCTTTTCTAAAATGTTTAACAGTTTAACTGCAAACCCACTGAAAACACTTTGCACGGTCAGTTTGCAACTTTGCATTTGAAGTGTTGATACAGTTAAGCTTCATTGAACATCCATGCAAAGCCTCAAATTTGGTTGACTACCATATTCTGGCTGCTGTGACAGAACTTTGGTCTTTGCTGAAATTTGCTAACTAGACTCTAATTAGCATTTGCAGTTCCCTTGATGATCTCCCACTGTATAACTGAACAACATTAAATATTCAGCGTTACTTTATGGGCAAGCTGTTTTTAAGGTGCATTTCAAATGGCAGTACACCTTGTGATTTTCTAACAAGTAACAACCTTGCTTTATGTTTTCCATCAGCACTTAATAGTATTACAAATGAATACTCCAGAAAGTGCACTATTAAATGTATGCTTGAAGACGAAAAGGGAAAATCACTGCACTGTATGCCTTGTAATACTGTAAGAATTTTGCAGACAGTCTGTGAACACCATATGAAGTATGTGTAGGCCTACATTGCTTTTGAGATTCTGAGTGTGCTGAAGGAACAGTACTTGCAGTTTAACAATTATGTTCAAGAATTGAAGAGAACAAAATGCCACAGGCTCACCATGACCAAAAATGGTGTCCTTTTTTTCATATTTTCTACTTTGACCATTGTTTTGTCACTTACTTTTGGGGGACACACAGAAAATTTCCCACCAACAGGGTACTAAAGTAATAAGTGAAGTCACCTTGTGCTGTGCAGTTTAAAAAGCAAAATGCACTTTTAAAATGACCAATGAAACACATACTGTACATTTGTCACTATAAAGAAATGACAGATATATCACATTTTCCACCTAAAGTTCAAAGCAGAATGAGGAATTGACGTCAGTGACGTTGAAAAAGGACACCAGGAAATTTAGGTGGATAACTTTCTGTATTGCGAATCCAGGATATATTTTGGCATGGACTACCTGATGAACATCTAGATTTTATCCAATAATCAATCACTCACACATTTAGTAGACCTACTTGTTGACTCACATAGTTCATATACTGGGAATTTACACTGTGGGTAATTTCTTACAGGAAGCAATGCAGCTACCTGCTATGTTTCTCACGTAGGATGTTCCGGTGCACAGGTCTACCACTTTTTTTTTACAGTAGGTGTACATTCCTCTGTAATGGATTGTGAATGGATAATACTTTCTACTGTATTCATCTCTAGCACTTCAGGTGCATTAACCTCAGTTTGAGGTCAGCAATGTAAACATGAAAGTAGACCTATCTCTGCAGAAGTAATCCATGGATGAGATGTTCACAGCACGTAAAGTGTTATACCAAGGGAGGCATTCTGAATTCATGAAAATCCATCAACAAGCTAGAAATTGTTCTAACACAGAAAAAATCAGCAAACCTGTGACTGCATTTAGGGAAGACACGAAAAGATTTCATGAAATGGGATGTTTAATTTCACTGAGTGGTTTTCATACCCTGATACTGTAGCATCATAATTTGTAATTTCCACTCCGTTGCGGAACTCACTGTAGCAGCAGCAGTGGAACAGACTATATTGGCATTAATAGCCCACTTATTCAATCCAAGTGGTAAACCAATTTAATTAAATTCCAAATGCCATCTCAAGGTAATCTGGTGACTGCCATCCTCAATTCTTACTAGAGATTCTCCACATATCTCTCTACCACTGTGGTGGGTGAGTCATGGTCTCCGCAAGACCTCTGCTGTATGAAGCAGAAGGTCAATGCAACTTTGTAAACAAAGAGATCACTTCTCCATAAAGCTGTTTGAACTTTTCACCTATTTCATTCCTGTTGTGCTGGCTGTAGCGTTTCTATAATTGTGAAAGGTGCACAGAGGTTTCAGGTGCAAAGTGAAATTAAATAGGAAACTGGGAAAATTGTACAGAAGTACAGGAGGCCCATCCTTTTGATGAAGTGCGAAACTTTCCTTAGATTTTTTTGTCCAAAAAGAAAGAAGTTTAATGCCCCTGAGGACAAGTTTCTTGTGTAATGGCAGTTGTTGTTTATGTCAGAAAAACTTTCCAAATTCATAATACACTCTTTGTTTACCATATAGATCCAGCAATTACTTGAGCAGATTTGTTGTTTAGGGTCAAGTATACTTGTTATATACTGTGTGTAGACTGAGAGTGCTGTATAGTATTGGTAATTGCTGAGGTACTGTGTGTTTGCTGGTGTTACAGCACTATCACAGGAAGAAAGCTTACTTATTCAAAGGAAGTGGTTGAGAACTGACACAAGTTAATGGATTGTGTCTGTCTGACATAGATATGCTGAATATATAAACAGCTATAATCCAACCACTATGTAATTGATCAAGGTTTAAAGTATCAGAATTACACACAGACTTGTCTCACCTCCTGGAAGCAAGGAAGATTGGATTCGATCAAGGGCCTAGAGATTAGAACAGTCTCTTTGTGGGGTCCTATTCGCCAGATCATTCATTTCCACAACTTGCAAAGGACTAGCATACTGGCCTAGCGTGAATACAGTTATTATAGTCTTCTTTGTCCTGGACGATCAAAATCAATATCATGAGAAGTTTTGATGGTATGCGTATGATCCTCGATCAACGTGCTGTGCAGTAATATTTGAGTTTCTCTACATACAGCGGAAGAGGAAAACTTGACATGTCAATCCACCTCCTAGCTGACCTCCCCCCCACCCCCTTGCCCCATTCTCTCATAGTGTGAAGTGCATGGGATTTATAATACATACATGTCATGCATTTTAGTCTTAGTGCCGTAAGTAATGGCTCAAATCTACTGTATGCATTTTGATAACCAAAAGTTGCCAATATTCTGCAAATGGAAAGGATGTAAATGAGTTGATATGAATCAGCACTTTTGTTCGTGTCTCACATAAAGTTATCCACTGACACATGCAAAGCTTGGTAAGTGTGAATGAGAAAAAGTGTAAGCTTATGCTTGTATGTGTAGACTGATCTGCAGAGTGGCCTGGGTCTTAAGTAGACTACAGTACATTTCTAGTTTCTTGAATTACTGTAGATGTTTTCCCATAAAAGAACTGTACACAAGGATGTCCTCAGAGTAGAATTTTGCCACAATATTGATGTACTCTGTGAAAAGGTTGCTTTTGTAATTGTGCATCAAGTTGTTTTCGCAAAAGACTGGCGAAATTATCTAGTCTGTTTTCAAGTATACTGCTAATGCTATACCATGTAGGTACCTCCAGTAATGTTAGTCTGCTAAGTGAATCAGCTGCAGACCTCTGCTTAAACAGAACAAGATTGAAACTTTATTAAAATTAAAGGAAAACTTCACACAATTGATACAGAGAGATACTATTTGAGTGAAAGTATTCCAGCTAAAAAAGCTTCTGCCTATGTGTGATAAACTGATAATTAACTAATTTGGTACAAGACTGACACTATTTGTAGGTACAGTATGTATAATTCTAACATAGGGTGCCTTCAGGGCCTATTCATTGTAATTTAGATGTTGAAGTTAGCATACATTCGTCATTTGATTCATGCTACAGTAGTAGGTCTTTGCTAATTGATGCTGAACGTGTTTACAGTAGACTGCAGTTAAAATATCTGAGGATGTCTTCTATATTTGTGAATACTGCCTGTCTGACCTAATTAACTCTAGACTGGCAATAGAACAGTGCGGGCCAAAAACTCATTCATTGGACATATACCATGAATCTTTGTGACTCATGTAATACCAGAAACAGGTGTTTGGGGTCTTAGTACTGTAAGACTGAAGCACAAGTTGTTGGCAGATGTTGTTTACTTCTTGTCTTTAAGTTTCATTTTGTAATCTATGAAATATGTCTTATGTCATGATTTTTCAGCTGACCTTATGTGGAACGTCATGCCTTTGCTTTCCGGTGGCAAACGCGGGTAATTAGTTCTAACGTAAGCCTCGCTGGGCATGTCACTATACGGGCAAGTGCTGTAACATAGTGTAGTAGTGTAGTGTACATGTACAGCGCGCATTTTCTGCTTGTATTTCGCTACAGATTGATCAAGAAGGGGCCACTGCAGTTCTAATAATTTATAAGAAATTTGGTTTGTTCGTTGACTGGCTGCCAACGTTAGTACAGTAAAACCCCGTTTATCCGAACACGTTGGGACCAGACGTTGTTCGGATAACGGAAAAGTTCGGATAAACGGGGTTTCATGTTTATCGTTAATTTGCTACCCCTAGTGAAACATGTGCTTATTAATAAAGTGAAATTAACCATGGTTACATTGTCTCCGTGTTATTTCTTTGGTTTCATATTAAAGAATAAATATTTGTTGAAAATTCAAAGTGATTCGTGTGTTTTTCTTAGATTAAACTTCCAAGGAGGATAAATTGAATGAGGGTAATGAATGTCCGTCTGGGTTGCGATACTTTGCCCGCCGTTAGGATAACACATAGCCTACCCACAGAATCCTAACAGTCAACTAAAAGCAACGGTAGCCTACATTTTCAAAAGAATGCGATAAAATAACGAACATGCATTTAAAATTTTACCTCTACAAACGGTATAAACGCTTGCCAAAATGGAAAAGAGAGATGTATAGTGAGGAGCATGGCACTTAAAACCCCCGACAGTCTAACCACTAGTACCGCTACTTGCGAATCATTAGGAGCGCTATCTACAGCATTGCGAGGCTGCGAGCGCTGTTACTTGCGTGGTACTGTTTGAAAGCTAGGCTTATCGAAATGCCGGAATTTTGGTAGTAGAAAAATAACGTGCATGGCTTAATTTTTGTAACAGTGATTGGAATCAAACGTGGCAAGGGATAATTCACCCATATGTCTTGCGTACAGCTCATTTTATTCGTTTAAATCGTTTGTTGTACCGCCATAATTGGATATTCAGGAGATTTGAAAAGTTTGATCGACTTTATCAAAATGGCTTTTCCGAAGTTTAACTGGGTTTTAGAAGCTTGCTATCTTTCACAAGCTCGTTAAGTGTTAATGGGCCTATCAGTTCCCTTGCCACAATGCATGAATGAATTCAAAGATATTGCCGAAAGATGTTCGAAGACGGGATTTCTATGTTTTGAATTTAAAGCTTGTTAACTTTCTCATCTGCGGCCATCAGTTCACTTTATTCTCACCTATAGCACCTGGATTTAAGTCTGATTGACATTCTTCCACACGCGTATTAATTCCAATCACTGTATTGTTAGGTGTGAAAAGAAGGCAACTGTTTGGCAGCGCTAACGCTAGCGCGGGGCTTTTGTATGAAAAGCCTAAGTTTCGTACACTTTGATAGGCTATTGTCAGTATGGACTTAGTGACGCTATTGTGATTCTACGCCGACAACGAAGAAAGAAAACACACGGAGAATTAGCCGGGTATTTCTGAATCATGTGTTCATTCTCCAGCTTAGTGGTTTAAGTCGGTAGTAGAGATAAACATAAACAATAGCTGGTTTAACTGCAATAAAGATCTTCGAGGATTGAAAAAGCTAAACAGAGAGGCAAAATGTTGTCAAATCTAGGCTGAAATTTTACATTGCTTGTGTACGATGCCAGTTTTGCGAAACCGAACGGCCAGTTCGGATAAACAGGGTTTGGGATAAACGGGGTTCAGATAAGCGGGGGTTTACTGTAAATGCAAGTATAGGCGCACTAGGCCTATGGTGAACCGATTTCTTCGCCGTGCTGCACAAAGAACGTAACTTCTTCGAATTAGCAATGCATAAGTCAACTGCCTGCGATGTAAAAGAACTCTTCTAAAACTGAGATAGAAGCACGAGCAAACTTGCCAAAACAGCAATGTTTACCTCCTTATTAAAAAAAACAAACGACGTTATTGACATGTGTTAATACCTCACATTCCTTTTGGCAGCTCCCTGGTTACATTAACTAATCAGGATCTCCCTGAACTACCATGGGAGCCAGCTCAATTACGACTCATCCTTTCCCAGAATTTATTTTCAGAGCCTCTGGAGAATAGGAACCCTTCAGGTTTCCTTGAAACTGAAATGAACAGACTCTGCCATTTTGACTTGTTGCAGGTACGTTAGAGGTTGCAGTGTATCAAGGGGGTTACATGAACTATCAACTAGTGAAGGGTGATACTTTGTGCTTCAATATGTGCAAATTTGATTTTCATGGATATTCATTCAACCTAATAACTTAATATTGTTCTGCGGTGCTGAAAGCAGTTTTAGTTGTACTGTTCACTGCGTGAGACGTAAGATCACCGCAACTCATTTCAGCTCTGTTGACATCCTGTGTCACCTTCCTGGTGACTCCTTTCTGTTTCCTCAAATGTGGAGTCGCCCTTTGACAGATGTCGCTTCCACTATCGTTTTTAGAGTACCATGAAACTGGTCACTAGCGACAACTTATTTTGGCCATTCTCTGTTTTGATTGTGTTGCTATACAGGGTATATCAGGGTTTTTTTCTTTAATTTTAAGTATGTCACAACTTATATTTTCCTTGTGCATTGACATAGTCCTCTTCTGTACATGTATGTTCAACTGCATGAATAAAATGATATGGAATTTGCAGTCGAGAAGTACTGCACAATGACCAGTCAATATAGTATTGATTAATTGGTTGAAATTTCCATTCAAAATTTATCTCAGTTTTCTAGCATAAAGGTCATGTGAATTTTGATCAATTTTATCGAAAGTTGCTTCTTCTAGTCAAGCAAATTGCAGCACTTACTCCTTTCAATTTGTGACTCATTAATTACACTGTACAGTAAAGGGCAAATGGATTACAGTATTAGAAATGACATTTATGAAAGGAAACTTCCAAAATGGCCAATAAATTGGTAAGTGATGGAACAAATTGGGTTTTAATGGAGTTGAAGATTTGTATGCCCAGAGCCAGTTTTAAGTCTGAACAGGACTGCTGCAGGTACAGTACTTCTGGCATTTCATTTCTTATTTTGAAGAAAACATTGGTGAAAAGAATGCATTGACAATTTTTAATTTTGTGGACTGTTATTTCAGCGAGCAACAAAGTTCACTGTATATGCTGCCATTCATTTCTTACAGTAGCAAAATATTACAGCACAAGTGAGGAAAAAAAAATCTGTCAATTTGCTATTTTACGGCAAGTCAACCCTTTTTTTTTTGGTGGTAAGCTGATACCATTTTACCATTCAATATATCCAAAAGTACACACTATTCTCCCAGCTCAGACTGCATTAGGCAGGAAACATTATACGGTTGTAGGAAATTTTATTCCTTCTTAGAATATTTGGCAGTGTATATTTCCAGCTGTTGAGCTGTTACGGAAATCTGATAGGACAAGATTTGAGAAGGAAACCAAACGACATTTCTTCCTCAAACAGGATGACGAAATGTCAGCAAAATTGTAGCTTTTGTGGAGCTGAAGTATCGTAACACAGGAGTGTTCCTCTCACCAGGAGCAGATCTCCTTAACTTGAAGAAATAAAGCACATGTTGGTTAGTGTCAGGAGACAAGACCAGCTGTGTTTGACCCAAACATCTTTTTGTTTGTAGATCTCCCAAGAACCAATGACTGAGTCTGCTTTTTTCGCTGATTCGTAGATGGTTGGATCGATGAATGGAAATTTGTTGCCATGCAGTGATTCATTTTGTACCAGATAGTTCTACTTTTGCAGAATAGAGGTTTTCAACATAGTCTTTGTCATAGGGAATGTCATAATATACAGTTGTGTGTATATGTATCTAGCTTATTCATGCTTTATGGTGGTTGTTTTTTTTTTTTTTATCCATTTGCGGAAAACCTGATTTACAAAAAGGAATGGAATGTAAGAAATAATCACGGTATTTGCATACTAACCACTGTTTTATCAAATGTGGAAAACATCTGAATGAACTTCATGCAACATTGGCATGATTTATGACCCTTACCCCCTCACATCCAACTCACCTCAAGTAAGGTACCTCAGGAACTGAATGTTGTTGGAACTTCATACACTCACATTGGTGGCCTTTTATGAGAAGATAGTTTCTGCCATTTTGTATGGAGGTCAAAGGTCACATGCGGTCAATAGATGTCATAGTTTGAAACTTGTAAATATAGTGTCTCAATAAGGAGAAGTTGTTGGGACTTCAGACTTGATATGTTGGTTTTCCATTGTAAGCAGATGACCCCCTTTTGTTTTTCATTGAGTTCAAAGGTCATTTGAGGTCACAAAAGGTTTAAGTCTGAAAATCTATGAAGGGAGATATGCAACTGAATGTTGTTGGAGCTTCAAGTGGTTAACATAGGTAATTAAGTAGATGATCTCTGCCATTTTTATAGGTCATAGGTCATGTGAGGTCAATAGAGGTCACAGTTTGAAAACCTTGTAGAAATGGTATCTCAGTAAGGGAAAGTTGCTGGAAGTCCATACTTGACATGTAGGTTGTCCACTGTAATTAGATGACCATTGTAAGTTATGAGCCCTACCATTTTTCATGAAGATCAAAGGTCATTTGAAGTATAGTAACTAGAAGTTTAAGTATGAAAAATCAATTAAGGAACCTACTGTACAGTACCTCTGCAACCGAATATTGCTGGATCTTCAAGCTGTTTATATTGGTAGACCTAGATAAGCTCAGTTATTTCTTATGGAGGTCAAAGGCCATTTTGAAGTTAGTAGGGATCGTAGTTTGTTAACTTGTTGTTTAACTTGTAGTTTAAATTGGTATGTATTGTCCTTTTGCTTTCTGTGAATTTTGGCCAAGAATCTCAAAGTCATTTGACTTCTGGTTTAGCTAATATTTATGGATACACAATGATAAATTATTCAAAGTAAGCCAGAATGGTAGACTTCTTTTCAATAAATAACTTGTCATGGATAATAATTTATGGATAGTAATTCAATAATTTGTTGTCTTGTCAATCCAAACTTTCAAATTTTAAAATGTTCATCTTCTGTTACTCATCGTAATCTTGTGCATAGTAATATTTTGGGGAAATTAAACAGTTGCTAATGTTTACGGGGGACCCTGAATGGTTAAACAATGATAAAAGTTATTCACTTTTGTATGCCATGTTGTTGCATTTTACAGCAGTACTTCCCTTTTAGAGTTCAGAACCTTTTGACACAATTACCTTAGGGTTTTGAACCTCATGTGGATGAAAGTTTCTGTTGACAGACATTGTCACCACTGCGGCATTTGTCACAGTAGAACAAAACAAACAAACAAAAAAAATGAGAATTTTGAAGTGCATGATACAGCAGGTAGCAAAACTTGAATCTTAAAAGTGGAATTTTCTGAATTATTTTGAATAGCCTAGGAAAGTCTTTTTGTCAGTGTGTTGAGGATGTCTGTGTCTGAGCAGAACTTCTCTCTTTCTCTTCATTTCAAGTGTGAAGTCAGTTGGTGTCCAAACATCCATTACTTTATAGTGGTAACATACATTGCAAACTGTTACAATTTGTGGGATCAAACAATAGGAAGAGATGCGGTGCAGTTAAGCAATGTTCAGTGTCTGTCCCATATATATCTGTCTGTCTTCATTTATTTTAACAAAACACTGAAAAAACTTGACATATGTCTTGTACATGTGATGATAATGTAGTTAGATCATACAGTATTGATCTCTTTGATTCCTCGCCAACGGCAAAAGTGAAATAACTTAGCAAATCCATTCGAAGAAGATCGGCTGTTACATTTCAATGTTTGGTCCAACTCTAAGCCACATGCTGTACACAGAGAAGCGGGTGTATGTTCGATGTACTCTCTAGTGTACTATATTATTCTTTTGTACATGTACAGTACTGTAGGTCAAAGTCAGTGGACAGTTTAAAATGTGTTTAGACCCAGATCAGAGGCTGGAGAGGTTGACAAAGGTCATCATCTTTCAAAGGAAAATCAAGTACTTTACTATTAACTGAAATAATTCATACTTGACTTAACCTAACCCTCTGTTAGTACAGTTACTGCCAATGTTGGTTTTTACTGAGGTTAAGTGTCATAAAAATCTGTGTATGTGGTGTGACATCTATGTGGTTATGTGGTAAATGTACTGTATTGCACTGCATATTACTCATAAAGTTTCTTACTTGTATACAAAGGACCTCTGCATTATTTTCTATTCCAGAGTGAAAAGTGCACATGTTGCTCAGGGAGAGGGGGAGAGGGTTGAGGTGGTTGTTCAAAGAATGCAATGTTAATAGGGTTAGACTCAGCAGTAAACCTAAAATTGCAGCCAATTGAACCTGAAAAGTTGAAAAGTAATTAATTAACACATAGAGCATTTCAGAAGTGCCTCTTATTAAATCACATTGACTAACTGTGCTCCACAACTTTATTTTCCATGCAAGGTCTCATACAGGTATCTCTAGTTGTTTCCTCATGGAAGTTATTCCATGTTTTAGGCAGTTCAACATCATGAGCTGTATTTGCAGTAGCACAGTAGTACTTATCCACCACAAACTGTGGATAAGTATTAGTTGTACCATTAGTGCACAGTGCTGTACTTTGTGTTCATTTCCCTACAAGAAGTATTTAATAGTACTACGATTTTTAGCTCATCACCATGCCATCATTATACATTGATGCCGTAGGCATGTCAATATCAGACAACGTGGGCACGAATCCTAGTGGATAATCTGTCAGTTGACATTCCATTGATGTTAATTTAATATCGTGAGTCGTAACCACGTCACTGAATGGTATCCAAACATGTTTCTGTGCAGACTGGAAGGAACGTTATACCTTGGTGCAGTGTTTAGTGCATTAATATACTGTACGTAGCTGCAGTCACATTTCGAGTGAATATAAACTGTGATTTCTGCATTCAAATATCCATCTTCCTGTGCCGCCACTCTTCAAAAGGTGAGAGGAGAGATTCCTACGAGAATAGGTAGAGTGGTTCGTGTAAATAGTGCAGTGTTATTTGGTTTGTACAGGCTTTTTCCAAAATGAATCATTAAAGGTGGACAACAATATCTTGGTCTGTTTGTCCAAATAAAGAAGAAAAGGCCATTTTTTCCAAAAGAATTTCTTTTGCATTGATAAGAGTTTCATTGTGGTTATTACCACGAAAGTCCAGTACTTTTACCACAGAACCCAGTTTCGCTTGGATTTTTAGCAGCATAAAGGACTAATTAAAACAGGTGCTCTGATCGATGAAATTGGTAAAATTCCCTCGGAAAGAAACATGGCATTGGTGTCGTTTCCCAGGTCGGTATCAAAATTCAAGTGTGAAGAAAAAGAGGGAAGATAAATGGTGAAAGGCTAATTGTTGCAGCACATTCTTAACTTCAGTCCATACTCAGTCTCCACGAATCTCATACCAGAGCTGGTGCATGGGTACTGTACGATGTTGTAGTGTTCACCAATTCCCGCACATGTGCCCTATACCAGCTGTGTATGAGTCATGTAAGTTTACAGTACTAAACCAACTCAGATTGTCCCAATGCCTGGTATATGACTTAGCGGAGGAGTGTTACATTTGAAGAAGATATTTTGGGATCACTTTCATAAAATTGCTGAGAATAATGTAGTGTTTAAAATTTGTATTTACCGGATTTTCAGATCTTTTTGGTATTCTGTCACAAAATCAGAGAAAACCCTAATGTTGCATGTACAAAAGCAGGGTACACAATTTTCCATTTGTGCAGCAATTTTATCATTTTAAGTGGCAAAATGAGATACGATACCAGATGAATTATTCACTGTATCGGCTTACTTGTCCCTTTGCACTGCAGTTGTGTCAGAATAAATGATTTTCTTCTTGGACTTAAAAATAAGATCCTTGTGTTCAGAGTTGTTTTTTCATTATTCATTTAAAGGATGTTCCTACTTTTTCTCAACAACCTGCTTTTCAGACTGTCTTCGCTACTGTTAAGTTTTGTAAAAAGTGAGATGTTGAAGGAATGAAGTTAACAGACCTACACCTGTAGTCTTTCCTTCAGTGTTTTAGCCATAGGAATGAATACAGTATTGTCCCTTTAAGTCATCTATAGATATTATAGTGGAAGGAGATGTAAACGTTGATTATGTCTCCTTAGATGATTGCTCCCCCTGAGATCAGGTGTTAGGACTTGACAAAGCAATTAGGTGAACCCATCGAGGTGTGAAATAAATCTTGCAGGGGACGCACTACCGTTACCCACTCCTCTCGGACTAGACGACGATGGATCATTGGAGCTTGAACTGTTATTTCACATCTCAGCAGAAAACCATTTAAAGTGCATTTTGAAATATTCAAGCCAGTTCAGAATGAAATGGATGTAAAAAACATTTACAGTGTTGTAGTTGTCTGCAACTGGCTAAGTGGCCTCTCAGGTTCTCTTCTGTAATATTTTTATACGCAGTGATGCACATGAAAGTGCAAGGTTTAAAGCTATATCTTTGTTTTGGTATTTCTTTTCTTTCTTTTTGACAATGGAATGGTAAATTGCTTGTCTGTTGCTTCAATCATGTTCAACAATTTTACCTTTGCTGTCTTCAAAGCCAATCGGACCGAAGTCCCTTTGCTTGACCCCCACGCAGGCCCTGCGTGTGAGTTGGCAAAAGTGCTGCTGATCAAGGTGGCGATCATTCAGTGGAAATATTGAATAAAGCCTGTGTAGTTTTTGAAGTATTTTTACAAGTAGTTTTGTGGCTTATTAGGTTAAAAGCAATTTTAATAGACCTCAACATTAGCATAGGAGGCACCATACTGTGAAACCACATAGCTACTGTACAGTAATTTGAAGAAACCATTGTATAAAATATACAAGATGTACTTTGACCACGTCAGCTTCCATCCTAGTATAAATTGGAACTCAGAAAAAGGCAAAAAGTGAAACCTTTCAAATTGAGAAGATCGGCAAATGTGTCACTGGTACTGGTGCATTGTATGGTTTCTTAATAGCACACTGTATAAAGAGCAAATAAATGACCTCTGTTCAATTGATACACTCTTGTGCACATGCAGCTCGTTGGGTTGTTTCGACAGTACAGTACATTTGTTAGTGTTTACACTGGGTCCAAAAGTCGGACTCCTGTATCCTCGGTTCATGGTCAACCGAATACCCAGGTACCTGAAAATATCCTTTCCATTAAGCCATGGGTTCGTCATGAAATCTTCATACTTTATAGCAGTCTGCTTTGCACATTGATATAGGCCTACTGTATACTGTACATACATCTTACAGAAATACGGGCAAGACAGTGAAGTGTCCTTAACTAGTAAGGCATACACACTGAATTTTGTGACGTGTATAGTGAAAGTTAGTGAATCTTACAGTCTGTATAGCAATGTGAGACGTCATCGGTCAGGTATCCTGGGTACCTGGGTAGCCAGTGCAAACGCTAATATTTGGGGACTCTGTATATTGCACTTATGAGTATCGTTAAGGTGAGGGCTTCACCATATTGACAGTAAATGTTTGACTTGTAACACTGAGAGTTATTTTGTAATTATAGCCTAAGTGGCCAGTGTTGTTGAAAGGGATGGTGATTGACATGCTGTAGCCATAAATTGAACACAGTCAAATATGAAGATACATGTATTTAGAAATTGACTTTCCATACTATACGACACTACTTAAAGCCTTCCCCTTCCCTTTGTGATTAATCTACAGGTTTTGTAGGGAGCGAACTCCCTGTAAGCAACCGCCATGCAGAAGATTCTGCGTTCGCCTGCCAGTATCAGGCGGAAGACACTTAAAGGTACCTTTGGTGTTCCTTTGGCAGAATTGGTACGGTCTCAGAATGGACAGTTAGTGGTGCCACCGATTGTGAGGAAGATTGTGCAACATCTGCAGGCAAATGGTAAATCCTTTTAACTAAATGGTACAACTTTCATGTCACATTTAATGTTTTCTTTGTCTTGCTGTTACCTACCTGTCGAGGCATAAGAAATTATTGGAGTACAATACATGAGACAGAAAAAAACATGAAATGACTTCTTTTTTGTTGTTGTTGTTTGAAATCTCATCTTTGAAAGCATATTTTGTAATCGGACATGATTACCCTACAACTAATATTGACGTTGCCTAAGTTTCCTTCTCTGTGTCAACTTCAGTACAATGTAATTGCTTCACTCTGTGTATGTTGTCTCCTGACTATTTCCTGCATTGCCTTGATTTTAGACAGCTGTATTTGTTCAGACGTCTAGCACTTTTACCTCTTTTAAAAGGGACATCACACATTACATGCTGCAGGACCCCTAGAAATGATGTACTTCAGATATAAATATTTAGCTCTCTTGTTTGGTTAATTTCGTACTCAATGTAGAAGGACAGTTCTTGCTTCGGTAGAACCTTCGCTCAGGTCCCAGGTTAAGGCAAATGAGAAACAAGATTGGAGTCGAAAGTGCCTAAAATCATTGCATAGTGCAGCTAGAACATAAATGTTCTTTAGAGAAGAAGAGAATGCTGCAAAACAGAAACTATTTGATATCAACACACCCTTCTTCCTCCTCCCCCCCCCCCCGCCTCCCCTCCTCATCCTTATGTCTTGATATCCTATCCTTCCCGCTCCCTTTCTCTTCTTGTGAATTTGTTTCCCGAATGCAATTACGGCACACACTGTTTGAATCTACTGTAGTGTTGCTCTCTTTGTAAAAACAGGCAATCTGTGTCTTTAAATATTGGTTTTATAATATGATTTTTGCTGTAAAATGAATTGCCTTATTTTCCTTTTTGGGAAATTATGCTTCAGTCAGTAACTCCTGAAAGAAAAAAGTCAACTTTGAGGTGTATACTGTAGTACTGTACCATTAGAAGAATGTGCTGCATAGTAGACCTTTAAACAATATTTGATCCTAACCCAAGTTTTCCCTGTACGGTATGTTCAGGAATAATATAGAATACCAAACAGTGAAGGTGGTAATGTTAAAATAAAGTTTTCGTGCTCTTTCACCTCACTTTGATGATTCATTCAATTGCAAAAACAAAGCTGCAATATTTTTGAAAGGATCTTTATGAATCTACACAGTTAACCAGAACATGAGATTTATGGCCCCCAAATCATTGTTGGAACATCCCTAGTAAAACCTTGGCCTCATCTCTGAAATTTCAGTAATTTTTTTTTTTAACTTCCCTCAGCCTAGTATATAACTTTAGAAATGGACTGCCTGTTGATCAAATATCCGCATTTTACCTTCGTTTGTGTTTTAATGACTAAGATAAGGATTTGAATCTGTATGACCTGTTGTTGGCCCAATCGATTCATCTTGAGTGGATGGACAGTTGAATGATCAATACAGTTGCTTCAGTGGCTCACTCAGTGTCATGTTTAAGCTCCAAGCCCATACCATCACTACTGCTATAATATGCTTGTCCACATGTAAGTTAATCCTTTAACACAATAGCAAATGTGCTTAATTTTGAGCTAGTAAAGGTCTCAGTTTCCACCGCAGTTTTAGAAGAAAATTGAATTTTTGACAAGTTTGAATGTGAGAACTGTGAATGTGATATTTACTGCACATCATGCAGCAAAGTCAGTACATGTGGTCATGTTAATACCTCACTTCAGCTATTGTCCTACGTACTTCTGATACATTAGATGCAGTGCAGGGAATGTGTTGTGGCAGGTAAGCATCTGATCTCCACTGATAAGTTAGTGTCCAACAAGGTAAGTTGCGGGGTTATTGCAGCAAAATTGTAAGGAATGCCACTCCTCAAATCTTAGTTATACATGTTACAGTACTGTGGCTTCCACTCTGACAAAGGAAGGAAACCTGTCATTTGTTCAGCATGAGGTTTTAATTATCAGTCATAAAAATGAGTCAAGGCAAATATTTGATATAGTTACATATCAGAAGTTAGTTTAATGTTTGTCTCAGTTCAGCATGAGATTTTAATTAGTCATAAAAGTAAGTCAAGACAAAGATTTGATATAATTACAGAATATCTGAAGTTCATAGTAATAGCACTGTCAGTAATGTGCAGTGCGTAACTGTCAACAACTGCAGAGGTCTTGAAGTAGGCCTACAAACAAAATGCTTGAATTTGGAGAGCAGGTTTTCCGTTTGTTGTCTCACGAAAGAGCTCTAGTTTAGTCTTCCCTCGATTGCTCTGTGGCACTGCATTATGCAACCAATGAAGCATAGAGGCCCAGTGGAGTTGAAACTGGAGCAGACGAGAAAGTAAAAGCCCAGTCATCGCTTCATAATCACAAATGCGCTACCAATATATCATAACCTGCGCAGTAGGAGTCGGCCTGTTCCGAAGGTTAGACTGCATTATACTCTGCAGATACAGTATATGTTTATGTGTCAGGTTGATCTTTAGAGCCAGTCAGTTTGTGAATACTATCTCCTATCATGTAAACAAATTTACACACATTTGATATTTTACCTAACTTAGGCCTCATATTTCCTGCACAAGCATTATTATCAACCATGTACGTTTTCAGTCATTGGAAATTGGGAGCAGGAATAGCAGTCATGAGGATGGCTTTAGTCTTAGAGAGATAAACATTAGTTACTGTAGGTGTAGATTGAAATATGAACAGGCCGTTACTAGATGGCTGTGGGGACTGTCCAGCAGTGATTAAGTTCATGTAAATATCTAAATATTAAAATCATATTGAATTAGGTGTTGCATTACTTGTGTCAAAGGGTACATTTAAGTCTTTGAGAATGACTTGCATGAATTAAGTTTCAGCATTTGACACTTTACATATTGTATCATAGTGTACATTGTATTGTCACGCTAGTTGGTACAGTAAGTGATCCTCTCACTGCATGCTGTATTTGGTGTTTAGCATCCATGGCAAGTGTTCAGTAACAAAATAACAGAAACGCTCTGGGCTGTAAATGTGCATTGTTTATTCCTGGGAGAGTGCTGTCGTTAATTTTCATATTGCGAGGAGAGAGCGCAGTGTAATGAAGGCCGCTTTCTCGATAGCAGTGATTGGTGTAATTCTAAAATATTCAAAAGTTAGCTGACCATCCCATGGGGCTAAGGATGAAGTATTGCTTGCCACAGACTTGTAATTAAGATTCTGAATTTCCAGTGTTTGGTCAAATCAAGGGAAATTTACCAATGTGCACAATACTGCACAGTGTACAGTAGGTCCACCCTGTTGTATGGTGCTTCTCTCTCATTTCAGAAGTAAAATAATTAAAGTCTGATATGATTGTTATGGAAAGAATCTTTTCCATGTTGCTGAATCTGTTTCCTTAATTTGTATATGATGTAGTTAAACATCCATCCATACCTTATCACCAAGAAAAGGAGTTTAGATGATGTCACATACAGTGATTGCAGGATACATCAATTTATTATGATACTTTTTAGCACTCTAGATCATTTGTAGAAATCCCAGTAGAACCGCAATACCATGATTCCGTCACCATTGTAACCTAATGTGGATATTTCACAAGCTGGACAAGACAGATGAATTACTTCAGCAAAGAGTGGAACATTCCAACTCATCAACAAAAGGGAAAATGTCTGAACAAAAAGAATTAGTTTTATTTTTTATTTGATGATAGTACATTTTCTCTTCATGTGAAACATAAGAAAAGCAATCAATTTAGACTTTTGTGTATTTGTAGTTCGTGGTAAAATTGTTACAGATTATACGGACAGGATTATTGGATTATTATTATTAATATTAGCTAGATCAAATATATTTAAGGGGAAGGAGGAGGAGGGAGGGGGGATACTAGCCGAGACTGAACTGTTTGTTGAAATATGTATCAGAAATTCATGACCATCAAGTTACAAAAGAGGATTTACAGTAGAAATGGAATGTGTTGTTTATGTCACAGAAAGGAATGTTCATGATGTGAACTATACTGTAAATACACAAAAGTTTCTTAACAGTATTTCAACACTGTAGGTTCAGTTCCACAAGTTCTGCATGATCCCAATGCAGGTAATTTCACAAGACACATCGCAGGTGCGTGTTAAACTTGTCAGGGTATGCTCAAGATAAAATGATCGCCAGAATTAATGCTACTCTGCTGCTGGTACTGGTTTCCTAGAGCTGATGGTGGTAACTAGTAACAGGAAATCTAATAAGTGATACAGTGTATTGTATTTGAAAGTGTGTCATTGTATGTTAGTGTAATACGGATCTCAGAGAACACAGCACCATGTGACTCAGAAGAATCAGGAAAAATGTTGCACCCATTGTTTTCACAAAGTTACTGGCATGCACTTTCTGTATGCTTTTTTCACAATATTTCAATGTAACTCACGGTACAATGGACTGAAGACAGCAATTTACAGACAAAAAGAAATAGAAACAAGGACTGTCAAGGAAAAGGTTATGGAATTTCATGTCTGAACAACCCTTTTCATGATATTTAAACTTGCTGTGCAGTATGAAATATTAGGAACACAGATATGTGGTGATGGTTGTATGTTTGCAGCCATTTTATAAGATGATCGTTCTTTTTTTTTTAAAGGAAAATTAAAATCATTCATCTTGGTTGTTTAACTTCAGCCAGTGGAACTGGTGATATAGAAGAAAGTGTCATACAGTAATATGCTACTGTATACTGTAGGTGTAGCACATCTCTAAACAGTTCTTTTGTTGTCTGCTAATTTGCCTAGCTTTATACTTTGTACAGTATGCAGCTTACTGTATAAATTCAAGTTTTAAAACTTATTTTTTGTTTTATCATATAAATTCTAAGTGCTATTACACTGTAGCTGTTATTTGTGAGGACTGTGGAGGGAAGATCTATACACTTTGGGTTAATGATTTGTCCTACAGTCAGAGTAAGTATTTGTTTGCACACTATAATTTCCGATTAACACTCTGAACGACGTTAGAAAAATTGCAAGTATGCAATTTCCTCCTTACTTACCTGTCTCAGCTTAACAAACACACTTCCATCTACCGTGCCTAGAGTACTGGTAACCTTTAGCACCGCCACGAGTGCCATCTGGTCTAATATCGGAATAGTGCCTGCTTCCCATTCTACCATCCTTTCGTGCTTGGAGCGCGGAGGTTCCATCTAAAAAGTGAAGGTTCGGTCTAAATTCTATCAACCTTTATGAAATGATGTTAGAAAAATGACACATGTATTCTGTACTATTGGCAGTTTAACATTGGTTTACTGTACATCATTCACTTGTAGTACCAGACTCTACACACTCTACACCTGCTGGAGGTGATGGATAACCTTTAACCTTTGATTGTAATTTTGACAACCCTACTCTTCTTAATCTGTTTTTCAGAATATAAAGTCAATGCTTGTTAATGAAGAGATGTTTGGTCTGAACTCTGAAGCAAAAATGTACAAGAAGTTGACAGTCCTGATCTGCTGTATTGCAGTAACTCAATTTTGTCACTCTTGTTAGTAGTACTGACTATATGTAGCATGTTCATGGACTAACCAAGAAAGAGGTCCACAGGTTAAAAGTTGTGTGCAGACATACTGTAATTATACAAATATCCAAACCTAAGATCATGCATATTATGCAGCGATGTTAAAGCAACAGTGAATCTAACATAAAGCAAGGTCCGTCGATATTGAAAAAATCGATATAGATCCCGATTTTAAATTATCGATAATGTCTAGGTTTTTCCAGCAAAATGTTGTGAAATCAGTAGCTATGCAAGAAATCACTGTTTATGGGACATCAAAATGTTTGTACCTATACATTAGGCCTACTGGTTAGTGTTAGGCCTAGCATCAAACAAAACCATGAGGTAAAATTTTCTTCAAGTCATTTTCTTGCGACTAACCTTTGCTTAATATTTCTCACAATACTTTTAACAAATGCTGCACAGTAGAAACCATGTAGTATAGATATATATATATATACTGTATAGTAGTATAATTAGAATATATCGAGGTTAAAATAAATTATTAAGCTATTCATTAATGGACAATTTGTCACCTTCTCCAAAACGGCATCTCATTACTCATTTATACTTATAACAGGTTGGTGTAAACCATTTTTTCAGTTCGCCATATAGATATGCCACCGTTTAATCACAAAACCCAAGATAGACAAATTCCATTTCAATTTCCATTTCATTTCTGTGTGGAGAAATTATGAACATAGCAACTTTGTTACAGATTTGGTTTTACCAATAAAAATGCCAAAACTTTACTCTTGTATAGAAATAAAATAGCCATCACCCCACCTACCTGTAGCAGATCCCCCTTTTTTTTTTCATTTGACTAAATCCGGCAAATCCGCGTAGATTTTCAGCTTTAATTTTTGAATAAATCTAGCAAATCCAGTTCCGATCACATTTTCAAATTCGGAATCCGGTGCATCTCTAGTACTACTGTAAGTACTTAAAGTCTTACATGTATCTCAAAGTACACAAAATACTCAAAAGTCTTACATTATGACAAATAACCAATGAGAATTATAGCTTGGTTGTTGGTTTGTATGAATGACAACGTTCCAATAAAGCTTTCATACAAAGTATGACACAAGTGTAGAATTTTTCAGGACTACTAATGTAAGTCTGTCAGTGTGTACATACAGAATGATGTTTTCCGAACTGTGTAGTTGGATATTGTTATGAGCAAAAAAAAGATGTGATATTATGGGTATGGAGTGCACTACCGGACATGTCAATAATGTTGATTTATCGACTGACCTACAGTAGTGTTCAGTAAAGTACTGTATATGAACACTCCTGTATAGTTTGCAACTAACCTTAGTAATTAGTATTTGGAATTCACCTTTGTCATACTGTGTCTGCAGGCTGAAACCCCACAAGTAAATGAATCTTTGAAAGATCCGCTTGCATATCGCTAATGAATATAAGCAGCTTGTCAAGTATTATTAAAGGAATTTGATCCTAATTTCATCTTCCTGAAAGGATAAATTACATCATTCAGCTGTAGAGAGGTGTGACTGTGGCAAGGTGCACATTTACAAGCACCTGCATACAGTCTATTGACTGTCGTTAGGCAATGATAATTAATTGGCTTAACGGAGGATGTTTATGGTAATCCTTTTATCACCTGCAAAGAAATGATCTTCCAGGTGTGTAATTCAATTAGATTTGCATTACCTTACCAGTCTTAAACTTTACTTCATCAGCATCATTTGTGTATTTACTGCAGAGCGTCCTTAAACTGGAGGATTTTGTTTAATTGCTGTACCTAGGTTTAAAGAACAGTATACGAGTATTTGTACTGAGGCAAACCCGTGCACATCTTGTGACCATGTTGAGATCGATAATTGGACTTCGTGCTGTTTGTGTTATCATGGGAAAGCCATGGCTGTGTTGGAATAAGTTAATAAGATGTTAAGAAGCTTACTGTAATTTTTGGCCATACCCTAGAAAATACTCAAAACTCACATACTCACTAAACCCTGCCACATGTACAGTAGCAGACAATTTTTTTTTCATTCAGCCACTTGCTATGAGAAATTAACATCCACCGACTTTGGAGACAAATTTCTTTCAATTCTGCAAAAATCCTGTGCAACCTTCAATTTCAAAGCTCGAAGGCAATTGTCTAAGCAGGACTTTTAACTAAAAAGAGAGACACTGCTACCATAGCAACATGTAGCCGGGTACATGACTGTGAATGAACAATGTAAACTGGACACGCTCCTGGTACTCTGTGGTACCATGTTTGACCATTGCCAGCTGTTTCTTTGGGGCACAGCCATGTACCATAGGGGTGGTCACCAAAGAGGCGCTACAAAGACAAACTTAGCACCCCTCGCTTACATTTACATGCCACATAGTAAATCCCATGTAGCAGTAACCATTGAACACTAACTAGTGGGAAAGCAGGTTTGACTCCTTAACGAAAACATTTGGGCTACAGCACAGTACTCTGAATCATTTTTCATTGGGATGTGAGAAAACAATTTCATCCCCTTCTTTACCTGAAGTACTGTACTTCATTCTTTCTCTCATTTCACACTTATGGCCAACCTGCATTTTTGGACTTTTCTGAGTTGAAATTTTGTATCTCTGAACTTTTGCAAGATTTCTAACAGCCTACATGTGCCAGTAGTCTACCTAGTGGACTGCCCATTGGTTAAGAAATTTGCAATTTCATGCAGTACTGTACATTTTAAACTGGATGTTACACTGCACTCTTGAGGTCGAATGTGAAATTACCAAAAATGGTGGTGATTTGACCATTTCTGGAGTATTGTACAGATCTCCAAGATAAAGTCTGACCATTTTCCTAAGAAAAAATTGTCAACCTTTTACTACAGGTATGAACCAAGAAGGAATATTCCGTATCAATGGCAGCACCAAAGCAGTTGACAAAATGAAGGCCAAGTTTGACAAATCCCAGGACGCAGAGTTGTGTGATGCAGGGGATATCATGGCCGTGGCAGGCCTCCTGAAGCTTTTCCTGAGGGAGTTGCCAGATCCTTTGATGACAGAAGCATTACACGAACAGTTCATCAGCCTGCAGAAAAGTAAGTTTCCTTTCGTTTCTTTAACCTTTGATAGGTGCCAGCCATACAGGTACAGCAAATTACTGATGAGGTGATTTTGACTGGATTCAAACACTTGTCTGGAAGTCAGGACTTCCTCAGAGTCGGGATGCCTTGTGGACTCAGCTGGTTTTGCTTTCCTAATTAGTCATTGTGATACAAAGCATCTAAAGACAACTGTGTAACAGTTAATGTCCTCTCTTCTGACGCATACATAAATTATTTTACTCTTATCCAGTGGCATAACAGAGGCATTTATGCCGCACGTCAGGAGGCAGAGAGGCCATGACCATGAACTAAGGGGCTGTCACTCATGCTGAGTAGGTGCACGTGCAGAATGCAACAAAACAAACCCAATTTAGCTTACAAATGTTATGTGTAGTAAAACAGACTTAGCAAACTCAGGTAATTAAAAAGTTGTTACTGAATGAGAGAATTTAGAATAACTCAAGGTTTTTTGTCCCTTCCTGCCTTTGCAAGAGGCAAAACATTTAAGCAGTGACTTTGACGAAGGCAAGCAGGTCTCTACCATTTGAAACTACAGGTCTACGCTAGCATCCATACACAAAGGATTTGGGGATGGTTCCTTCAAAGGGTCCAACAAGGTTGTCACCCAACTCTCGAAGGACATGCTCAATTCCCGTCGGCCCAAGGTGCAACTAGGTCCCAGCTGGGCCCTCTCTTAGGTGTTAATGTATCTTAGAGAACCTCTGCATAAGGCGAGCCTCCCAGACCTGACAACGAAGACTCTCTTCCTCATCTCTGCATCGTGGGCCTGTCATAGAGGCTGACTGTAGGCCTTCGCCATTAACCTGGGCCATTGCACATTAAAAAAATCATGGGGTGTGGGGGTGTGCCTGATCCCAGCTTTGTCACAAAGAACCAGACACTTATGTTTATCCTGGTTAGGGCCTTAAAGTGGTACCCCAAAAGAAGGGAGGGACTCAGGAAGTTGCAAAGACTCTTCGTCCTACCTCAAGAACCTTACTCCCCAGTGTCCAAGGACACCATCTCTAGGGAGTTAGTGAACCTCATTGCCCCCCCACATCTCCCGGGGAAAACCAAGGGCACATGATATGCGCGGTTTAGCAACCCTTTACGGCGCTCTTTCGGTTAGTCTCCATGGACAACATGATCAAGGCGGGGGCCTGGAAAACCTGGACTACCTTTGCAAAGTGCAACCTGATGCACATATTCTCATCGGAGGCAGCTTTTGGTCGTGCGATGTTGGAAGTCCAGGGGGGTAGGTCCTGTCCCTTGAGCCCCCACCACTGTAACTGTCAGTGCTTGGTGCATTTGTAGTGTCGAGACAGGTGGGAGACTTTTGTGGGGAGACCCTCTCCACCTAACAGGCCCGGGTTGTGTTCCCTTTAGGCCAGGTGGCTCGGTCGGGGGGGGAGAAGGGGGTGATGGACCTTACCTTGCAGAGGCCAACCTGCAACAAGCGGGAGCAGCACTCAATGTAGCTCAATATAGCTCAATGTAGTGATAGGGGTCAGGAGCAGGGCTGCGATGGTGTGCACCCCACTCCCTTGTTTCCGCGCACAGCAGGACTATTCGTGGCTTCATGTGAAGGAGGTGCTATTCCGTTATTAGGTCGGACGGCGCTAAGGGGGGTGTTAAAGGTTACCAGTACTCTTGGCACAGTAGATGGGGTGCATTTGTTGTGACGAGACTGGTAAGTAAATATGCAAACCATGTGAGTTTTGCGATAAACATGATAACTCATGTTTCATAACTGATATCAGTGGCATACATTTCTTGGGTGAAACCATGGGAGCTGTTATTGAGATGTGCAGAAAATGTAATAATACTGCTTATACTTTTCAGACCCACCAAATCATGTAAGCTTTGTAATTGTCTCAAAGGTATTTCTATTCTTCATTCATCGGTTTTAGTTCAACATCCTTTACAGAGCAACATCATTTAAGACAACTAAATCCTTAAAGCTCACTCAAGACAAATCTTTGAAAGGTACTGCAAGTATATGCAGCTCCTTGGTGAAACTAAGGTCTCACAGTTATCACCAAATCAGAGATCCGGACATACTGCAAGCCATGGTGTGAAATGAACATCAACACCAATATTCACACCAGATTTGTCGGAACTATGTTACAACTAATTGACTATCCAGCAGTAGGCTCGTACTTTGAGTATTTACTAAAATAAGTCAAATTTTCGTAATTTTGTGAGATATTTCCAAAAATAAGAACAGTGACTTGCAAACAAAACACAAGTGATTATCCCTTATTGAGTAGTTAAATTTTCATTCAATGGTTGATAAGTAATTCTTAATGCAAGTCAAACAAAAACATAACAAAAATAAAACTAACATATTTTGGGGAAAAGAATGTATTAGTTCTGAGACCATTTAGAGCACAGTGGCTTAGCCCCACTCATAAATTCAACCACACATGTTGTGGCTGCAATTTTCCAGACAATTACCCACCCACAGACGCTGATCATGTTGTGTACTGTTTAAAAGCATAGAGAATTTAATTGCTTGTGCAAAGTGATTGTTTTATTATATTTTTCCTTCATTCTAAAGCACCACCTTGAGCTAATATATACCAACAGTTGTGAAAACAGGAAATGTTTTGCATGTCGCTTGTGTGTTGTTATCTTGTGTGGCCTTGTGAAGGTAACATTATTTGGATAAATGTGCGGTGTTTTGGATTTTCTTTTTTTCTTTCTTTCTTCCGTTCCTTTATTTATCAAGGAACACCTTGATTTTGATAGTGTTTCACTTCGAGAGAGATCTGAACAAACCGTTTTATCTCTGATGTTTTGATACCATCACAGTTTCTCCAAGAACAGTAACGGATCATTTCTAAGTGGCACAATCACTTTACTTCGTTTAGCATCTCAATTATCCAAAAATTGCAGAGGTAAGGGTTGACACCCTCCCGTTAGTCTCTCCATTTTGTCACCCTCCCCCCCTTATCTCATGAAAATTTCTGGAAAACACTGCATAAGGTTATGTTTCTTTTAAAGACCATACAACATGCATGTAGAAAAGATCTGGCTTCATCCAGAAGTTGCTGAGTCAAACCCTGAATGACAGTCTGTTGGAACTGTGTTTCTAGCTATTGCTGTTTTTAAAATAAACTTTTTCAAAGTTTGAGGAAAATGCCAAAACTATGATGCCGTGTGTTGCACAGCGTCAGTATTTCTTTCGTTAGGCCCATACATATCATCATTTAATTACTTGCCATCTAGCTTAATACACATTTGCAAGTGAGATAAATACTTTGGCAAAAGAAATGCTTTCAAAGTGAAACCCTCAGGGCATAGAAAAATATTAATCGTACCTTGATATAAAGAGTTAAGTAAACAAAGGAAAAGTAAGTCTGTGTAGGCCTATATTCATGATGCGATTGTTAAACAGAAATTTGTAGGTGAAATGGTCAGCGTTTGATGAATTTTGTTGGAAGATGTGACTATTTTCAACATTTGTAATGAATTATTCAGTTAGTTCCCCAAGATGTACTTTTCTTGTCACATGTCCTTTGTTATAAGCAAGGAAGAAGTCAGGATTTGAAGTGTCTATCTACAGTTTTGTGGAGAAGAGTATCCACATGAACCACTAGAATAATTAAAAAAGTGGTACTGTTGTCATTTTCAGCAAGCTTTCTACATGAAACATTTGTATGTGTGTTGAGCTTGACAGTCCAACATTTTGGAGGTGCACATGTGACATCACAATTCCGTTTCATTGAGAGTAATTTTGAAATAACATTGCAACTTGCAAGTTAGTAAAAAGGCGGACATTCACGAAAACTTTGCATTGTTTTGGACGTGGGTGTGTTTTCTTCTGACGTGTGTCTTCTTGTTTGGAAAATGTACAGCATTTGAAATATCAGGGCTATTTGAAAGACTACTGTATACAACAGTTTTCCTCGTAGTGCATATGTGTGACCATAACCATGTGCCATCATCTCAGGAAGCTGTTTGTATGCTAACTGACGGTGTGGCCTGAAAACTGAAAGTAACTCTCCCTTTGAACTCAGGGGTTCAATAGTCCATTCAGAGTGGGAGGGAGAGGTACAGAAGAGAGACTAGGTGGTTGCAAAGATGAACAACATTAATTAAAGAGTCTGATGCAGTTCTTTCTACTATTTATCCATATTCCGCTTGTGATGAGGATATTTGAATCATCATGACAGAATTAAAATATGCTGTCAGGTACAGATATATGTGGATACGTACAAAAACAGTACAGATATCAGTATGACAGTCACCACATGGAGGAAACCTTATCCTCACCCGAAACATTCAGTGCACTCTAAGCATACGAATGTGTGCATGTGCCATATGGTAATTCAGTGTGACATCTGCTTCTATCGTCTCTCATCTGTTTGAATGCACGCTTTCCTGTACCAATCTTCTCTGAAAGAAATGCAAAGAAGCTACTGCACTGTATGCTAAATTGATGTAGGCTTATGAAGCATTTCCCTTTTAATTACAGCAAACAAACTGGATGGTATTTGGTTGTGTATAATATAGGAATTTATGGCTCAGGAAAGTTCTTAAATGCACCCATATACTGTGGCTTGTCTGATTAATATATGTTTTTGTGAAACTATTATGAACAGATATCAAGTTTTGTATTGAAGTAAGGATTTAGCTTTCGCTTTTTAGATTTTGTTGGCAAATTTTCAGCACCTAAACTATGACGAGATGTTACAGCCAGAGCAAAAGCCAAACACTTGTGAGCCTCGACATAGAGGGCATGGTGTCAGAATAGATTTCAGTTGCACTTTGAGCTAGGTCAAACTTAATGCATGAGTAAGCAAGGGGTAAGTACTGTATAGTCACTCGTAAATACACACACCAGTGACTTGTGGGGATTCTGTTGGAGAAACATGTTATTAGTAACATTGCAACAATTTCTCCCTCTTTTTTTCAATAGCACAAGTATCTGTTGTTATTAAATCAGAATTACACTTAATAAAACCATGATAATATAAACAAGCAGTTAACTCTCTTCCTGAGCGATTACCTACTGTAGTAGTAGACTACTGGTTAGTCAGTGCTTGCAAACTTATTGATTACTCCATCTGTCAAGTCATTTCCTCAAGTTTAATGCTTTCATAACTGTAGCCTTTAAGGAGCTGGCTAGACAACATGGAGCTATTACTGAGGTATTTCTCCATTGCTGCTCATGCAGATACGGTACGAGTGTCCACAACTGCCGAGTCTCTGTCTGCCCCCAGTGAGACATAGGACTGAAGGGCACAGCATCGCAGTGTCCTCTGAACATGAACTTACATGAGAACCTTTACGTGTGCTACTTCTTCTTCTTTTGTGGCATAGCTGTCAGCCATACCGCAACAGATCCACTGTCATGATTTATCTGTTCACTTGTACGGATCATCATTTTACCGTTTCCTGGTAGGAATAGTTGGAAGCCAATGATTGAAGACCGAACACTTTAATTTAGTAATAGCTAGAGGCCTTACTCATCTCATGAACTCGTCTCATCTTCATGCTATCTGAGTTCCATCATACTTCTGTGCACACACTGTCTGTGGGTTCGGTGGCAATATCATTGAAAACACTTCAATCCGAGTTCACGCTCAGCAGTGATATCTCAATGTGTTTTCATTATGCATTCTACTGGAAGAGGAGTAAATTGGAAAAGGGCTCAAAAATAAATATCTTTATCAAGTCTGCATCCCCCAGAGGTGCAGGTATATATACCGTGGTAAATTACAGGACTATCTCGAGCAGAACAAATCCAAGTCCTAGTGAACAGGGGTGAATTAAGCTGAGATTCTCCAAAGGTGGGTTACAAATAAAGTATGACATGAACTATACAGTACAGAAGTGGTGTCCATTACAGGGCTGTATTTCTGTGATACTTTTACATGAACGATAATAGTTTGTAGAAGTATTCCCATTCATGAAGATTGCCAATCATTTCATTGGGTAACACTATTTGAAGTCACCATTATATTGTTAGTCGGGAATATTATGTGGATCTGTCTTTTTATTATAAACTCAAAGTGTTGACATTTTATAAATACGTTTAACTTGTATCAGTCACCTGTAATTTAGTTTTGACATCAATATGAAAATATTTTTTTCATAGAAAGTATAATTAAATCATACGATAACTTAGTTCCATGTAAAGACTACATTTTAAAAAAGGCCTATGTATAGAAACTGCAGCGATGAATGTAATGCAATTTTTCAGGAGGAGATACATACTCACTTTACATACAGTCCTCATATTTGAGCTGTATTTTGAGTTCAGCCCTTTATAAAATAAATAAATTGTAGATAAGTTATGTATGTCTTTTTTTAACCAATTAACTGCAGGACTAAAATATAACTTTCATCTCACTGTGGAATTTATGTTTACAAAAATGTCCTTTGTTGCGAAGTTCAACTTAGCATTGGAAAAATAATATATCATAAATATTTAACACCAAAATACTTTATGTCATCACCTTCTTTTTCTTCTTTTTGGAGGCAACTACAGTATATGCCAAAGACAGTGTTTGTATCTTATATGTGGGGTTCTTTCCAAATTACAAGTCCGATGCGAAACCTTTCCTCTTCCTCATTTTCTGAGTCACCATCTTACTTGAAATTATAATCAGTTAAACACTGGAAAGAATCCTGCCTTTTTTCTATTAACAGAGGGTGCCATTGCACTATTAAAAGCAGACAGAAAATACACCCATGTGGTCCCTGCAGAGATCAATTGTAACTACCTCCACAAGCTCAAGAACACTACCAGGTTGTTACTTGATCAACATGTAATACAGTGAAGATGAATTTATTCATCCTGTGGCAATAGCAAGTTGACATTAGGGCCACAATGTTTATAGCAAACGATCGTTCAAATGTGTGTTGTTGATTGAGTAGGTATTACGTGATGTAGTTTTGTGCATACATTTTACAGGACAAATCCATCTTACACAGCAGATTGTAGGTAGGACAAGACGTGTTTGTCTTACGCAATTAATTGGCCAAAGAAACGTGTTTCTTACAGACAGAAACTCAGTTATTTGTTGCTCAACAGCACACGAATAATTTGATCGCCAAAAGTTGCAGACATCAAATGATACACTTCCCATACCTCATGGATTTACGCTTCGAGGCAATGAAGCTATCGCTGATGTTTATAGGTGAAACTAAATGATTTGACAATGATTAAAGCTATTTTCTTTGTATGCCATGTTGGTGCATTTTCAACGGAATATTTCCCTTTGAAGTGAAGTTTGGTCACACACAGCGGATCAGTCATCAGACTCGTCGAAGACAACAAACATGATGAATTATCCAGATCCAGCGGTTGTAGTACCTGATGTAACTTCTTTTTTTTTTTTTTTTGTTCTTTTTGCTCAAAAGGAGAGACAACAAACCTCAGATTGTTTCTTCCCTTTGACTGTGGCGTATCCTGGTGGTAATTAACCTTGATGATTGTTGGAAAATTCCATCCAACCAGACAGTGGCTTGTGGATCGTTGATTGATTCAACATGCATTCACTTTTCTCACTGGCAAATTAGTTTTACAATTTATCGTAAGCTGCACTTGTAAATAAGCTGTGTGGGTCATGAAATTGTACCATCCTGACCACTGACCCATTGCTGTAAAACCTGTTTTCGTGTAGTCGACAAAGTGATTCCCTTCTTATCGAGTATACAGGAGGATGCGGTAGGTGGGAGGTACAGTAGGAATGAGGGACATGTCTCAATGTACAATCTACTTTCTGTTGAATTTTCTTCAAAGTTGTCTATTTGGTATACACTTCACTCCTCCCTTACCTGTAACATCACAACTACACCATCATCGACTGCGCTCGGGTGCTGGCAACCTTTAAACACAACCTGAATGGATCCCCGTCTGACCCAAGTACTGCCCCCTCTCATTCTGCCATCTTACATCCTTCCTGTTTCAGGATTATTAAAACTTTCTTAGCTGATTGGGTCATTGGGTTTCTTCATTCTAACTAGGCTATAAGGTTTATCGTCTTTCATTTTTTCTTAATTCTTTTTCATCAGTAGAACAAGGCTATCAACTTTGCTGTGGTAGTTAATTATTTTTTTAAGTGTGTGACAAGAAGTTTGTGGTTGTTTTTATGGTTTTGTTACTTCACTCCAAGATCTCCAAACACTTGTTTTTCTGCATTTATTAAACAATGTAAACTTTAAACATGTTCAAAAAGTTCCATTGAGAAAATTTAGGTTCCATTTAGGGGTGACCACTTTTGGAGCACTGGCTTATATGCCAGAACTTTATACTGCAATGCCTTGTGGTACTTTTTTTTATCATGTGAACCATACAATCAAGTAAAGATAAGTGCAACAAAATGTTAATGAACTGACTAATGAATTTAATTTCCTTATCCAAGCATTTTGCAATATTAATGTTGTAGAGATCGGATTACTGCCGATACTGAAATTTGCAGTTGCTGTTTCCAAGACTTTGTAGCGCAAAATAGTCACAACTGCATTTTAATTAGTACTGTAGCGTAAATTACTTCTCTCAGTTTTACAGTGTAGTATAAATTCTCTCAGTTTTACAGTGTAATGTTTTTGACCACAAACACAAACAGTGTCTTGTTCCACATGGTTCTGTCTGTCTGATCTCAGAACTGAAAGCGTTTTTCACCTTCAGTAAGGAAACTGAAGGCTAATTAATATTTCATTGTTTCAAGCACCAGCGTGTGCTGTGTAGTACTGTTTGATGTATTGACACATTCTTGTACTGTAGATTGAGAACTGTTAGGAATATACTCTACTTGAAATTATTGAAGGACCAATTATATTCTTTCCCCTCAGAAACCAATTGCCTATGGGTGGTATAAACATGGCATGGAATTAGTTAACAATACTTCAGTGACACTGTTACAAAATAGTTTATTTAGTAAGCTGCAGTGTGTGTACAGTAGACTGAGTCGCGACGATGCAATGCATGTATGCAAATTACGACCCCTAGTTTCTTTGCAGCATGGTAGAAAATTATGCACTGGTTTTGTGATGACAGGAAAATTTGCATTCTCTTCTCATTTGCTGTGGGAAAATGTGGTATATAAATTGTATTTTTTCCTCCTGACTTTACAGATTTCACACATCAACAAGATGCCACAGAGTACCTGCCACAGCTAAAGAACCTTCTTACTCAGCTTCCCGAGGAGAACTACCTAGTACTTTCATACATCTGCCGTTTTCTTGTTCAAGTGACCAATCACGAGGAAGAAAACAAAATGAATGCAAGGTCACTGTCCATTGTATTTGGACCAAATCTATTCAGGTGAGAGTTGACGGATGCCTTTCTTACCTGTGAAACATTTGCAGATACTGTATAATGATACATACTCAACAGGTGGATTAGGATTTGCCGTGAATGTTATAATTGCCATTGTATAAAGAGAACACATGTGCAGCTTGAACCAAACTGATGAGATTATATTGACAGGATTCCGGACATGTGTTATTAACACCAACCTGGGCATTTCCTGAAGAACACCATCAGTGGTGTAATGAACTTTCTCCTCAAACTCCATTTACTGTATGGATCCCCTTGCAATTTGCTAACTTGAAATTCATGTGATGTACTGCACACACAAGCCTTATTTATACTGAGGCACCCTTGTACCCTTATTTGCTAAAAGATACCTCTCCCTCCCTCCCCACCACCACTTTTCTCACCTTTTTACTCCCCATCTGCATCCCCTTCCTCCTTTCTCTCAATATCTACAGAGCACAACTGCAGAGAAATTTGCAGGCCTCAGGAGAACTAAAACTCTAGTGCCCCATTGTTTGTCATTAGCCAATTTTAATTTCACCACCTGATTCTTTTGGAATAGAGAAATTGTTAATCTGCAGTTTCTGCTGGTTTTCGGTAGCTGCTGGATGCGCTCCTCGGGAAGGCCTCAGACAAATGGATTTTTTTCAGCCTGCATCTGGCAGATTAATGTTATTATCTGGGGAATGGTAAAGACACTTAGTGTGACACTTTATGGTGTGGCTCAGGAGCCTACTATGCTTCATTCTGTCTCTCTGCGTACAGAAGCATTCTCTCTCTAATAACCCCCCACTTCCCCACCCCCCCCCCCATTGAATCCACAAATTTAATCTTGACAGTAAAGTAGAAGATACATTCTTTACATGTCTCTTTTGCTGTAAGACCTAATTTGATCCTTGATGTTCAAACTGTTTTAAAGCTCAGCCTGTTTCATAATTCTTCCACCTGCACAAATGCTTACCCCCATCCCCTACCCTGGAGTGGAGGTAGAACATAGGTAAAAGCACTGGTCAGAGAAGCAAAAAAAAAATGGCTCAGACTGATAGCAGCTTCAAGGAAATGAGATCATGTGTCCTATGACTTGATGTTTCATTTCATGTTTCATATAACAGAGGCAACTTCAGTTTTACATTAAAGGGAAATAAGGCATTTGTTTTACAGTTCTAAAACAACCATATTCTTAAAACCAATGTTTATGGACATAGAATGATAGATAATTCACAATAAGGAAGGACAATAGCCTTCTTTCAAGAGACAAGTTTCTCACGGCAGAAATTCGGTTATTTGTTGCTCAACAATAATTTGTTCACCCAAACTTTTCAAAATTCAAAAGATGCATCCTCTGTTACTCATCACATGCATAAAGTTGTGAGGAGATGAAGCTTTTGCAAACGTTTTTTGGTGAAAGTGAATGGTTTAACAATGATTAATGCTATTTTCTTTGTATGCCATGTGGGTATATTGTAAACGCCCTGTTTCCCTTTAAAAACAATTACAAATGTCTGTCTATGGTGAATGCTGAGCTCTGTAAAACTGCAGAAAAGTATTAGATATAATGTAAACATTTGCGCAAGGCAAATCGAGAGTTTTTGAGAGTATGGTGTTTGCCCATGTGCAAGGAGTGGGCAGCTGCTACATACAGTACAGTAAGACATCATCTTGTGTTTCCGCCTATGGATGTACATTTTCGCTTCAAAGAAACTGTAACCTGACTCGGTTAAGACCATGAGATTCTTCTCCAGGTGAATCTGCCTGATGATGTATGGTATCAAACATCTTTTTCTACCTGTGGATGTAAAATTTGTGCCAATTCTTAAATTTGGTGTATAGATCATGAGCTCCTTCAGATTGAAAGTTTGTCAGGTGAAGACTGTACACAGATGTAAGTGCATGGTAAAATGAAGATTCTCAGGCAAAAGGCACTGAACTCCAAAGTACCATGATGTTTTTAAGGAATGCTCTTCCTCTGCATCTGCTTTTTTCTCCGTCTTTCTCTGCATCTCCCCCCTCCTCTTCCATCCCTCTATGTCCTTCCATGACATAAAATGCAAGATATTGGAGCAATTCAGGATGGGGCCTGAATTACATGTGACCAGTGCATTGACCACATCTATATGCTTATCAGATCTCATTAAAATCTCGATGGTCTTTCATGCCATATTTAAGTTTGAATTACATGTACATGTGTAGCACGACAACCGATAGATCACTGTTTTGTTATATCCTTCGTACTGGCATGAAATTCAGATCTTGCTCTCCTGCATGCTCATGCAGCATTTACAGTATATTGCAGTCACCTACAGCTTCTGGATGAAACACATTTTTAATGAAGATTTCTCCCCCTGAGGGGTAACGGCTGGCCTCGTATTTGCATTTGGCTCCTTTTACCAAAAGAAAGTACTCCTGGTCAGGTTGTACGTGTCTGAATTATCATTTTGAGGAATGCAGTTTTCAAAAACAGTTTATTGAAGGGGGGGATGGGAACCCCCAAAGATTTTTTTCGTGTTTTTGTTATCCTCATGTTTGAGAAAGACTAATAAAGAAACAAATATTGGACAGTTGTGTGAAAGTGAGGGAGACATGTACAGTAGAGGTACAGGATTGGACTAGGCTACATGGCATGGTGTTTGCTTTATAAATATGTCAATTTAAAGTGATTGCATGTGTTTGCAAAAAAGTAGTAACATTAAAATTTAATGTCCAAAAATTTAGTAGGCCTCTTAGTTGTGCAATTCAGATGTGGTTCATTGAATAACCCATTCCATCCATGAACGACCTCTCTTGAGCAAAAAAATAGAGAAAAACTTAAGATTAAGCCTAATCTTATTCTTCCATACTCAAGCAATCACTGTAACTATGTGAAGGTAATCTGATAGTTCAGGAGATTGTTATCATAGAGTTGTCCATTGGGAGCCACGTTGCACGACTAGAATGAAGTATAAATGTATGAATTTTGACCTTGACTATGCAGTAATTCCAAATAGTAGTTTTTAATTAATTATTATGTTTTACAGTAACATAAGCTACCATTGATCTCTGAGTCATGCTTGCATTTTTAATTAATGAGTACCATAGATGTCAAAGTCTCCTTTTTGCTTGGTGCTTGACGTTCTCTGCCTCTCGGGCGGAAACGACATGAGGCAGGTTTAGTTTCGTCAATCCCACTGAATGAACCATGTATCTGTGATGTCTGACGGCCAACATTGAATGTACATGATCGTGTCTGACCCAAAGAGTGTTTCACACTATGACGGAGTTTGTACCACTGAAAACATGGCGGTCCTAAGTCTTGGAAACTGGGACTACTCAGATGTTTTGTAAATCGGGCTGTCATTGTCTGTAGTGATTGGTCTTTATTTCATGAAGAAATTCCCAACCTCAAAAAGATCTTTTCTAGGAATGGTTATCCCAACTGTGTTTTTGATGAGTGTGTGAAAAAATTCCTAGACAAAAATTTACTCTGCCCAAAATAGTCACAAGTCAGATGCAGATAAGGGTATTAAACATCTCTGAATATGTTAAATAAGTATTACTTTTGCTGGTCATGCATCCTTAATTCTAAGGAAGTCTCTGTCTAATAAATTTCAAGATCTGTCTTAACATAAAATGCTGTATTGTGTTCAAAACATTTACAGAAGGCAACTACTTTCCTCTGAATCATCATACTCCTTTTGGTCTGAAGGCAAATGTCATTAACTCTCAAAGGTTCTTGTGATAAGAATGTCTCTTATTTTGGTAAAACCAAAAGACATTTGTCTGTGAGGATTAAGGAACACTTGAACAGTTCATCACCCATCCATTACCACATCCTCAGCTGTAAGGAGTGTAGAGGTTGCACTAGTGATTTGTTCACCGTTTTAGCATCTGGCAACTCTGGCTTTGAAATTTAGATCAAAGAAGCAGTGTTAATCAAGGAATACAAACCTACACTTAACACGCAATTACTACAGCACGGCTCATGGTATAATTTATCTGTTTTCTGACTCTATTTGGAACTGTCTACTGATGAATACCACTGTCTCAAGTTGTTTTCTTTGTAATTGTATATTTTGTATTATCAAACTTTGGTATTTATTGCCCGAAGAAGCGGATGTGAGATCTTCGAAAACGTTTGCATTTTAAAATCCCTCCTTAAAAGGATGGTCTAGCCAGGAATACAGCTTTGATATGTTGAAGAGTAAGTTAATCTGACCATTACAGTGAAACTTCCATTTAATTCCCATGTGTGGTTCCCGAGATATGAGCAGTTGAAGTTGCCACATTTGCGACTGACAATTAACTTGAAGCAAGCAGGAATGATGTCATCTCCCCACATTAGTAAAGCATTTTATGTTTTTCTTTTAACTTTACACCAAATTTAATACTTCAATACATAGTGATATCATAATGTGAATGTAGGAGGTGTATGAGAGTTTTTTGACCTTCATGTAACCAGTGTGTAGGCTGACCACCTGCTGATTTCAAGGTCAAGATAATAAATTTAAAAATGCAGAAAACAAAAGACTCTTCAGCAATGTGAAGAGATGATGTCACTCCTGTTTGCTTCAAGTTCTCAGTTGGTAGCAAAGTGGGTAATTTGAACTGATAAAATTGCGAGAACCATACATGGGAACTGAATGGAAGTTTTACTATAAGGGTCACATTTACTTACGCTTAAACATATCAAAGGTAAATTTCTGGCTGGACTACTGTACCCTTTTAAGAACTTTCTTGTCTGTATTTGCTCATTTGTTAGGTTTTACAACATGAAGATAATAATTAACAAGTTTATCAAAAATCTTTCAAGTTTATAGCCAGAGCGAAGTTACCCATGTAATGAGATGTGGCGGTGAATGAATGTGTAGGTTTACATGCCATGTTATTCAGAAAGTGACAGACAATTAAGGAGTGAATGTAATGAACAAAGTACACTCATAACTTTGGAATCAAGCAAAGCACTTCCCTTTGATCAATGATTTTAAAATTTCTCAGTCAGTCACCCGTGCATAACAACAACAACCTTTATTTGGGACAATCCAGTACAACAGAATACCTTCTTTCATGCAGCTGTGTAGCATGCACTTCCTATCCTAGTAACAAGACTGAAACTGGGATTTCATTTCAATAGTGAGATACATTAACTACAAGCAATAGCTTTCAGTACGGACACTTCAGCCACTCGTCGTCCCAAAACGTTGTTGTTGTCTTAGCCGGAGAGCTGGCATCCTGAATATAAAAGTGTTTTTGTAGTGAGCAATAGCTAGAGGAACTTCCTTGCGCCAAATATTTCTAGTTTCATACCAGGGTCTCCTTAGCTTCCTTGTCAATCAGGAAAAATGGCCACAGGAGAGTGCCGACTCATCAGCTATGAAAACAGCCAGTGTCATATTATTTTTCGAGCTCATATCTTGAGCGGTGTCATTTGTGGTAACATTGAAGTTGTTTTGAAGCGTGTACTGTAGAAGGATCAAGTTTCTAACTTTGTTGAAAGGAACTGTATAGTATACAGATATTTTGCTCATGTGTGATCCCATAAAATGGCAATGCTTATATTTATGTAATCAATTATTTAACCGTTTAAATGTATCTTCTTAATTTGAAAGTAAAGGGAAAGTCATGCTGAAAGTTTTGTAAATTGATATTCAGAATTATATGATTTAGTCTAATATTGCTGATGATATGAGTATTTTTGGCATTTTCCTGAAAATCATTTGATTGGGAGTCATGGATGATAGCTACAGTAGTTTACTGTATGGGTATGAAATAAGGCTTTCCACAAGTTCATACAGTAGAAATCATACACACAGGGTATTACTTTAGTTTTTAATCATTACCACACATACCAAGTACAGATGTTGAATTTAAAGAACAGAAGTTCTTATCAACGGTGGCCAACTGTTCTAGTCACCTCATGATAAATCCTGCCCCCTTTCCATTCCCTCCCCTATCTCCTTGGTACCTCCAAACTCCATACTGCTTGAAAATTAATAAACGTGCGCAATAAATGCATATTATCATATATCGAAAGAGCTGGTATCAAACATCATTTCATGGACCAGTCACAACAGCTTTGCTGCATGCCTGTATGTTGATTTACACCGTCCCCCTCCCATATATACTGATTCATTGTGTTACATAGACCACTGCTGCTGCAGTGCTGCATTAAAATGTCAAAAAGTGATCTACGTAGGTGATTTAAAAGCCTGCCATCTCCCTGTCTTATACCACTATCTGGTTTATAGATGCAGTTGCTCCTACCAAAAGTTTACAAAATCACTTAGCAATCATGGCAGTTGATGGAGAAACCGTTGTAAATGTAAGATAGCTTTCTACGGGGTAGAAACATGCATGGCTGGCCTCTAGCTGCAGTTCAAGTACCGCACACAGCTTAAAAGGCTCTCAAAAGACTTATCCTGATGACTATTGGTTGGTACGGTAGAAATTATCACTGGGGATGATGCATGATTGCAAAGATTAAAATGTCACAGGTTTTTGATAGCCACATATTTTTTTTTTTTTTTCCTGTTCGAGCAGACCACCGAGTGCTTCCGTGACAGTTTGTCTGGGTTCTAGGTTGATCAAGCAATATTTTCAGAAAGCACTTAGGATGATCAACTGTTCCTAATTGATTTCAGTCAGAAGACTGTGTATAAATTTAATTCATGCCCTCAGCCATAAAATGATGTAAAGGAAAAAGTTAATGTGAAAAAGTGAATGTGCAGCATAATTTGGGAATATGTTCTCATCGTTAATTTCAATTTAAAGGTGCTGTTTATTAGGCCTCGGAGATTATTGCTCGCTTCGGAACTAGAGAGTTAAGGGAAAGGCAGCATTTATTGACATCTGAGTGCAGTATCTTAAGCTAGTGGCTTTAGAGACCGTGTGTTTTTGGTAGCAGAGCTAATTGCAAATTATGGTATACTGGGATTAGTTGCGCAAATTTTACTTTCATAACAAATACTGTACCAGTTAATGCAGCGATGGATGTAATGCATCACATCTGTTGTAAAATGTGGCATGTTTGTTCCTGATATTGACGCAAGTTTCATGACAGGGAAAAATGAAAAAAATTCCAACTCAGTTTTTCTCCTCCTTAATTTAGTCATGGGTGAAATGAAGGTACTGCCTGCAGTCAGACGATACGGCACCACTGTACTGTATTGTGGTAGTGTAGCGTTGAACATGTCAGAGTGTGTTGATAGGTACGTGTTGCCTTTGATCTTGTTATCAGTGATTGATTACATAAAATATGAGTCAGACTCAGAGATTTTAGCTTAAAATGGCTGCTGAAAGTACAGTAGTTCAGTTCTTCACAAGATTTTCTCAGGTTTGGTTTTCAATAACGTACCACTTTGATGGCCTTGATACACTTATGAGGGAAACCATTGCATACCAACATGGCTAATTAGCCTCATTAGTGATGTATCTGTCCCTGCTTTTACTGAAGATATGATAAATTGTAGCTTGTTATGGACAGGCATTGTTACAGTGATGCTTATAACCTTATATGGTAAGAAGTGACCAGTCACTGATTTGCAATGAGTTATATTGGTTGTTCATTAAGCTATCGTTGCTAGTTCAAACAAGGACGGGGTAGACCTCAGAGGGCGTGGTGCTAGCAGTCTATTCGCAACCACCATGTTAAAATTAGGTCAGGTGACCCTTTCTCTTACATTCTCCCTACTGGAAAGTCTCAACGAATGGCCCGTTGAGGAAACTTGACTGACAAATGATTGTCAACTGTTTGTTGAATAATGCAATAATGAGCCTTTCTCTGTTCCATTATAGCAAGGTAGGTAGATACTCTGATCTTCCATCTCCTTGGAAATTAGAAGATTTTTGGGTAGGACGTTTAAAAACAAACACTATCGAAAAGGGACTGTTATTTCCCACATCTCAATAGCGTTGTCTAACTTGGCAAGTACCTGACTCATTTAATGAGTCAATTCACTATTTTTCAATCAACATTTATTTTTTACAGATGACAACATAGGCTTTCCATAACACCAAAATTACAACGTTTAATTGACACAATCGCCTATCATTAAGAATTTAGTATGCAGCAATTTTACTGTACATTTTGTACGTGTACTGCATCTAGCCTATACACATATGAGTACCCGCCAGTGGTCGCAAACTTGCCGTCGTTTCATGTTGCCTAAGTAGTCCTGACATGGACGTGTATAGGGACGCAACTGATTCGTGTTATTTTGCCAAGTAACTGACTCATTTACGAAATTTTGATGGTGCAAAACTGATATCTGTGGATACGAGATAACATTTTCCTTCTATTTTGATAATACCTGAGTGGTTTACAGTCGATTTATTTAATTTTATGAGGTGTGAAACACATTTGTAAACCTTGCATCGGAAGGGTAAAATTCCCTACTTTAAAGGGAAATAGGGCGTTTGTTTTACAGAAAACATTCATATTATTAAAACCAATGTTTGTGGACGCAGAATAACAGATTATTCAAAATAAGGAAGGACAATCGCCTTCTTTTCAAGAAATAAGTTTCACACAGGTCGAAACTCAGTTATTTATTGCTCGACACAAATTTGTTCACCCAAACTTTTCAAAATTCAAATGATGCATCTTCCGTTACTCATCACATGCATAATGTTTTGAGGAGATGAAGCTTTGACAGGTGTTTATTGATGAGACTGGGTGGTTTAACAATGACTTAAGCTATTTCCTTTTAATGTCATGTTGGTGTATTTTAAATGCCCTATTTCCCTTTAACAAATCCTTGCGTGCCATCAACTGTAGTTTTTATGTTTTGGCAAATAGTTTTCATGATTGTAATCTTTTGATAGTTTCTAAATGTTGAGATTATTATACCTGAAAAATCACCTCTTTTAGTTCCTTATCATTCAAAACCCCATGATGTCACAAAAAGGTCATGCATAAAATGTAAGAGAAGGAAGCTCTTTTTGTGTGGTTGCGGATAGACTGCTAGAGTTACAATTTCAAGGGCATTTACTGTAGAGCATCGCTTAGTGAATACATTAGTGAAGCATTAGTATTCTTGAATACCCGCCCCATTGAGTTGTGTGGAATTGATTGTTAATTACCCTGTAATCGTTGTCTATGTTGTGCACTAGATATTCAGAATCTTTTACTGCAGTTTGACCATTTACCATCAACATATGAGTAATACTCAACAGGTGCTACAAAATATCATGAATTTTGTGAACCAACTCAGTGAGCCCCTTTAAATGCAAACAATGACCAACAGCTTTACAGTTGTGAAAGAAAAAGTTTTGTGTATGGAATCAACTTCGTTTTTCATGTTGAATTGTTAATTCATTAGATGAGTAAACATCTTGACACAGTTCCATTGTGCTATGAATGAATGTGATAGGTTGTACCAGTACAGTGCCGAGGAATTGATTATGTCCTCAAAACTGTTCATCCAGGTACTATTTTGTGTAGTGTTATATGTAAAACCTTTGAAAAGCACTGCAATCAAGTCCGCAGCCAAAATTGAAAACAAAGTTTTTATGATATGTTTGTCTCCCAAAAACAAAGGCCAAAGACAGCTGTCAAAGAAGAGAGGCCTAACATGAGAGTACTTTTGTCGTAGATGAGCAAACAAGCATGTTATATTGCTATTTTTTTTCAAGCTAGATGAGATAGTGGATATTCACGATGTTGCACTGGGTAGATGCTGCACTTGTTTTTAAGTTAAAATGGTTGAACGTGTCACTGACGTGTGCAAGTTGTAATTCAAACATCAACAGGAGGTACAGTTTTCGACAGCTCTACAGTGTTTCTTGGCCATGTAAAGTTTACCCAATTTTCAACTAAGTCAGGTGAATTGATTAAATTGTACCACTGTTGTCCCTGCCTATTCAGCTTTTGTTTAATAGATTAACTTAGAACTCAGTGTGTCTTGTTTGCAAAAACATTTAAGGCAAACCAAATCAATGTGAATTAGATAAAAAGGGAACCAGCTGCTACTGATTAAAATTGAATGCTGCGGTGTTTTTGCAGTACTTACAACTTGTAACTTACAACTTGTAATCGCTTCATGCTTACACCCACTGACTTAAGGCAAGACAATTATAATTAACTGTCCCTAAAGATAATTCTGTTGCCAAAATTAACTTGAAGCATGATAGGAGAAATTTCAGTTGACAAGTATAATATAGTACAGTGCTATCAAAACCACTTTCAGGTTATCCTTAATAACACAGTATTTTTTTTCTCTGAGCATGTGTTTACGTAGTGTACACTGATTACGTGTACACTGTGCCAATAAAGACCTCATTATTACAGACAGTATGTGTTTACTTTTCTTGTTTGTGCTGGCAAAGTTTAACATACATTCCTTTATATTAGAAGATATCACTATACGATATATAATATATTTTGTTTATTAAAGTATGTGGTTGCTCACTTTCATTCTAAAGTATTGTAGTAAATCACTCATTTACTTTATGTTTTAAGAACGAATGGCACTCTGATCAACAGTATGTTTAGAATTTTTGTGCTCAAAGCACTACATTCCTGTCAATTCTGTAATAGTGCCATCTTCAATTCTGTCATCTAGCATGCAGAATTCTTTCATTTTACATCCTTATATGTACTGCCCTGCCATCTTTCTCTGTGTCTACGTCTGCTTCCCATCTTTTGTCTCCCCTCCTCTCATTTTCTCATCTTCATCTTTCTGTGATCTTCCCCCACCACCCCCCCCCCCCTGTACCCTCTTTGCTCTTCCCAGTTGTCCCACTGCTTTCTCCAAGTTAGTGAGTATGCTTATCATGATGCAGTGAGAACTTTTTATTTTGTGGTTATTATGTAGAAATCAAACTTTTGTTTGCCAGGTTGAAGTACATCAGCACACTCATATGCAGCTAGTCAAGCACTATGGAACTGCCACAGAGCGATCTACAACAATCACACTGTTCATTAATATATCCTGGCCAACTCTTTGCATCTTGAAATGTGTACCCAAATGTTGCAAACGTTTGATTTACATGAATTCTGTGGTGGTGACTTGTTCATCTGACTAGCTCTACTTTTTAGCATTACGCCTTGAACACGATGGTTGCAAATTATGCATAGTGTCAATAATTGCTCTTTTTGCATTAATTAAACAAAGACTCGCTTGTTGCACAGTTGGCTTTCATGAGTTCACTATTCAAAAATTTAATTTGCTCAAAATCTCATGAGAATTTGCTACACTTTGTACTGCATGGGCGCTGTATAAGTTTTAATAAAGATACTGTAAGTGTAAGTGATGTGCAGCCAAATCTTCTAACATTGAATCTGGGAAGAGTCTTGGGATTGATTATAATATTTCTCTGAGCAGACAACATTCGTAGTTGGTCATTCAGCATTGTATTGTTTTTGTGTGTGCAACACAAACTGGGTTTTAATTAGTTGTTATCATTTCCATTTTGGTAGAGTCAGTTACTCGAAACGACCTTCCGGGTCAGTTTTAATGATTCCATTGGGAGTAGGCACTTAAAAATGCAGAAACTCTTGAGGGTAATTTGTTTGAACTGGGAAGAAAGTTTCCGTAAATAACAATTTTGTTTACTCAGTGAATAATGAAAGTTCCTGACCAGGTTTTTTGCCACAGCAATATTTTCCAAACATCACAAACATGTTGTCATAAAGCTGCTTTGTGACTTTAAGCCTATTGTAGTCATAGTGTGCAACAACCATTCAAGTGGATACAAAATGAAGAATGCTGACTTAGTACAGTGTATGTGTGTGTTAAGGTATGAAGTGAAGCTAAGGAAAGGAAAATGTGGGTTAGGTTCGTTTTCGTGTACAGTACTGCAAAACACCAGAAATTGAAATTGTCATTTTGACTTTATGTCTTTGCAGTCTTTGGGTCCTCATGAATTTCTGTCTTTGTGATGTTGAAACTGAAATTGCACTTTGACTTGTTGCAATCAATTTTCAAAGCTGTACGTGACATTGCTGTGTTATTGACCCTCAAGTTCTACAGACACTTGTATTTACTACCATTTTGAGCTATTTAGGTCGATACACTTGTTTTTGTCACACGCTGTCATTCTCATTCTCTTTACTGCAGTATAGTACTTTTGTGTCTGTCAAGAGTCATATCTCATAGAGATTATAGGTTAGGTCTTAAGCCCCACACTTTGCAACTACTGTTTGCATTCTGATGACACCTTACAGTGCTTTTCTCAAGAAGGGTAACCTTCACAAATCTCATACTTGGTGTTTTGATTGGTCAAATTGAGCTCAAAGGTCATTTGAGGTCACCAGAGGTCAAAATATGAAAACCTTGTAAACACAATATCTTAAGAAGGGTAATCGTGACTAATTTCATACTTAGTGTGTGGGTTGTTCATAGTGAGTAGATGATCCTATTGGTTTTGGCGAAGGTCAGAGATCATTTTAGGTCATCAGAGGTCATAATGTGAGAACCTTGTAAACTCTGTATCTAAAGAAGCGTGATCTTGACTACTGTCATACTTAGTGTGTGGGTTGGTCGTAGTGAGTTGGTGATTCCTATTGATTTCGGTAGATGTCAAACCTCATTTGAGGTCACCAGTGGTCAGAAAACATATAAAACTGCTTAGTACACTTTCTAGAATGATAAGGTGTTTGAATTCCAAAACTGTTATGTACATGTTATACTTTGTTCTCCTGAATATTGGCAAGGAAGCACAAAGTCCTTTGACTTTCTTGTACATGTTGCTTGTCCCTCAGAATACCAGATGAAAAAGCTAAAACTTAAACACTGCAGTGATGCATCGTTGAAATATTGTAACCTAGGCAACAATCTGTAATGCCGATTGACTAAGCTAGGCTTATAGTTACTGTGCAGTGTGCAATGACTGTAATGACAATTGACTAGGCAAAAAAGTACAAACAGTGGATCAAACGGGGACGTCTTCGTCAGATCAGTGAAGTAAAAATCAATCTTGTATGGATGGGCAGTATAAATTACTGAGTTCCAGAATATTCTCTAAACCTCCTATAATATAGAGTATCATAAAGTCATTAGAGAGACTTCATCACAAATGACATCACTTGCTGGTGTTGTGAAAAGAAGCAATCAAGACTCTTTGATGACGACAAGAACCATCAATTCAAGTTAGAAGCATCTTGGAGCCAGCTGAATCTCGCCATGGAATTCTGCTCTGTTTATTCTGGAAAGACCTGATGTGCATATCTGCAGTACTGTACCTTGACATACTGTTTGCATTATCTGTACTATAGTACTCCAATACAAATTAGTACCCATTTGCCACAGATGAGATCAGATGTACTGTATATGAAAAGGTTTAACATATTCTGAAGTATTAGACTTAGCTCCTGCTAGATTTGTGTATTTAGATAATTTTTCTAATAATAACTTTCTTTCTGTATCCTTGACCTACACTGATATAGAGCTTCCTCCTTTACCATTAACATGCTGCAATTGTGGTCATTATAAGCCACTTGCAAAAATTTGAGGTTAAATAAATTTTTAGTATCCTGTCACGTAAACCTTCTCTTTAAACTGATATATTGTATGCTGTAACCATGGTGCTCTCTCAAGGTTATTTAAATGTTACACATCTTACACCTTGACCTGACAAGTTGTAATGTACAGTAAACTTGCATCGGTTTTTTTTTTCCTCCGAATCCTGCAAAAAATGAGAGAAAGCAAGTAGGATTTTAATACACGACATGAGCACGGATGTACCGCAAAATACCTACCAACAATAACCGAGCTGTCTGATCTCTGGTACTGCTGTAAATCACCTATATTCACATCATAGACATTACCCCTTGCCTCACTAATGCATACATTTGACCCATGCTCAAATTGTTCTCAGAACTAATTCTAGCACCGCGTCCTCTGTGACCTAGCCCGCCCTCGTTTGCCTGTCGCTCGAGTGCCTCACAACGCTACTTCCAGTTCTCTTCAGTTGTGAATACCCACACCAGGAAGTTGTAGGGAATCCTTGATATTTGTCTACAGTGGGTTACAATGAATGGTGGAATAAACAATATACTTCAGCCTTTACTTACCTGCTTTAGCATAGCAACTGCACTTCTGTGTACTATTTCAAGAGTGTGGGTGCCAGCCTGATCAATGCACTCTTAGCTCAGTAAATAGAAGTGCAGTTGTTGTGTTGAGGTATGTAAGTGAGAAATGTTAATGTAAATAAATCATGTCAGTTTTGGCATTTTCACAAATGAAACAAAGACAAGTATCATTAGTGAGTAAACAATGACCATTCTGGCCTAAAAGGCAAATGCTGTGTACAGTTCTACTGTACCTCAAATATTTAACTCATACAGTACAGTATGTTGCTCATGGCTTGTAAGATGTATTCAGCATTCTAGGTGAAGTATTCAAAGTCTGGGTTTAACTTTGCTGTCCCTCTGATAAATCTTTTAACATAACCCCATTTATTATGTATGTTGCCTCCTTGCTGTCCCGTATGAACATTTTAAGTGTTGACTTTGTTGTAAGTGCTGGCTACAGGAATGTACGGTGCACTCTGTAAATCTTATCTGGGCCTGCTCTTCAGTGATGATTAAGATGTCCCCTGCTGAACAGAATATGGCCGCAAAAGTTAGCGTGTTACAAATCTGAAACTGGATGCTCAAGAGTACTGTAATAGGCTCTAGTCTAATTTTTTCACACACACTTCCCAAACTTCAAGTGAGGTATCTTCCCTAACCATATGTATTATAATGTTTTGAGGAGATATCTAAATTGCTAATGTTTAGTCGTGAGACTGAATAGCTTAACAATGCTTAATTTTTTTCCCTGTTTGCCATGTTGGTTTATTGTAATCAAAGTAAATTTCCCTTTTAGTGCTTCCCCAATCATCTCTTCTTTTTTTTTTTAATTTTAAATCTATTGGCAGCATTTTTCTTCTCTACCTTCTGCACAAAATGGTCAGTTCAAGATTGCCTGACTATACCAGAGAAAAAGCTTATGATACACACTCATTCTGGAAGAACTGTGTGTTGCATCAAACAGTATAGTCTGTCCAAGCAGTTGTGACATTAGAAATCCAAGTGTAAACCATTGTCCAGTCCATTCGCAACACCTTGAGTATTAACATGCTGCAAAGTTTTCTGGTAAATCTGCGCAACGTCAAGCCTGCAATGCTATATATGCACATTTATTACTAGCTTCATCAGTCAAAACAGTAGGAAAGATGGCTGCCAGCTGCTGTAATAAGCACTCATTTGTGCTGATGGGAATTATTACTCAGCTTGTTCGACTCAACTTCACATGAACCACTTCACGTTAAAAGTGTTGATGGCGTTTGTTAATTGTGAGGAGCCAGGTTAAGAATGCCTAGAAGGAACATGTGTATTGTGTTTCAATAATCATTATTATATAAATATGTCATGATTATTCATTGTATTGTTGCTTAATGTTCAGTGAAGGTGCCCTTCATGATTCACACCTTGTAGCACATGAGGCTTTGTGGAAATCGTTTACTTGTTTTAAGTTTGAACATATAGAAGACTTTGTTAAGTGTTACTGAAAAGGATAAATTGAGTTTAAAATGTACCAAAATGGACATACAGAAAAATACCTTTAATTGCAAGTAAACCATTCAGTTTCATCAATAAACATCTGCAATAACTTAAGCTTGACATAAACATAATGCAAAGGATTTGTTTTAACAAAAAAGATGCATCATTTGATTTTTGATAGTTTGTATGAACAAATTGCTCTTGAGCAACAACTAATTGAATTTCTTTGTGTGAGAGACTTACTTCCTGAATAAAAGCACAGTAGTCACTGTGCTGAATATTTTTGATTTGAACAACTTATCACTCTGTCTGTAACTGTTGGTTTTAACAGGGAGTTGCTATTTAAGTCGAGTAGCAACTCCCTGGTTTTAAAGAGAATATTTTCCTTTTAGTCCCAACATATAAACATCCATTGTGCAGACAGCATGCAAAGTTCAGTCCATGGAGAAGAGTCGACTTCTTCAGCTTTCTTCAGCTTTCCTAGTACTTTGATAACAAACAAGTGTTTTTTTTTTTTTCTTCTTCTTTTTTGGTTTTGCTAATTTCTTTAACAGATGCAGTGATGGAGTAGCTGGTTTACAAGAGCAGGCATACACAAATCTGATCGTCAGAGCTATGATAGAGGAGTATGACACGCTCTTCGGCACTGGTAGGGAACAGAATGGCCAGTCATCGCCCCTGCCAGATAACTCTAAGAGGATCGTGGTTAAACCAGCAGTGGAAAAGAAATCACCACCTGTTAAACCTGTGTCTTATGAACAGTACCTTAAGGACAGAATAGGGAGAGCTGTAAGTGTTGACTTGTCTTCCTGGCAACCCGAGAGAAATTATTGCTCATATTTCAGATGGTGGGATATTGTCATTTCAATCCTCATGTCACACAAACTGCCTTACCTCTCTCTCTCCTTCCAAAAAGGTTTCGGTAGCAAAAGTTCCAGTGTTGTGATATGGCTTAGAGAGACCAACTGTATAAAAATATTTCAAGACTTCTTTTAGCCTTAGTCGTGCGAGCAGTTGATTTTACTTGAGCTACCTGAAGTAAGACTTCAGGCAACACCTGACTTGGTATAATGCTGCACCATGTCCATGGTTATGCCACTCTTTTCCTTTCCTACCTCTTCCATGTTCCTTCTCACCCCCGCCCCCCTTTAGTAAAAAGAATTAAAAAGACAACTGAAATAAACCCAAACACCATGCAATACTGTGCCTTTGTTCTTTCATTATTGTCAACCATACCATAGATAAACACCTATCTTCATCATGATTCACTATCCTCAGTGATGTATTCTTGTTTTCATGTAATTATCCCTTCAGCAGTAACCAATGGTAACACATGGATAATTCAGTCATGAACTGTTATCTGTGTCACAGATACTGTGGATTACTGTATCTTTTCCTTGCATCAACTCAAACATGATTACTATATCTCCCAGCTCCTCATCGAAATCACTAAAAGATTTTAGTCACTGAAATTGGAATTCTTAATGAGAGTTGCATATTTCATTTAATTTTGTTGTACCTCTCTGTTGCATTTGTTGCCATGGCAACTGCTCAACATTCACCCTAAAACCATCATTAAATGTACAGAAATTGTCTGTGCCAAAATCACCTTTGGTCACAGAATCCCCTTATAACTAGTTACCTATTTCGGGTTGATGAATGCATATGTTTGCAAAGAAATGACATTTTGTTTACACGGAAATGTCTTTTCAAGTTCTGGAGGAAAGGATGAGATTTCAATCCCCAAATTTGGTTTAGAGGGTACAGCGTTTCATTGGTAGGTAATCACAGAACCCAGTCTGTCTCGTCTGCTGAGTCATGAAAAATATTCTGTGGTTAGTTTGTGTGTGCAATGTGCAGTGGCATATCGTGAGTTGCAGCAGAAACTTGGAATAATGTTTTATCCACGTCATATTAAAGAATTTATCCTCATTTTAGTGTCTTAGCATGTAATAGAAATCGTAATCTTTTCAGAAAGCACTTTCCAATCACATGATCTCTCAGCATGCAAATGGGTTGTCCATAGGAAGAGGAAAGCATAGCAAAAAGAACACACATGCCACAGGCTCTCTTGACCACCTGTAGTATTTATATGACTTACTTGACTCCTCACTTACCTGTCTCAACACAGCTCGTGCACTCTCATCTACCATGCCAAGAACACTGGTAAACCTTCAATATCGCCCTGGTACCGACCGGTTTAACACCTGACTTGCACCACCTTCCCATTCTGCCACCCTGATCTGCTGGGAGTGGAAGTTCAGGAATGTTCTATCCACGATTATCACTGCATATCTTCCGTCATGTCCCCGTTATGCTGTCTTCAGAGGATGATCAGTGTTTGCATTAGGTCCTACAGTCTTGGACAAAATACTTTGTGACATCCCAGAAACCCCCTTCCAATGTTAGCTATAGGATTATTGTTCACAGTGTGAATCCTCTCATATAACCCAACATTGGAAAGGGCGCGGATTTCATGTGATTCTCTCAACTAAAATTTAGTATTATAATTGCGACGTATAGCAAAGTGTCCCAATAATTTTGTCCAAGATTGTAGATATGCTGTCTTCACAGAATGATTATTTTGTTGCCATAGGTCTCCCATATGCTCTCCTCAGAGGAGGAAGTTGTTTTGTCCTGTTTGACACTTTCAGGTCATTGTGTGTGTCCTCTCCTTACTTTGAGAAAATCATGCTATAGTTGATTGTTGTCATATTCTTTTTTTCTGAATATCGTTCAAAAGTTTGCCAAAAGGGAAGCAGAAGAAAGAGATGTGAATAGCAATTCTGTGGAGAAGATGGAGAGAGAAGCTGGAAGACTTGCTTTTGATCGTCAGGATGCTATGAGGTAAGTTGAGGGGTAACCACTGTTACAAGAGAGTATGGAATAAAGCTATGTCGTTGGTTATGAAATTGCAGTGTGTTCATCATGAAAGAGTTTGTGAATGAATGTTTGTGGGTGTGAATGTTCAGTATTTTGTAGAAAAAAGGAAAACTTAACTAGAGCTCATAAGTCTGATCTCTTCATTTGTGTTGGCAACATTGAGTAAATTTGTTGTACCTGGTAGAGGTCAAAAGGGGTGAACCTGCTACAGAATGTTCCAACTCTAATCATGCATTCAATCTAGTTCACGTTGGCAACTTACTGTTTTAAAATCACAAGACAGGCAAGTACGAAATAAATGATATTTGTGCTCATAATAAGGTGGAACAGGTTCCTCTTCTACAGTAGGACATGTTATGAGCCTGTTTGTTCATGGTGGGTAATGCTCTATCAGCACAAAAATGATGCAGTTAGTAGAAGTAACTACTATATTTATCAGGCCTTCTGCCAGAAATTCAAAAAAGGGAGGATTTATTACTGCTAAACTATGATTCCAAAATGATGCTGCCATTGCAGGAACAAGTGGGGTCACGTGGACAAAAGTTTTCCTCAAGACCTGTATGAGGGGCAATATGCCTAAGTTCGGAAGTTGCTGCAAAGTGTCCTCTTAACTAACAAAACCAACATAATTGAATATTTATATTTTTTTTAGGAAATGAAGAATATTATGAATTGTACCCCCACCCCTCCTGTAAAGGGTTACAAATCCCTTTCTTCACCCCCTTAGATGGAATCTGTGTTTATGGTAGTATACTGGGATGTCATTACGTGGCTCTTTTAAAGTCATTTGACGTCAGAGTACACATGCATACATAGCACAGTCTATATGCTGCTCATTCATTTTCCCTCCAAAGTTTCAGTCGACATTGAGAGACTGTGTTTGCCTGTCCTCGGTGATACTTACAAAAATAATAAGAAATCAGTCAGAATCTAATAAATAAAGTGTTCTCCATTTGAAGTCATGTTGCGTGATGTGGCAATGTCAAGGTTTAGTTTCGTCCTGTCCATATCTATCAGATAGTACATGACATGCCGTCCACGTGGCTGTTTTATGCTTATAACTTAAAAGATGGCAACTTAATTTTCCAAGTTTTCAATTTACTTGTTTGGTATTTGATATATGTTTGTAGTTCTTACAGTAATTGCATTAACAGAACATTTTGAAGAACATGCATATTTAATAGTGTTTGCACAAGTTACCTGAAAACCCTGAAAAAAATTGCTAGTTGAAGAATTGTAGTGAAACTTGGAAATAGTGTATTTTCATAATTTTAATAATTGAATGTAAACTTCTCAGACATTTGTTCATCTTTTCTCACATTTTAGCCCTTGCGACATGTCCAGTGCAGACGAGAGGGCGCTCTCTCCTTTCAACCTGGACAGTGACAGCACAGTTCCATCACCAATTGTCAGTGATAGTGCAATAGAGTGAGTTGAAAATACTTTATGTTCATCATGAGATCAAACTTGAGTATATAAGGTGCACCGTTCTGGAGCTTTAAAATGCAGTAGAGAGGAAAGGCATACATGTCTTGAATACAGTTTTCAGTCATTTAATGGCTTAATGATGCCATTTTGTATTGCAATGCAGTTCTGTAGACAACCGGTGACCCAAACAAGTTTTTAGTTTCGATGAAATCATAACCTTTGTATTCACGCAGTGATGTTTGTTTATGTGTTTGTGACACCTACCTTGTAAACAGGATATTTCAAAAGGGAGGCTTAGACAGATCTCATATTTGATACATAGGTGTAACACATTGAGTACAAGAAACCTATTGTTTTTGGTGGAGGTCAAAGATCATTTGGGGTCAACAGTGGTCAAATTGTGAAAACCTTGTAAACACAATATCTCAAGAAGGGAAGTTTGGATAAATCTCATAGTTGATATGTAGGTGTACTCTGTTGAGTAGCAGATCCCTTTTGATTTTGGTCTAGGTCGAAGGTCATTTGAGGTCAACAGCAGTCAAATTGTGAAAACCTTGTAAACAGGATATCTCAAGTAAGGAAGCTTGGACAATTGTCATATGTGGTATGAAAGTGTACCACATTGATTGCAAGTTCACTTTCAACTTTGGTGGAGGTCAAAGGTCATTTGTGGTCAACAGGTGTCATATTGTGAAAATATGGTATACACGATATCTCAAGAATGAAAACTTGGGCAGACCTTCCATTCAGAATGTAGGTGTATCTCATTGAGTGTACAAGAATTCCATAGTCTTTGGTGAAGGTCAATGGTCATTTGAGGTCAATAGGGGTTAAATTGTGAAAATATTGTATTCACATCATAGAAATATACTTACCCCTTGCATCACTAATGCAATCTTTTGAGGTCAACTGGGTCACATTATGAAATTCTTGTAAGTGCTATATCTCAAAGAGGGAAGCTTTGACATATGTCATATTCAGTGTGTAGTTGTATCTCATCAAGTGCAAGAACCATTTGGTCTTTAATGGAGGTCATACGATGTCAGCTAGGGTCAAATTGTGAAAACCTTGTAGGCATGATCTCAAGGAAGGAAGTTTGTACATATCTCATATTTGATATAAAGCATAGGTAGCTTTGACACATTCTATGCGATAATGTCAGATTCAGAACAAAGAAAATGCTCATAATCAGATCATCGAAACCACAGTGTATTTGTGCATTCTGGTTACTATTGAACTAATTTCAATAACATGTCCACACTTCCATGTGCTCATATCTGCATCACATTAGGATTTAAGGCCTCACGCATAACAATATTGGTATCAGCAAGAACAATGTAAGATAGTAAAGTGGTGACATCACATTTCATCAAGTAAAATTTCAGATTGCCTACCACATTGGGATTATTCTTCCAACATTACTTTCTGTCTGATTGTGTCTCGATTGAACTTTGAGACTGGATCTTCCTGGTGTTGCCAGAAAGGTTAAAGCATGTTTCCTATGTTTATTTTATTTTTTTTTTAGTCTGTATCTTTTGGCACAACCTTAACTGGAAAAAAATGAAAGACAAATAGCAGGCAGCAATAACAAATGTCATGTGTTTTGCTTTAGAATGCATCATCTGAGCTTGCATGCTTTGTGGTTACCAGTTTGGCAACTTGCAAACGTTTTCTGAGCTTCACTGCTTTCCTTTTGATCAAACAGCCTCCTTTACTAGTTATATCTATTGCAACAAGTTCATTCTGGGATGTGTCTACCTTCTTTCCCTTTCACATCTTAAGTCTGTAGCTATCTTCTGGAGTACTAAGATTTTGTTCCTCAATTTTCTGCCAAGGCTTTGCCTCATACCTTTCACTCTTTGTTGATTGTAAAAAATAAATTTCAGGTAAAATGTGCTGCATCCACATTGTCCAGAGTTTTTTCTGTCATCATACGTGTCATTCGTACTTCAGAAAGTGCTCACTAGTCATGCACGGTAAATTCATTTCCCGTTTTGCAAAAGTTTGTTTTAAGAGTTGCCATGAAACTAATTATGATGGATCGATTGTTTGTTGAACTTAATCCTCGAGTATGTTGTCATTCAAAGCTGAAAATTCTGCCCTTTCCTACACGGTCTTGAGTTTAACAAGGAAGTGACTTCATCTTTTCCTATTGACTTGAAATTTCCCTTGGCCAAAGAATTTACTGATGCAGAAATGGTTCTTGTCGTTAGTAACAACAATCTGTCTGATCAGCAGCTCGTGAAATCTTGTGAATGCAGCACTGTAAAACAGGAAGTTATGAAGACATGATACAGGATGTCTGCCTTCATTTTGTACTCTTTAAATACGAGAAAGGGTGCCACGAGGAAAGGTGCCATGAGGAAGGGGACAAACTGTATCAGGTGATATTTAGAAAGTCCATTATTGTCGACAAATTTCCACAAGAGACGTATATGTTCTCACCCTTCACTTACTGACTTTAGTACTTAATTCATATAGGAAATCTTGAGTAATATAACACATCCTATGGCAGCGTTTTGTTTCTTCCTAACCCATCTCCACAACTAATGTACTCACCATCTATAATGTCTTGTACCCTTTGGTAACTGCAAGCTGTGCCCTCTGATTCACCTCTGGCTGTAGTAGGTGTAACTAGTTTTCACAATTGCTACAGGTGAGGTGGTTGTTTGGAGAAAAAGTTATCAAAATCTGAACAGTAGGACTCACATTTTCGTTGAGCATTGTATTCTTCGTTCACATGAAAAGAAAAAGGCAACTTTATGAACCTTATAAAACCTGCCGTCTTGGTGTAATGCATCTCTTTTTTGCCCCATGTCTGTCAAGTCACATGTGTATGGTTGCACAGACACTGTTTTAAGTAGAATAATCAGCTTAAAGTACCCATAGCAAAGTCTTTCAAACCCATGTCATCATTTTATGGATCATTTGAGGTTACCGTAGGTCAAAATGTGGAAACATTGTATACACGATATCTCAAGTAGGGTAACCATGGCTGACTTCATACTTGGTGTGTGGGTTGGTCGCACTAAGTAGATGATCCTTATTGTTTTGGTGGAGGTCAAAGCTCATTTGAGGTCACCAGAGGTCTTACTGCAAAACCTTGTTAACACAATATCTCAAGAAGGGTAACCATGACTGACTTCATAGGTAGTGTGTGGGTTGGTCATACTGAGTGAATGATCCCTATTGTTTTTGGTGGAGATCAAAGGTCATTTTGAGGTCACCAGCGGTCAAACTGTGAAAACCTTATAAACGCGATATCTCAAGAAGGGAAACCTGCACTGACTTCCATACTTGGTGTGTGGGTTGGTCATACTGAGTAGATGATCCCTGTTGTTTTTGGTGGAGGAGAAAGGTCATTTGAGGTCACCAGAGGTTAAAATGCGAAAACCTTGTAAACACGATATCTCAAGAAGGGTAACCTCCACTGACTTCATACTTGCTGTGTGGGTTGGTCATACTGAATAGATGATCCCTATTCTTTTTGGTGGAGGAGAAAGGTCATATGAGGTCATCAGTGGTCAACTGAAAACCATGTAAACACAATATCTCCAGAAGGGCGACTGACCTCATACTTGGTATGTGGGTTGGTCATACTGAGAAGATGATCCCTATTGTATTTACTAGATACTATCAAATGTAATCATTCAGAAAGCCAAATATTGTTCTACAGTGAGTAGGCTCAATTATGTATGTATCAGCGGTACCGCTGCAACAGTGACAGTCAGATAGTTGGATTATTGCCGACAATAGCAGTGTTAGTGCTGTGTGGGCTCAGCAAGCAGAGTAAAGCAGCAGGTATTTCCGGTGACTTTGGCAAGAGAGTGCACTCAGTTCATCGGTGGAATAAAAGATCGCCCATCCTTTCCCGCAAATAAGGGGAATGTAAAAACCAAGAAGGATAACTGTCATTGATTTTACACTTGTCATGCGGGAAATTCATGTTTGTTATAACATAGCCATGTGGCAAGGAATCCCAAAGCATTTTGGCTTTCTGGTTTTAAAACTGAAATAAGAACTCTTCTTCTACTTACATTTTGCACAGGGTTGTCGACCGTGCTATCAAAGAATGCGTGAGCGAACACTTGTTTGGGTCTCCAGAGAGAAACGGTAAGAGAATCATGACACATCTACAGACTTGCTAGTTTCCACGTGGACTTCTCGCTTCTGTAAATCCTCTCTGGTTGAAAATTTATGCAACCATGCTTTTTAATCGAATATGGCGAGCAAAACCATCATCTTTACACAAAAACTACCAAAGTAGGATCCTAAGATCTAATATCTTATCATCATTTTCCATCATGGTTGGAGACTGAGATGTACCAGAATCCTGGAAGAGTTAAATTTTAATCTTGCCTACATTGTTACACTTTCTAGGAGCTCTCAAGTTACTGTATTATTTCATACTGTGGGGAAATTTTGTGAAGTTAATGCACAACAGATGCAGACTTAGCTGGCTGACATAACCATTCAGCCCAAATGCTCAGGTTTTGACATGTTTGTTGAAGATGTCAAGACGATATTAACGTCTTCCTTTCAACTCTATGCCTCATTTGTACAGTTTTTGTTTTTAACTACAGCTCAATGTACTCCCTACTTCATGATGTTTGTAAGTTTATTCATTCAGACTGCTTAAGATTCTTTCCAGCAGGGTCACTAAATGCTGTAACTGATAGTTTTGTGTAGCTAATTTTATGCTCATGCTTTTTGATGTTTTTGACAGTTTTTAGAAACATAAGAGAATGTCAGCTTGATTCAGGATCTTAAAGTGACTGCACTCAACCAAAGTTGAAGGTTGGATAACTCTGTCTGAAGTTATGTCCTCAGGGCGAGGACATTCACTGGACTGCAAAGTGGTCCTGGGTCCTAAATAAGAAGACCAGTAACACCAAATTGCATACAACTGTGAAAGATCATAGTTTGGATTTTTTAATCACATGCTGCCAAAAAAGAAGGCAATCAAATCTCAGAAATTTCATGACAAAATTTTTTGAAAGTTTGTTGATGTCATATGGAATGACCCTAGTAGCTACTCATAGCACATTTCAAAGAGGTCTGTTTGTAGCCAGGGAATGAAAGGTTCATATGGTTTTTGCTTCCCACGATGAAAAATTTATATGACATTACCTGCAACATGTTCAATGTATTAATTTCAGTAATTCTCTTTCCCATCTGAATTACCTACTTCTGAACAATCTGGAATGTAAAAGTTGAAAACTGAAGACAACATAGGGTTAGTAATATTTCTACCAGTTCTGGTGACTTGTTAGTTGCTAAGGAATGACTGGGTTTGTCAAAACTTATTTTCTTGCATAATGTCATTGTCTTTAAAGAACACTAGTCGTGACCACGGATTCATCAGTTTTCCGTTCACATAATTGTCATGTGATTCTAGAACCAATCATCAAAAACATCCTTTCATAAATATTATTCTGACTGTAAGGAAGAGTTTGACACCCTCTTTCCTACCCAGAGTGATGTATAATCCACAGTGGTCCGTTTCTGATAATAAAAATTTCTCCCTCTCAAAGCTTACCCTGTCTCTTTGGGGATTTTACTCCCTGTCAAGTTTTTGTCTCTGTATCCCAACTGAAATAAGGTGGTTAGTCTTTTGCCTCAACAGTTTTGTTGGTTATTTCCTTTCGGAGTACCTGAATAAAGTTAGAAGGAAGGAAACACATGACAGTTTTAGAGTCTGTAAGGTATCACGTTTATCCAAGAAGTATACTTTGAGACATTTTCTGCCTCCAGTTCACAGCCCTTTGTATCACATCAAAGCTAATGAAATAGATGAACAAAGGACAGATAAAGTAAACCTAGAATTCATGAGAAATTAATTATTGAAAAGGTAATAAGTTAATAGAGGAGGCTTTTTCTGTTTTGTAAAACTTGTCTTTTGTTGCTGTTTTCTTACTTGTTTGTCTTTATTTCACAGCTCCAGTACCAAATCCACGGACCAAAAGACTTCAGAAGAAACAGAGAGAGGCTCCTTTTAATATTCATCAAAGGTTAGCTTTAAACCACATAGTACCTCACAGAATTGTTGTAATGTGCTCAAATCATCTCTTGAGAAGACTTTTTCTGCATGATGGAACATGATGTGGTAGCCAGAGATACCATAATGGTTAGGGTTTGTCCTCTCGAGAAGGTGCAGAAATGCATGATATCATGTGAGGATTGGTGCTTAAATTAATGTATCCTCGTCTGCTGAGTAATAATCTATACCATACAATATAGAAGTATAGTATCCAGAACTGGGCACCAAAACTGGTTCCTGTGTCTTCAAGGTCTTACCATGTTACTAACTGTTTATGTCATCTGCATTTGCTTCCTGCTAACATGAGGATAACTTTCTTAAGTGTTTAAGTTTCTGCTTAAATGCATCAAACACACTGCCCCCATCTATTTACCCGATGGACTTATACTCTTATTTTTGTCCTCTAAGATCAAGTGTATGTTAGTCGTTATAGTATCACCAGTCAGTGCCATTTGTAAATGTCTGAAATCTGCTGTCTCGAGGTTGTTCAGCCACCATGCACTCTGCCATCAAAAAATTTAAATATTCACGTATTTTCTGATCAGTTAAACCAATTTTCCATCACATTCTTCTCTCTTGTCTTTCTTGTTTTGTATTTGTCAGCGCCATGATCTCGATAAAGCAGTGCTTTAGAAGACTTTATGTAGTGTATTCTTTTCACATTATCAATATCGTCATGCAAAGCCAGTGGAGTAAATATCTGTATCAAGTGTTGAAAGTATGATCTCTGTTCAAAATGAAGTTAACAGTCACATGATACAAACAACCAACACAGTGCTATTACAGTAAAAGACTATTCCACCTTTTGAAAAGGAAAACAGAATGAATCTAGACCTGTTGTACACATTTGTGAATGAATTGGAAACAGTCTTGTAAAACTAATCCCCAGCCCTTCTTTCTGATTATTTTACCCCCCCCACACATGATTGTCATTTATGAATTTTACATTTTAATGATCACCACCATAGAATTTCGTCACCTTTTCTCATACGTTTGCGATGTTAACAGCCAGGGAAGGTCGCAAATGCCAGAGGACTTGCCGTCGAAGAGTGTCACAAACAGGATACGACAGTACTCGCTAGACAGCGTGGATAGCTTGTCACCTCCAACGACCCCCCTTGCCAAATCCCAACAGGACTCTTCAGCTTTCAAGTTTTTTGAGTCTCATGGAGTCATCCTGCAATCTTCGGTGAGGAATCCATTTTGACTAATGTATTGATGAGGGATGATAAATTGTGTGAAAGCTGCTGTTTATTTCAGTCGGTGTAAGATTCATATGTCACCCCAGGCGCTTACTCCAGTGTAGCCTTCAAAGACAGATCCTTTTACCTCATTGCCAATTTTTTTTTTTGTGGTCGATGGCGTATCATTTACTGTCACATAAACACATTAATGATTCAGTAATTTGATCAAATATATATTTTTTTCCATATTGATATAATGTCCTACAAATTCAAAGTTCTGCTACAAAACATGTTGGACTTTAATGTTTGGTAGAGTTGTTCTAAAGGTTGCAAAAATGGAATTATTCTTTTATGGTCTCTCTTTTCATCTTTTTTTACCAGAAAGGAAACAAGGTGCTTCCAACCAAACCAGATGCTAAGAAAGCTGACAAGGAGCTAAACAACACGAGCAGTCCCAGTTCAAGAAGGAAACACGATGAGTATGCTCATATCAGATCACTTTAAATGTTGCAGTGTTCACTTGATTAATGAACAATCAAATTGGGATGAAGTTGTATTCGATGAAAAGTTAACATTTTGCTGGTTTCTGTCACGAATTGAAAGATTTGATTTATTTATTCTGTTTTTGTTGCCAGTATTTCAAACTTTAGGCATCTAGTCCTGAACCTCTCCTCAACATCCTTTTGTCTCATTAAATGTGATTCCAGATGTCACATATGGTTCTAATTATTTCCCCCCACCATTCAAATCTCTCTCCCCCCGTCCTCTTGGCCAGACATCCTCCCCCGAGATGTTTGTCCACCACTGCCCCGTCCAGTTTTCCCTCCATGTCTCACTGATTTTATAATCTTTAATTTCCTAAGATTTCAAGACCAGGCGGATGAAGATGATGTCTTTAAGGAAGACGGAGAAGATGACTCCCATCATCACACCAAGAGGATCAGTCCTAATCATGATAAGGTTTGACATCATAAAAGGCAGCCTTTCTTTAGCTTTGTTTGTTTTGTTTTTTTTTTTCAAAATTGACATTCCAGTCTCCTCATACCACTTTTTTTTCTTCCAGTTTAGTGAATGAGTCACATTATGTTGTCCTTTGCATCCATTCTAAAGTCATAAATAGAGCCGTTATGGATCTGAGAATGTTAACAGCAGCCTGCAGCTTGTACCCTTGCATCCATCTTAGACAGTTTAGGAACATTTGTAGTGAAAGTGTTTGGGTATTTAGCTTGACATTAAATTAATTTCCCTTGCCTTCGTTGTAACACATCAAGTGTCAATTGCTTCAGTGCCCAATCACTATGGCCTGTGCTGTATGATCTTTGATATAGAATATTAGACAGTGATCTTGTATGAAAGTGAATTTTCGCTTTCAAGGTCATGGCTTGTTTACTGTGCTTATTGGTCTAATTTTAAGTGCTTTTCATATACCAGGAAGGCATTGCGTGCAAGTTTCGCATTATAATTTGGTTACAGTAAAGCTTATACAACCAGAGTTCTTTACATGGCATTCACATTATGCTATTGCTTTGTTGAAGTATGGACAACCTTAACTATGAAAATAATCCTTCCACTTTTCTTTCCCATATAATGTTAATTACAGCCCTAAATTAATAAATTCTCCCAAAGTAGATATATTATCATGGTATAGTTTTGCTTTTAGTAACTAAATTGCAATGCAATGCTGCTTTATTGTCACAAACCCTATGAAAAGAAAAATGGGCAAAGAATAGTGCTTGTATCTTAGCTTCTGTGAGTACATAAGTACTCACTGAAAGAAGTTGTACCACTTAAAGATTCTTGCTCAGGAATGGACTGTTTGAGATGTTATTGTTCAAAATATAAATGTGGCTTTTCTGTTTTCAGGTCACAGAAGGTAGAACCCCACCATCGAGAACACATAAGAATGGAAAGAAAGGAAAGAGGTGAAGCTGATTATTTTAATTTGCAATAATTTGCCAAAAATGCAGCATATTTGGCGAAAAGTGCAACAGAACTAAGTAAGACTTTAGGATTATATTTTGTACGTTATGGCAGGCCAAATGTGCAGTAACAAGAGATGCACTGTGTGTTAACTAAAATGTCTGCTTGTGACCAGCTGTCTTGGAGTCCAAAGCCAGTGACCTAACTATATCACCAGACTTTTTTATTCTTTATGTTTCATACAACAGGATTGGCATGTGTTGAACCATTCTAATCAATAATCTGAAGGGAGTGGATAATCTTGTATTTATTGCTTAGTTATGTTCACCAAATCATAGGCTCTCAACACATAAAGAAGGGTAGTGAAACTTATGGCCCGTGGACCAAATACTCCTAGCAGTGACGAGTGGTTTCAGAGCCGGGCATCAAGGGCACCTGCTCCAACATTTTGGTGCCCCCTCACATTTAGAGTATCCTAACATTTGCAAAACCATCATAATTGTGATCTACAACCTTTATTTCTAAATTCTTCTGTTTCTTATGATGCCATTACTATTAGTTGTTGCTTCATGATAGCAGAACTAAAATATTCATTCCTTGGGAGAATGAGTCTTTCCAGTCATCATGGCATGACTAAAATGAGTTTCTGTACAAAGTTCTGTCTGTTTGGGAATAATGTATACCTTGGTTGTTCAGGTACTCTGTCAAGTTTTCATAAGCTGTACTGTAGGGGTCCCAAACACAATTGCCAGACCTTGTCCCCCCCCCCCCACATGCTTAGTCTGGTCCTGCTGGAGGTCTCAAGTGCGACCCATGTAACAATTTTCAATCTGCCCCATTTTCCGCCCTCACCTTGTTTTTTGATCTCGAAACTGAACTTGACAATGACAATGCAGGATGCGGTACTAATCCAATCTCCACATGGGAAGTATAATTTTCATTATTACCTTACTAGACCACTCATCATTGCCATTTTCCAATTCTAGAGTGTCATTCATAAGTTTTGCGTTAGGCTGGTATGTTTGAAAGATATTGTAACAAACATGACAAAGATTTTGCATCGTCAAATAAAAAAGCTGAAAGTGAGTGAAGAAGGTCAGACATTTTGAGAGAAATGGAGGGACAAATACTTTTTCATCCAGATGGACACCCCAGACTAAGGGGGGGGGGGGGGAAGATGGTTGAAGAGGATGGGAGTGATTGTTGAGGTGAAACACCAAATCATGTACTCCTTTCTGTTCCACTGTGGCCCCTTTGAAGATTACAACAACATAGTTGGCCTCATGATCTAAAAGGTTGGGTATTCCTGTTTTAAAGAATGATTGTGTGGACTGCCTGCCGATCATTATTGGTATGTTGTTGAACATTCAGCACGCAGTACATGCTGTCAGTACGATGTCAGTATGTGACTGTATAGGTGCGGTTACAGTGTTACACCATGTATTTTAATGCATTCCACCCATAGTTAAGTATCCTTAACCAGGCTTCAAATCAATTTCAACACTGTCAAACTTTCCGCGAGCCCCCCTCCTTTTCTGACTCTACGCTACGTATATCTCGCACCCAGCTGGCAATAGACTAGCCGAGTAAAAAAAACGCATCTCTTGAGAGTGATAAAGAGAGATCGTCATTTTTCCAACATTGATAATTTTTTATTTAGGTCAGTTGATCTGGGAGATGAATCAGTACCAACTCAGCTGACAGAACTTGACCTGGATAGCGTTCAGAGAGAATCACCTGTCTTGGAAAAGGTCAGTGAATCATGGTAATTGCCATTTCTAAAGGAATTAAGAATGGAAAGCATGAGGGTGAAGTCTGTTCAATAATTTGTGAAAGATCTGGGTTAATCAGGAAGTGATTATGAAACTAATAAATCGCAGACAGTTTGTACCTTTCATTTTGTTGACATAGATTGTGTCAAGTAAATCTGCTCACTTTGAGGAGTTGCCTCAGGTTAGCTTGCTACATAAGAGGAAATGAAAGTAGGTTTTTCTTGCTGAAGTTCTTTCCAACAAAAGTTTGTTATTATTTATATGTGGGAGAGTATTCCTACCTTTAGCAAGGGTTAGTCAATCACCTTAATCATAACAAAAACTTGAAGAAATAGCTCTTTTGTTATCTTAGGGAAATAATCTTTCTTGTGAATACAGGAAAAACTTCATGCTATCCCTGAGTTTTGTCATGTTAAAATTGGAAAGGCCATCACAGCTTTAGTGGTTGATGGCAATTGTCTTACACAAGTTTGGTCTTCAATCCACTGTGTCAGGCTTTGTTTTGATTGAGATTTTAAAACTGTTTTGAACGGAAGTGATTATTTGGATCTCGTTTGAATTTCAAATCGACTATTTAATTGACAGTATTTTCTTTATCACGTGACACTAAAAAGTCTGGTTACTTCATGTTTCATTTCATCATTTTCCTGAGTAAATAGCAGACTGTTATGATAAACCAAACAGCAATAGTAAATGACTTGGTTCATACTTAACTGGGAATTATAGCAAGAGAGGCAGAAGTCTTTTTTCATTTCTTGGCTCCTGGTAAATTTGTCACAACTCTCTTCATAAATTTCATCATTTTTTTCATTTTCTGCTTGATATCTTTTCCTGAATCAGTTAACAGAGGGTCGTGTTCATCCTCCCAGAACTCGAGCACGGAGTAGAAGCAGAAGCCGAGAAAGGTAAAACTTGTCTCTTGCCTCTCAGATTGTGGTTTCACAACAACCTGAAGGAGCTAATGAGCTTTCTGCGGAGATCATATATGCCATCTTAAAGTTGAGCAGTAATGGAAGATGCAAGACTTGATATTAAAGCAGGATATTATTCCTGCATTTTCAGGAGTACACTTAAGGACTGGCTTTACTTTCATCACCTAAAGCTATGAAAAACTACCATATCATGGTCTGTTTGTCAAAAAATCAATAACAAAATAGCCCAAATTTTAAAATATTTCACCTTTGCAAACCATTCCTTGTGGTTAATGTGGGGAACTTCATCCAAAATAACCACAACATTTTGCCTTTGCATTACAGTTGAAGCAGATAAAAATGAATTGGTAATTCCACTATGATAAACACTCAGTCAGCAAAGTTTCTCCTGAAAGAAGTGTGGCATGGATGTTGCTTCCAGGTTGATATCAAATGGAAGAAAAAGATGGAAGATTAACAATAAAGGCCCTTTTTTTTCAACAAACAGCACTTCGGACTCCACATCCTGCTTTGGACTGTAGTTTCATTTCCAGAGTTTATCTCTCTTAGGACACCAGCAGCAGCATCATTGCTGTCAGGTCAAAGAATGCATAGTAGTTGATTTAACTTGTTAACAGATGCTTTTACCAGAGATTCTTATTCCATGAACTAGTTCTTAGTCGTCATTAGGCTGTGTGAGACCGTCTTGAGTGAGCATTCATTTGATGAAGGTTTCCATTAGCTTTAGCAGCTTCAAATGGGAATTTTTGCCACATTTTGTACCTTATGCAGAAGTATTTATTATTTTATCTTCGCTCTGTAGATCTGAAGGTGGAGGTAGTGTGGGAAGTAGCATTGGAAGTGCAACCACGGTATTGACCAATGGGAGCCTGCAACACTCTTCTCATGATAGCCAACCAGCCACTGGTATCACGCCCTCTCAAGCTAAACACAAAACATCTCCACACAAAGCCCTCGCAGAGGCTGCCATGGCTACGAGACTGAAGAAGCAACTCGCGGCAGATGGGGGAACTCAAACAAAACATCACGACAAGAGGTACGACGCCACCAACCTTAGCCCTGTAAAGACTAAGAATGAACATGCAAAAGAGAAGAGCCAGCATGATTTAACTGCCTCTCCAAAAAGGAAAAAGAAGACAAGGCTCTCCAGCAAGGAGGCCAATGATCTCAGAGTCAGGGACATCGACAGTCCAGAGGTTGGGGTCGTCGAATCCAAACAAGGTAAAAAGAAGACGAGGTTAGCAAGTAATTCCTCCGAAACCGGCCTGGAGAAATCAAAACTGAGCAGTAGAGAAGAGGAGAGGTCACGATCGACAAGTCCAAAAGTGAACCGGCAGTTACCGGACGAAGATGACGAAGACCACCTGGTGCCTTCGCTAGATCTCTCTAGCCTCCATGCTAATGCAGAGTCTGATGGTAAGATGATAAGATCATGACTGCACGTACAAAGTATATCCTCAAAGCAGCAATGATATCTTCTTGTTGATTGCGTGTAGTTAAGAAAGACATAGACAAGAACGTAGAAAAGTGAAAAGATGGAGACCTTAACACACAGCAGATTAAAAAAAACAATATTTGCACTGGGTCCAGTCACTTGCAGTTTATGGTTTGTCGAGTACGTGGATACCCGTAAATGTAACTTGTATTAGATTAGGAGTTTGTTCTGAAGTCACGGAGGACATTTTGCTCTGCACGTTAAAATAACAACCTGTATCTTCGGTACTTGCATGACATGAAGTGTTTTGAGCTTGGAATACATGATGCTGAATATTGTCACAAGTACAATCCGGATTTGGTACACTTTGGATCTGGGAAGCAATGTGAGAACTACTGGGTCCTAACATTTCGATGGGATACCCTGTGCTAACACCATAACAAAGTAGTTGTCACAGTCTAGGGTTGCTTGTAAGTAGTTGACTAGGAAGAAACTCTACCATAACGAGAAGAAATTAAAATAAGTTGAAATAAGAAGTATCCCCCGATTTCTTGGAAAATTTCGGTATTGGTGGCTAAATTTCCAATTGGTAAAACTGTGACTGACTTCCTTGATTATTTCTTTTGTAGAATTTCTGAAACTTGGATTAAAGTGTTATAAGACTATTATTGTCTGCAGTCCCTGCCTTGCATGTACAATCTTTGCCACATGAGTTATTTCATTTTGTTCTTAAAACTTGAAAAAGACAAAATCCATCTCAGTTCTTGTAGTAGTAAAGTCTGCTTCAAGGTGAAAGATTTTAAGCTCATTTTGGAACAGTGTTGTCTCAAGGTTTCTTCTTTTGTGTACTGATAAATTGACTTCGAGTTTGAAAGAGATTTAATGAATGCTGTGGCATGATCAACAATAAGTTGTTGTGTGGTGTCTTAAAATTAGGAAGAAATTTAAGTATCACTCACAAGAAGCTAGGCATGTTGTAAAGCATTCTAGTATTGATTTGCCCTCTGAATATTTTCTTCTCGCAGAACCTATATCTGCTTGGTCCCTTCATCAACGTGCTGATTGGCTAAATAATATGGAAGAACTGACAATTGATGTGAAAGCTGGACCAGTGGAAAAAGTTTCAAGGTAAAATTTTAGAAAAAGAAGCTTTTCTACGAAGGTTTTTTACTTTTTTATGAAATTTGCAATACCAATTGTTAACTTCCATTACCAGTCTTACCACCATAGGCTGTTTTGGCCTGTTGTTGTAAGGTGAGCCCTGAACTTGACGTTTTGTTTTTGTTACCTCTGGCTTGACCCAGACTTTTCCCAACAAAGCAACTTCTCAGGAAAAGTGGAAGAACTTTCTTAACACTTCTTGCATGAGCGATGGCATTTAGAAGGACTTGATGTGATCACTCACTGCACTGGGATAAATGATGGGCTACAAGCCTTTGAATTAAGCCTGACAATGTAATCTTTACTATCTGTCTCCTGTCATATATAGTTAATGCAGAGATCGACTAGCTTCCACTTTTAGATTATCCAGTTAAACTTATCAGCAACAGATGTTCACATTTGGCCATTCTTTCAATAGTTGTTCAGACAATATTTCATACGGCAATGGGCTTAGATCTATACAAAATCAAAGTTATTTGCCTGAATCCTCACACACGCTCCAGTTGTTTGCACTGATCTTTAAACCTCACTATCGTATGTGAAAGTGAACATACTGCAACTTACTCCATGCTCATTTGTCCAATAAAGTCAAGAGATGTGGAAGCTGAGTTGCTGATGAAAATATAGCAAACCTTTTTCCACATAGGCAACTGGCAATGTTTCATCATTTTACCTCAACAACAGTTTGAACAGTCTCTGCCCAAAAGATGATTCATGCAAGTATGATAAGGTGATGTCTTTGACACATTGTACCTCAAGGTACACCACATTAGATGACACATAGTGTAGGATAAATTTAACACCTTTCTCATTTTCTTTTTTCCTCTTTGCTTTATCTCTGTCAACTCTTATGAAACTTGACATCTTTAAAATGTACCACAGAAAGCATAAAGATGCCAAAAATGTCTGTCTTCAGAAATAAAAAAAATTTGCAAAGACCTTCCTCCGTATCAGCAGCGGTTTATCTTTCAGCAGGTCGTAATTCTCTTCATGGGTGATGCCTTACATAAGAGTGGAAACAGAAGATAGGTGGTAACCATGCAACCAATTTTAAGTTGTTTCCATTCCCCATTTTCTGTCATCTAGTTTCGTTTTTTTTTTTTTTGACAGAATGTTTTGTTGTAATAAGGTGTCACTGTAGCACACGATATAGACCACAAAACACGAGTAAAACAAGTGGTTTGCTTCTGTATGTTTTATGTGACTGACGTGAAGTTTACTTTTAGTTGCATACTCCTCCGTTTCCTTTTTTTTTTTTTCCTTTACCCTTTTTTTTTTTTTTGAGAGAGAGAGAGAGATTGTGAGGATGCTTACTCTGCTTGTACCAGTATCATTGGTTGTTACTAAAATATCGTTTACTTCCAAATACATAAGTGGATTTCATGTTGTCTTTTGTCCCTTTCATGTTCATTTAAATCCTCTCCAATCAATTTATTACCCTTGGTTTGCTTTCATTTTGTAAAGTCAGTGACAGGTATTTTATCGTGTTTATTGCTTTCTGCCTTTATCAGCATTAATTTTCAATGGAGTTTAATAGGCCTGCTTAGAGTACCTATTTCCTTTGACTGCACGGTGCTTTCAGGTTCTGTGTTGTAATATTCTTTTTGCCTGCTCTTGTAGTTAACGTTTTAGAGACTCAAAGTTCTTTAGGTTAACTAAATAGGTCAACAGTTTTCATGTCGCCTGCACACAGTACAGTTAACGCTGACCTTTTTCAACTTTCCCAGTTGAATTTGCTTGGCAAAGGGAAGATCTTCACCAATTTTTTTTTTTTTTTTTTGCAGGGGGAGGGCAGTGAGGGAGGCAAGAAACAAGATATGTTTCATGGAGGATGACAAAGGAATGGATTGCAAAATAAAAAGAATAGCTATGATAGTATAACGAGCTAGACCTTCCGATCTCGTTGAATCAAGAAAACTCAAACCCAGGTGTCTTAGTCTTTTAGATGTTTGGATTATATTAAACCTTATTTACAGCAGATCTGTTATGTAAGTAGATAGTCAATATCATAATGACATGACTCACTCTCACCCAGAGGTATTTTGGAGGCACTTAAGTTTACCTTCTGTTCACATACCTTCCATCTTATCCTCATACATAACTTTCAAATTCTATTCTGTGATACAACAAGTTACCTCTGTATTATTAAGATCAGCTAGGAGTGCAGTATCTGCTAGATTTAGAAAGCATGTTTTCAGATGTTAACAATAGCAGCCTTTGTTCTTCACACCTGTCCAGCATAGGCAACTGTATAAATTATTTGATATCGCTCTTCCCCGACCCATTTTCCCTCCCTTTTATTGGTAAGACTTACTGTTCTAAATGTGAAAATGTAAGCGATTTGCGGTGCTCAGTCGATGTTTATCGCAGTATCATCACCTCTCTTGTGTTTTGTATTCAATGGTAAGTGTTGTTCATTGTCTTTTGGATGCCTTTTTTCTTTCCTTATTGTTTCTCACAGGAGCTGGGAGGAAGCCCCCCTCTCACCCAGGGCCAAAGATACACCCCCCTGTTGGGGAAGGTGAATCCTTGTCTTTGTTTATTTCTTTCCACCTTTTACTTTTTTTCCCTTACACAATTTTTCACCCTCTGTCATTAATGTCATCATGTTCTCTTTTTTTGTTCCAATGTATTGTCAATTTTGTTTTTCATACTGTTATTATTAGTATCAAACTAATGCCACCACTCCAGCTACTCAAGAATCAGAGAAATTTGACCCTAGAATCATTGGGTCAATATTTAAAATTACCTCCTCGGTGATGTTTTCTTGATCAAGGACCTTACATAATTTTTCGTCCTAAGATGTTTTTTTTTTCCCCGTTTCTGACCTGTACTTGCACAGAGCCAGAGAGTGTCGGTATCCATCCGATCCGACTGATGGTACCAGTTCAGCACACACTGGTGGCAGCAGTTTGTTACAACTTCGGAGGAGAGATTTGTGCAATTCATTCTTTGTAGTTCAGTGCTTTTTTTTTCTCTCGATGCAAGTTGAGATTTCTCCTGTCATTTTGATAATCATGGATTCACTTTCCTCCTGTTTGTTTTTGTTCATTTAACTAAGTGATGCAAAATGTATGAAATGAACACACTATTTTCATGACTGGTGGAATATAATGACTGGTGGAGTATGTATCTTTGTCGTACAAGCAGCTACCTGGGAAAGCTAAACTGCTGTGCATTTGTCGCACTCTTCACTGGTATTGCATCACTTTGTTTCAACTCTTTGGTCCAGCACCACTTTTATTAATCTTTATCTCCTTTTGATACTTTTCTCAGTCTGTATGAAACTGCTTGGTTCATCTAATAGCATCTTCTATTACAGACCTGTTGTGTTTCTTTGCTTCAAAGGATGGAAAAGGCCTTTCTTCTCTAGTCATGCCTATTCCAATATTTACATCGGTGAGGCATGACCAAAATGTCATCACCAAGCCGGAGGGAAATTTCAATTTGTCCCTCCATCGTCTGTGTATTTAGTTAACTAAATAAAAAATTATTAGTGTGTTTGGGAGAAGAAGAATCAACCACATTCTCTTCGCATAACTGTTCACCTTTAAAACATAAAAAGAAAAGCAATCAATCCAGCATTTCTTTTTGGTGTCAGAAAGTTTCCTTTTGATGTTGAGTGGATATCCTCTTTCATCTTTTTAGTTTGCATGGCTCTTTTTGCAGAATCCTTCTGATAAATTCCTTTTGTCTTTTGAAACCTCTCTTCTGTTCGATCCAATCTGCTGAGTATTTCAGAATGTAAAAACTCGTATCCTTCTTCTGTTTAGTTATGGGAAGGACATCAATATGCCTCCTTCGCCTCCATCCAAGCAATCGGTTTCGTTTTGGTACGTATGCATTGGTGTATCACTCAATGCAAACCCCTTGCTCTTGCAACCATCTTGATTGCCGTAACCATGGCGACCTCCACCGCAGCTACCCATCATTGGTACTATTTTTGACCAGTGTTCCCCTTTAAGAAGGTTTTTTTTTCATACACTTGTATTTCCTGTGGGTTTTTTTCTTAACATTTTTTACCTTTCATCACATAAATCCCTTAAAGGTCTTGTGACATGCATCTAGAAAAGAGGTGACTTCATTCAGAGGTATTGAGTGAACCCCCGAATGAAAATCCATTGCAAATCACCTGTGTCGTCTATTAGCATTGCGGAGATACGGCTGTCAAAGTTCGATGAAAATGCAAATCTGATGATGTTAGAGTATTGCACAGTATATATTGTTCCTTAATTGCTTGCCCTCTGGCGTACATCTATTTGTAAGTGACATCAGCATTTGCGATTGCGAAGAAGAAAATACAGGCATCAAAAATAGAACCCCCTGTGAATACAAGTTGTTGATTGTCTTTGGTATAAAAGATAAGTAAACAAAGGATAACATAGATATATCATAGGAGTCCATCGGTTGGCATCACAAAGTTGCATACTTATACAATGTTTATTCATGGTGAAGATGTAAGACAGGAATTTGCCCGTAAAATTGTCAACATTTGATAGATTTTGATGGAAGTTGTGGCTACTTTTAAACTCGTTCAAAGATTAATACAGTCAATTCTTCAGACTGTCATTTTCATGTCACATGACCTTTTTCATCTTTGGGGTTCATATAGGTCGATCCAAGTTATTGTAATTATGCCATTCATAGTTTGTTTAACATGGAGATGAAAGCTGTTTTGTTAGAAAACCAAATGAATTCCATTCTTTTCTCTTGCTTGAAAGCTTCCATGTGGTGAAGAAATCAAAATGACTTCCTTATTTTGCCAGAGCTCTTTCGCACATTATTATTAATAATGCCATGATTCCTTCATAATACAAGCAGTAATTCATTTTTTTTTATGAAATCTTTCTACTTATATTTTGGAGAATGCTTCGTTCCAGCTCCCATAATTAGTGGTTCCTGGACAATTCCAACTGGACAATTTCCAGTGGATAGCTCCCGCTGGAACAACTCCCTCAGACAATTCCCAGTTTGGAGGATTTCTCCATGGACAATTCTCACCTGCCCTAAACTGCACCCTAACCCTGTTCCTTAAGGAATTCCTCAGAGTGGGGGGAGTGGGTAGTTTCCTTACAGGGAATCCTCTGGGTTGTGAATTGTCTAGGTGGAATTTGTCTGGGGAGGTTTGAGGAGATATTGCTGTGGGAGAAAGTGTTCCGTCACATAATTAATACCCACAAAGCTTGCCACATTAGAAATAAAAGTACAGAAAATAGTAGACAAGATTGACTTTGATTTGATTATTAATAATCTAATATTCCCAAGCAGTGTATATGCACAGTGGTTTAGATATCATCACATTCTGTTATTATGTATATTTTTTATTGATATTCAGGAATATTTGCATAGTTAGTATGCTTCCTTAGAGCCCAATCAAATATAAATCAGTGACAGTGATACTCTGAAAAGTTATTAGAGATGGTTTTATTAGTTCGAAGAGTTAGTCTCAAAGTAGTATTTGCCGTGGTCTTCCGACAGTTGTCAAGTGAATGTTAAATTGTATTTGCCAGTTTATTTCATTTATTTTTTTATTTTTATTACAAATTTTACATTTGAACAGTAAGGAACAGGAGAGTAGTAAATCATGTGAAAGGAAGTGCACTTAGAAATCCTGTTAGGCTTATCAGGTAGTGACATTCCCTGAGCAAAGAAGATGGAATAAGCTCCTTAGAAGAGAAAAACAAAAGAGACAAACAATAGATAAAATCATACCAGCCCATACATTTGATACCAAATGGTATTAATAAGATAAATTTGGTGAGAAAATTTGTGAAGTTTGCTGAATAACACCATCAATGTCAATTGCATTGTGTTTCATACCATTGCAAATTGTGTCTACAACTTACACCTTTAGTGTGTCCTGAAACACAGTGTATGTCCATGCAAACTTGGTTATTCATATGTTTGTGTGCAACACCTGAAAGACTTGATGTTGATAGCACAACTGCCCAAAGATAACTTTGTCCATGATATCAGCTTGATTTCCTGCAGATCCTCAGAATACCAGAGAGTCTGTCTTATCTTCAGGGAGAAACAAATTCTTGCCATTTGTGCTGATCACTCAAAAAAAGAAAACCAAACAGTGAGCTTGTGAAAGAGAGATGGTGGTTGGGAAGGATGTACCAGGCATCAAATATTGTTAGTTTATATTCTGACATGATTTTAGGGTCAATGTCACATTTGCTACTTAATAAAAAGCCTGTTACATAAAGGTAAACTTTAGATCTTCATCAGATCCAGCAAGTAATGATCTTTTGTAACAAGTAGTAAATTTAAGATGTTTATTTCATAACTAACATGAGTCACATGACTTGTAATTCCTGCTTTTTTTTTTGCGATATCATCAAGTCCAAAGTCAGTCTCCTGCACTTCCATTCTCCATCACCACTCCCTCCTGAGCCTTTCCACCACCTTTCGGCAGGCAATTGTTTCTCAGATTTAAAGATTTTGCTATTCACCTATTAACTTATAAAGACTTAACTTTTTTTTTGCAAATGTAACCTGCTTGCATGACAAGTCTGCACTTTCTTTTTCCCCCTTATCCCTCTTAATTTTTTGTGCAATCTTTAAGTGTGATGTGCCCTTTGATTGGACGGAGTCCACTTCTTCCTGTTATCTTTGATGCCACTTTTCTTTTTTTGAAAATTTGTGGTTTCAACTGGCATACAACCCCTGAACCAACCTCAAATTTTGCAGAATGCCATATTCCAAAAATCCCTGTTTTGTTATTTAAGTGAGTTTTCTCTCATACATGTTCTAAAATATAGTTTTGTGTGGAGTTTAAATAGCAAAGTAACAAAGTTTGTACCATCTACCTGTGATTGAAGTTTCGCTTAGTTTTGAGATGCGGTAAAATTGTCAACAAATTCACTGTTCATCTCGTCATTGATTATTTGATTCAGTCGCTAAGTGAAAAAAAATGCTAATTCATGACATAATTTTAATGTTATCAGTGAAAGTGCACATTTGGGAGCATTTTGAAAGTGACGTTTTTATTCAGCTGTGCTGAACCATACAAGGACAACATTAAATTGGGCAAAATTGTAAAAAAAAAACACATTCAAAGTGTAGGCAATGTGCAAGCAACTCACTTTGTTCCAATTTCAAATTTATTTCTCATATGTTTTACAAAGTAGTGCAGTTATTCAGTTGACTGTTGCTATGTACATTCATTTCCACACTTGATACTACAAGTTTGATTACAATGACTATCATTCACTATGATACTATCATCAGATTTCATTGGGCTGTTTAGCTAATGCACAACTTGGCAAGAGTCAAATTTCACAGTTCACTCACAGAGTTGAGGCATTTCTGTGAATGCCAATTTCTGTCAGTTAGTTTGGAGGTGCTTTTATTCTGGTAAATTGATCCACAACCATATCATTGAACCACTCAGTATATTAACATTCAAAAATTCTCTGAGGCATTTTTGTTTTACCACTCTCTTCAAGGATAAAACACATATAACTATGATATGCACATATGCTTACACTGTACCTGTGTATATAGCTGCTTCCATGTTTACCCTGGGGGCTTGAGATCACCTGTGGTATGAAGAGTTTATTTTTTTTTTTCACAATTTCTGACTGTTGTGATTCCTGTTTGTAGGAGATGTTTCTTCTCCTATCATTGCACTGTTGCCAGTCTTCTCATCTGCCATCTTCCTTTCTTTGATAATATGCCCTTTGCAATTTTATTTTTATTGTTTCCAGAGAGGTCTGATTTATCTCTTCCAATCATAGACTCTCTCAGCTCTTCAGATTGTACTTTTGTCACAAAAATATAGAAAAATGGAAATGATAATTTTTTTTATTAGAGTAATGTTTGTATGTTAAAAATACAAATAATGTCTTAATTACAAGACAAAATTGGAGGTTTGGATCTTAGTACCCTACAAAAAATATTGTTAATGTCAAAAGGCTGTGAAGAAGTTGAGTTGATGATTCAGCTTGGCTTCAGTGGTGCACATAAACAACGTTCTTTTTCACATTCAAACTGATTATCTGTTTTCTGATCTTTTGTCCAGAACTGTTTAGGATCATTAATTCCATGTGTTTATTCTTATCTTGACAGTGAAATTGAACATGTTTTGAAGTTACTGCAGCGAATTGAAGAAAGTGGGTGTTAGCAAAAAGTCGCACATTTTTATACTGCCCTTGTGAGATACATCAGGTTTCAAAATCATCTTACTCTAGCACTGTAGTCATCAGCTTCACAAATGAGATGCTGTTTGAGTCACTTTTTGCCTCCAATCCTTTTAAAAGGAAAATGTAGTCACCCCAGACTGAATAAGTATGCCTACCCATGCCATTTCATGAATGGGCTCTTTCTCATTATATGATACCATGTTTGTCGTTGAATTGCTTAGTTTTGCAGCATAACACCTTGCTTATGCAGTACTGATATTCAACAACATCCTGAAATATACTTCTTAGAGAAATGAGAAAACAATTGCAAAATTTTGATATTTCAAAATATAGTAGGGACGACTGCTTATTCCCTTAGATCGTCGGATCTTTGAGGTAGAATTCACCTTACTTTTAAAGATTTTAAAGGGGAAAAGCATATCAGGAAAAACTATCAAGGAACTACTCTGTGTCTTAACATTTGCATTTCTTTGGTCCCATCACCAGTGTTTACATTGATAACTGGATTGACTTAAGGCCGCCTCCTGATGTGAGAGGCAGAGAAAGTGTCTTCGTCATTCATTAATTTGATGTCACAAACTCAGATGAAAATGTGAATAAAAAATAGAACATATCTTTGAAGCAGTTTGATGAAAATTATCAACTTCTGCTGGCAAGTTACATGGAGGTTGTCAAGATTAAACCATATTAGTAGCTGATTTAGAAAACAATTGTTGAGTAAAACTTTGTAGAATGTTTTTTCAGGAAAACTGCATGTCTGCTGTACTGCTAAATTTTTACCCATTTTGATGCTTTTAAATCAGCAGCTTCTTGGTGGATTAATAATTCAGCTTCTTTTGGCTGAGCAGAATATTTTTTTTCGAATGCTTGTTTCATTCTTGTTGAAGGTTCAGCAGATTCCATTTTGGTAACATCATGGCTTTGGGAGAGCTTTGGTCATCTGCTTATCACACTCTTTCGACGTACCTTTTTTCGCTTTTAATTGTTGAGCAAATTCTTGCAAACCCAAAGTTTGTACATCGTTTTGTCCCCCATTCACTTTATGTCATCTGTATTTGTTCAATTGTAAAAAACCAAGTTTGCATAAACATTTAGATTAATATTCATCTCTTCGCTTGTCAGTTCAACTGCAGATAGAACCCATGACAAACCGATGGACAAATCCCAGAACATCAAACAGCTGACAAGACAGGTACGGAACCTGAAAAGGAGAATACGTCAGTACGAGGAAGAGTACATTGAAAAACATGGATATAAGGTAAAGGAAGCCTCTCTGCCTTTTATGGTTACCAGTGACTTACCTAAAACATGCTAGAATATCAAACACACACATGTGTGTATCCCTTCAATCTATAAAGCAAGGTTACAAAGTTCAGTATTTTTCCCACCAAGATGCTAGAAAGAATTTTGAAGATTTGGTCAGTTCCTTATACTACACTTTCATTTCCCTTGTACCAAAAAATAGTTATGAATTGGAACCATTTAATTTGTTGCTATTATTCTGTGCTGGGACTATTCTAGGCAGATTTAAAACATTATTGCCTTTTGATTACAATTCTTATCTCCATGGTAATATGAATATTATTGTGTACAGCAGTTTATCATAAAAATGCTGACGTCTGTTAAATAACTCAGACTGTGGTCAACTGATTTCTAGCGTGGCATCCTGAGAAAAACTATGATCACCTGATGTATTTGGCAACCTTGAGAAGAATGTTCTACAAACCCCTTGACCTTTAATGTTGAAAGCTATTTGATGCTTGTACAACTATCTCACTAGTAAATTTACGATGTGTTCCAGTGATGTTAAAGGTTCCATTTCACTGTCGTACCCACGGAGAAAAAGTTGTTTCTCTAAAAACTTTCCTCCTTTATTTGTTCCTATTTTAGTCTTCTTTAGTTATTTGTAGATAGACATGCACAAAAGAAATCAATGAAATGATTCAGATGGATCAAATATTTACATACTACTTTCAATGCAGTCCAGTAAAAACTGTTTGCCTTTCCTTGTTAAGCCCTCGACTGCCGAGAAAGCTGCCGAACCTGAAGTGAAGAAAATGATGAGGGAACTCAAGAAAGCTGCAAAGCAACTGAAAGGTAAAAAACAAGCCCAGCAACTTTCTGGGACGTGTTCTTTGGTTTTGTCCAACTTGAAATTATTTATGCCATCCGAGGTCCACCTTGCTTTGTACCTGACAGTTTTGGTGCTAAACCCTTTCGCAGTCACTTATGTAAGGTTACGTATCCTGAAAAGTTTCCGTTCACAGTCACATATGTACTAGTACATAAAATTTCAGTGTTCCATGTGATGTAGTTGACTGAAAGGGTGGTGTCCAGGAAGTGAACATTGGCTGTGAAAGGGTTAACACAACATGTATGAATCCTCACCATATGTGCACAGCATTGCAGATAACAATTTGTCAACAAACTTTGATAACAAACTGTCATCTGTGCTTGAATAGATGTCGATATAGTATGAGATCCAGTATCCACAAGGGTTGCATTTATTGGAGTGCTTTGTTTGGAGTCAGAAAATTTACATGACTTAAAGCATCAGTGTTTGTTTCAAATGTGTTGGCCAACAAAATGCCTCATCCCTGTACAATTTTTGATTGGCGATGTATGGCAGGTTCGTAAATCACATCAAAGTTTTTAGCTCACATACCAAGTGTGTGAGGTGTTAGAATGAGGCTGATGTCGTCAACTTTTTTCAAAATTCTTCTCTTTCTTCATTTTTTGATTCCTTGCCGTAGGGAGGGGAATCTATGCAGTCATGATGTCGTGTGTGGGTATGTATGCGTGTGTGTGTGTGTGTGTGACGGTTGCTCGTAAACACTCTATCTCAAGAAGGGTAACTCTGAGTAATTTCATTTTTGGCATGTTGGTTGCCCATATTGAGTAGATGATCCCTATTGTTTTTGGTGTCCAAATCTTGCATATTAATGAGGTTATGGGGTAAAACATAAAAAATGTTAAAACTGCCATAGTTCCTTATCCGTGGGTCAGATTTGTTTTAAACTTGATAAGGTTGTCTGTTATTAACAGGTTCACGACCCTGTAAATTTAATGCTTATCAATAGAGAGGAAGGGATAAGTTTTCACTATAAAACAATAATAATAGCCTAAACACCATTATTGTGGTTATTATAAACTACCGTACAAATATATATTGATCTACATTGTGCAATAGCAAGTGTTTATTCTCTCGCACACAGTTAACTCAATGGGATTGCTCCCTGCAGTACTGCATTTGTAACTTAGTGAGTAACGTCTAGTGTGGGGGGCTAATAAGTTGTCCAGAGAGAGAGTCTTGGTATGGGAGGTCATGGGGTCAGATAGAAAAGCATGCAATATGGAATGTTAATGGGTTTATGAAAAAAATGAAGAAAATAAAAAAACCATCTGTTCTGTCATTTATTTGGATAATATCAGTTTCCAGAGGAACAGCTGGTAGCAGAACAAGGTTTCTTAACAATCAAATTGGAGTGCTTTCAATCATATTTCACAATGTCGGAAAAGATGGAGGAAGCAAAAATATTGGGGAGGAATCATAACTTAGGGTCAACTTACCAGTACTTTGAGTGTGTTAAAAGCTACTTGTAACAAGGAAGAAATTATCCTGGTGGTTTACGAAGAATTTTGAGGTAAATATGGCAGACAAGCTGAGTTCAGATGAGGTAAGGTTGAGTTATTTGATTCAACTAACAACAGGCAAGACTAGAAGCAGCATTGATTACTGTGTGTTTCTTGGAGCTCAGAGATAATCTTGACTGATTTCATACCGTACTCATACTGTGCTTGATGTGTGGGTTGTATGGCCTGGGTAGGTGATCCCTATTGCTTTTGGTGGACATCAAATGTCGCAGTCATTTTAGGTCACCAAAATAAAGGTCATTTTGGGTTAAAGGCTTGTGGTGTATCAAGAAAAATAACTGCAGTTGATCTTATACTTGTCATTTGAATAATTCATGTTTGTTGTAATATAACCATGTAGCAAGGAATCACAAAGCCTTTTGGCTTTCTGGTTGAGATATTTGTCTGAAATTTGTTCAGTGTGGTTTTTTGGATAGATGTATCTTTTTCCACCTAATTACATTTCGATTTGCTTAATTTCTAGGGGAGTTGCAATGTAATTTGTGGAGGAAAAACAGATTTTTGGTTGTTCTTTTGCACACGGCACTCTAACTGAACAGGTTTAGCTGGAGAGCTATTCTGTGGTCACTCTAGTAAACAATAGTCAAATTTTACGGTTGGTCTGGCCAGCCTATCTGCCCTGTGGGTCATCAAGTCCAACTGAACTGTCACCTATCGCAAATTAGAAAGTAAAGCATGTGGCTGAGCGATCATTGTAAACTCTAAAGATAGGTTGGTAAACAGAGTTGATTTGTCCATCATCAACACTGCAGTGTTTTTTTTTTAAAACCATGTACATTCTAATTTTACAACCATTGCAAAAATCTAGTCCAGCGCACATTTCAATTCAGATCCAGCCAAAGCCAGCTCTGACAGGATCTGAACATTATCCATTGCATCCTTACATATCACACAGCCGAAAGGAGTTTTAACCTTCTCTACAGACCATAGCTGGTACACCTAATGCCATTTTTCAACATCACATGTCGAAATTAATATACTACACTAGCAAATTACATTGTCATAGGCTTGATGGTGTGTCAACTAGATACTTTTTGTGTGTAACATTTTGTCACCTTAAGTACTGTACTTTCATTTTGCAATGCTGCAAACAAAGATTACCTCTACTTAGTTCAGTGACTGCCATAAGTTTCGACACCCCTATGTTCCGACACACTTATATTTCGACATGTACACTTAAATTCCGACAGCAGCGGCTGATCAATGCATCATTACTATGCCGAGCATCATAGCAGGGACCCAGAATGGTGCCTGATGTAATGAATGTGTTGTAACATATGAGTGTCAGAACATGGGGTGTGGGAACAAAAGTGTGTCGATCAGTACATAGGGCTGAAACCCTATGTTCAATTGTGTGAGCTACAGCTGCATTGCTGCACTAGTTTAATAATTGTCGACATATTGAGGGATAGAGAATTGGAGTATGGTAACGTCAAATGGAGGGCTTTGCCTTCCTTTTGCAGGTGCATGGTGCAGTGCTGCCTACGGTTCACATTGCTTCCATAGAATAGGGCCTTTATCAACAGAGCAGGATTGGAAGTTAAATTGCGAGCTGCTTCCTCCAAAGCCACTGAGAGGCCTTGTAAACAAAGAGAAATAATTCAAGCTTGTGGTGATTCTTTGAGGTGATGCTGTTGGGAATTCATTCTTCATCTGGGATGGGGGGAGGGGGGGAGAAGAGGGAGGAGAGATTACAATGACACTGTTGAGTAAGCATACCAAGGAATCTCTTATAGTCAGATCATGTTTATCATGACCCTTGTTTACTTTGGTTTACCTTTACGCTCAATTGCAGCAGATGAAAAATGTCACCCTACTCCTTTTCTTTCTTAGCTGCCAAGGAACAGAGTGAAGAGAGTAACAAACCATTACACAGTACCATGCCTCCATCTACAGTGACAGGGGGCAAGAAGAAACACATGCAGGATGACAGCAATAGTGAGTCCAGTCTGGTTGAGAGCCTGAAAGATGCCATGGACTTGGCTGAAGAATGGTTGAAAGAGAAGAGGAAAGAGGCAGGAAGGATGGATGATATCTTTGTGAGTTTGCATCCTGATATACCAGTCAATAGTTGGCCCATTCTGTCCTATTTTGATTACTTTATTTTAACATTTATAGAATGCCAATGCTGATAATATGTCTCAGTTTATTTTGTGTGCAGTTGTGTCTGAGAATGAACAGAAAGTTCACAGGACCTGTGTGGCTGTAGTGAGAGTGTTAGGACTAGTAGGAACAAGATGTGGACCTTGGATGCATGACTATATTGTATTGTCTTGTTGTTGATGGGTAATTTCTTCAATCAGTGGCAGAGCTACCATGTAGTCAGAGGGAGCGATTGCCCATCCCCCTTGACTGACTCAAATGGATTACCGGCACCCTTTTCAGCTTTTCACAGGCACCCTTTTCGACTTTTGGGGAATCATAAAGAGAAAAAAAGTAAAAAGATAGAAAAACAAATGGATGAGGAAATTAAAAGAGAAAGAAAAGGAAATGCAAGTTTGAGTTCTTGAAACACCTTCCAGATCCAGGAAATAATGATGTTGGTCCCCATATTCAGTGTTTAAAATTCAAGCAAGTAGAGTATTAATCTTGAAATGTACAAATTTTATCAGGCTTTCACAGAGGAAAACTTCCAGTAATGTAAGGGCAATTTCCAGCGATCGGGGGGTACATTCATGTAATTTTTTTCTGGTATGTTTTGATCCAACCAAAGGTGGCATTCCTCATAGTCTTTTTCACAGTTCTCAGTCCATCCTTAGTTCGAAACTCTGGGTGCACCACTGCAATAGTGGAATTGTAGTTTTGTATCTCACTATTTGTCAGACTCATTTATGCCCCTCATTCATGTCTCAGGTTTATGAAGAAAAAAAAATTCTAGCTATGCCCCTGGGGCACACGTCAAGCCTCTTGACCCCCCTGCAATGAACCCCAATGACTTCAATGCTCTATTGAAAAGAAGTGGAGATTAAAGATGTTCAGCCCTCCCCCAATATTTGCCAAGTGCTGAAAGAATGAAATAAGGATGCATGATTTATTTTGGTTCGTGTATCATCTTACCCCATCTGATATGTAGGCCTTTTACCATTTTCATAGGTTTATATTTGTTCTCATTTGTTGAGAAATTTGCAGACATGAGATCCCTATTTCCAGACACATGCAGCTTAGAACACCCTGGAAGTGCCATTCCCAGCCATCTGGGGAGTTTGAATGAGCCAAAATATTTCTTGTACTCTCCATGCCAACATGGATATTCCTGCCGACATTCCTCCCCCTTTAGTATCTCCTTTGGTGCCACCTGCGTTCATGTTGTTTGCAGAGTGTTGGGTGTCTCCATCATACAATGCCCCTAAGAAGCTATTATCACCCTTTCTGACAGAAACTGCACTAGCTATGCCAGTGCATTCAATTCTGACCTCGTGTTCAGATTCCTCCTTGGCAGTGTCATTTTATGGGCAAAACTGATTCATGTGAGATTTACTTTTATGTGTTTGCTAAATAAGGATAAGATGGAAGAGGGGATGATCTTTGAGCTAAAAGACTCCCTTTGTCAAAAACATTTCAACCAGTATTTGATTGTTTTCTCGTAACTCTTGAATGTTTGCTTCTATCGTCACCAACAGGAGATGAGCAAGAGCGAAGTCCATGATGAGAAAGTCTCGATACAGAAAGTGCTCCTGCAGCTGGAGAATAAGTATGGTAGACCTGTAAGTATATAACAGAAGAAGAAGTCAATTCTGATGAGAGGGGGGAGCGTCTAAGATCTTATGTTTTATTCGTTGCTTCTGTCTCAGTGTCGTGAATTTTATCATAGGATGTGCTTTTTGATGAAAAGAAAGTAGCCTTTATCATTTATCTTTCCTTTTTCCCTTCCATGAGGTACCAACCTGGAAAACAATGTTTACCCCATGTTTCTGTCACAAGTCATTTTACCAGTTGAAGTTTTAATTATGGTAAAGAGAAGATTGAACTGACAATTTGCGTAGAAGTCATGCATGTTTACCAAAAGACCTGGATGTGCTAAAATTATTGTTTAGCCTAACTTTGCCAATTCTTTTGTTTATTTTCGGACAAATAAACCGTGGTATGGTAGTTTATATTTTTATACAACTCTAGGGTGTGTAGTCAGCCCTTTGGTACACTTTAGAAAATGCTGGAGTAGCAGCACATCCTGCTTTAAGCTGATTCCATTGTTATCAGTACCATTTCTGTAACCAATATTTGGGTAAGAAATGACTGGACGCTTCTTTTGCATTTTATGGTTCTATTTTATTTTGCAGTGAAAGAATCAGTAGGTAAAAAGGGAGGGAGATGGATACACCACTGGTATCAATTTTGATTCATAAGTGTTCATTGAATATCTATCACATCTACTTGCTACCTAAGACAGTAAAAAGTGAAGACTCAAATTATCTTAAGGAACTTTAGACATTGTTCCTTGGGAAAATATCGTACTCTTATCATGGTTGTACATATTTGTTTACTTCACTTCTCACTTATTTGTCTCAACACAACAACTGCTCTTCCATCTACTATGTTAAGATTGCAGGTAACCTTTAAGATGTGTATCATTCAAATACTTTGTTCTTTTTTTGTTTGTGTTCTTTTTCTGTTGTATAGACAACCAGAGAAACCAAGGAAGTCATGAAACCGCTTTATGACAGATATCGGAACTTAAAGAGGCTCATAGCGAAGTTTGTAAGTGCTTTATGTCCAAAGGGCATATTGATTATTCAATTAAGACAACCTGTTTGTCTTTGTCACCAATAGGAAGTCAATTGCAGTTTACTGGGATTCTTTATAAATGTAGCTTATTGAGTTACCAGGGTGTTTTAAAATAGAATGGTGCAATCACAATTAAAAAAAGGTAACTGTGGAATTTCTTTGAAAATTTTGTATTCTCTAAGACAGCAAAGGTTGTCAGGCAAAGGCAACATTTCTATGTACACTGTTGAGTTTGTTGCTGCATCGGTAGTTTTATTTCTCCTAGAATGCAAACATGATCTATGTGCTGTGTTGAGATCTCCTGGGATGATTCAGTATATATTTTCCTAGAATTAAAGAAAGAACATGAGAGTAACATGTAGCAAATGGAAAAATACAATTCTCAAACCACCACTACCTTTTGTATGTAACCATCACCACCACCACCTCCAATGTAGCCATCACTATCCCCTAACAATGTAACCATCACCACCATCTCCCAATGTAGTCATCACTACCACCTCCCGATGTAGTCATCACTACCACTTCCCGATGTAGTCATCACTACCACCTCCCGATGTAGTCATCACTACCCCCTACCAATGTAACCATCATCACCGTCTCCCAATATAGTTATCAATACCCCTACCAATGTAACCATCACTACCACCTCCCAGTGTAGTCATCACTATCCCCTAACGATGTAACCGTCACCTTCTAGTGCAGTCATCTCTACCCATACCGATGTAACCATCACCACCACCTCCCACAATGTAACTATCACAACCACCTCCTAGTGTAGTCAACACTACCTCCTACCGATATAGCCATCACTACCACCTGATATATCTACCACTTCCTGATGTAACTGTGTCACCATTACCTGGAATTGTAGTCACCACCAATTCATGACCTTCTTGTGAGAGTGTTTCATCTTGGAGATGTTTATTCTCCATTTAGTGATATTAAAAAAACATGATGTTTACTATTGTGTTCTTTGTGTTCATATAGGTTTGACATTTATTCAAATCCTTTTGTTTTTGTTCAATTCAGGAGGTAAGGAGGACTCTAGCTGAAGAGGTTGTGGCAGCATCCCCACCGAATCTAAATACCATCGATGAACATGAAGAAACAAAGGAATTTACCCCAAAACAATTGGTAGGTCTCTTCATCTGTGTGAATTAGTCATTTGGTTTTTGTTTTCATATTTCTCTTTGTGTTCCCTTTTCATTTCAAGTTCACATAGAGGTCACCCAGATGCTGTTTTGTGTACCATAGTAATAAATTTTACTGAAGGGTCCAAAAAAATTCATGCACATTTTGACCCACAATATAATGATAACCATTATGTAATTATCTGTGATGCAATGTTTGCCATTGTCCAATGTTTTTGCTTTACATATTGGTTGCTGCGTTTAGATAGCCTTTGCTGCACATCACATGCTGTTAAAAGTGTTATTACATCTTTCAAATCACAATGCATTCTTGCATTTTTTTTTGTCCATTTTTTAATTTTATTGTGGTACCCCATTTTCTAGGGCACCATTCATGCAATGTACACTGAGGAAGACCTGGAACCATGTATGGTGACTCAGGAAATACCATCAGGAGTCATTGGCCAATACAGAACGCTGGACCCCGACGAAACTCTTCAAAGTCCAGTGGATCTGAGTGGCCGTGCTGATAGTCCACTATCCCCTGACTCTACTGCTAACTTTAAAAACCTTGCCGATGCTTCCCTGTGAGTTTGCTTTCATTTCAAGTGGTAGGACTTGCTGGTCAGGATCTAACAGAGATCTTGGGCGGTCATTCCATTTGCAAAATTTCTAATCAATCCTTATGATGAGCTGGAAGAATAAATATATTGGAAATGGGTGGGTCCAACTCCTTTTTGAGGGTTTTGGAATGCCAGTTTTCTCATTGTTACATCAGTCTGTGTTTGGAATAGCTCACCTAAAGACATCATAAATAGTATCCATAGTTAGTGTCTGTAATTAGTACCCATAATTAATATCCATTGTTAGTATATCATGATTGGCAATTTATTTTGTTTTGAAGATTGTGCAGTTAGTTTAAAGGTTCTGTTGCTAAATTTCTTGTGATATGTATAGGGATAAGATGAGCAGGCAAAGCTTACATTCAGTTGTTAAGACCAAATTTGATACAACTGTTTTGATTGAAAGTATAACTTTGGTTGACTTTTGCAATGTTTTGTTGTGGTGAATTGTTTGACCATTAGCAATAGTTACTGTGACAAAGATACATTATAAAATATTATGTCTAACATCTTGGCAACTTTCAGGCCACAAAACCTGATCAGCCATTACAATTAACTTGAGGAATTCTTTGTTTTAACAGTTCTGAGCTCATAAAGACCCAGAATCAGGCCCTCGCTGACAAGAAGAGGGTTAGGAGGATACTAAAGGAATTTGAAGATAATTTCTTCAAAGAAAAAGGACGAAAAGTTCAAAAGGAAGACAGGGGTCCCATGGAAGAGGAATACAATGAATACAAGGTAATTTTGTTTATCTTGGAAAAAAGGAATCCTCATAAGTTAAATTAACAACAGGAAAGGGAATTAGATTAAAATCAAGATGTTTTTGATGCAAGCTACAACTAGCTTGACTTACACAGCCCTAATGTCATTACATGAGATTGCAGCTTTTAAATGACAAAGTTGTTTTGCTTACTGCATGTGTAGCATCCTCATTCCTACGTACATGTGCACCCTCCCTCTCTGTCTGTCTTCAGCACTGTCCATCTGTCTTCAGCCCTCTCTGTCTGTCTTCAGCCCTCTCCTTCTGTCTTCAGCCCTCTCCGTCTCTCTTCACACCTCTCGGTCTCTCTTCATTTTTCTATCCTGCGCCATTCTATCAGCATTCCTTGGATTACCAGCTCAGAACTATGCTGACATATTCTGTTCTGTATATGCAACAAATGATTTACTTTTCTCTTTATTTCTTAGAAGTTGCATCTCTACAAATAAAAGTAAATGAAAAGCAATTTCTCATCTCTTACTCTGTGGTTCTCTTTCTTAAATTCTCAGCGTGTGAAGAAACAACTTAAGCTACTCGATGCCTTAATGGAGAAGCACCAATCACAGACTAACACAGGAGTCACATGATCTGCCTGTCAGTCTCTTCCTTTTCAACCCAAATGTCAATTTGTGTGCAAGTCTCCTTAAAATCATCTACGTTATGGTGCTAATATTTACTTATTTATTAGTTTGATGTTATGCAGGGACAACTGCAATACTTCATTTCTTTTGTTTTTTATCTTCGTTTCTGTTAGAGTTTTTCCTGTTTATAGTATTTACCGAATTTTTTTCCTCCTTGTTTGTTTGTTCGTGTGTTGATTTAAAGAAGAGTTTTAAAATGTAGTTGGAATTATTCCATCTGGGTTGGAAAGATAATTATTTAAAGATTAAAGAAGTTGTTATGCAGGTTTTGTTAATCAGATGGTACTTACTTTTTTATTTCTGAGATTTTCTTTGATGAACATTTTGGGAAAAGTATATGCTAATTAAATTTTTTTTATTTTTGTGTTATCATACATCAGACAAAAGTTTTACAGAGTTTATTTAGTCAAGACATCCTTAAAATATTTGTAAGTTGCATTTGTTGATTCATATGCATTGTGCAAAGATTTATTTGATTAATGGCTTCATCAATTTGCAAGGCTGATGTCAAAACTTGCCTGACAAATCTTAAAACACAAGGTTAAATGATTGGTTATTTAAAAAAAAACTTAAAAAAACCATCAAAGCTAAAAAAAACTGTTGCTGTAATAATGCTGTGTCTGTCATTGGAAGATAAGTGGATAAACCACAGGACAATTGCATGCAAGATATTTGTTGATGAATGATGTTGTCACATGTAGTAGAGTGGTATGATAAGTACCTCTGAATTTACTTTCACAGAAATCTGTCTTCCACGTGATTTCATGAATTTCTCAATTTATCAGTCAAACAGGTTTTGTTATTCTTCAGGAAATGAGTATGATTGATTAAAAATGAATTCAAAAGTTTATGAATATAGTCAGCTTGTTGAATACTATTCGAGTCTTTTTCGTAGATCTTCAGCAGGGTGCATCAGACTTCAAAGCACAGGGCATTTGGTATTTACAAAGCAATCACTGTCTGTGTCTGACGATCTGTCGGTCTGCCCACACGAGGGGCAGACCACTTCTGAATGTACAGTCAGAATAAGTTGAAAAACCTTGTTGTAAACTTTTGGTTGTTTTTGTGAGTAGAAATGTTGGGAATGAATGTAAGAAATTAAAATAACAGGATCTGGTTTGTCCAGACTACATCATGTTTTTTTCTTTACTTAAAAGTCGTAACATGAGTAAAATACATGAGGAAGTTTTAAGTTACAACTAACGCCACCCACCTATCTGAGTAACACTAACTGTCCGTGTTCTCAATTTGTATCTAGTCATATTAATACGGTAATATTGTATAAGATGGCTGTTTCATCGCTGTTTGGATGTTAGTACAGTAAGTGCTCTTCTAATCGTCGTTCACTCAGTTGGTCGTGAGAGTCTTGGTTATCTGTCCCGTGTATGTCTTGTAACTTTGTGGAGCTGCTCAAAGAGTGTTCTCTTGTGAATAATGTGAGACTTTTTGGGGGGGGGGGAAAATCAGATAACTATAGGGGATGACTATATATATATCAGGACATATTTGTTGATCTTGGTCAATGTCATGTGCTTTGTGATTAGTAGAAGAAGGAACTTAATCAGTAAAATGCATACTTCAATATATTGACATTCCACACAGAGCAATTTATTATTTACAGATAAATCGTTACATACATGTGTAGATTTACATATTAATTATGGTCTGCTTACATCTAGCAGTGTGCCAATTTATGTATTTATCGATAAAGATTTTTTCTTGCTTGTGGATGTTATAAACTATGTATGTCAACCTGCTGCATATGAATTCAAGATGTTAATTTACATTTTACATATACAAAAAAAAATGGACGGAAAGTCATAGTCCTTGATACTCTGAATAAGACATTATTATGTTAAAGAAGGATGTGCTCTTTGAAGGAAAGCAAATAGCCATTATCGTTTATTTTCCATCATTCTATTCCACTGGATACCAATCTAGAAAATACCATCTACGATATGTTTCTTTGAGGAGAAATTTCATTCGTTGGATTGTTAAATTATGACAGAAAGAAAAGTGATTCATTTTTTTTTTTCGGCTAAAAAGTTAGTGGAACCAGGCCCTGCAGTAAATGTGCAGTACTTCCATGAGAAGACCCCACATCGAAAATGCATCGCCTCAAGACATTAGGCTTTAATTGCACAAATGGACCACGGTGCAGCAGTTTGTACACCTTTTTACAACTATAAGAAATATAGCCAATCTTTTGGTTCACTTTTGACATTGCAGGAATAACAGCACATCCTGCTTTAATTTTTCTGACCTAAACTCATCAATGGTTAATAATTGTGTGAAGACTCACAGCATCATTTCAAGATCGAAATTGCTGTTAATGGCGGAGATGTAATGGAGTACTTAGTTCTTCTCTTCTCCCTTTATCATGTATGCACAGCTCAGTGTGATAGTTTTTCTAGGTTGGGATTATTCGTTGATCAAATAAATTTATCAAGGTTAGTGTGGTGCTGATTTTATCCCTCATATTTACCCAAATGTTCACCTTTTAAGTGTACATTTGAATTTGCCTCTACCTAACCAGTGGTTTCAAACAGGAAGTTACCAATCAGTGCCAATAAACAAGTACAATAAGACCCACTCCTCATATTATATTGGTTTATTCACAACTTATGAGAAAAAAAGTACTTTATAAAGCAAGGATACTTGTGCATTTGTTTTACATAAAACAGTGCTGCAGAAAACATTTCTTAAACGGTGAAATGGCAAGTTTTCTATGTCTTAGAGAAATGAAAAAAAAAAAAAAAACAGAAAATTGGAGAAAAAACAAAAGGAAAAACCTAAATTTACAGAAAACATGTTTTTGACAAAGATGAAAAAATGGAAGAAAAATAAAATGTGAGCTAGAAAAAAAAATTAGAAAAACCAAAATCTATCCTCCAAGACATCTACCAATCAGACTTTAAAACAATTGAAAGTATATACAAGTAACTGTGTGCCACAGTAGGGATGGCAGTAATCACAGAATGTGTACGCAGAACATGCAAATACATTACCAAAAATCACAGAACTTTGTAGTTACAACCACCAAGGAAAAACCTCCAGCATTTGGCCTCTTTACTTCAGGGGACACCTACTTGGCTTCTTTTTTTTTTTTACATTTTATCCTGTTGATATTGACTTATTGTGTAACTAAGTGCTGTTTGTTTTGCCTTAGTGGTAACAAATTTCAACTTTGTGACCCAGAAAGTGTCTTTGAAAAGACATACATTAATGTGAAAATATGATAATTGTAGGGTTCTTGTCAACAGTTAAGAAAGATCACGTTTTGGTTTGTTTCTGTTTATTTCTGTTATTTCTGTTTGTGAATCTCAAACAGGATCGATGGCTGTACACCTCATTTTCCCATCACCCAACAACTATCACCTCTTACTTTTTTGTACCACTACTTAATTTTGGAGATTACATTATAGTTTTCGCCAATTGTTTTATTGATTAACACATTTATGTCCAATTGATAGGTTTATGCAAATAACGATTAAAAGACAGTCAATGCCCTTAACCGACTATTTCACACGATTTCAATATCCACCAGCAATCTTTTTTTTTTACCTCAGAGGTCGAGTGTGCTCATATGTGTCTCAGTTTTTTTGTTTGTTTGTTTGTTTTTTGCAGTTCTTGCCATACTTTGTTAAAGCAGTGTTCCAATTGTCATGTAACGGAGTTTTCTCTCTTCTCTCTCTTTCTCTGCCTTGTTTCCTGTCATATGCTATGCATCAACCAAGAAAGACAGAGTTTTGGAAACATTAGTCTCTCTCAACACTTGAAGTTTGGTCTTATTTCCTCAGATATAATTCAGTCGCCTTTGATCTTGTCATGTTGATTTTAAGCATGATAGTCTGCAACCACCTAAAGCAAAAGTCAATGCAATCTGTTTTTACTGCTTTTTTCATCGTATTTATCAAGTTGTATGTTATATTTTTCCTTTTGTGTTCATTTACGATTTCCTCTTAATCTATGTCAAACTTTCTCACTTATCATCATAAGAAATGAATGAAGTGTATGTACTAGCAGCTGTGCCTTTCAAGTTGGCAGTTTCTGGCTTACAGTTTTCTCTTGAAGTATAGCTAACTGTATGTTCTATTCTTTCTGTCTCAACAAAAAAAGGACTTAAACAGAGCAATTGCCTCTCTGAATAAGCATTAGTTGGGCCTGTTTATAGTATATATCAGAAAAATGTACATTAATTGTCATATTGCTTTGAATTTCAGCTAATACTTCATTCTTTGTCATCTGAATTCCATTCTTGAGACTGCCAGTGTTGAAGGGTCAAAAGTTTACAAATCTGTTTTAAATATCATTGACCCAAATAATGATAGATAATAATAGATACCAAGATAATGGGGTGGTACTAATTGGACTTCTAACAGTCAGCAGAAGTCCAAAACCCTTTAAAGATGAAATCCTGATAATGCAAGTTTGGACTAACTCCATTTCTAGCAGGTCATATAAGTCATATTAAATTCAAAATCCTCACTGATTCAGGTGGAGGTCAAAGGTAAAATGCAGTCAGCAGAGGTCAAACACATTTCTCAGAGAATATATATTTGGACTGATCTTATATATAGTGCTACAATAGACCACATTAAGCAGGAGATATTTGGCACGTCGGGCAATACATTTTCCATTTATTACAGCGGTACTCCTTTTTCTTATATGTAAACCTCCGTGAGTCGGCAAAGCTGGCTGCATTACAAAACTGTGAGGTATTCTTGACTTCTGGTTAGTTCAAGCAAACAAGTTTAGCCTTAAGCGTTAGAGAAAAATCTGTTGTCACAATACATGGTATGATCTTGTATATCAGTTTATATTGCAATTGCTCTGTGCAAGTAAGGTTTGTACACAAAACATATTTGGGTGTATTTCAAGGAGTAAGTGAAGAGAATTGTTCTCATGTTTGTTTCTCCATGAGATCAAAGAAAATCTTTATTGATTTTTAAAATAAAGAAGAAATATTTAGACATGCAAAATTCGAGGAGGTCAGTTTTAAGCAAAGATGTTGTTTAAATATGTGAATGCTGGATAGAGTAGTCAATGATTACAGAGAAAACTATTAATAATGTGTCACGTGTGGGTTGCCCAACCCCTTATTTCTAATTAGACAACCCCCCAAGGATTATGACTTTTTCTCCAGGTCTAATTATGATGTGTCTTAATGTGGCATTCGCGATGTTGACTTGGTACCAAGCATCACATATACTTTAAAGCTGGTGTAACCAGCATTGAATAATCTTGGCGTGTTGAATTGTGAAAAGACAAGAGTGAATGTCATTTTCAGGTGTGAAGTATTTAGAAACAGTAAAAGTTAAACGTTGACGTGTTTTGTTCACTTTCAGATTGAGCTGGTCATTTGACTTTCATTACTGTGTAGATATTTGTACATAGAACAAGATGTTAGTTTCAGTATTTGATATACAGAAATTGTAAATTACATGTTTTTCTTCAGCCGTCCACAGGGAACTTCTGAATTAAAATTCATGTGACCAATAGAAACGCTCTCTCTCGAATCTTTCATGTCTGTGGTTCTGTTGAATTGTAACTGGTTTTTTAACAGGGAACAAGCGAATGCAATTTAATACATGGAAACATTCTAGATAAAAGCCGCCTGAATTATTTAAATTTTTTATAACCAATATTCTGTCATATTACTATTTAAAAGTTGGAAATGTTTCACCACAGGGGCATGCAAGAAGCTCATGTTTTGACAGGGCGTTTCCCTCAATGCCAACCGGGCTCTCCATGGCTTCGTTGCATTAGACAATTTTCAACCGCCTACCCCAATTTCCATTTTTATTTTTAACCTTAAAGTGGGTCATCATTAACCAATGAAACAGTGGGGTCCATAAAGGTATGTTCATGAAGCACCCCTTCCCTCCTATTTGCCAACTGTTCCAAGAATAAATGAAATAGGATGAATAATCTATTATGAATCTTGTATCACATCAACCCATCTGATATGTATTACAATTTTTCATACATTGATTTTTATCCCATTAGGCCTAATTTAGAAACTGCAGGCATAACATCCCCATTTCAAGGCTGGGTAGATGCGGCTTGGAACACTTGGGAAGTGCTGTTTCTGAACATCAGGAGGGTTTGAAAAGGCAAATCTTTTCTTGTACATTCTGTGCCAAAAGATGGCGCCACTCCGCTTAGTCCTGACAGCACTCAGCCCCTTCCAATATTTTGTGACCTTTATTTTAGGTTCATGGGTGCATGTGTCGAAGAAAGTCGAAAGGGCAATCATCACCTAAGCACCTAGTCCTCATAGAATTCCCATAATGTCCTAAAATCATGTCTCGAGAAAAACCTTTTGTGCATGAAAGCACATGACGTGATATCGAGGCATGGTAAGGGTTTATTCCTACGATGAAACCTTATCATGTATGATATAATGTGAGGATGGGCTGCTCATAGACCTCTCCTCATGGCTCCTAGGCCAGTCTGTGGACCGACTGATTTGAAATCCTGGCTTAGGCCTTGATAGGGCAACCCCCCCCCCCCCTCGTACCACTCCCCCAGGACGGTAGTCAAAAATAGGAACAATGAATCGATTTTGCCCCCTCACAAAAAACCCTGGCTACGCGCATACAGACCTTTGCCTGTCTGAAAATCCTTAATATTCACCTGATACCTGCTAACCTGCTATCCTAAATATATAGCAACATGTAACCGGCCTCATCCCACCATTAGATTAGGTGGCGCCCTTGATGATTTAACCCTAAGAGTATTTATTGTCAATAAGTACTCTTAGGTGTAACCCAAGGAGACTGCCTAAAATAACCTCATAGTGACCAAATACCTCCTTTACAATTAAATGACTACGGATTGCCCAACGTTTCCTAAAGGTCCTAAAAGTGAAGTATCGAAGTAAATAAATATCGATATACGTTGAAACGTTTGGCACTCACGTTCCACACGCTCTGTTCTGAGTTACGATCTGAAAACTACGGGAGACTAACGAGGTCAAGCAGGGAAAAAAAGAGAACATAGAAATACACTCAAGGTAAAGAAAAATAAAAACAAACTTAAACAAAGTTTGGTTCTATTTTGAATTACAAGTTATAAAAAGAAACTGAAAACAAGCAACAGCATTTGCTTTTCTTTCTAAAAATTGTGAAACAAAAGTTTTAAAAATACAAAGCAAACATTTCGTTAAAAAAAATTCTCTGAACAAAAAAGTTAAAGCAACTGAACAAGTTAAAACATCAAAACCACTTTTCTAAATTTTGCGAAAGGACGGGGAAATGTGAAACACTCTGCAGTAATCACAGACTTAGTTCTTTTTCCAAAGAGGTATTTGAAGCTTAAAAAATGGCTTTGGAAATATTTTAACCAACAAGGTTTGTTTTTCATTTTTAATTCGTTCTTGTAATTTAATTTTTAAAAACGAGTTTGCTTTCGTTTTAATTTTTTATCATTTTCATTTTAAATGTATGCTTGTATTTTTTTTTTCCACATAGCCTCTGCAGAAACTTGTTTTTTTTTTTTTTGTAAAATATAGCAAAACATGTTTCTCGGTGTCGGTGTTTCTTCGTTCCCAGAGCTACAGTGTTTCTTCCAATGACCTCTGAGCAGATTGGTTTATAGTGACAAACGTAGACCTGTAGGCGGGGCCCATAGTTTCAACCAATGAGACTTTGGTACATCCACAGACAGACGAACGTGTGCATTACGCGCGCCAGCTACTTCATTTCATTTGTTTTTGTTTGGCAACGTGGGGCATGTGTTTGACTTTTCGATATCCATACCTTATCATAGGACGTATGGAACCAGTTATTGTCGAGCATGACCTTTTTCACGAAAACCGAGATGTCCCAGGTAATTCCTTTTTTACGACTGGTTGCTGAAGAAGTCAAAGCAGTCAGTGTTTTCGAAAATATTTCCGCTTCAGCAAAACTGCAGTTGAGGGTTTTTTGAGCTCCAATGGACACATGATAGTTGATACAATCAATCCAAGGAGCGGTACCGTACCATTAGTCATTCCTGGCTGTATCGGACCTGAATACATTCCACTCAAAACGCACGTGTGAAGACTCTGGCCATGCAATTAACTGCGAACCATTTTCATACACAAAAGTTAGGGCTGCCCAAGCTTAAATTGTTCACTGAGGCCTAGTTGTGATGAAACCAAGTAATGTTATTTGTTGAGAATCTAGGTGAGGATTAATCATGGCAAATATCACTGACGACCCTGCATCTTGTCCGGGAGAATTTGAGTTATCTGAAGCGAAGCACAGTATTAATTATGGAGATTTCAACAACGGCTCTCAGTCAGACGACACAAACTCGACTGGTGATACAATCGAGCCCGCTGTAGACTGTAGAATTCCTCAGCATGAAAGTCAGAGGGAACACAATCATGAGAAAGTTGAACTTGAACCAGGCCATGTAGAGGAACGATTCAGGGTGGATCGTAAGAAAATGGAACTTATGCTCCAAACTCAGGGTGAGAAATCGAACTGCTTTGGTTATTGTGTTAAAGTTAGTGTTACAAACTTGAAATTACTAAAGTTATTACTAAGTTAGTGGTACCTAGGCCTAGCGGTACTAGCCTAGTACTAGGGAGCATGCATCTCTAAAGTAAAGGCCCACCTTTTTGTGTTACTGTAGGTCATTAGGCCTAGACCCCTTGACTATAGGGCCCATGACGTTGTCAGGCCAGGGAGCTGCCATCTAAATGGCAGCTCCCTGGTCAGTCTATGTCATACGCACAAATGTTAGGACCTCATGTAGCTAACATTGTGTCTCGCCGTCATTAAGAAAGTTGTACATACCAGTCTGTATACTGATAGATTGCCAGTGCCTTGGAGAGGTCGCCATTGAGTCCTAATAATTCAGTTTACAGCCAAACATGAAAATAGCCACAATTATATTCATTATCCATCAACCACATTTTCCAAAAGCTGTTGCTGTCAGGCTTTTCATTATTTCCCCAAATTTAATTTCTTGTTTGAGACATTATGCAGAACTGCACAAGCCTAAATCTCATTTCAGAATCATGTTCTTCTGGGTTAAACATTGTCTTACAACATACCAGCTCATAAAGCTAGTGCTCCATTTTCTTGTTACTGTGTCCAAGACAATCAAATTAAAACAGACATGTAAATAAGGACCCAAGGAATAATGAAGATCGAAAAAAGGCCCATGTGTGTTCATATTCTCTGGATGCAAATCCATGACTTTCATTTCCTTGGCCTAAACAGTACCATAAGATTGGATACCTTTGGTTTCCTTTTCCCATTTAGCGATATGTGGATCTTTGATAGGCTCGTAGGGAAAACTTGTCACTGCTGACCATTGACAAATTCAGTCTCTCATTGTTTATTGATCCTGTTTGTTACATGCCCGTTAGGTATTCTGTTATTTTATTCCTATTATTGTTAAATTAGCATGAGAAAAGCAAGAACTGATCGACAAAAAACAATTATTAGACAAAGGAAACCACACAGAAGTTAGATTAGAACAATACACAGGTTTATAGTACTGGCCACAATGTGGTGAGATTTCCATTGCTAATTTAAACATTGTTCAGACATTGCTATTTCGTCACTGACTGTAATTGTGTTCATCATAGATCTAATCAGTGAATACACAACATCTACAACTGTGATACCGATTATGACACAACTTTCCTTAAAGATGTCCAAAATTGAACCATAATCCAATATCTCATTGTAACAGTCGTCAGTCGTTCTGCACTGTCTGAGAATAGATCTCCTGCAGGCCTTGTAAGTGAAATAAAACACGATGTATCATGTATCACTAATTCCTGCCCCTTCTGTATGTCTTGTCCATTCATGATCCTCATTTAGATCAATGAAAATATTGATCTGTTTTGCGCTGGCTGGAAGACTGGAAGTGAAATTAATAGTTCCATTATCAAAGATTCAATCACTCATTGGCTCTTTTTTTTTTTTTGTTATATTTGTTCTGCAAAGATGTGTTCTAGTGATTATTGAAACTAATCTAATCTGTTTCGCTACTGTTTAAATTCAGTTGACTGTCATACTGTAGTGATCTCAACCATGCAGGGAGCTGGCAGCTATCCCTGGATCAACCAAATACTGCTTATAAACAAGACTCAGTTGCGCAAGGTACATTTTGAAATGCACACACTGTCGATTGTTTCCATGTAAAATCCCATGAAAATTTTTCTCTGGTTTTCTGCGATACCTTCACAAATTGTGACCACCTGAAAACTTTAAGTCAGATATTGCGACTACTTTACGTTAAATGAGCTATTACGATGCAGTTATTGCGGTACGTGTCTGTCTTTGTCACTCAAAACAAATATATGGATGGCCACAAGATGATGCACAGTATTGATTTTTTTTCTTATTCTTTCATTCATATTAGTTATGGTTTGCACAGTGATGACATACACTTATTATTGATTTAAAGATGGATTTATCGATTTGTGACTCGCTATCATCCAGTCCAATTTATTTGGAAAAGGTGAGTGTGAGTAAGGCCTGTAGATAGTAGTTGAAAATTCACTCCTAATTGTGCAAAAATTGTTTGGCCAGCCACGTACCATTGAAGTAATCAAAGCAAAGGGAAACACACAACGTCTTATGACTTTTGTACTCAATAGTATCGGAATTTAACAGGTGCAGTAATTGCGTTCGCCCCATGGTGCATGAAACAGTCACAGCATTGCTACGATGTGTCATCAACTGTATCACATGTACCCAGTTGCTCTCTCTTGGTATACAGAAGCATTGGCTGAAAGAAAGCAACAGGTGGATGTGCACTGTATGCATTGCCAATGGTCTAAATTACATTTAACAAGTGTTAAATATTTGTAAGTAATGGGAGCGAAAAGACAACTCCACCTCTGGGTAAGATTGCGGTGTCATAAATCGCCGGATGTTTTCATCACGAAGACATTAAAAGCTGGCATTTTCATCAAGAGTGATCATGTTTTAGCAGGGACTTTGGAGAAGATGGTGAGGGGAGGTACTACAGAATACCTCCACCAAATGTTTAATTTCGTGACACCGTCTCATGATTTAACAATTTGCAGTTTTGTCCTTATTATATCATTTGTTACTTTACAAAACTACAAACAGATTCATTTCATAATGGAGCAGTTGATAGATGTTCATCCATCGCTATAAATTATGACTTAATTGGTTATTATATATGGGATAATGACAAGGGTCTACTAGTATGCTGACACTAATTTATACCCAAATTGCATGTGTTAAGTGGATATGCCATGAAACCTATTGTGTGATTTGTGAAGTGTTGAAAACCCATTTCATCTCCATCTTTTTCAGAATTCTCCTTGGAGGGTTTTCCTCAATTATTGAGTGTTTTAAAATTGTGAAATACCTCAGCTGTGTTGATCGATGAAACATTGTAATTGCTACACCCTTTAATTTGGACGGCCAAATGGTGAGATATGTAATATAATTCACCATTTGGCTGTGCAAATTACAGGTTAAATAAGAGCATGTCATGATTTCAAAATATTTTTCTCTGAAAAGTTGCTTGAAACTGCAAATTTAATTGTGTTATCAACTGTCCTTTTGGATCATGCTAGCAAAATTTGTTTAGTTTGTGGTCTGCTCGTTGAATACAACATCAGAGAAACGTTTTACTACAATGTACATAAATGGTTTACCAAAAGGAGTCAGAAAATAAAAATTAAAAATTTTATAAAAAGTGACAAATCATGGAAAAGTTATGAAACTTATAACTGGCTGCTAAGTTTTTGTAAGTGAAAAAAAATTGTCTTTTTTCACAATAGTTGCCCTATTATTTGTTAATCAAATTTTTGTTCAATCAATCAAATTCTATGTTCATGAAATAGTCTTGAAAAGGTTTAAATAAGTCATGGAATTTTATTTTCCCTAAGATGCTGGATCTTTTTGATATTTTGATGTAGAAAGTAGTACTGTAGATAGCTTGAACACTTAGTGTTTCTAAGTATTGAAGGCATTTGTGGCAAGCTCCACTGTTTTCTTTTTTTCTTCTAATAACTATACATGTACTTATTGAACATCACACACATGTTCATTCTGAAGAAAACATGAAACATGCAAATTAGTCATTGTACATTTACATATGAATCCAAGGAAAATATATGATGGCCATTGTATATGTGAAAGGTCCCAAGCTGAACTAGTTTGCTCACTCTTTTCAAAGAGCTCACAGGGCAGGTAATTGGCAATTCAAAAGTTTAAGTCTTTGTGGCCAAACAAACAAGGTTTCTCAGCCTCCCTTGTGATAAATGCTTGTTGGTCAACAAAAGATTTAAAGGCATGCACTGAGAATCCAAGGTGTCAAATTGTAAGTCTTTCTAAGTGAAGTGACAATGTGGAAAGTTCCTGTAAGAAGTACAATGTAAATTTAGTAACATGGAGAGCTGCTTGCCTACACAGGATCAATGGGCAATTTCAACCAGCCTAAGCATTCTTCAGCACTAGCAGAGCCATGATGGTGGAAACTGGAAAGAGTGTAATGTTTGCAATCGCTAAAAAATCGTGGTATTCATTACAGTTGTTGAAGTTTGGTTTTCGGACAGACTGTTATCCTACTGTAAATTTGCCCTACCAAAATGATACCATGAATGTCGCTACTCAATGAAATTTTCTAGCTTTCCCCCCCCTTTTTTTCCCCCATGAACCACTTACATTATTCTGTTTAGAATACAAATTTATTGACATCATCACAGCTGGGTACTTAGTGGTACATTACGTATTTTTCGATGGGTTACTCTAAGGGAACTTCATCAAGGTGATGAAGTTTTAGATTTTTATGGAATACCACCCCTGATACTGTACAAGTCAAGTTCACATTCAGGAATATTAACCCTATAGTCATGTTTTACTGTTGCGTATGTTTAAAAGTCGTAATTATGAAGGGTTTTAATATATATCCATTTGCATGACCAAAAGGCGAATTACAGACAAATAACCACTTTATTCACATGAACCTAGCCTGAACCATAATATCAATGGCTGATTTGATGAAATCTTGTCCTTGAAATAATTTGTTTTGTTTGCAAGAATTTGTTCAGGCCAATAGCCAGAACCAAGTGTTATCGTAGTTGGTCACAGTTCTGAATAATTACCAAGACTGTAGAAGAAATTGCTGTTTAACTTCAAATTAATTGCCATTAGCTATTTTGTTTTAATTCTGTGTTTCTAACTTCTGAGAATTAAGTGTTTTTTTTCTCTCTCTCTCTTTCCAATGTGGCACACCATCATTCCCTGCCCATCAAAGTGCATCTTATCAATCGTGAGAGCTTCTTTCATCTAATAGCTGTAAGGGATAAAGTCGAGATAATAACTTGAAGTAATCCAAACAAAAACCATCCACCCAGACTGGACCCTAACCCAAACCACACAACTGACTAGACCCCGATAGGAGACCCGACAGGTCAAAATGTAGTGTGAGGGAGTTGGTATACAGTCACAATTGGGTAAATTTATGAAGATGATATAAGAAATTTCATGACCTATCACTCTAGATGAGAAACCACAAACTTGTTTCAGGAATGTTGGTGGAAGCAGGAAGTCGATAAGAAGAAAAAATGATAAAAGCAAAACTAGTTACACTTTAAATCCTATATTCTATGATTACTAATGTTACCTACATTGTGACTAATAATAAATATTCATAACCTGGAACTGATGACTTATAAATCAATTCTCTTCTGTTGCTTCTCCATACAGCATCAGCACACTTTACTGTATCTTTGCCTGTATAGTATACTAGTGTTTGATCATGTCAGGACCCGGTTTTGAAATTGCTAAAGAATCTAAAGTTTCACTAATATGTTCATGTACTTGTGACAAAATTCAGCGTATATGTATGCCCATAACTTAAAAAACACTTAATTATCATTCTTTCACACAAACATATACAGTATTGTTGTATTAACATCGTGGAAAGCAAAATGTTGTATTATGGCGTCATAATGAACTCATCTATGCCTTTAAATGAAAGTTGAAATTTTGACCTGGGGTCAAATTGTGGATGCGCTGAAAACTCTGTTTAGGTCAATATAAAAATGTGTAACCAGGGAGACAACAGATGCATTTTAACTGCCCAAATAGGATTACTTTAAGCGGTTTAATGAAATTGCCTTTATGATCATGCAGTGAGTACTGGTGAAATTGTGTACTCTCCCTCAAAGGAAGAGGGAAAAATATTTAAAATGCTCTCAATAGCTTCATAGCTTACAGTATTTTAATGACAATGAAACAAAAGGAGTAAAGGTATGTTACTTTCAAAAACTAGTGTTTCTGTGCCTAAGTTTCCTCTGAGGTATAAAGATTCACCTGTAATTTACCTATGAAAAACATGTATTTTGGGCAAGTGGGCCAGTATTTTGAAAGTTCTAATCTACAAAAAACCTACACTTTTCTTTTTTGGCACTTTAATAACTGCCTCCATCATGGCTAACAGTGTTAATGAAAAAACATAAGGTGCTCACTGAGTTGCACTGTGAAATTCACTTAAATTGTGTAAACCTGCCGGGTTTCCTTCACATATACTAATAACAAATGGTCCAACTAAGAGGACCCCAATATTTAACACACAGTGGAATGGTCAATGCCTGAGTAATGAATGATTTAATGTGGTCTTGTAAAATTTGTGACCAGACACTTTTCACATTAGTACTTGTTTAAATATACACATAACCAGTACAAGCAAGGGTAAAAAATTCAACAGTTTTCATAACTATTGGATGTGAAACTTGACCAATTATGCTAATTGTACGTATTGTCATGTGTTTATACCCTTTAAAATCACCATGTCAGACTTATTGCTATCACCTCAGTGAGCCCCTTTAAACAGCACGAAATGCAGTCTGATGAACTGCCACCCTAGACTAATCAAACGAAGGAAGAAAAAAGGTAGTCAGGTAACAATGTAACATTTCACAATGTGTCAGTCGACAGTATAAGTGGCCTTTCCATGATCACTGGTCCTCTTCCTTCCCTTCTCACATGGTGTTTTTGGTACTGGATTTCATAAATTGTGCAATATATTCAGATTCCTTTCTTCATCTAGTTTTAAAAAAAGGGAAATCATAACTTCAGGAAAAAAAAAAATGGAATCCATTCAGGTAAACAAGTATGACCTTATGTATGTCTTGTTCGGAGGGACTGGTTGGAATGTGGAATATGTTAGCCTTCTTCAGTTTACATTTTTAATATAATCATAGAGATATTACCTCATGTAATAGTAGATCGTTGACAATGGAATATCCAAGGGGGTAGATCGATGCCTCAGGATCGGTTAAAGTGAACGCAGCCCTAAATCATTTTAAAAAAAAAAGTATGTGGGGAAATTTTGGAATATTGAATAGGGATAAAGTGAACACAGCCCTAAATCATTAAGAAAAAATGTGGAGAAATTTGTGATTATTGAATAGTGATGTGTTCTCACAAAGCTGGATGACTGTTTTATAATGTTGTCTGCTTTGATTCAAGTAATGGGGAGACGAATTCCTTTCTTTAAAGGTTATTGGAGGGAATCGTTAGGCAACTTTTTCACGTGCTGCTGACTAGCTGTCTGGAAGGTAATATTTAACAATCTCTAGTTGACTTATTGGCCTGTTTCTCTTATGTCTCACACATCTACACTGAACTATGTCAAAAGAGGTTTATGATGGTTGGCCGACATTTTTCTTCTGTCCATGCATATAATTCAGCCAAAAGTATTAACAGCCTTTTGTGTGTCATGACACATATTAATTAAGGCAGCCAATTCAGGACCATTAAGTAGTGTACAGTAGTGTTCATTCAGAGTATTTCCCCCTTGTTATTTCACAGGTTTTTAAGTAGTGGTTGTTATCCATCTATCATGGATCCTGGTTTAGCTACAATACTAAGAGTCTGAGGAATGGGGATCAAAGTTGGCATTCCATTGACAGTGTTTTTATAAATATCCTACAACAGAGAAATTCAACGAGAGTATGCAATGAAAGAAAATGTTTTGCCACATGTCGTTGCCCTCACTGACTCGGCGGCGGCGTTCCTGGGTCTTTTAGTTTTTCACCTCTTGAATACTTGCCAAGCTGTCCCTTAATTCTACAACTGGTTTATTTCGGCTCACTGCTGCATTAAGTCATTCCCTTTGAATCTTTCTCTGCATCTCAGTTTTCAGTATGTAGGACTTTCTCAGCATGAATGTCAAACTCTGTTAGTTTTCAATCCTTCTATGCAGATATCTCAAGGTCTTTGCCAGAAGTATTCTCTTTATGCCCCCTGTGCAGGGGCCACTGCAGTTCCCTAATGGCACATTGGATACTGCTGTGATATTCTGTTTGTATGATGTAGCACTGCGTAATTGACTTTGTAGAAAGAGGGACGAACTCCTCATCGCCTAAGTTACTGCGGCATGATGGAGAGAAAACTGGCGTATTTATAAGATTATTGAAGTGAAACACAGTCTACACTTTGAATTGTGGTGACTGAGAGCGAGCCAGCGACACACTGGGACATTTCCCACTCCTTTTACTTGTTGCCAACAGTAACCATCAAAAGTCCACTGAGGTGCTGGACAGTACTTTTGACATACAGCCTTACAGTATTTGTTCTAGTCAATAAAAATATGAACCCTAAGGGAAGCTATGGATATATCTTCTCAAAGTTGTTTTCTGTGCCTTTGAAGGAACCATAAATTGCCTGTATTTTGTCCAATATATCAGTCTATCTTTACGTCAGTGCTGATTCCACTCATTTGTGACTGGAGTGTTCATTGCCTGTGACTGTCTACCGTTAACCAGTGAGTATTTTATATCATTTAAAGGTGAGTGTTCATGGATATATTGGTTTTTACCTTAGATGCATTCAGTATGTGTGTTCACCTCTTAGTGTGATACCACCACGGTACCAGTGGTAATACCAACATTATCCAATTTCTAAGTGATGGAATGCAAATATCAAGTCCCTGTATGCAGGAGTAGGAAGTCAAAGAGTGTTGACATATTGAGTCTGGTGGTGTTGTAAATCTTTCAGGGCTGTATGGACTGGAACAGGTGAAAACAGTCTCTAACTGGTGAGCTGGGATAGTGTCATTAGAGTGTAATATTATGCAATAGAGGTGTAGGTGTATTGTTTAGGTGTATGGTTTAAAGAACAATTGGGGAATGTCTTGTTAACTTCTAAGGGAGTTTAGTAGAGCAGAGTGCTGTCACTTGAACAGTTCCCTTAGTAGAGCAGCACATGGCATTCTGCCAAGCAAGCAGATTACTGCTCACAGGTACACCTCCCTACTCGTACAAGTGTATCTAGCTTGTTAGTTGTGAAAACCAGCTATTATTAACCTTCCTGATCCATGTAATATAACCAAAAGTTTCTTGAATAAACTGTTTCAAACTTAGTTTACTCCTCTGGAAGAACAGTTATTCTATTGTGTAAACTAGCTGTGGGTTATATTTAGCACAGAACCATTCTTTAAGCTCCAGCAATTTACATGTAACAGAACCATCATGTACAGGTATGTGTGTGAAGAATACTTTTAACAATGCAATGCTTTCAATCAGTTGTTTTGTTTACTCTTTAATTCAAAACTGTATCTAGTTCTAAATCCACGTCGTGCCGGCTTTTAAGCGCTACCGCAGACGAGCATCGTTGCTCCTGGCAGAAACCTTTTAAACATTTTTAAGTTACAACCCACTTTGTGTTAAAGTTTTCTTGTGAGCATGTCAAAAGTTTGAACAATTTGTTGGACAGATTACATTAACAGAAGGATGAGGTGTGATTCTTACCAAGTTAAATCCTCTTACTGGGTTCAATAGACCACAGAGAATTATCCTAAGGGGATAGCTAGCTTTTTTTTTTTTTTTAACCCAGTAAAACTTCTTTTTAGACACTTTATGGTAGGTCTACTTCCTTTTGACACACTCTAAGCTATTGCCATGTTACAAAATTTGGACTTTCATCTTGAAATGTTATGTGGAGAATAAAAACTGTAATTTCATTGTTGTGTAAATTGATTTCTTTTTGAAATTTTCAATGTTGGCCATAAATGTTCAAAACATTCATGGGTGAAAACCTCAATGAAATTGACCTCGGCCATGTTGCCATGGTGAAACTATATGGAGAGAATGATAGCTTTCATGTGCATGATGTCATTTGCAGCAGAGCTAGAGCAAAACTTTAGTGCCAACTTTACTTGGTATTCGAGGAACATGATTAGGAATCCCCCTTCCCTCTTAAAGTAGAGAAAATCTGGAAAGATTTCCTAAAGTGTTATGGATGTGATAAGATTGATCACAAGGTACAAAGTAACCAGGTTCACATTGCAATTTGTGACCCCCTCCAACTGAAGAGAAAGCCAATTTGCGATTCAAATTCAGGTATGCTTTCATTTGATGCAAGAACCTAATGATTGTGTACTTTGCAAACAGCAACTATGAAAGTCATATCCCTGCACAATTACTATTTGTGCACTGACTGCTAAATTGCAGAATTTAATTAAGCTCTGAAGATTATGTTTCATGCCTAAAATTGTGTGCCTTAAATTTACGTTTCTCCCCCTCCCTTATCTTTCTTAACCCCCCTCCCCTCCTCCCTCACTCATTATTTGCATGTTGCAGCTGATTGCTAACCTTAATCAGCACACTGCACCGACACTTCCCAAGTAACCAATCTGGACCAAAGCATGACTACTGAAAAAAAAGCAAATACAATATCATGCTCACGACCTTTGACAATGACACTTTTCTTCTCTGACCTGCCCCCCATCCTCCCATTTACCCATCTTGAACAGCTCTTATGTACCTCTGATATCACCAGGCTGCAGTGGATGATTATTGGCAACCAACATTTTCCTGTCACCAAACTCTCCAGTAACCCATCTCAGCCTAAACTGATGAACACCAAAAAATTGAATGCATCATATTACCTGAAGTTCACAGTGTCTTGGCTCCCTGTTCCTTCTTTGCTCTCCACTTTACGTCCTGTATCTAACCACGCTACAGTAGATAACACCTCTTCCATGTTGCAGCTGATTGGTAAACTGTAACACGTACTGCAAAGATAGCTTACATCAAATTTGTACAAATGCTAATGTTACAATCTCGTTTAAAACCATCTGCGGTAGGTGGTAATTAGAGGCAGGTGAATCTTGTAGATTTAATGTTATATTCAACTGTCACAGCTATGTTGTTTATACAATCACAGAACTGTTACTTAAGATAAAATCCCTTTATTGTTTTTTATTATCCCTTTTGACATCCCCCCCCCCCCCTTAATCCATCCCTGAAAATACTTCTAGTTCTAAACATTTCATTGTAATATTCAAATTTCACCTGCAAAGGAAACTCTACTTTTCACCATTCCACAAAGTACTGTAAACTTTTTGTGAAAAATAGTGCATTGCTCTGCACATCTTGTTCTCAAATTTTGTTCTTTCTTTGCTTATGTAGGTTTGATTTAGCTTTGTGGTGATACAGTGTTTACCTCATGTGGTGGGCTACTATGTCTCCAGTAAATCTTTTGAGGGTTTTTATCACCCCATTTTGGTGGAGTTTTTTTTTCCTTGTTTGAAGGGAAATGATGTGTTTGTTTTGCAGGAAGAAACCATATTTTTGAAACCAACATTTGTGGATACAGAATGATAGATTATTTTAAGTGAGGATTTGAAGAAAGGAAGGACTGTCTCGTTCTTTTCAAGAAATAACTTTCTCATAGAAAGAAATTCAGTTATTTGCCCCCGAAGAATAATTTATTCCCTCTAAACTTTCGAAATTCAAATGATGCATCTTCTGTAAACTCATGCATGATGTTTTGAGGCGATGAAGCTTTTGCAGAATCTCTATGTTTATTGGTGAGCCTGAATAGATTGACAATGATTGAAGCTATTATCTCTGAATCCCTTTGATGAATTTGTAGAGAGGTCAACACATCAGTGTTAGTCTTTGGCTGAGACCTAAATCTTAGATTGAAGCGAATGGTTTACAGGTGGCTGCTGTAATTTTAGCTTTGCGTTGAAGTTTTAATTTAAGTAGATTTGAGTCCTGATGAAACACTCATTTGAAAGATGCAAGCATGTCAGGAGACTATCACAGAAAGAGTGGGATCATGTGTGTAAGGTCAAGTCCAACAGGTGTAAAATGTCTTCTTGACAAAAACTGTTTGTCTAAGACATCAAAGCAATGGGCATTATTGCTCCCTTTTTTTTGTATAAAGAGCCATGATAACAAGGAAGTGAAAATAGCATTATTTTGAGGCAGATATGCATATCATTATAGTGTCTTTTGTGATAAAAAAAGAGCGTGACAGAGCAGTTCGCCCCCGGCAATTTTAGCCCAGAAGACAGTTCCACCTGGCAATTCCTTCACCAAAAGGGTAAGGATTAAGAAAAAAATGGGCGACTTATCAGGAAGAAATTCTCTAGGGGAGGGGGTAGCGGGGTAAATTGTCCAGGAACAAAAAAAAAAAATTTGTCAAACAGTCTATTTGCGCGAAAGTACTACAGCTTTTAGTGGGCGGTCCTCATTTATTCCAACCTTTTTGTCTCCGTACGTGCTTAATTGAATCATGTAACAAAATCACGATAACAAACAAACAAAAGTACAGTACACAGTACATTGAATAGTTCTGTATATCTGTTTGTGGAACAGTGCAATACAGTCCCGGGAGAGGGGGACTCTCTTTTTTTTTCTGGAATAATCTGTCTCATCCTTGACACCCTTTGAATTATGAGTGTTACAAGGGATACTTTCAAAATTTTATAGACAAAGAAAAGGTCATTCTATCAACAAATTGAAACCACTAAATATGATCCTTTTTGTCATTGCTATAACAAATCCCATTTGACCAGATTAATGGTTGTGAGAAATTAAGGCAGAAGTGGGCCTGTAGGTTTCATTGTGTCACCTATGGCAATGTTGGGTAAGCCACTTTGACCAAGAAGGTTTACATAGATCACCTACTGGTAGACATTGGGTTACCACAAGTTTGAGAACAGATCCACAGTTGTGGTAAGAACTGCTGAATATTTTATACAGCAGCTATTCCTTACAGTTCAACAACACGTCCAATAGGTCCCCCTCCAGCCAGATCAATAGTCGCTCCTTGTCGAGTCCGGAAACAATTGCCAACAGAGAACAAGACCCTATTAAGGTGATGAAAATTTAATGACATAAATTAATGGAGGCACCTTTTGTATTAATGATGAGTCAGCAGGAAACAAAACTTTTCTTTGAGAGTGGATGATGTTACCAACTTAGAAGCATCTCACTAAATCTGTCCCATATTCTAATTTGTCAAAAGTGTCAAGAGACCTTGTTTTGTAGTTTAATTTGAATTCCACCAAAGAAGGAAATGTAGGTCCTTTATAAATATGCTGAGCAGTAGCTTTTCCAAAACTTAGTGAGCCTTGTATTGAATACAAGTTGTGACTGCCTGCCTGAGCTCTGTTTACTCTCAGATAGGGTTGTTTTACATGATACTTCACAGCCACAGTCAACGGTAACGATTACCAGCACCTCGGTCCAGTCGGACTAGCAATTATGCCATCAACCCCTTCAGGATGGTCAAAATCTCCTCCCATCTGACCTGTGGTAGATTACTTCATTAACATTTAACGGGAGGATTTTGCCACATGCATTGACAAAGGAAAAGCTATTGTGCTTTTAAGGGATCAATCAATGCGTATCAATAATTAGAGGGCTTGTCGATCAATAACACCGCTAACTTTTTTTCTCGCTTGTATTGGTTTAGTTGTTATGTGGTTCCATGAATGGGGGGAGGTCTCTGTAGGCATTTGGATTTGAAAATAGAAACTGCCTCTCTTTTTTTGTTGTTGTATATCCAGAGGCAGGAGAGGTTGGTGAACTGCCAGGGGTATACTGACCAGTCTACTGACCTATTGGTTTAAACATTTTGATGTAACTTTGACTATACTAAAAGTTGGTGCAGTAGATTTGTGTATCTTTGTTCTGAGGATAATGTATAATTTAGCAAACTCCAACTTGCTCAGGTATCTTTAGTTCTCTAGTCAAAAGTCAAAACCTAGATCCCCCATCCATCATTCCCATCTCACTTGAAGAGGCCTCCCCCTTAAGTTTTCCCTCACCTCATCTCACAATTATCAATCTCTCACTTCATACTGTAATTCTTGGTCATATCTGAAGAATTAATTTATTTCATGTGTGGATTGTGTCACATCATCAGCACCTCTTAAAAGTTCAGTTCAAAAGTACTTTGAAAGTTGAAATTTCCCACCTCTGTGGTGTCTCTTAATTGCGGTTATCCGGGCATGACGTGCCCATGTGGGTGGCAGGGATTATTCACAGTTAGGTCACATAATTATTCCAACTTAAATGTGAAAATGGTTCAAAAAAGGTCACTCATAAAAGGACTAAAGATCGTAAATTCACCACAATCTCTACTCATGAATTAGGCTGAACAACTCTGTATGAGTGCTGGAAATATTAAAAAGTTATCTTTATTTCAAAACTTAATCTACAGTATACCTGCTTCACAGCAGGAAAGGCGAACAACTTTGTCGGTGTTTTTTTTATGTTGACAGCAATTAGGAAAGACTCTGAAAGAGTACATCAAATATGATCTGTTCATGGATGATGGTGATGACGTTGAAGGATTTCATTGTTATGTTCGCAAAGTATGTTTCCAAGCAGGATGCATGTAGTCTCAGATTCCAGGTGCTCGCAGATAAAATCCGTAATTTTCATAGCAATTCAAACTCTCCAAATTTGACAAGTTGTCACAATTGTTAAAGCTCTACATGTGAGATCAGGATAAGTTGCAATTAGTTGACTAGAATAATTGACTTAAAGAGAAATAGGGCGTTTAGAGTACACCAACATGACGTACAAAAGAAAATAGCGGTATTATTGTTAAATCATTGAGTGTCATCAATAAACATCTACCAAAGCTTCATCTCCTCAAAACAATTTGCATGTGATGAGTAATGGAAGGTGCATCATTTGAATTTTGAACAGTTTGCGTGTTCAAATTAGTGTTGAGTAAGGAATAACTGAATTTCTATCTGCAAGAAGCTTGTTTCTTGGAAAGAAGGCTACTGTCCTTCCTTATTTGAATAATATATCATTCTACGTCCACAAACATTGGTTTCAAAAATATGGGTGTTTTCTCTAAAACAAAAGCCCTATTTCCCTTTAAGACAATAATCGATATGCATGAATAGCTCCTGTTGTCAGCTGATCAAGTATACCATACTTACAATTAAATGTGTGTCAGCATACAGTACAGTATATATGTGACAGACCCTTCATTTTCAGCAAAAGTTACTGTGAACCTTCTGAAATATAAGAAGTGGTGAAATAATCCCTTTTGGACTGTGCGAAATTTAGGATTCAGCTTAAGCAGATCAGTTTTGGGGAAAAAAAGCTGTAATTATATTCTAAATTCTCCTTGATTTGTGGCAATTGATGTTGAAGATTTACTGATACATTTAGCTGTGTAATACCACATTTTAGAAAATAAACAATTGAAGCAGGATGTGCTGTTTTTTAATTTCTTTTTTAAAGCACTCAAAGACTGGCCATACTTCTTACAGGTGTTAAAAGTCGTTAAAACCACTGTACAGTGCTGCAATTTTTTTGGCCGCAAGTAAAACTCGCCAAATGAAATGAATTTGCATTAGAATTTCCTTGTGCATATTTGCACTTAAATCCCATATATGTACTGCAGAACCTGGCTCTACTTGTGGTTTTAATTAGTTGAAAAGGCTAAATCAATCTTCTACCATAATTAAAACTTTGATCGCAGAAATTCTCTTGAAAGAAATGTGGTGCTGATGTCCTTTTCCAGAAGATAAGAAAGATGAACAATGATTGATACAGGGTGTTTATGTTTTTGCATCAATCAGTACATGTATGTTGCTTATTCTATGAGGAAAGGTTATATAGGAACAGATGAATAACAAGCAAATACAGGACATGTCTTACTCCTGTTGAATTTAACATGCACTAGACATACACTGAACTTCTTTGGTGTTGGCTCTCATACAATCCATAACAAGTTTTCACCAGACGGATATCGCTCGATGTGCAATGAAGTTGCAGGACATGCATTCAACATTGACGGACAACCGTCGGACATTGGTCCTGATCCTCTAGTGTGTGACAGATACTTTTTATACAGGTGTCATCGCTCCATTAATTGTGTACAAAAACAGGAAATTCTTCATATTCAAAGCCAAAATTGCATCTAAACGTCTCAAACACACATGAAAGTCTGACTTACCATAAATTTCTAACTTCATTTATTGTTAAGGACGAAGTTTTGAAATCAAACAAACTTCATTCAGCTACAATCAGAACACTTTCCAAAAATTGATCATCTCTCCTAGTAATTGTATTTGTGTGCCTGTCTTTCCTCTCAGATTAATTTCATTTATTTTATTCTGGCAGTTTTGCCCTATCATCAGCCTACTTTGTGTAAATTACAAAGTTGAAGCATAAAAACAGCAAAGCAGAACCTAGGAAAAACATGTCAAAAAGAATGAAGTATAATTATTACTCTACAAGAGAATCTTGAAGATACCGCTGTGCAGTTATTCACATTTAATCCTCATCAAATTGTTGCACCTTTTATCAAAACTGAAAAGTGGACTCAGATTAGTGATATTCTTTCATATACTTGAGGTACTGTTTGTATGTTTGCATGTGTGTTATGTTAATTTACTTTTCTCTTTTTTTTTTCTGTGAAGATCAAGGGGTATGGGTTTGTTGTTTTAAAACGAATGATATTACATTCGGTCAAGTTACATCAGAGCATCAAAGACTCTTTAACTTTTTCACAACAATTTAAAAATTAAACCACCCAGCAGTCTCAGCAGTAGCCTGATTCTTTTTCCTTGTATAAAAACCCTAAGAAGTTTTTCCCAAATTCAGAGTTGGACATCAGATGTCAAAATATTTTAGGTCAGTGACAACATACTCTTTAAGGAAAGAGAATCTGATCTGTGGCATCAAGCAACTTTTATATGCTCATGTCCTTGTTAACTTTATGAGGCAATGAAAGATCATAAATGCTTTGCTCCAAGCTGTGTGATATGTCACCTGCTGTTTTTCAGAGAAATGGGAGGTTGCGAACTTTCCAAAAGGGTCACATGCTGCTGTTATGAAAGATGAGTTCTTCAAAAGCTTGATCTTTGGAAAAACACAGCTCAGCAAAATTTGGGAGTGGGGGGGGGGGGGTAGGGAGGAGGAGGATGATGGGCATGTGCATGAAAGTTTTCTTTTGAAGCAAAGACTTCTTTTTGATGAGAGCTGAAACAAAATGTTGATATAGCTTTTTTTTCTTTCAAGGGGCCTTACATTGCTCTTTTTATGTAAATTACTAATTAATTTTAAGTTTCTGGTCAAGAAAGTCTTTGAACAGGTTTATAAAATTCCCTTTGTTTTACCATCAATCATGGTAGAATGTCATCACAGAGTAACCAGAGGCCGAAGTCTCTGTTCATAACCATGTAATAAAGACAACATTTTCAGTGCAATGTTAGCACTTAAGTTGTAGGTGTAGGCAGGCATGTATAGTTATGGGGGAGGGACCGGGGGTATGGGCGACATGTGCCCCCAAAAAATATTTTCAATAAAAAATTCCTGATTTTTTGGAATACAAATACAGGGAGAAAAGATGAAAATCTTGCACCATTTTGAACTTAAAAAAGGCAAAAGAATTTTCAAAGGGGAGTGGCATGACAACCAGAAAATGTTTTTCATGGAGTCAGTCATCCAGTTTTTTTTTTTATGTTAAACAGAATTGACAGCATGTCATACTGTGACGATTCTCAGCCAGTGATCTGCTTAAATGGTTTTCTGGCAAATTTGGTCCAATGTCCCACTTTGTACAATTCTGAAAATTCTCTCTGTAAATGCTGTTGTATAATGTTGATGGTGTGTTGTTTTGATTCTTCTCAGTGGTTACGTTCAGGGTATTCAGTAAACAGCAGCCGTGGGTATAAAACCCCAAAAGTGCCCTAAGAGCTATTTTTTTTTAAACATTGCACATTATTTGCTCATAAAGATGATACTCTGTTGTGTGAGTGGTAGGTCCATGAATGATACTCTTTAGTAGGGTGTTCAGGTTTAAGCTTCTGCAACCATCAGTTATTCAGTGCCCCAATTGTCATATTATTTTTTCCCTTTTACAGTACCTATATTTCTCGTATCAGACCAATCTAATTCGCTTCATTCCAAACTCACCTATCTCCACACAACTGACGCACACGTCCATCTTCTGTGTCAGGAACTATCGGTAACCTTTAACCCTGCCTTTACATTTTCATCCTGGTATTTTCTTCCCTTTTACCTATAGTTCTACTATCTGACCAAAGTATTATAAAATAGCAAACTAGTAAATGTAAACCACAAACAGTAGAAAAATATTAAATTTTGTTTAGTATAGATGATATAAAAAGTTCTTATTTTATTCATTCTCTCTTTCCAGATCTGGTTGAATGTTCATCTGAATCCGGTGAAGAATTTTTTCAAAGAGTGAGTGGCAAAAGTTTGATTTCCTTATCAAAATTATGTTTTATTTTTGAAAGCAGTGTTTTATGACTCAGGAAAAAGACATTTTGTCTTTTCATTTCCCTTCCTATACACTCGGTATTTCATCTTTTGGTCAGATGATCATATAAACTGCCATTGTGTGATCATGAATTGGTAACATTTCTCTAAGCTCTAGAAGATAAGTGCAAGCATCATAGTTCGGTGACTCAGTAACGTGGTTCATTGTCACTTTTCACATTATTCAGTTGTATATCACTGTATCATTATGTTTTATTGTTGATGTTTCCTTTGTCTGTGTGTGTGTGTATGTGTGGGTGTTTTTACCCTTCAAACTATGAATCTCTCATCATTGCATGTGAAATGCATTCATCAGATATGTACAACATATAAGATTGTTAACCATTATGTGTCCATTTAGTAGTCAATTTTTAGAAATTTAAAAGGAAACAAGAGGTGCAAAGTGCACCAACATGGCATACAGAGAAAAAAAATTGTTTTTGATAACATGGTTAACTCTTCCAGCTCATCAATAAATATCTACAAAAGCTTGTTCGCCTGAAAACATTTACAAGATAAGTTAGGGAAGATGCATCATTTGAATTTTGAAAAATTGAGTGATCAAATTTTTTCTTGAGCAACAAGTATTTAAGTGAATTTCTATCTGTGAAAGACTTACCTCTTGAAAAGAAGGCCACCTTCCTTATTTTGAACAATCTATTATTCTGTGTCCAGAAGTATTTGTTTTAATTTTTTTCTGTACAATTAATGCCTTACTTTCCTGTACCGAAAGTGACAGTCCTTGAAAGCACTCATCATGACATATATCAGGAAGCGTAGTTAGTCCCAATCCTAAATTGGCATTCCCGCCCAATCCATCTCCTCTTCCTCATTGATACATACTTGCCTCAATTTTTGCTACGTTTTCCTTTTTAAAAGATTTTTGTGTTCCTTTTGTTGAAATTAAGTTGTTGGGTAAGCTTAAATATCAACATGTCACGATGTCAACCACCATAGAAGGAACTGACCTGCAGGTGTAAACAGTGCAGGTACATGTTTATGTGTTGGCTTCAATTTTGCAACAAGCATTAATTTGCAGAGATTATCAACAGCTCAAGATTTTGTGTGCACATTTGTACAGAGTCAAAATGGCTCTGGAGCAATGACCTATTAAAATCCAGATATGTCCCAGGTTCAATAGTTCTGGCAGTTCAAAAGTTGGTATTTTGTCCTGTTATTTAATTCACTCAAATCATACTCTTGAAGTGAAAAAACAGCTGTTTTCAAAGCTCCAAGGGATTTTTTTTTAATCCACTGGGATTAGTAAATCCACTAGGATTGTGGTTGGTTTTTTTTGTTTTTTTTTTCAAGTTGCTCTTTGTGTTCTGTGTGATGATTCCCCACACGTGCCATGTAGCTGACCTTGTGCTCTGCCAAATTCATCTTTTTGGCATAATGCAAGACCACAGTGAATCGATGTGTTTGATAAACATAAATTGTATTCAATTGATGGCAATTGGCTGAAAGTAAAGTCTCACTTTAAAACAAAATTGTAAGTGTCAATTTAATGAATTTGGTTTGAACATTAGAGTGATCATCATTGTTAAACTGATATCATGCAAGGAGAAACTAAGTCTATTCTGTGTCTCCAGTGAGAAGTACTTACTGATCACTCAACTGATTATAATTAATCAGTCAATTATTTCTGGCAGTTCAAGATAACAAAACAATCAATATAAAGCATAGATCAGTGTTTTCAGTTTTTTCTTAGAGCTACTGTATAGAGGGTCACAGTGCATTTATTACTTGAAAACGTATGTGAAAAATTTGTAATTTTGATGACATATTGGCAAATTGTTCTGAATATTTTATCAAGATGAAGGTAGGCCTGTAGGACCAATGATCCTCGTTGTCGAGCCATATGGTGGGTAGAAAGTGCAGTTTGTTTATACGGAATGTTTGCGATTCATATCTTGGATACTAATTTCCTCTTCAAAAAAAAAAAAAATGAGAGAGAGAATTTATCATTTAGACACCACGGAAGAAATTGGTTTCACATATTTGGGGGCCATATTTGAGGAAAAACTTCAAGAAATTAAGTATGTTAGTATGACAGGAAAATACCTTTTGCAAAGGTGTTCATACATATTGCATTGAAAGCTACCAGCCCCCCCAAAAAAAGTATCCCCCTCCCTCTTCCTGTTCTACCCCAGCTCCAACTCCACCCTCTCCAATTTTTTATGCTGCATTAAATGTTCAACATATCTGTATTGATTCAAATTTTCAGTCATCCCTGATTTCATTCTTCTTATCAAAAGTGGTCATGCAGTTGATTTCAACAATCTCATTAGCAAACCAAAATTTGCTTTCATGATGTTTGACAGTGATTTGACAGATATGAAAACCAATAGAGTGCCCTCCCCCCAATCATGGACTCAGTGTGCTTTGTGTTTTCTGCCAAGTCTTTCATGAAAGTCTCAAACTTGATATCTCTTTGGATAGAGTTACCAGTCTTGCTGGGAGGAGAAACTATGCCTTCATCTCCTGGGACATGAAAGATATTTGTTTTCTTCATCCGTTTTGCTTTGATTAATGGTTTCTGGAATGCTGCTCATGGCGTTAGATGGCATACATAATAATAAAACTGTCAAAACATTGTGTGTTGCCAAAAGGTGCTGGGTCAAGTCAACTTTGTTTAGTTAAACTTTGATCACAGGCTGTCTGTAAACATTAATACTGGCGTAATTATGAATTCATGTATTTTTTCAGAATCATGACTGAATACTTAGTCAACAACAAAATGATGAGGATACATTGTGATCAGTGAAAAGGGATATACTTAGGTAAAGGGGATATCAACCTACACACTTTAAGGTGTTAAGGAATAAGAATTTACAGCACATCTGCATTTTCAAATGTCGTCTTTGGTACTGAAAACCTCATAAGTCCACAGAATGTGTCCATAGAAATCGAAGAAAGGAGATTAACATATATATTGTACTGTGTGACTCCATGTTTATTCAGTCAAGGCAGTTGGGTAGCCAGGCAGGGGAGAGGGTTTGAGGTAACAGACACCCCCCTATTTTTTTTGTAATACAGCTGGTATTTCCCCATAGACACATCGCTCCCATTTTTGGTCATATACTGGGAACTGCCATTTCCAGTAATCTAGGAGGTATTTTTGGCCAATATTTTCTTGCAGGCTTTTTGCCAACCTGTGATGGCGCTACATTTAGTCTTTTGAAAGCTTTGGCCCTCCTTTTAAACTCTGTGAGAAGATTTACACCAGACTAGTGAGGGCACTTCAGTTTTTTAACTAACATCAAGCCAACTTAGTCTCTGCATATGTTGATTGAACTTTACAATCACCATTGGCATTGTATTTAAATTTATAGGTCTGCTACCTAAATTACATTTCATATAGGAATAGCTAATTCTTATGAAGCTTCAGGCTGCTTGTTCTGCATTTTGACAATTTTGACATGGTCCACATGTGATGAACAACTTGTAAGTTTGTGAGCAATTTTTTGTGGACCATTTTCAATAAAGCCCCCTCTTGATTAGCCTTTGTTAAGATCTATTCGGCCATTTAAGCTAATTACATGCAATGCAGTCCACACTTATTACTCCCTTTACTTCACCAGTTCTTCTCCCCTTGACAATTTTCTAATAGTCCATCCAACCGACAAACAACTCTCGCATAAAGCTCCCCCTTTTATACTTTACCTGTCTTCTATTCTATCATTTCTTGATCTGTTGGCCACCGGACTGCCGGCAACACGAGTAGCCATTGTGAGAAGGGAGTTCATCATGTGCAATTGAATATCCACATATTCAAGCTTTAGGTAATGCTCAGTAAAATTTTACAATTGTCATCCAGTCACAATGAACATACTATGCCACCTCGCTTGGCTGAATGGTATGTTCCACAGCAAAAAACCGATGTTGTTTGAACGAGTGTGAATATCATCACTCCGACCAACACCAGAATTGACCCTAGGGTCCATCTTGGGAACTTAACACTTCTTCCAATTGGCGTTAAACATTGTTGACAACCTGTCATAATAGTGCTTAGTCATCTTGGTATGGTTTTAAGAAATTTTGGTCTAAGTTTCCATGTGGGTGCTGTGTTCCATTTCGTGAAAATCTGCGAAAAGCTTCCCCTCCAATAAATTCTCCTGTACAATGTGGATAGTGTCATATAATGTTACTATGACAGTGGAACATACAGGGGTTTTAGTAAATTTGGATGTTCTAGGATTTTACATAACCTACAGACACATCTTTTGAAGGTACGAGCTTCTGCTCCATTGGTGCTCTACTTACATTTTCATATAAATTTGCTCTAATTGTGTTTGTGTGTGTGTTTGTTCATTTGCAGATCATGGATGAAACAGGCACAACAATATCATGGCCATCAAGACTGAAAATCGGTGCAAAGTCAAAGAAAGGTCAGTTGAAAATTTTATAATGGTTTGTCAGTAATGGCTCAAAATTGTGGCATAGTAATAAACATTGTAACTTAGTGTTTGCATCTGGTGCGAGGGGGGACACCCGATTGAGGATGTCGGGACCCTCGCTCAGCAATAGCTACTGGGATCCAAAGTTTCACCAATGTACACTGTATGTGTGACAAACGTCAATATATGTCTAACAACTGTCATGCCTGTACAAAACTCTATATGGTGTCATATTAACATGCAGATCAAAATGTCGCATTCAACTTCACAACAAACTCAAAGTCTACCAGAAGTTATATTTTCGGGTACCCGGGTACTCAACCGACTATTGACGTTGGGTACCTGGGTCAAATCAGTTTCTGATGTGGTGCAAACACTAATCGTAACATCGAAAGAAGTCCATCCTCCGAATCTGCAGATCAGCGATGTTTCCATGTGACAAGAGTGTTGTCTGACACCGAAAGGACGATCACACACAGTGACAGGAATATGAGAGTAGGAGTCTTTGTGTTTTCCTAACGCAATATATAGACACAGAAATGTGGAGAAATACTCAAGTTTAAATAGCCTCATTTGGCATCACAGCCCATTTGCAACATTTTTCAAACCTTTTCCCTCCCCCTCTCCTACTTAAACTCTGTCTAAAATTCAGGCCTGCACAGTTGACCTTGGCAAGCATGAACTGCAGCATCAAGCCTCCTGGTAGTCACTCATCTTGCTTACGAAGTGTAAGACATAGATGCCATCAAAGGATTGGTAGAGCACTTCTCCCCACTCTGTAACTCATAATGTGAGGTGAATCCAGATGACCTCTCAGGGCACACTGAGTCTGTCATTTCTGTGGATGATACCACAGAAAAAAATGAAACATAATATACTACTCTAGAGAGTGAGATGCAGTACTTTTCCATAACCACAAATGAAATGATTTTATCAGGTGATAACTCTACTTTGCTATGTTTTGGTTCCTAAGGAATCATGTATGTTCTGTTGAATATAAATGAGAAACCTTGGCATACCAAATGTTGCTCTGACCCCACTCCCTCCATTCCATACAGTATCTAAGCAAAGCATCTGGCCTTTCATCACTGTGAAAATAGTTTTTAGAATGTGATCACCTTGGATTTGAAAAGAATCAGAAAATCCTGAATGTCTAAATCATCTGCACAGAAATGAATGTGGTATCTTGAACTTAGTGAAGGAAAGCTATGTAAATTGAAGTTGCATATAGACCTTAGGTGTTTTTAACCTGGTTTGCCTTTCACAGTGCTCTCGGTGAGCTCAAGTGCTTGGAAAATGGGTGTTCAAAACCTTACAGAACCATCCTCAAGCTCATCGATGATTCACCAACTGATTTTACAAATGTTGAGATGGTTAAATCTCGATGGAAAGTGGGATAATTCACCTACATAACAGTAAATCCCGAAAAGCATTCAACGTTTTAGGCATCCCACACTTGGAGACCTTTACTAGGCTCAGTGATGAACAGTGACAATCATTATGTAGAGTGCAAAGTGCCCCATATGCCCTGATATACTCATGCAGTTACAAATAGCCAATTGAATTGATATTTGTTTTGTCATGAGTATATGCACAATCATGTGAAAGGAACTTGTCCCCCCCTCCCAAAAAGCCACAAAATCCTGAACAATGTGGAGGACTCCCTGAAAAACAAAAGAAAAAACAAAAATGAAAAGAACAATTTACAAACTTCTCAGTACATCTGCTTACTTATTTAATCACATGCCCTGTGTACAACTCTTAAGAATGGATTGCATTATATCTAAAAATATGAAACAATGCAATGGACAAAATGATACTTTTGAATAATATCTTAGGTGATCTCCTCCTGAATGAACAAACAGATAATGTTGATTTTAAAAGATCAGAGACAGTATTCTATATTTTAATTGTTCTGTTTTGAATACTAAACACACAAATTGCAGAATTCACGTTGACACAATTCCATAGACTTTTAAGTGAAGAAGTAAAGATAAACGATAAGATGCTGGATGCATATATTTGGTTTCAATGATAATTGCATTTAACCTTTTCATTCATGCTGGCATGTGTATGCATGTATGTATGTATGCATGTATGTATATATGTGTGTATGTTTGTCTGTGATGTCTACATTGTAAACACAACATTTCAAGAAGGAAAGCTAGAACAGATGTCATTTGGTATGTAGGTGTACCTTATTGAGAACAAAAAGGCTTTTGCTTTTTGGTAGAGGTCAAAGGTCACTTTGGGTCAATGGGTCAGATTGTGAAAACCTTGTAAACAAGGTATCTAAAGAATGGGAGATTGGAACAGGAGATTGAAGGGGAGATACTTAAAGAATGGGAGATCTCATATTTGCTGGGTAGGTGAACATTATTGTGTGCAAGATACTCATTGTTTTTGGTGGAGGTCAAAGGTCATTGTGGTCAATAGGAGAAATTTTGAAAACCTTGTCAACATGATATCTCAAGGAGGGAAGCTTGGACAGATCTCATATTTGCCATGTAGGTGTACCTTATCGAGCGTAAGAAGCCTGTTGTTTTTGGTGGAGGCTTAAGTTCATTTTGGGTCAAGAAAGGTCAAATTGTGAAAACCTTGTAAATACAATATCTTATAAAGAAAAGCATGACAGATCTCATATTAAGTATGGTAGTTTACCTTATTGAGTACAAAAAGCCATAGATAAGTTTTGGTAGATGTCAAATGTCATTTGGGGTCAACTCATCTTTACCTCGTGCAGTATGCAAGATTCAAAATGCTCATAATTAAATCATCAAACACACAGTGCTTTTTGGCTTTCTGGTGGTCACTGCTGTTCTTTGATAAAATGATGACATGTTCACTTTAAAGGGAACAAGTAGCCATCCTTACTTTATTTGAAAAAATCAGTTGAAGTTTTGTAATTATCTTTTCATTTCTCTCATAAGTATTTTCCATGATGTCGCTCAAGCTCATGTACTGCATGATCAACTTAGTTGTTATGCCTTAAAATTCAGCAAATCGACAAATGCAAATGATATAGCACATAATGAAAGAGAGCCATTCGTAAATTAGCATTAAGGGGTTACTGTACACTCAGTCAAGTTTGGGTGTGACTGCATTTTCCCTGCCCTTTAAGCGAGGATAGGTATTGAAACTTACAATGCACTTTTTTCTTAAAAATCAGGTATTTAGCTGAACTCTGCAGGTATATGTTTCATGACTTGTGACCAAACAACATACCATGCTCAAGCTGGGGGAGGCATAAAACATAGTCATAAACATTATACGTGGGGCATCAGCAAAAGTTCTTTCATACCTCTAAATGCTTTGTCCTGTCTACTGAGGCACTGTCTGAAAATTTGTCATTGGCAGATTATTTTTCATCACATAGCTGTTAAGGAGTTACACTCATACCCATTTTCAGGGAAAATGTGCCAAAAGTTATGTAAGATGTACATCACAAGTATGTCTGCTCTGTTAAGAATATTTACCAGTCTTTCATGAAAGAAGTAATTTTGCTAAACAAAAGTAATTTTGACTTCATAATTTGGTAGAAGGCAACAGATACAGTAGTCTTGGCTTCACACTTACATTTTACGATTTGTTAATACTGCCCTCTATTTTGACTTGGAACTGTGTCGTGGATCTGGAAGTTTTGTTGACAATTTCAACAACAACTAGACTACTAATTTTTCAGTCCTTAACCCATGAAAAGTTAGGTTATTATAGAAAAGATTCCTCTCTTTATTAACAATTTTCCATCAGTATTTACAGAAGCAATTTTTGAAACAAGGTTAAGGTGATGATAAACTATTTAATTTATGTTTCACTTTCAGACCCCTGCATCCGGTCCGTCAAGATTCTTTAGTTCCTTAAGAGTCCTTTTCTTGGTTTTAATAATGTCCTATGATAAGTTTGGCTTGATAATACTTACCATTATCATTTTCTCCTGTGACAACCTAGAAATTGAAAACAGTAATTTCTTCCAGTACTTTCCATTCCAATGACCCCAAGGAAATGACCCATAAAATCAAAATATCGAAACAGACAGGTGGTCATAAAAACATCTGCTTGTGAAGCTAAACTTCTCAATTGAATTAAATTTCAAGTTTCGTCAGTTGCTTGCGGAGTTGTGTAGTTCATATGCAACCTTTAATTAAGGTCCAGCTGTTTATTTGTGTGAGCATTTCTAGCTTTACAAAGGTGGTTAAAGCTAGTTTCAAGAGAAAAAATGATAAAATGTGTGGTGCACTTGGCAATTTGAGCTTACTTTTCCCAAATTCATACCTTTTATGAAGTTTTTGTTTCTCCTCAAAACAAGGAAAAGGAAGAAATTGACTTTAACTGACCATGTTAACATGTGCAACCAGTTCAAATACTTTTGCCCAAACTACATAGGGCAATGTTCATGCAATGGACCCATTTACTGTTTTACCCACGTCTACGATTGTCTACGATTGCAAAGCTTGTTCTTCCATGATCAGATACCACAGTTAGAAAGAAAACATGCCGGTGTCTGTATTTTTAAATGTTAAATTGTACAGTGTTTCGGTTATGAATTGCAAACTGAACTTATTCTCCTTCACCTCCTTCTTCCCCCTTTACTTTTAAGCATTTACTTTTCATCCAAGGTGCCTCAAAATTTCAATATGACTGAAATATGAAAACCTTTTTTTGCACCACCTCATTTGCATTTCTGATTTAGCTTTTATGAAAAGTATCTTTTTAAAATTACCTTTACTTCAAATCTTGACCTTTCATTGCAACAGAGAAACTGTGAATCATGAAGATCCTCAATAACTGACCTTGCACAAAATAATTCTTCTAATTGGAAGTCTTAACTGTATCTCAGATTGTAAGGATTGGTACTGCAGGTAGGCCTAACAAAGTAGAATACAGGAGGTTTCAGATTCAATTTAAAGAGGTAGGGAACAAATTCAGTGTCGTCGTTTTAAAATTACATTATAAACTCTTTTTGCAGGTTTAAATGTCCTTGAATTCAGCTGGCAAATTAAGTTATCCAGATGTTCAGTAGCCCTGGTGTTCCAATACTCAAATGTGTTCAAGAAACTAGTTTCATACATTCCATGTTTGCCTTCAGATTAAGAGGCAAAAATAACTAGACTCCCTCTAAGTGTTTCGATTGTGTTCACAACCTGACGGAATAAAAGAAGTTAGTAAAGGTTTCTTTGATTTGAATGTTACAGGCCGGTAAACCCCTGCATGCACCTTCTATGTCTTTCTTGTCACTCATGAAAGTTATAATCACTTTGTGGTGATCCACAGAAGAATAACATTCTGTTTGTTCAACGTCTGAGACCTCCCGAAGATTTCACCTGTTTTGTAAACACTTCTGGACTTTGGGCCTTCTCCAGCATGCACAGCTTGTGCCATGATTATAAACAACTCCCCTCTTTAGAGGAATCTTTGTCAAGGCAAAGTCTCTTGCCTTCTTGAATCTCATCCAAGGTTCATCCACACACCGGCCTAGCTGCGGCTGAGTTGCTTTTCAAGTGCTCTCTCCGTTCCAGGAGGACGAGACTGCAGAGGAGACCTTTTGTTAAGCGGTTTCTTTTTTCGGCTCCCTTCCCATTATTTACTATGCTCCTTAGGTACCGTACCCAATCTGTTTATTTTATTCAAAGGGACGGTACTGGTTAATTGATGCCTTCCCAGGTGGAGTTTACCCACCTGAGAAGCATAATGCAGTTGCTGGCTTAGAACTGTAAGAAAACAGATAAATCTAAAGGTAGGTGTGAAAATGTGTGTTGATTGAAGCCACAGGGCACATTTATGTAGGGTTTCTCCTTGAAAAGAAAAAGACAATCTTCAACATTTTGTGTTGTGTTAGTGTGTCAAAGCAATTGTTAGTCTAAATTTATTATGTGTTGTATAATAAATAGTGCGGTGGAATGGTGGGGACAGGAGGGGGTGGAATGTCTCCTGGGAAATATGCGACTGTGATAAGTCTTTTCATTATAAACAAAGCTAACCAATCCCAACTACTCATCAAAAAGAAAGTCAGACTCATTTCACGTTGCTTTTGGTATGTCAGCCATACTACCATATCGTTTTCTTGATTCCTCACAAGAGACAGACAAGCAATCTGTGGAATGGTGATAGCATGTGTACGTATGTTTGTGTATGTGATGCCTTGACTTAAAAAACGTTATATTTCAAGAAGGGAAAGTTGCTTTAACTTCAAAGTTAGGGCACTGGTAGTCAATTGTGAGTGGATTCACTGTGTCCATTTTCAACTAGGTGAAAGATCATTCGAGGTCATGAGAGGGGAATGCCTGAAAACCTTTTAGGAAGATATCTCAGTAACAGAGTGTTCCTTGAACTTCTAACCAGTGGTAGCTCTTGATAAGTAGTTTATCTTTGTCATGTTTTAGCGAGGTCAAAGGTCATATCAGGTCACTGGAGCTCATAGTTCGAAAACCAAACATTCTATCTAAGTAAGTGAAAGTTGCTTTATCTTCATACTTGATGTAGGTTGTTCATTTTAAGTAGATGATCCCTGTTGTTTTTTATATTTTACAACTTACGTCAAATGTCACTGAGGTCACTAGAGGTTAAATACTGAAAACCTGTTTAGGTAGCTCTTAGCAACTGATTGTTGCTGAAACTTCAAACCACATTGGAAGCTCTTGATGAGTAGATTATCTCAGTTATTTTTTTGTGAAGTCAAGGTTACGTGAGGTAAGCGGAGGTCATAGTGTGAAAATTTTGTGGACATCATGTACCTTAAGAGGGGAAAGTTGCTGCCACTTCCAAGTCGATGAGTACATTGTCCACTGTGAGTGGATAATCCCCAGTGCTTTTCATTGAGGTGAAAGGTCATTTAATGTCACCAGAGGTCAACATTTAAAAACCTGTTAAGGAAGATATCTCATCAACTGAATGTTGCTGGAACCTCAAACTGTTAACATTGGTAGCTCGTAATGAGTTGGTGATCTCTTGAAGGTCACAAGGTCATCAAGCGGTCAAAGTTTTAAAACCTTGTAGACATGGTAACTCATGAAGGCTAAGGTGTTTGAACTGTAAAATTAGTATGCTGGTTGTCTTTTACTTTTCCTGTAAATATTGGCAAGAAATCCAAAGTCGTTTGATGTTCTGGTTTAATAGGCCTATCCATGATATCTTAGAAGTGGTAATGTTTGGCATAATAATGGCAGGTTTCAATACTACCAGAACAGTACGCTTACTTGAGGGTACATATCATCCTACTGTGTTCCATCTTTTTCCATACAGTACATGATGCGCATTATACTGACCAGAATCCTTACAAAACTTTCCATACATGAATCTGGTAAATTGCAACCAACAAACCAACAGATCCTAAAATACAGTAGACAGGCCAAATTTGCAAGACACTGAAATCAATAAAAAGGAACTTGAAAGAATTTCCCACCATTTTTACATACTGTAGAGATCACATGAAGACTTCATTGCAACGTACCACTTGGTAAATTGCAGATTTAGCATTTCGATCTGGTAGTCCAAAGGACATGTGCAACTAATGTACAAAATGAGGTTAGTGTGTCTTTTCAAAAAGGATCAGTGTGCTGTTCTATTCAACTGTGATAGATTTATCTGAGCTCAAATTCTTTATGTAGGTGTACAAAAGATCACACTCCTCTTAGTGATTTGAGGCAAATGGTGGTATGCCTCAGAATTCAAGGTCTGCACTTATATTGATTGTGCTGTTAGGAATTCATCACCACATTTCACCTCATGTTCAGATAAATTTTAATACCAAATTTGATTGTCCCAAGGACAACCTTGTACCAACACAGGCCAAGACCCAGGAATTTGAGTAAGGGGGCACACATACACCATCAGCCAAAGACCGAAAAACAAGGGCCAAATGCACAAAAGGCCGAATACGCCGGAGACTTAGGGGTCCTCCCCAAGAAAATTTCAATTCTAGATGCAATATCCCAGCATCTGGGAAGTATATATTTTCCATATCTATTTGCTCATTTGGTTATCCTGTAGAAAATTTGAGCGTCTTGAATGCCAAGATATAACCACTGAACTTCATCACTGGCACTGTTCCTACATTTTGAAACCACCTGATTCTCTGCCTTTCATGGTATGGGTACAGTTAGAGCTAATTAAATGCGCAGAAAAGTTAGCGTAATAGATAGCTAACACTTTACATTATGTTACACAAAATACTGAACTGTAACTACTTACAAACATTAAAGAAGTTGTTTCCCCAATCTCTGCTTATTACTTCAAGTCTGTAAACTGAAGTGCAGATATTTCCAACTTGCCAATGAGCAGTGTGTATTATTGGTACAAGACATACAATATAAATCAGGCACTGAGGATCAGATTACTCTGGATCAAATGGTTTAGGATCAGATTCCCATTTCGCAATACTATGTGTGATCCCGGCCTTTTTTCATCAGTTTCTTTTTGAAAGGGAGTTGATGGCCTCAGGATCTGATCCTCCGTGTACCAGTAAATATTCAGACTATCAACGTAGATCCTCCTAGCAGTGCACTATGTGAGTCAGGGTCTACTCTTAAGTCTGATAAGTATTCTGTCTGACGAGTTTACAGTCCAAAAATAAAATACATGTTTTCAGTCCTAAAATAATACACGTTTCCAGGAGGAAAATACAATACAGGTTTTCAGTCGGAAAATGAAATACCCGCTTTCAGTCCGAAAATGATTTTTTTTTAACCTTTGACTTCGCTGTCAATGATTATTTATTGATTTTATAAAACTATATTGACCCACCTGACATTTTGGGGCACAATGAGTTGATATCACTAAATTTGTGATGATTTTAAAGAGTATAAACACATGGCAATACTTATAATTAGCATAATTAATCAAGTTTTACATCCATTGCTTATGAAAACTGTCAAAATGGCTAAATCATTACCCTTCCATGCACTGGCTGATGTGTGCATAAGAATAAGTGCTAATATGAAAAGTATCTAGCTACGAATTTTCAAAAACCAAATTGAATTGTTGAATACTCTTTCATTGATGTTCCTTTGTATGTGACACATGGGGATCTTCTTAGTTTGACCATTTGTCATTACCATCATAGCAAGTTGACAGGCTAACAAAGATTTCACGAATTTCAGGAAACAACTCAACAAGCCCCTGTTACTACCACAAATTCATCAAAAGTTATTTCGGATAGCGAGATCTTTGACAAAATGGTTGTTTTCTGCCATGTAGCAGATGAAAGGCATGTGATGGTTAGATTGAATTTCCCTCCAATTGCCACAGTAACATTGACAAGCACCTCAGACAATGAAAATTCGAAATGGCAGTGGGGGATAAAAAGGCTCTTTCTAACATGTTATCTTCGGACTGAAAAATTTTTTTTTCTATTTTCTGACTGAAAACATGTATTTCTCTTTTGGACTGAAAACGTATATTTCATTCTTGGACTGAAAACTTGCCATAGCAATAACTCATTTCTTTCAGACTGAAAACAAGTACTTTATTTTTGGACTGAAAAAGTGGCGGACTAAGGACGTGTACCCTGTGAGTCTCCTTGCATGTCCATACAAAGCTGAAATTACTTGTTATTTCTTGATATGAGTTTACACTGTGAGTGATATCACAGATTTAAAAGAAAGGGAAAAATCTGGATCAAGAGAGAAAGGTAATTGAAGCTACCGGAGCCCTCATTTAAACATATTGTGTTTTACTGCATTTTATACACAGTTTGATTGTGTACTGCAACTCGTCACTATAATTTATAAGCTCTTTGTTTCATTGTTTTTTTATGTGAATTTTGCCAAACTACACTGAAGGTCATCTTTAAAATGAATCATAGTTGAATGTTAATTACATTTAGTCATTAGGGCAGATGTTCAATAATATGAAGATCTATAGTTGGCCTTCATAAAATATTCACTTCAAAAATAATGAAAAGTGGGTGAAAACAAAATGAAAAGTTGCAATTATAAATTTGCATGAATATGTTCATACTAAATGAGGGCCAACTGAATAAATGCATTTGCCTGTGGCAACCATCATATGTATCTCATTCATTTCATTTGATAAGTGTCCAGCAATAATAAAAAAAAACATGTCTTTAATTTTTTTCCCCCTCTTGAAACAAATTCGCAATAAGTTAGCGTATAACTCGAAGTTATATTTAGGGCAACAAGTATGCTGCACCAGCTGCTTTCTTCGTTGAATTTTTACCAGTTACAGAATTAGGTTGTTTCATGCTACTAATTTACATTATTGATCGTTCTAAACTGAATTTTGTCAGGGACTTGATAGCTGAAAATTTTTAAATTCTAATGCAATATATGATATATCTGTGTACCTGTAGTACAGATTGTTGTTGTACGGTAAACGGAACCCGGTTGTGGTTGTCTCTTTTTCAAGTTCAGATGTTTTTGCATTTGAGTCTCCAGTACCATGTACAGGGTTTCCCCTGTGTTTTGGGGAGTGTGAGGCGGTGAGGGGGAATTACCTGATGCCGCCATGAATTTTGGGTTCAAGTCCATACTTAGGTTCTTCAAGAATGGATTATTCTAGGATTTTTACCATGATATAAACATGTTAGGCGGTAATTACGGTGTTTTTTGGCGAGGCGGTCTTAAAAAGTTGCGAGTCGGCCACCTCCACAATTAAGTACCAGGGGAAACCCTGATGTAGTTCATTACGAGGTGACTCATAAATTGGGAATTGTGTCCCAAAAAAAGGTTTGAGGTGCTCCCAAATCATCAGCTTTTCCTCCAGCTGATATGTCCGGACTTTGCCTGCAGCTTTTGAGTTTTAAACTCTTTTCAATTTTTCACGTTTTGTCAGTTTGAACCGTTTATTTCAGTCACAGATGTATATTGATCATACAGATGAACAACCAACTACTAACTAATTAATAGGTACAAATCCTTAAATTGTTAAAGGTTTGTTAGCAACACCTCATTGTTTTAAGTTTGCAAGTACTGCATCTGATACATATGTGAATAAAGCTCAGCCTGAATTAAGATATTTTACTTTTGATCGAGGTGCACAAAGTTCTGTTCCTTCACCTCTCTTTGATTTTTTTTTTAATTTTTTTTTTTTAAGCTATGTCTTGTCTGATCTTGCTTTTTTGTTTCACAGTACGTGTTTGTCCCTTGATCATATCAATGTTTAGAATAATGTGTTTAGAGTATATTTTTGAACCTCAATTGTATCAATGTTTAGAACATTGTTTTGGGAGTAAATGTTTGTCCCTTCAAGTTGACCAGCTACATCAATGTTTAGAACCATGCATCTAGATTCCATGTTTGACCCTCGATTGGATCAATGTTTAGACTATGTTTTTTATTCTTTCCTCCTTACACCCCTCCAGTGTTTAGAAGGATCCATTCATGAAAGATGTTAGCTTTTCTGGTTGCATTCAGCAAGTATCTTAGGAAGCATTTTAACATCATTGTATGACAGTTCCATTAGGGAGGCCTATTACACATCTGCTTATAACTGCACCCCACTCCCATTCTGACTTTAATTAGGCATTCAATTTTCTTTGCTTCCTGAAAGAATTCTAACATGAATTCAGTACTGTCTGGTTCACTAGGCTAATCCTCCATGTCAATGGGGTCCCATACAAAGCCCCTCCGCTGAAAGACCACTAGAGGAAACCTCTAAATGATCAGTCTCAGGTTTGAACTGCTCATCAAGAATAGCAGAACAAGTTTCAGTTTACTTAAGCTTCTGGATTTTTTTTGGTACCTCTTCAGCTTTCAATGGTTCACAAGGTCGCTGGCCTCCCAATCGCCTACACAACACGTTCGCTGTGACTCAACCCTTTAGAGTTTTGTCCACTAGCCTGATCTTAATCTCCAGGAGCAAAGTATATAAGTTTGAACTAACTCTTTGGATTACTTCTTGGACAGCTAAGTTGTTGACCAACCTCCCTTTCTTAGTAAAGTGAGAAAGGATAGGACTTTTGTCAGTGACCATGTATTGTGTACAGTAGTAGACGAGGATGTGTAACCTATCATTGGAACACTACTTCTGCTTTAAGTTCGATTTTGATTTAATCAGTCATTAAGAACGCATTTGAATGGATGTTATATGTGGCCAAGTCATAAGCTAGGAAAAATCAAGCTTTCTTATCATGTTTTCTCCTTGGAAAAGATGTCCTCATAAAGATGTACAGGAAATGAGGCACGGATGAAAGTTTTATTTTTGAAATTGCTGACATTAATTGTGGAGAGATTGTCACAGCTTGATGGAGGAGGATAAAGGAGACTGTACTACCAAAGGAGGCAGGATAGGACTTCAGCATATTGTTTAGTGTGTTGTTATAACTAGGTTAACACTGAAGGTATATGGCTAGATGTACAGCGTGTTGAATTATACCTGTTGGAGCAAGTACTTGTCAGGAGTCAGTATTTTATTTCTAAAAGTAGTCAATTTTGCTTAAAATTTCAAAGAAAATTGACAGACTCAGTTTGTGAAAAAGTGGTGTTTCTGCTATCAAAATACAATGCCTACATTTGTGAGTACGAAAATTTGTTTACTGTTATGATTTAACAAATGTAATTTGATTATGATTCAACAAATGTAATTTGATTGCAATTGCTGCTTGAAAAAACAAACTAAAGGAAATGAAAATGTGGCTCTAATTTAGAGTCAGTAACCACCAGTCAAGGTTATTGATGCTGGTTAGGATTCAGTATTTGATGAGAATAAACCAAGTTGAATATGTAAAAAGCTGTTTAGGCCTATCTGTAACCTAAATAACCACCAATCATGGTTAGAATTGAGAATTAGGGTTAAGTTTAGGACAAAATAAGGCAAAAACAAGGATTTTCGGAAAAAATGTTACTTCCGGTCACTGATTCTAAATTAGTACCAATTGTTTGTTTTCCAAGTATATAGCAATTACACCCATTTTATTTTGTACTTAACCACATGATGTAGGCCTAAATGATCCAGTAACTTTTAAAAATATGAAAGAAACCCAATGGAAGCTAGCTAAATACAGTCTAGATTGTCACTCCATGGCACAGTTACTACAGTACTGTAAGATAGGTTGTTATGGTGATAAACTTAGTGCTTATCTCAAGAGTGTGTGTGCAAGGAACACTAGGAACAAACTTAAGCATGACAGCCTTAACTTTTGCAAACAATTCTCTCAGTTAGCTGAAAACAAAGTAGTTACAATTCAAATTTTCATTTTAAGAGCAATGTGTGTCCCTGCACTCTTCCAAGTTAAGGAAGGCGGGTCAAATCTAAAACTTTTTTTTCTTTTCAATGGAAGCTTTTTTTTTTAAATTTCTGCCAGCACTGTTTTCATATAAATAGTCTTTGCAGGGAGCATATTGATGGCTTATTTAAGAGAAGACTTATTTCAACAAAACAACCTTCACCCTACTTGGACCTGCCTTCTGTAAATGGGAGGGGGGTGGGATACTATCAGTTTTAGACTGATGGACGTTTATGGCATCGATACTTAATTCCTTGTTGCCTTGTCTGGCATTGTTTTATAATGTTTTGTTTATATAATGAGCTAAGACACCTGATCTACATTTGATAATCAAACTTTCTCCACTATGTCCATAAAACACACACAGGCCAGGATCAACAGACTTAAAGGGCATACATGTGCATGATCATGCATTCATGTAGTACGCTACCAGGGAGTCACAATTAAGGTCATCAGTAGGGCATCATCACATCACCGTGACCTATCAAACGATCTCCACATGAGCACATATTTCATCATCTCCGATTTTAAGCAAGTTTGATCATTGCAGCCATATATATCCTCTGACTATACCACTGTGTCAGAGCAGCCCAGGAACAGCTGAGGGTCACCAAAAGTCATGTATGTGCGGCCTTCAACTGATGTGAATGAGTCAGGCAGAGGTCATGATAACGAAGAAAAAGAGGGAAAATAAAAAGGGGGGGGAGTGGCTAGAAGTGGTAAATGATGTTGAATACTGTGATCGGACAATTAAGCTTACTTTGTCAACTCTTTGAGCAACGTGTGCTTTTAACACCAAAGATCTTTCATGGGCTATACGTCTAATGATCTAACTTGATTATGCACATGATGGCAGAAGTTCAATAGATCAATCTTTCTTTAGATCAGTCTTTTGGAATCATATTTTTTACAATTGTCTCTTGAACTTTACACCTGTTCACAAGGTGTCAGTAAATTGCATTGTAACCGTAAGTGTGGACCAATGCATACATAAGCACAGTAAAGTCACCTAATCTCAAAGGTGTCCATGTGCTATGCAAAAGAAAAGGATGCTCATCCAAAAGACCCTAGGAAGGTGGTAAGGATGAATCCATATCAGACGTGTTGCAGAATCCTCAAAAGGATGTAAGTGGAAGCAGATTAAGAAGGATGCAGATGCAAAGCTTAAAACTTTGCTGCAAGACCTGTGGGCTGGAAATTGCAGGAGGGCTGTGGCCAGATACACACACACACACGAAATTGCCAGATGCTAGACCTTGGTCAATACGGTAATGCATAGGCTAAGTTGTGAGTAAGTTGCATAAGAGGTGAGTAACGTTGGAGTGAATTCCCAAGCCAAGGAGTTTTGGGGGATTCTCAAAGGTGTCCATGTACTATGCTTCTCCACTTATGCATTTGGTGTTGCTATGTATGGTGTGTGATACCTTGTTCCAACCTCTATACTGCCCTCTTTTAAGAGTTTGAAGCCATCAGCAAGTTCCTAGTCTGAGATGTTTGCACTACAGCATGGAGTGTCTAGTTCACCAGTATTTTCCTCTAAGAATTATCTGTCAGGTCCGTATACTCAATATGAGAAATATAAACTGATGTGTGCTAGCAGCCTGTGTAATTGTTGCTCACTCTGGATCACCACCAGACGAACCAACCCGATTCCCCCTTACTTTCAATTACCATGTATTTTACAACTCCCTATCTTCCTTTAATAACAAGTCTCTCAACAAAAGGGACTTGGAAATTTAAACCATATTAATGTTAACTTAATATTTAAAGCTAGCGGACTTCAGTGACAGATTTTAACTTTCAATAGACTGATTTACCTGCAATCTAATATAGGTGTACTGGTGTGAAAGTTTAAGAAATGAGTTTACCTAAGTATTAATCTTTGCATTAAGGCTAATTGAGAATGATTTGTAACACTCATAAATTTCAGGAAGTAGTTAAAGTCACGTTAGCGCTGTTCCATTTGCTTCACATTTCTGTTCCCTTGCACTTCCAGGTTGATGTCTTACCAAAGTACTTTACACCCTTTGAAGGATAGCTACACCATAAAGATCTACTACCTGAAATCTGAGGTCAAATTTTGTATGAAACTGAAAGTTTTATCACTGGAATTCTATAACTCTGACCTCATAAAATTGGGAGGTTATGTCTCAAGACAATTGCCATTTGTTGTAACAGTTGCTATTTTGTTTTTCTTGGAAAAAAGTGAGTTGTATTTTGATCAATTAATGTCCACATGTGACACTTTTGATATTTACCTTCTGGAATGTACACAGTTTTGTTACTCAGCATGAACTTATTGACTGCTAAGAGGGTTTGACAAATTGTTGTTTATTCCCAACCACTCCAAGCAGGTAGGTTGTCCAGTTTAACATATTACATACATTTCTGACATGGTTACAGCGTATCTCAAGCTTCAGATGTTTAAACTTGGAACACTGAAGACATTTTCTGGATCTCTGGAACTGCTAGATGTACTGTTAATGTTCAGTTTGATTTCAACACATGTGTGTGCAGTTGCACTTGTTCTACATGTTCAAAAAGAATGCAAACAAAAAAACTGGAGGATTCAGTGATTCTGTCAATTGATTTTTAATCAGATTTGGTCCTTTGGCATCCTTGCTCCACAGTATAAAAGTGAAAGAGTAGCATATTTTTGTTTTGATATTATGAAGTACGAGGTATGTGCTGGTATTCCAGTGTTTTCAGAAGTGCACTAAATGAATGACTGTACTTCTGACAGTTGCAGATTTAAAAATTACCATACTGTGGTGTATTTGTCAGAAACCAACAAATTTCCAAATGAAATGTTTCTGCATGAGTGTTTCATTGTGGTTATTTACTCTGGTGCAGTAGCACTGTATATTAAATACAGGACCTGTTTTTGCTAACTTTTTAGCTGAATAAAACTTTAACTCTGTCTAATTTGTAGAGCAATAAACACTCTAATTAGTGAAATTTCTCCTAAGAGAAATGTGGTTCACTAGATGTTGTTTTCCAGTTTGGTATCACTTGGAAGGAGCAAGATGGAAGGATAATGAAAAATTTAATTTTTCATCAAACATCCCATTGTGCTTTAATCATGGAAACTGTATTACCTTCACAGGGTAATAATTTCATGCTTTATTATTCATATGGTTGATGTGAAGGTGGACAATTGTTCAGACAAGTGCTGCAGATTTACTTGATGTGTTCTGTGCACTCATTGCTGTGAATTGTGTTCTCCCATCTTTGTCTTTTCTAATCCCTGTCTCTTGTCTTTTCTGTATCTTTAATAGATCCTCACATCAAGGTGACAGGTAAACCAGAAAAAGTTGCATCTGCAAAGTCCAAAATCATGTCAGTACTAGATACTAAGGTAAACATCTTTTCCTCTTCATGTTTTCCTGGTTCAAGTACTGTTTATCTCTGCAAGTTGGATAACTTGGAAATTGGTTTTTCTCCCAAGAGGGGGGAGGGGAACAGCAGAGTAATGGTGATGGAGAGCAGTAGCACATTTCTAATGAGCTTCCCAGTATTTGTTCCTTTTTGCATATAAAATAATTATGTGTCTTTCCTGTACATGAATTTTTATGATAGCTTGTACTGTACAATTTTATTAGTTTTGAAGTAAATTTTTTTTCTAGTGTCTTAATTAAAAAGCTGGAAAATGAGTTGAAAATTTGTCAGTGAAAGTCAACTTCTGAGGAATATGTCATAACCCCCCCCAAAAAAGGAAAGTCGTGTAAGCCCCATTTTTGCAAACGTGAATATTCATATATCCATTTCTATTGATCTGTTTGATGCAAGTAACGGTAATTGACTACTATATTTTCTTGGAGAGTCTGAATTTGAAGAGCCAACAAAAATGTTGAGACACTTCTTATTCAAATATGTGGAAGATACATTTATAGATCTCTGTCAGCTTTTGTGACATGTGGTCTTTTACTCTACTTTCTCTCCCCTTAAACATGACGAAGAACAATGGTAGATGACCAGGCTATTGCCAGTACAACTTTTCAATAAGTTTTCCTTGCAGATGGTAGAAGCTTGAGATTCATTTACATTTGTATGCATTTCACAATATTATTTGCTGAATCTGCGATATTTCTGAATCACAGCTTATAAAACCTTATTTGTTCAACTTCCATCTAGTTTGGAACAAAACCACACCAACCTCAAAAAGAATGCTTATTTCTGCTGAAAAAATTTCTGATTCCAAGTGCAATTAGATAAAAATGGAACAAGTATGAAAATGTCCTTTCAAGTTCATGGAAATTTTCATTGCCAGTTCAGTTGATATGCTAATGTAGAGTTTGTAATTAGTACAAGCTGAATGAAATGGTGGCCTGAACTCTTCCTCATTGACATACAGTAGTGTGGCCTTTAATAGCATACTATTTGACAACAAAAAAAAAAATGTGTTCATTTCATTTTGTTCTGAATGAAATAGGTGGCTCACTTGGAATGTCAGTGATTCTGTCGCCACTGTGGATTTGCCACAAATCATTTGGAAGTTTTGAAGGATTCCATAAGTATAAATACATCTACTGAAAAGTTAATGATAGGCATGAGTTGATCGCAGCAACATTTTAAAGGGGCATATTGAGTTGTGTCGAGAAAAGTCACTAAATTTTTTTCAAAACCTTTGAAGTTTCCTTCACATGCTCATGACAAATGGTCAAACAAAGAACATCCCCATGTGTGGCCGACAAATGAACAATAATGAGTGAGCGTGATTAACGATTCAATTTGGCTTTTGAAAATTCCTGACCAGACACTTTTCACGTTAGTACTGCATTCATATGCCCACAGCCAGTACAAGCCATTGTAAAAATTTCAGTTTCATAACTCTTGAATGTGAAGGTAGACAAATTATGCTGAGTTATGTAAGCATCTTCATGTCGCTACACTGTTGAAACTCATCACAGGGCACAGGCTTATCAATATCAACTTACAGAGTGCTTCTTCAATATTTCTTGTAACTGTTTATATATTTCATTACTGTTGACATCATCAGAGCAACAGGGTGACGCTGAAGATGGATGTCTCATTTACGGAGCATTCTCACATCATCGGCAAGGGAGGGAATATCATCAGGAAGGTCATGGAAGAGACAGGATGCCACATTCATTTCCCAGATTCTAACAGGTGTACACAACAGCAAGAAAAGAGTAACCAAGTCTCCATCGCCGGGCAGATCACTGGTGCTGAACAAGCCAGAGCCAAGATAAGGGTATGTCAATTGTGTTTTAAGTTGGTACCCTCAAATGTCAGGTCATTTACATTGAGATGCATGGATAGCTATTAAGCAATCTATAGAATGTTTGATTTCTGTCACAAATAATTTTATTTTAGAGAGTTGAAGATATTTCAACCTTTTCCTTGACTTTTTCTCATGGTAGAATCAGTAGAATCAGTCAAATTTTTAAGTATTCAAAGTAATTTAACCTTGATACTGTATGCCTTTATCACTCCAAGGCTTCCTCACAACTAGTAACATCTCTAATCTATACTGTGCCATGTCTTGAGTGGCCTGGTAAACCTTTTATCATGGAACTGAAATGCAAAACAATGACTCGAACACAACCTTCCAACGTCCGGAAAAAATGGTGCGGTACTTTTTACAGAGCTGGAATACTGTGAGCAAACTGTGCAATAAAATGCAAAATATTTATGGTTGTGAGAGAGGTACAGTAAGGTATTCTCAGTATATAAAATAGCGCTTTAATGTTATCTTCAGTACATTTGCATACGTTCCACTCTCCTTTTCATCAGCATGAGAGCCATCATGAAACTGCCCCGACCAAAGCATTCTCTCAAAGATGGGAAAAGTCCAATTAATTAGCAGCTCAAACGATATCAGCATTTCTTTAAAATCAACTTTTCTAATAATAGATCTTATTCTTTATTTTGTCACTATTAAATTTTTGAAAGGGCTGTTTGTTATAACTTCATTTATTGCTACAGCAGGATCTTATTTTAAATTTTGCTCACTGCTCAGTTACACCAAAAGCTAAAAAAAAAATTCCAAAGTGGTAACATACTGTAGTGCATCTAACTTCGCAACAACCTCCCCAAGTTTTCAATCCGCCCCTTCACCTTCAGGTTGGCATTTGCCCCAACAAAAGAGATTGGTTCAGGAAGTTATCACCAATCTGTGATACTGTCAAGCAATAGTTGTTAGGGTCTCACTTGATGAAGCTGGTATAATATGCATGCCAGTAGCCAGGGGACCAAAGTTATTGATCACCAGCAATACTGGGGAGGCTAATAAGTATTCTTCCCCCCCCCCCCTTTAAAAAAAACAAACTTTGGCAAAGGGGCTTAGATGCATCACTATATACAAACTACCCCTCCCCTCTAGCTGCAGCCATGATAATATCAGAAATTAATATCATTTCTTTCCTGTTTTTACCTTTCAGGAATTGTTACCCCTAGTTCTGTTCTTCGAGTTGCCCATCACAGGTGGCCTACAACCAGACATGAACTCCCCTACGGTGCAACATGTTGTACAGACTTGCAACGTAGCTGTCAACATGAAGCAGAAGGGAAGGGGATTTTCGACGACAGTTACCGTGAGAGGTTCGGCTAGCAACCCGGTGGGTGTCAAAGAGGCATGCGTGAAGTTGATGGAGCATCTCGCCGGAACTGTCGGGGTAAGTTGCACACTCCACATTCATGATCCTCGTGAGGGCATTCGCTAGTGGTACATTAATACTCTGTTAGCCAATAAAAACTAGTTTACCATTCAACACCAAAATTTAGGAGACATGTGGCCCCCCTAGCATCTACCCTTGCAGTGAAGGAAGTTTGATGATTACCACTGAGTAATCCATGGATGTTTATTCCGATTTACTGTGAGAGCTCATTCTGGAACAGAAGGGATGGGTTTGCCCATGCAGCAAAGAGAGACAACTACATAGACTCAACTAGTATAACTGGGAGGAACAAAAGATTGCACATGAATAAAAATTTGATAAAGTAGAGTCAGCACACAGAGAAGAGAGAATGAAAGAAAAACCAAAAGGGGGAAAACCTTTTGACGTGGTGGTATGTATACATGTATCTAGAAATGTATGTTTGTAGAAATGTCACGGTGGTGAACATATACATTAATGTGTATAGTGTCTCACTGCTTGTTAAAAGGAAGTTAGGTTTGTTCTCCATGCATCTAGTTCTATATTGAGAATGATCTGTTGACATTAAAAGTAGTTGCTGATACCTGAAGGAAACCTGATATGTTCTGGACTGTATTAATCTCTCCCCCCCCCATCCCCAACCCCTAGTGTAGAATGTTACTGTATCTCTTAAGTAGCACTCATTTGTGTGACCTACAGTTTATATTATCAAGTTAAACAAACTGATATGTGATCAATTTGTGTTGTTTTGTCGGCATTTATACATTTTTTTTTTTATTTCTTTCCTTCATCATTTCTCATTAAGGGTACTCTACCAGTCAGCATGCAACTTGAGATAGCTCCCCAACACCATCAGTTTATACTCGCCCGCGGTGGTTTTAACATCAAACGTATCATGCAGTGCACGGGGGCTACCATCCATTTTCCAGATCCATCTACAGCCCAGAGAAAGAGTTCGGTCTTCATCTCAGGGAGCATTGATGCTGTCATCATAGCCAGAGAGCTCTTGATGGTAAAATTCTTGCTATTTTCTTGACATCCTTTTTATCCTTTTTTTTTTCTTTGATCAAAATGTAACATATCATAACATGCTCATGATAGCTGATTTTGCCCTCTATTTAGTTTAATAACAAACCAGAATGTCATGAGACCTTTGATTGTTTGTATTGTAGAGCACTTGGAATACCAGTTGAGTAGTTTACATCATTGTTTATGGTCATGATGTTTGCACTTTTTAGCTCACACACATTACTGTGTGAGCTTATAGAACCAGGCAGATGTCATCAACTTTTTGAAAATGTTTCAGAGTTTTCATTTTTGAAGTATTTTGACTGAAACTTTGGTCATAGATTCTTTGTCAAAATGGATATTTTTTGTACTATTTAGAAATGAAATATTCAAAACAGAAGTTGAATTATAAGCCATTTTCGTGTTATTTTGACTCTTTTTTGCACACGGCACTCTAATTGAATGGGTTTAGCTGGAGATATTCTGTGTTCACTCTAGTGAACAATAATCAAATTTTACAGTTGGGCTGGCCAGCCTATCTGCCCTGTTGATCATCATGTCCAACTGAACTCTCACCTATTGATATCACATTCCAATACTAGTAAAGTGACATGCAAATTAAGTTAGTGAAGCATGTAACTCAGTGATCATTGTAGATAGGTTGATAAACAGAGTTGATTTGTTGCATCATCAACACTGCAGTGTTTTTACAATGTGTCCATTGATTTGGATTATCTTATTACTGCCCATAGTAAAGTTTGAACATGTACAGAGAACAGCAAAAAAAAAAAATTAGATTCAGCCAAAGCCAGCTCTGACAGGATCTAAACATTATCCCTTGCATCCTTACATATCACACAGCCTAAAGTAGATTTAACCTCCTCTAAAGACAATGGCTGGTACACCTAATACCATTTTTCAACATCACATGTCAAAACACTGGCATATGATAATGTCATAGGCTTGATAGTGTGTCAACTACATACTTTTTGCAAGTAACATTTTGTCACCTTCCAAGTACTGTACTTTCATTTTGCAATGCCACAAACAAAAATTACCTCTACTTAGTTTAGTGACTGCCTGAAGTTTCAACACCCCTATGTTCCGACACACTTATGTTTGACATGTACACTTAAATTCCGACAGCAGTGGCTGATCAATGTGTCAGTATTACGCCAAGCATCATAGCTGGGACCCAAAATGGTGCCTGATGGAATGAATGTGTTGCAACATATGAGTGTCAGAACATGGGGTGTGGGAACAAAAGTATGTCAGAACATAGGGCTATAACCCTCAGTTCAGTTGTGTGAGCTACAGCAGCATTGCTGCACTAGTTTTTACTTTCCCAAAGAAAAAAGGGGAAAAAGAATAATACTCTATGTTGTAATTAACGCATGGCCCGTTTGAGTTAGCGTGACATGTTTCTTTTTGTGTGAGCAGAAACTCAGTTTTATCATTCTCAACTTTTTGGACGTTTCCTGAATGTGAAAATAGCTATTTTGGTCAAAAAGTTAACTGTTCTTTGATATTACATACAAGTAATGAGATTCCACACGTTAAAAGTAAATGCTGCTGACTTGGCAACTTTTATTTTGAGTGAGGAGATACTACGGATTTTGTTCATTAAACATATATGTTATGTCCAAAGTTAATATTTTAGAACTGCCGATCATGGAATGCGGCTAGCTTATTGTTATGCCTTGGTGACTTAACATTTTTGGAGTCGAGTTCTTGCAATCAAATCATTGTGACTTTGTAGCTACTTGCAGTTCTCCTTTTAGTATTGGTTTCAATGATGTCATAGGACATGTAATGTTATTTTAAGCAGGAATTATCATATAGACAACATAGGGTGTGGGGGACCTGAAACAGTGTTGGTGAGTAAGAATTAGGGTTCATGCTGATAATTCAAGTTGTGAGACATAGGCTAGACCTAGTTGTGTAAGAAGAAATATAAAAATGCATTAATTTCTAGATTTTAATGACATGATTTTTTAAACTTGCAAAACAAAAACAAAAAAAAATCACTAATGCAAGCTGTAAAACACACTAAAAATGATCTTCCTGTATCGTTTCTATAGCTTTTAAAATTTCACAGGATTCATGACTCCAAGGACAGTGGAATCTGGTCGAGACTCCTCGACATGAGTCATAACTCTTGAGTACAGTCGAGTTAGTCGCCCAGGTCTACTCATGGCTCATAAATGGTTCCTTTCAATGGTAGTCCAATAGTGAAGATGTATTTATGTTTGATAATGAATGAAGTAATCTATTTCTATTGACATAACTCACTTCTGTTAACACTACAACTGCACTCCCACATACTGTGCTAGAGTTGTGAGAGTGCAGTTGTATTGCTGAGATAAGTTAACAAGGTCATGGTGAGTTATTGGCATTTCTACAGCCTACCTACTTCTCTTTTATTCGTAGGGTTGCCTGCCTCTGGTGTTAATGTTCGACGTCAAGGAGGAGGCAGACATGGACTCCAGTACTATAGCCAAGATAATGGAACAACTTGATGTGTTTATCAGCATAAAACCAAAGCCTAAGCAGCCTAGCAAGGTATGTCATTGATTTGCATGACCCACTAACAACGTTAATGCTTTTGACCCATTTGTGTGTTAAGATTAGCAAATGTAGGTGAGGTAGGCAAAGGAGAAAGGCCACTTAACATTGCAAAGGTCTTTATGTATAGTTATACTAGAAGACAAGTTGGATTTCAAAACAAGAAATACAACAGGATCTATATCGACGGAGATTTATCCCTTACAGTGGTTTCGCTTTCAGCTTAAAGAAAGGTTAGAGGTTTTTGGCAACTTTGCATACATGTAAATGTTACTGTGACAATATTGACTGCTCTATGCTTTGATTAGTCCTAGAGGAGGAGGAGGGCAGCAGGGAAATTGGTACTTGACTTTCATATGTATTTTAACTGTTTAGCTTAGTGCAACTTGGTAGAATAAGTACTACAAAGTCAACATTTTACAGAACTTGTAAGTAACAACTTTTGTCATAGTTGAAACGGTGTCAAAAGATAGATAATTTAACTTTGATCCTCCCTCTTGCCTAACTGGTGCAACCTCTCCCAGGGCTCTAAAAAGGGAATGACGTGCCAAAAGCAATTCTGAAAAGGGATCACTTGCACCATTTTTTTCCACAAAATATTAATGACAGATTCCACGACATTTGTATACTGTCAAATGTTCTACAAAATGATTAAAAAAAAAAGAAAAATGAAAAATTTGAGTAGCATTTCCATCTTTGGGAAAATAATTACTCCTTGTAAATTATCTAAAGTCTACGATCTGTACTGATGGGAAGGTAAATGACAGCAAATAAAAAAAGCATGGTCATTGATTGTCATCAGTGAGGTGTATTTACCAGTCGCATCTCAGTAAGCACAGAGGACGTGTCGTTCTACTGTTGGTGCTCTCTGTCGCTTTGAGTCCTACGCTTCTACCACATTTACGAATATTTTAACACTGCCCTCTATTCTGTCCGAGCACTTGTGGATAGTCTCTCATTCTGACATTTCATTCACTCTTACCGTGTTTTATCAGAGTTCTCTACTTAATACAAGTTCACTCTGTTTTGATCATGATTGGCTGAATTTTGACAGTATAAGGTTCATTAATCATAAATAATGAGACCAGGTAAATTCTTGTACTTTACTCTGTCATCTGATGTGTAGATTCTTAACTCTGATCACAGTGCCCCCAAGGGGGAGGGGGGACTGCCATGGGTGCCTGTGCTCCCTTCCAATTGTCCAAGATTAAAATTTTCACTTTATTGTAATTACCATTGTATGATTGTATTACAGTGGATTGTATCACAGTGGATTTGCGCCTTTGTTATTCTATTACAGATATCTCACTGTTGCTCTCCTCATCACAGTTATGATATAAAGACACTCCCCCCCCCCTCTTCCCGGTACTCTGACCTCTTCTGTCGTGACCCATTCTGACTATCCACTGTCATGCTACGACCTACGACCCTATTACCTCAAGTCACATACATACGTAAGAATCAAATCAGCTACTACAAGAGACATAGGCCTACACAATATTACAAGGAGGTGAATAAGTGGGGAGGTTCTACAGACAGGTCTGCTGTCTTGCTAATTGCAAAGAGGAACCTCCCCTTTAGTTACGTCACCAAAGCATACGTGAGCCAGTCAGCCAGAAACTGGTGTCACTCAGCCTTATCAGCGAGCAAGTCGTTATGCACCAGTGTCCTATGTAAGGTTTGACTCTGCTTGTTGTGTATTCACAATGTCCACAGCAAGAATTCCCGGCTTACGAGGGGTTTTAAAAGTCTAGATATCATTTACGAGCCACAGAGCTGCTCACGACCCAACGGAAAACAGGCGACCCACACTTGGGTAGTGACCCATCATTTGGGAACCATTTTCCGACACCATATTGAATCCTCCAAAGAGATGACTTTCCTCATCGTTGTACCATGCTGGGTGAATCTAATGCACCCCAACAAAAGTGGTAGATCCGCCTCTGATGATCTGTTTTAATAGGAACCCCTTATTGTAAACAATTAGTTTGATCCTTGCATGTTTGTATAGCATTAAGTTTCACTAATGCCCTTCAGTCATGATCATGTCTTATCAACTTAAAGCTAGGGTTTTTTTTTTTTTTTTCGAGTCCATTTGTGTATTTTGCCCTGTCTCATTTGGATGTTTTGTTGACTTTTTCGTTTCATTTGACCTTTTTTTTTTTTTTACTATTTGCCTGCTTTCAGAGTGTTATTGTGAAAAGTGTCGAAAGAAATGCAGTCGGTATGTACAGAGCCAGACAAACACTACTCGGCCAAAAATGTGAGAGCTGCGGGGTACACCTTAAGAACGGCAGTAGTTCAAATACCATACAGCAGCTCCCCACTGTTGGGATGTCACCAATAGGTAAGAAGGTCATCATCGATAAACGTCATTGTCAGTATTTTGTACTCGCACACTTTGGAGGAGAAATGAGAAAGAAGACATCTTTTGTCGTCACTTTGGGCTAAAAATCTGTTGAAAATCATGTTCAGTCAATGAACTATACAAGTCACCCGGAAATCCCCAGAAGTGATGTTTTATTTCATCGTTGTTTCTTTGGTTGAGTATGAGTTGCTGAACAGTGATGTAAAGTTACTTGCCCCAGATAAGGTTTTGAAAGTCATTTTGCCCAGAGGCCTGTCTGGTGAAGATATATAGTCATTGAGCTAACATTAACTAGAAAAGTGAAGTTTCTTTTTGTTGGTTTTAGGTGATTAAAGCTGTACTACATTTTCAAAAAGTATTTTGATTTCTAAGTTGGCCATGACCTTGGACCAAGCTTCCAAACAGACTACAGAAGCAGAACTAGGGCCTGTGACAAACATCTCCTTTACCTGTGATTGGATAACAAAGTTTTTGACAGAATGCAGTTCTTTGAGATTACTATTTTCAATAAATGTCACAAAGTAGTCTTGTCAAGGTAGAATGAGTTACTGCCTAGTGTTTTGTTGCTTTATAGGTTCAGTGCAATATATTGCAATAAAATAAGCTGCAAATGCTGTTGCCTCTGTGAAGGCCGATGGAAACATTTACATGTGACTGAGATGACAAAGGAAACACCTTTGATTCTGCAATCTCCCAACAGTTGACATTCTTGGCCAAAGCAAGGTCAGTCTGAATGGTACCAACAGCATCATTGCAGTGAATCACCTGAATGCAGCTGGTCACGTCCAGCTTGGATCACAAGCCAGTCAGCAAGCCACCAATCACCAGGTCAATTCATCGTTGAGAGTGAACAATGGAGGTAAATGATTGATTGATTGATTGATTGATTGATTGATTGATTGATTACTTGAATTGAGTGATCAATCGATTGACTGATGGATGAATGAAGGAATGGTTAAATGAATATTTGCTAAATGATTTCATTCAGCTGTGTAATTCTGATCAATGTTGATTATTTTTTTTGGCATGGAGTGTTGGGGGTTAGAGGGGGGTAGAGGCAGTTAGATCTTAAAATCTCGTTCAATCATTATATTGCATGTCTCATTCCTTATTGGCACCTCTGGTATTTGATATCTCTGCAATCTGATCGTATTGTTTGCTGTTATTAATGAAAGGTTAATCAACGCTAGACCATTCATTATCTGTAGGATAGTGCATGATCAGGGGTTAGTGCATCCAGTGATGGCATTAAACACTATCCTAAACTTAATGCACTAGTCCAAAGCTTATTAACTATGTTCATACATACATTCAAAACAAGATTTCAATAAAAAAGACAAAAATGAAACAAAATACCACATTTTTGTTGAAAACAAACCCAGAGAATAGGTAAACAAGATTCACAACATGTCAACAATGTTTGTGTGCTATAGGCTAAGTACCACCATTGTTTTGTGTAAGATAGCAGATGACAAAATACATACTGTCGAGTGACGTTTTTGTTGTATTCATCCGCCGGTGACTATACTCTGAAATGACTGTTTTATCTGTGGAATAATGCACAGTCACCTGCCTGAAATAGGCCAATAGCAGTTGAGAATTCTTCCCAAGTGTATATGAATGTTCGATAGAACAATAATGATTCATGTTAGATGGGGTGGTTGTTCATTATCACTCAATAGCTTCATGTAGCCAGTAGGTCAGTCACTAATTTAAAGTGAATAGGCCCTGTCTAAGTTTATGTAACCAAGGTTATTTGTTATTATTTTGTTTACCCAAACTTTTGAACATATTTTTCAGTGATGCCGTGTGGAATTACACCGGTGGTTATACAGTCCCAAGCAGTGAATTCCATCATGTTGGCTCAGACAGGGACAAACGTCCAGCCTTCCAACCCACTAGTCCAGAGTACCATGCCAGCAGGCATGACCATCAAGAGCCAACATATGACATCTGCATCTGCCAACATTCTGGCTCCGGCTACATGCAGCAGTCCCACATTGGTTTACACGCTACCACAAAGTGGTTCACCGCCTACTAAAAATCTTTACCCTCATCAGCAGTGTACTGTCAGTCCTCAGATGGTAAGGATGCCAACAGCTTCTAGCCAGGAACCCACTCCACCACCCCAGCAGCCCTCCCACCATATGACGACGGCACAACCATCTTACAGACTACCCTCTCCCCATTCTTCTCATCAGTTTGTTCAGTCTCCTTATAGCCTTCCTTCATCATCAGTTATTGCCACCGCTCAACCACACATTATGAGACAAGCATCCATTCCTCATCAAACGTTAGTAGCTTCTACCTCTCAGAGCCCGACAACCATCAGTTCAAGTCCCTTGGTAGTACCACCCCCTGTAGTGACCATGGCAACCATCAGTTCAAGTCCGTTGGTAGTTCCACCCCCTGTAATGACCATGACAACCATGAATTCAAGTCCCATGGTAGTCCCACCGGTAACCCCCGTAATGACCATGGAGTCTTTGCCACATACTATGGCATCACCGTGTACCTTGCCCATACCAGCTGCTTCAAATGTCACTGCACCACCACTATCAACACATGTTGTAAGAACCCCCTCACAGACTAGCAGTTCCATTGAGGTGAAACAAATGGTACCAGAGCAAATACCAGCAGCTAATACTGAGGTCTTCACTGCAGCCAATTCCTCCTCTAACACTCATCAAAGTGTAATTGCAACTACATGTGGAACCTTGTCCAACAGCAGTCATCACCGTAGGTCATTGGTGACGACCCCAAGGCCAACCTCACCACCTGCTGGACACTCTTCTCCAACTTTAGAGGCTACATCAAAATCTGCGGAGACAGACTCTCAGAAGAAAATACCTGCGCCGCCTCCTGGTTTCTCTAAACCCACCCCAGATATAGTTACTTCACAGTTGGTTCAGCTTCATCTTTCTGATGGAATCGGAGGCAGCGGCACAAAGCTACCACCCGCATCATCCTTAAAGAGCATCCTCCGAAGTAAGTTTCAAAATGTCAGAATGTATCATGAAGAGATAATTCTTCTTCTTGAGATTTTAAATTCTTGAAATGGCTGGTAAATGGCAATGAACTAATGCGGTTACTGAGTAGTGAAGGAGAGAAAGTATTTAGGAATTGTGTTTCTGCCGTATTTATGTGAAGGAGAAGATTTCTTATCAGAGGTGCTTCACATTCGAACTAGGTGTAGAGTCTCAGTTTCTGACCACGAAAACCATGAAAGTACTTGAATTTGAATCTGCTATTTTCAAGACCTTGAAAGTGGTGCTTGAATTCTGTTCTTAAGCATCAGATTACTTGAAAAGTTCGTATTATACACTTCCTCTTTAGTAGTTACAGCAACAAAACGTTTGGCCGGATTTGTTCCCTGCCTGCCTCAGTGCCACAAGAATTTTCGCAGACATTTCTGGAGTGTTTTAAATGTCGCTAAAGGTCCTTGAAAAAACACAAGTTTTACCTTCAAAAGTGATTGATTTTTATGCTCAGAAATGTGTGCGAACCCTGACTGAAGTCATGTTGCTGATAGACATGTGTGGGATACAAATAATGGCTGATAGGGATATCAAATTTGTTGTAATCTCTTTCTTTGCATATTTCCAGCATCAACGAGCAGAAATGACACTTTGACAAAGAATAATACTAATTTGTCTGACATACCCATCTCACCTCATCTTCAAAATGAGTCGCACCACCATCCTCTTCGACGGTCAGACAGCTCCCTCAGCAGACAGGTGAGTCCCTGGGTTAATTGAACGTAGTGGATATTGAAACATTGTGTTGTTCGGCAAGGTTTTATATGATATGGTATGATATGATATTGTAAATTGATGGATCAGTTATTTCCTCAGGCCTGTAAAGTAGACTTAAAGAGCCAACAGCTCTGGCTACAGCTGATTATACCTCTGGTTATGCCTCGTCTGTGCTTGACAAAATGAATCAAAGGTTCATTCCATTGTGTGATGAGGTATTTGGCAGTTGTCATACACTGTAGTTGGCTAATGGTTCATTTGAAAAATGCATACTTACAGCTACGGGAGTATGAAATGCAAAAGAATTACTTTTACATAGATATAATAAACACCACTTTGTCATTTTCAATATATTTCAAAATAAATTTTTTGTAGCTTTTTTTTTTTTTAATTTCACCGTAAATTAGCACTTCACAATCTTGTCTCCTTTTTGCCCTGTAGAGTAAATCACCTGGTAGCAGTGGCCACTTTTCACCAAGTAACAGTGGCCATTTCTCCTTAAATAATAGTGGCCACTTTATGAACAGCAGCGAGGGCCTTTACTCCCCTCCAAAGGCTCGTTCTATGACACCTCAGGAGACACTGGCTCACCTGTTAGGAGACAGAGGAGCAACTTCTACGTAAGCACCTCTATACTGAAAAGCTTACTCTGCAATTTTTATTGTTGTCCATTTTCCAAGTATCTCTGGCTTTGGAGAACAAGTTTCACAAGGTCACACCAGCATCTATTTATTTGCATTAACGAATAACGTATGTCATAGTGTCTTTTACGTTGAACATTGTCTGCCACCCACTATCCATGATTCTGTGTACTTGAACTGAAGATTTGTGCAAGGGAAAGTATTTTTAGTTTTGTGAGATAGTCTAACGGATTCAGTTAAAGAAGCATGTTGACCAGTGGCAACTCAGTTTGAGTCTGTGGCATATTCAAAACTTGCTGAGAGTTAAAATTGATATGAATTTATATTGATATGTCGTCACATGATGACTTAATTCTGATCATTTGTGATGACATGATCCGTTCTCATTTAATATCTTCATATCACATGTAATGATATGATCCACTCTGACCGACTGTCTTCTGATTATTTGAATGATGTGATCCACTTTGCTTGAATATCTTCAGATCAGCTGTCAGAGTATGATCCCCTTTGATTGAATGTCTTTAGATCCTGAAGCTGTAATGATATGATCTACTCTTACGGACTGTCTTATGATTATTTTAACAGTATGATTCACTTTGATTGAATATCTTTAGATCAGCTGTAATCATATGATCCAGTTTGATTGAATATATTCAATTAGACTGGATGTATCTTCTAATTGGATATATGGTATGATCCAATTTGACTACCTTCAGTTTGCATGAATTTATGACCCAGGGTCAATATCTTCTCATTGCATGTATGATACAATCGGACATAGTGTCTTTGGGATCATTCCTAAGGGTATCATTGCACATTAATATACATGTATCTATGTTAATCGTCCCAGTTTACTGTTTTGATCTTACCCACAGCGGTCTCAGCCAAGGATCATCGGAATCTGAGGTAGATTCAGACAGCTCCGACAAGAGGGCACCAGGATGGGAACGAGAGGAGAAACAGAGAGAACTTGTAAAACTGGAGGAATTGGTCCAGATGGACTATGAACAAAAGAAACTGCTAGCACAGAAAGGTTTGATTCATGCTCTTTTTTTCATAATTTTGCTTTGTTATTCACTTCAATAAATGTGCTAGTTCTCTTTCTTGAAAACAAGGGATACTTTTGAAGACACTTCATTTAATATATGGTAAATGTAGTGATATACCTATGTATGTGCAGTCATTTCTTCTCATAATCCACCAATGTTTGTTAGCGTTTCTCTAAACTCTCCCTACTGATTTATCTTTACCCAGCTATGAAGAAACTACCAGTGTCCAGGGAAGTTAGGACCCCCACAGATACCTGGTCTGGTTTAGGTTTCTCAAAGTCCATGCCTGATTCACAGTTCAGGAGTATCACCAAAAATGGTTTTTCCCTGTGTCTGCCATCTACATATGAGGTAAGACACCGGTGGACCTTTCCTGTGTGTTAACGAAATTCTCCACCAATTAGAAAAGTTAACGTATTGTTTGAGATTTCTTACTTTTCTCTCACTTAAAAATAACAATTTTGCCCATAGAAGCTAGTTGTGAAATAAGCTTTTGGAAGCTGTACTTTAGTAAACAAGCCTGAAAATGTGTGATTTAGATCTGACAAATGCTGCTTTTCCTTTTTTACACTCTTTTTGTTTTACTAGCAATGTCTCATGATGCAAAAACTCTTTCATTCAGAGATAAGAAAGAAAATCACATGAATATCTGCATTCAGTAAGATACTTTTGTGTTTTGAAACCAAGGGAGCTGTTAAATGTCTTTCATGGAGCAACATCATTGAAGTCAGTTAATCCTTAAACAATAAGTTCGCTCAGAACAACGCTTTGAAACATAGTTTTATGCCCTTCCCTGGTGAAACTAAGGTTTTTTATGACCATGTAAGAGATCAGAACCATGATACATCCCACAGTGCAAAATAAACATTTATAGCAACTTGTGTAAACCAGCTTTGTCGGTTTTACGTCTCAACTAATCGATTTACAGCACCAGATTCATACTATGAATTTACACTAAAATAAGTCTTTTTTTTTAAATTTGTGAGATATTCCTTAAAATAAAACCGATGACTTGCATACAAAAATGATTGTATCCTCTTATTAAGCAACATCAGAAATGACAGTGGAGAATCCCTTTAAGTGAATATTTTTAATGACCTTTATAGTTCAGTCATTTAGCTGTGTGGCTTTGCTTTTGCTTTCATGGTTACGTTTATGTTTCCATACACGTAAAAGACTTCAGCTGTGAAACATTGACGATGGGATCACTCATAGACCCCCGATACATGAACTGACCTTTAGTTTTCACGTCATTTGATTATTGCAGTATGCTGAACCAGAAGGAATGGGGAAGGATTCAGTGAATGAAAACAATAATTGGCCAAATTCTCACACGCCCGGTGCTACCTCACAACAACATTCCCAGATGAGGACGAAGGTCGCCGATTATCGACACAGAAGGCCTAGTAGGTTGTCATCCCGTAGCTAGTCATCCTCATAAATCTGGGGGATTGGATGTGTCTGATATCTTCTCTGCTAATTAAGTTTAGAAGTTGATTATCTTCACTGAGAGAAAGGCAGCAAAAGTGGAGTACAAAAAGCAGTCTGTGCCTTCCACCAAGACTTTCCTCTTTTTTGCAAATTTTATTCATCCATCGAGCTCCACCCACTCCCTTGAACGTCGTCCTTGTTGACAACCTTCATGTTAAAATGTTGTACTACATCAATGTCTTTGTAACCAGCAAAATTTATTTGAGTTCTGTGACAGGATCAGAATTCTCAAAAGTAGATGGGTACATCAACTTTCCTCAACCTCATCTTTAGGATGGCTCCCTTCCACCCTCCACTTTCTGTCAACTTTCATTTTGAAGTATGACCTTTTTCTTTTTTTGTGGCAGAATTTTGTTTATTTTGATTGTCCCTTTACAGATTCAGTTTTGAGTTGCAGTAATTACATAGACAGTACTTCACTTCCCAAGCCCACGAAGGGTCTCTGGACTCAAAAGGAGTTGAACTCTTCCCTTTCGATCAAACCTGATCTGTCAGAGTTATTTGTTAACCTCGGACTCGGTAAATACACGGATGTCTTTCAACAGCAGGAGGTAAGTTTTTGTCACTGCAACTTGTGGTCTTTGTATGTCAGACACATTTGTAATTGAAGGTTATGTTATGATGACTGTTTGTATTCCAAAAGAAATGCTTTCATGCTGAATCAAAGTCGCTACAAGTCATGTTTTTGATATCACACTAAGACAGTAGATAGGTGCAGTATATCTGGTTACCAACCTCAGTGTGTGAGGTCATTTTTCATCGTTGCCAGTGTCTTCAACTCTGCTTCTGATTTATCATCAATTCTGGAGAAACAAGTCGCAGATTTGGATTTTCTGATATCCCCTAACAGCATCCACCCAAAAGTAAGCTCATATCGTAGGTGTGGCCATTTTGAGGTGGTTTTTTGGCTGAGTTGACTCTGCGAAAGTGTTTAGTTCTACAAGTAAGATACTTCTAATTCTTTGAGGGCTCTGTCATGTGCAGTGTTGTCAATTAAAACTCCCTTGTGACTGATTTTTTCATTCCTTTCAGATTGATCTTGCAACATTCTTGACCCTCACCGATAATGACCTGAAGGAACTTGGAATTTCTACCTTTGGAGCTAGACGGAAAATGTTGCTTGCAATATCAGGTAATAGATTTGATACAGTTGTTTGTTTATAAATGTACATAAACAGCTACCTATCCTTTCTCTTCAAGGAAAATTTTTGTTTTTTTTTATTAAATTTGACTTTCGATGATAGTCAGAACTGTTCAAGTATTTTAAAACAGAATAAAAATCTGTCTGCCACTAAATTTCTCTTTGCAGAAACATCTGTAAAAAAAATGTGTAAAAGTTTTCATTGTCGACCTGCAGACCTAGCAGAATCTCTTTCAAAGCCAAACTGTATTAAAATAATTTCCATTTTAAAAGTAATGAATTTGCCGGATGAATATTATTATTGGTTCAGATCTCTTCGTGGAAGTGGTTGAATCAAACATAAACTTTTTCCTTACAGCTGTGTATCTTCTTTTCCCTCTCTCCCTCCTTCCTCCTGTCCACAGACTTGAATAAGAATCGTAACAAAGCTTTCAGTTACACAGACAGTGGACAGGTTACCAACCTGGGAAGAACCAGCCCAGTTATGTGTTGGTGAGATTTCTGAATAATTAGCCTACGGTCCATGACAAGATGACAGGTATTTCTCAAGATGCTCCTCCTGGAGAGAAACGTTTGGGCTGTTTACACTTCTCTACTGTGCCTTATTATGGCATGATAAAGCTATCCTGAAAAGTCAGTGATACCGACCAACAACTTGTGAATGACCCCCTCTCCCTTTCCATCCCATGTACTAATTCTTTTATTGAGCTGGAGGAGAACATGGGTTCTGGAAATGGAAGGGTAGTCAGACTTTGGTGATCTTTTTTCATCACTGACGCAAGACTTAAAGTGTGTGATGTTAGACTCAAAGTCTGCAGATACTCAGTTTAAGGGTTGCAAATGTTCATGTCAAATTTATGAACAATGCCACTTGTTATCTTAATCAAGTCTGCAGACTTATCCTCTTGCTTTTGACAAATTTCCATGCATTTCAAGGTTTGAGTCAAATTAACCTCACTACCTTGCTCATCTGAGGTATTTGGCATTTCTCAAGAAGGTGCAATTACTAATTATCAGCCACAGAAAATATAACTTAAAGGCCCCACTTATTATATTCAGTTTGCAAGGACATACTGTAATCATATTTTTGTCAATGCATGCCCTTTTTTCAGTAAAAGAAAGGTCTTCAGGTTATAACTGTCATTTCAGAAGACTAATTAGCTTCTGTTTTTTCTTCTTCTTTTTATTAAATTTGTCATGCATTCAACCATGCAGAGACTGTTACCTTGAGGGAGAATATCGAGATGCCTATTAGCATAACATCAAAATGAAAACTTACAAGTACATGATGTCCAGAAACAGAAGCATGGCTAGAATTATAATTTTAGAGGGCTAGTCACATGTATGCCCCCCCCCCCCATAGCTACATCACTGTCCAGAAATAAAAGATTCATGAAAAGTTCGACATGAGAAAGACTAAAAAGTGACTTATGTGAGTAGATGAGTGAAAAGAATGTCTAAGCTTGACCTCAGCTTTTGCATTCATATCTGGCTGATACATGTTATCGATGATAACATTTCAAGCTGTATTACTCAGGTGGAGAAATGTTGGAAAGGAATGGGGAGAATTGAGAGGTTAAACAGAAAATACCACAAAATACTATAACAGGTTGAAATCTGTAAAATAGCATTTCAGTATTTTAAGACATTGTTTTTCTCTTCTTTTTTTTTTTCATTATTTTTATATTATTCATAAACAAACAAAACTTAAAGTGGCTCCAAAGATAAATCTTGCCATATCCTTGCAGTTTCTATGTTGGTATTAATTCTCATTAATTCATCATGTGTTCCTGGTATTGTGTATAAAGTTATAGATCGTAGATATTATGGGAAATGCCCATCTTCATCTTATCTCCCACACCCTGTCTCCCCCAATATTGATTTTAACATTCCCTTGGTAGAAGCTCAGATCTTTGAGGGTGATGGATGTAAAAGGAAAACATTTATGTGGTACAGAGTAAATTCTTGATAATTAAATTGAGTAGCATTAAGTCTGGTGTAGAATGGGTTACTTAAATACATTTACTTTTCTTTTCACCAAAGTTCTAAACTGCAACTACCCATAGTGTAGCCTGTGGCTGATTCTGGGTGTGTGCATAATATTGGTATTTATGTATTAAACTTTATCACAGTATTGCACCATAACAACCTCAAAAATTCTATCACCTTGGTTGCAGAGACTGAATGATAATTTTGCTTCTCAGCCCATAATCAGTAAGAAAGGATAGAAAAGACATTGTGCAACCTAACCTTCCATGACAACACTTTTTTGTTATTGCAAAACAAAGACATTGAGGTCGGTAATCATCTAAGACAGGGGTGGGCAACCTACGGCCCGCGGGCCGCATGTGGCCCACTATCGATTTATGTGTGGCCCGCGAGACGTATCCAGCAAATGGAAAAAATGTATTTCTTTCACACAACGAGCGAGCTATCTCTGACATCACAATTTGTTTGGCGTCAGTGGTAATTGTTGATGAAGTGCCCCCGCCAAATTTTTGTTTCCTCGTTTCTGGCCCCTCAAATAAAAATGGTTGCCAACCCCTGATCAAAGAGAAAGGAAGGAGGGACTGGGTAGGAGGGGGAAAGGAGGATGGAGATACCAGGGAGGAGGTATTGGGGAGGAGGGACTGGGGAGAAATTAAGATGGAGGGGCTGGTGAGGAGGGGACAGGGGGATGGAGGGATTGCAAGACTGGGGAGGGGGAGGAGGGCAGCTGAGGGAGAATGCTAGGGAGGGGGACAAAGAAGAGCATGGTGTATATTCATACATGTTTATTCATACGAAGTAGATGTTTATTCATAATAGCTGCCATTGAGAGATCTATTCATAAATGTATATGTGTTCAGTGTTTCCTCAGACGGGGTATTTTATGTCTTTCTCATTGTATTAATGAATCATTGTTTACCAACAGGAACAAAGACCTTGGATTATAAAGAGGCTATGTATAAATGTTCATGTGGAGAATTTTATAAACTTTTCTTACATAAAAAAATATTGTATAAACAAAAGTTATTATAATTAATGTTCAACATTTTCTGTCACTAACAAAAACTTGAACCAACTATGTTGTTTTATTAAATTATTGATTTCAACATTAGTAACATCATTTACACACATTTCATCGACTTTTTATTGTTGAAGAGGTTTTGATCTTTCCTTGACTAAAGGGAATTAAATTCTTTGTAATTGTCGATACCACAACTTGGTATTACTTTACTTTAATGACGTACTTGAAAAGTATGGCACGATGCAACTTTTGGTTTGATGTTTATTTCTTCTTTTTATTGACAGTACCCTAGGTACTTAACTTGCTGCACCAGAGGACACTGTAATTGTCCTCTCATTACTGTCCTGTCTTTTAGTGGCCTTAATGTTGGTTGTCTTTAGAGGATACACTGTGTGTTGAGTTGTTTCCCCAGCAATTGGATGTTATCTATTTGTCAGCTTGAAGATAATGACTTAACAAACGTCATCTTTGACTTACGAAGGTCTGACATGCTAGGAAAATGCCAAGCATCAACTTGATTTTTTTTTTTTTTAAGCAAGGAAGCCCATGATCCAAATAAGTACTGGTGAGTTGCACTGCAAATTCTAACAGGAATGCTTCTGCTGTAATTGCACCAAAGTCAGCATGCTACATTACACGAAAGGTACTTAATCAGTAAGGTAATGATGGTAATAAATGATTGACATACAGTCGACTACATACAGTCCACTGTCTTGAAACTACACACCTATCCAATTTTCCAGTGCTCCCCTCCTTCCAGATGTTTGCAAAGATTCTCAAGAATGGAAGATGGCAGAGCATTCTTATTTGTTGGTTATTTCACTGGCCTTGACAGGTCAGTTATGGCACCATTCCTAGCTATGGCTATACTATCATTGCACCAATCTGGCAAATCATTTATGTACAGTCTGAAGGGTCTGGAAGAAATATTGACAGGAGGATACTAGAGTAAGTTTGCCTGATGTCATGATCCAAACAGGATCTACTATCAGAGGCAAACTACCAAACGATCGATAATCTTATCAGACGATGTGGGGGCGATAGCTCCAAGTGATTGCCACAGGGTGTAATCAACTCAGATAAGAAGTATGGATCTTAAGTTTGTGCACCTTTGACCTCACTAATTCAAATTCATTAAATAAATCTTTAGAATGACACTTCTTAACCTGGATCTTTGTCCAATGACCCTTCACAAATATCTCTCAAAGGTGCAAGTGACAATCTCATTAGAAGCAAGGAAGGTTTCCATCATGTTATGTAATTGTGATGCTTCAAAATGACACAAAAGCAATGATTCAAACACAACAGCAGAGACTGAGAAATATTTCCGATGAATTGAGACAACGCCATGACGAAGCAATCTCGTTAAAATAGTCAACAATCCTTCTTTTATTCTCAAGTCTCACATTTTTGCCTAAGGGCATAACTGTTCATATCCAATGCCATGATATGAAATACAGCTTAAGAAAATGAAGATGTCTGTGTCGTATCACTGTGAAGTGATAAAAACGACCTAAGGCAATGAGGGTGGTAACGAGATATACCACAGTTTGCTTTTGTCTGAGTGTGGTATGAGAAAGAGGCATTTGTAAGTGGCTTCAATTCAGCCTTTATCATTTAAGTGATACTGTAGACCTATACCCAGAGTTGGTCATCTTAAGGAGACACCTCTGTAGGTCAATGCATGCAACATCAGTAGCAGTGTAACATCTTGCCTAATAGCGACATAACATTGGCCATGATGGCCTAGGTGTAAGAAGTTAGGATGAATTTTGATCAATGATGTTACATTGATGAAGTATATTTGTGGGGAATGAACATTGATGGATGACCATAGCAGGGAGCACATTGTTTTCACAGACATAAACTAGTCATATGTTTTGCTTCTTATATCAAAAGCTAGCCCAAGCATTAATGTACTGCAGCTATGCAATATTTAACCTCATTTCTAGTTTGTCAATGATCACAAAAATGTTGCCAAAGTTAAGCACTCCTTTAGTATGAAGGAGGATCAGTAGTTGTAATATAGATTTGTAATATAGATTTTACATAACTTTTTACAACATCCCTTTTCCAAATCAGGTAAAAACATACCTCCTTAAATGATTTATGGTTAAAATTGATATTCCAGTGACACATTCAGTCAGAAAGTACCCCAGTAGACAGAAGGAAAGAAAATGGTTATTTCTTTTATTTTTCTGGTGTTGATGTCCCATAGATAATATTCATGAGTATGTGTTTTATGCTTCTTCCTTACTCTGCAGGTGGAACGTTGTTGGTTTAAAGTCATTGATATTTAGCTGCAGAATTCAGATAAACATCGAGGACTTTTTACCCTTATTCATTATTACTTTTGTCATCGTCATTGTTCTAACAACCTGTGAAAATAAATTGAATTATTGAAACATGCAGGTATCCGTCCAAAACAGCGATGTATGTTGTTTGCTCATTCTTTTTCATAAACAAAATTTGTCAAAGAAACTCATTCTTTGCTTGTTTTATTGAGTTCTTAGCAATTAACCCTTCCCTTATGCAGAGTGTAACTATTCAAGAACACCAAAACAGTTGTTGCATGTTAAATAAAGCATGGTTTAAGGTTGTCATGAATGTGTTTGTAAATTACCTTTTTTTTTTCTTTTTTTTTTTGTGAGTTTCTTACCATTTTGACAAGTAATGTTTTTGAGGATAAATTTTTCACGTTTTTGAAACCTGTTGTGAAACAATTTCAAATATCCTACAAGTTCCACCCTCCTCAACTGTTCTAATAATGAATCTATTGAAGGAAGATATATGCCAGGAAAACCCTGCACTCTAGATCAAAGTCCCTGTTAATAAAACTTTTGTGAGGAAAGTGTTTTTATTTTTTTTTTTTAGTGTTTTATTATGTTTGTATTCCTTCCATCATGTATTTCTGCACTGATCAGCCATGTTGATGATGCGGTGATTATGCCCGATCTGGTCAATGGTAATGTGCTTGTCATCCTCGTGATATCCTGAGCAACACAAGTCTCGTACATCATGTAACTTGGCAATCGTTCCAGGCCTCAGAGACTTAGTGGCCTGTTGTCATGGTGAAGAGATTTTGAGGAACAGCTTTCATCTCACTCTTCTGTTTTTTCATCGGAGTTTCAGGTATGAGACAGGCTGCTCTTTTCACAAAACTTTTTCTTACAATTTTGTTGTGTTATAAGTGCCTGAATAACTCTGTACAGAAAGTTGCCTCTGTTGGAAATTCTGTTTAATGAATGCTTAATATTAATATGTACAGAAAGGTGTTGCAACATGTGACTGTTGGTAACGTTTCATCTTTTATGTTGTCGATCACTGAATGATATTAACAAAAAGTAAGAAAAAAAGTGTATCCATTACTGAAAGAGTTGCAGACCACCATACTTCTCAATCTAAACTTTATTGATAACCATTCCATATGTCTTATATTGGTCACACATTTCATTTACCCTTATCCACCACTCATACTCCCATCCCCGCCTTCCCATCCTCTTCTTTCTGTCTGGCACCCAACAATCACCATTGTATCCGAGAGTTTAAGCTCTCTAGACTCCTCTCTGGAATGACTTTTCACAGGCTTTAGCAAAATGAGAAATTACGGCGACCAATGGTTCTCAAAAACTCATTTTGGAGAATTGCCAGTGAAGCTGCTCGAGGGCTGGGTTACTAAGCATAACAAAAGTAGGATTGGGGATCGTGAGTTGGTGAATTTGAAAGTCACACTTTGTGATGCAGTAAGGTTTAAACTTGGATCCTTGTTTGTGGAATTTTGGATCCTTGGTTGTCATTTTTCAATAACCTTGATTCAGCAGCAGTTCAGAGAACCATCCGTCCGACAATAAAAAGCTTTCAACTTTTTAAGTGTTCTGTATTTGTTAGATACATCCATGCACAGCTGCTTTGCTATTTTGTATATTTTATTTCATTTATTTCTTAAATTTATATTTAAAGTATGCTATTTCCTTGGTGCATTGGCTAAGTTAAATATATTGCCTCTGAAATTATGGTATTTTTATTTTCCTGATGTGACAGCTGGTTTACCTTGTCATCATTATCTTTGTGAAATATGTAAAACATAAATAAAAAGGCTATAAAAAAAATATGGTGTTTGCAAATGTAGTCTGGCAGCTTAAACTTGTGGGCAGTGAATTTGTATATAAATTGATTTTTGGATGTCAATCCATCTTACTCTTTTTTTTTGTTGAATGAACACTTTTGGTATACATGACTATAAGTTCCAGTTTTAATTTTTTTTTTCTTTATGTTATCGTTATTACTTTCTTTAAAGACTGGTGGTAGTGAAACATCGCGTTATGTACCATTGCAAGATTGGTCATCGCACTTGTTTGACGGATGCGTGTAGTGATTCAGGTTTGATATCACTATGCACTAAAATCATTTTCATGAACATAAAGTGAAGTTACATTTTGTGCCAAATCTTCTGTAGTAAGATGATATACATCAAAGGTGATGATGATGATGATGATGATGATGATGATGATGATGATGATGATGATGATGATGATGATGATGATGATGATGATGATGATGATGATGATGATGATGGTGATAACCCTATTCTCTCATCAATTTTATGAAAATTCCATGTGGCGGTAATCATGATCAATTTCACTTGTGCATCTTTTAAAATAACTTTTAAATTTGAGCCAGACTGCTCCTTGAGAGTTAATGTGTTTTTCATGTGCCAGTTGAAGGGAGGTGGGAGTGAAAGGTGTTTGACTATGGTGAATAGCGCGGATGCAAATGTGATTTTATTTCTGCGCATTATCTGTCATATGCATCTATCCCCTTTCAGCTCGAACTGTGCAGCTTTTTGAACAACGTAGGCACTCTATGGGTATTCTCTAGTCCTAATACCTAAAGAACATCCTGACTACTCCAGTACGAAACAGAAAACCAAAGCCGTTTTAATTTGTATGTATTAAGACAACCATCTACAAGTATGTGCATAAGCAATTTGACCGGTCATCATCAGTTATCATACTGTAGTTCTGCATATTCTAAATTTGTGTATTTTGTGATCAGTTTCCTGTTGGTATCGTTGAAGGGATTGATCTTCAACCGCGATTGCTGTTTTCTCTTTCACTTCATCTTGAATTTGAAGGAGAATTTTTGTCAAAGGGTTACATTGATAGACTTGCTTCATGCAGTAAGGTTAAATGTACAATAACTTTTAAAGTGTAAAGAATTCTTCACAAATTCTTGATTAAATTCTTGATTACCCATAGTTGAAAAATTTAGCAGATTATTTTTTGTCAATCTGCACACTTTTTTCTGAGTTGGTTCATGGAAGTTTGCAAAATACCATATTTTGTCAATTTACTGTATTTTCTTTGATGGTGTCTATAGATTAAAAGCCAAACCCTTTTTGAACAAGTTACACAATTTCCAGTTGCATTATGTAAACATGTACATTCCAACATAACAACTGTTATTTAGTGTTGACAATCCGTCCAGTTAACAAAACTACTATGTACTGGTTGCAGGGTCCTTGGTATTGTAAATGGTCTATTTATGCAAATGAGTTAAATATATGGTCAGGTTGAAAATAATCAATTGCTTGTATGGCTTTGTTTTGTGTTAAAAGTAATTTACAATCGATCCTGGAGTTCATGTTAGCATTTTGAGATGCTTCATTTCTCTCTTTGGAAATATTTTATCCTTAAAGGAAAAATTCAATGGTTAATTTCATGAAATTGGTTCAAGGATTGGTACAACAAACAGAACAATAACAAGATTCTACAAAGACAGTGTTTTAATAAATATTGGGGTGGTCTTTTGAAAATGATAATGACTTTTAAAAGATTGTTAGTGGTAGACAATCCATGACATGATATCATGCAGTTTGACAACTCTGGAGACTTTATTCTCCTAACCTTTCCCAAATGTCTCTTATCATAACCTAACCTTGTCAGGTATTTCAGGTGTGATAAATATGTTTCGAGAATCGGATGTGAAACCTGAGAAACCAAAACTATGGATTTGGTGTGAGGGGAGTTGTTCAAGGAAGCCACAAGTGAGTCTCCTGAGGTTTGAGCTGCTTCTCTTAAACAGAAAACATTGAGGATCAGACACCAATCACCTCAGCTATAGTATCTTAATATTTTGCCAACACACACAACAAGAAATATGACACTTTAACATTAAACTTTCACAATATGTATTCTCAATCCAGTGCAAAACTTTGAGAGACAACATGCAGTTCCTGTGAACCCATGTGGCCCCATGCATAAAAATTACTTGAGCAGTCAACTGTTGTCAATGTTGTTCAATTTGACAAAAGGTAACAAGAAAAACTGTGAGGAAAGGGTTTCTTCATCTCAAGTTCCCTGATCAGCAGTTAATATTGTAAATATGCAATCATCATAAAGAGAGATTTGATAAGTCACCTGAAAAAAGGACAGCTGAGTGGTATCTTAATTAGGAGAAATATGTTTGATACAGTTGATAGCTACAGCCAATTAAGTAATCATGTGTAACCACCATAACCACATGTAATCATCATAATGACACGTAATCATGAAAATCACATGTAATCATTACAACTACATGCAATCATGACAAATTCAGCTGCAATTTCTTCACTACTGAAGCTAAATCATTGTGTCAAACTTGAGCAGTTTGTCCACTGGAAATATCACAGATATCATGATTGCGTGAACGACCTTGATTAATTAATCAAAATGTCTTAAAAAGATTCGTTCTGATAGTCACCTACACGAAGAAGGTCGATAACTTTTAGCACTAACACACAAAATGATGTCTGATTATTATAAAAATATAGTCAATCTTTTACCCTGTTATATAAGCAGGGACATTCTGGCTAAGGCAGTGATATACCAAACTTTATATAATATACCACTCATCAAAAGTTTCACATCATCCACTCCAACACCTCTTTACTTATGACATAAAGTTATCGCATCCCCCCGCCCCACTGAGTCCACTTGCCTGTCTTTGTAGTTTCAATGTCTGCATTTCACTGTAATGACATTCATATCACAACTTGAGCAATAATAGTAAAATTTCTATTTACTGTTTATTAAAGTAAATAAATAATCTACACAAAAAATATACTTTTAGATGCTGAGAAGTTAATAAGGTATTGTAAAGCAATTTCTTTCAAGCCTATCTTCTTAAATTGTACTAATCCCCCCCCCCCAAAAAAAAAAAAAAAAAAAAGAGAAACCTATCAAAAACTTGGCTGTAAAATTGTTGTCAGTAAAGTTCCTCCTCTTTGATTAGTATTTCTTGCAATGTTCTATCATGAATTTCATTAGGTATAATGATTCTAATTCTCTTCAATGTTCTATCATGACTGTGATTACGTATCATGACCCTATAACCATAGTCGCTTGCTTCAGACAGAATGAGTCAAGATTATTATATTTCATTGCTCCCTCCTAACATGCCGACAACACACATCCTAAAAAAATATGAGCTAAAACAGCCAGAAAAAACATTCTCTGCATTGAGAGAAACAAAACTTTCCAACTTAATGATCTTAAGATACTTTGACTGACCACCCTCCCCCCCCCCCCCCACCTCTCCTTTCTCTCCTAGTTCAAGAAAATTTACACACTTTTAACTGTGTTTATATGAGGAAGCACACAAAAGGCAGTGTTGTCTAAATACTACACATCAAATCATTTGCATCAGCCAACACAGAGCTTAAAGTTTGACATGCTCGATAATGAAAAATTTGGCACTTAATTTGAATTTGGCATTTAATTTGAATATGCGACAATATACCTACATTAAAGGGAAATAGGGCCTTTGTTTTAAGGAAAACATCCATATTTTTGAAATCAATGTTTGTGGATGTAGAATGATAGATTACTCAAAACAAAGAAAGAAAGAAGCTCCTCACCGATAGAAATTCAGTTATTTGTTATTCAACACTAATTTGTTCTCCCAAACTTTTCAAAATTCAAATGAAGCATCTTCAATTACTCATCACATGCATAATCTTTTGAGAAGATGAAGCTTGGTAGATGTTTATTGATGAGACTGAATGGTTTAACAATGATTACCGCTATTTTCTTTTGTATGTCATGTCGTGTATTCTAAACGCCCTATTTCCCTTTAACATTGCAATTTCCAGATCTCTCCAACTTTTCCCACCTGAATTTTGTTTTTTAAATTTGAAAAATCACATAAACTTTATACTAAAAAATTGTTGGCACTGATAACATCTCTCAAGAGCAGAAACTGACAAGATATAATGAGTCATGGATTGGTTATTATACATGGCATAACAATGTATAATGGCCTTGGAAATAAATGTACAATGAGAAAAATAATAATAAATAATAATAATACTTCAGGCATTAAAGGGCATTTACCTCAAGACCCTCAGCGAGCACATGGCTTATATATTACAACTTCACATCAGGTGACTACCAACTCAACGATTCCAGATCAAATTTGGCACCTTGTTTGCACAGTTTTAAGTCAGCAGATGGCAAAACTTAAGCCTGTTCTTGAATGAAAAATCCAATATTACTATGACTTGGCCAGGTATTAACCCTAAATGTCCCGTTTGCTAAGCTTCAAATGCCACCAAGTTTATCTATTTGGCCATAGCTGGCACCAATCAAAATATGCAGTATGTGTTTTATGTCTCTCCTTAACTTTGCAGGAGAAATGTTGTTGAGGGCCATCATAGTCAACCAGCCAGGTAAACATTGATAACATTCCACCAAACAACATTCCATGTTCAAGCTAGGGGAAGGCACAAAGGCCATATTCATGAATACTATCTTGTGGGTCACTACAGTAGGAAAATTCAAAAATTAACATTTTTTTTCTCTCTCCTGGGATGCTCTCTTGTAAAACTTGTCATTGGCAGAGCATTTTTTGCCACAAATTTGTTAAATAAAGAGATGATTCTACTAGATTTGGAGAAAGATAGAGCAAAAAGTTATGCAAGATGTATTTTACAACTCTCTATCTTCACCTAGTAATCCTTTGAGTACTGAATATTCATTAAAGAAAACAATGGAAAAAATGACAGACAAAAAGGAACAAAACCTGTGTTAATTGTTAATTTACATTAATGGTTAAGGAACGAGAAACGTCTACGATGACATTCTCAGACATCCAATTTTGCTTTTATCCCAAGGATGGCAACCAGGATGATGTTTACCATCTCATGAATTCATTCTAAAAGTAAACCACTCAGCTGATTATAACCAAATACGAATAATTAGAAAATCATCCCCAAAAGCAGACATAACCAACACCTCATACAATATTTCTTTTTCAATTATTGATGTACTGAATCAAAGTTACCAGCAGGCATCTACTCAGTGGGATAAATATCAACCTACCATTTGAAAATCATGCAATTTTTATTTCTTGAGATGTCAGATTTACACTGTTGACCTCAAATGACCTCTAGCTTCCATGACAAGGGATACAAACTAAGCATTAACACGGGGATACACACCAACTTTTGTGTTCGTGCAGCCTAGACGTCTTTCTTCAAGAAGCCAAGGAGTCACATAATCACATTAACTTCCTATGCCTCCAGTGAGTGTCTGAAATTTCTTCTTGCTGTGGTGAAAAGGTCCAAAGTTGGAAAGGGGGTCAGTACCCCCTAAACCCCTGAAAATTTTGCTCAAAGTTTTTTTTTTAAGATGGGAAAAGATAATCATATCATGTCACATGTGCTGTCAATGGGCCCACCACCTCTGTTTCTATTTTGTCCCCATCAACCTGGGAATTACAGGCCTAGAGGACAAACAGCTCAAACTCTCAAAAACATGTGCTCACTGCAAGGCTGACAGAAACACAAATACTGACTTTGTATTAAGTTGTACAAAAGTAATCACTTTCAATTATCTCACTTCATGCACCATGAGAGACTTTCTCGGGCAGAAGCAGGACAAAATACTGCTGGAATCATAGACTGGATACGAAAGTTATTAAATACTGTTTCAGCTTACACCCTTGTAAGATTCCCCACTGATCATGAGTTGCATTGGAGAATGGTTCTAAAGCACTGGTACCATGTTAGTACTGTACCCCATAGAGGGTAGAATTGCACGATTAAAACCGCTTGCATACCAGCATCTTGCATATTGTGCATATTGTAATAATGCAAGAATATTACTTGACATTCTTCACCTTTGTTTGACCCTCTTTATTCTCTTTAGTCTCACTATCAAATAGCAAAAACAGGAGATCAAACTAGGACCTAAACCTAATATTTTTAATACTTGGCATTACGAGCGAACCAAAAAATACCACCAAATCTGTTGTATTGTACAGTTCGCTGAAAAAAAAAATTTCATGTGTTTAAAAGTCCTATGGCATCATTATTTGTTTACAAGACTAACATATGGTTCACCAAAGTTTTGAAGTAATTGCAAAGTGATATTTCCTTTCATCACATACCATCACACTTCTCAAAGGTGGAAGAAAGTTTTGTTGCTATACTATGAATGCTGTTAGCAGAAAGTAACTTGATAAAGGAAACAAAAATTATTTCTGCATTTTGAGCCATTCTGTATGCATGCAAAACTAGGAAATATTGATGATTTATTGTCAGTCCACAGGAAACTAAACTCACACGTTTAGTGTGGATACACATTTTCAAATTAGTGATGTGGTTACATCACTTGGAAGCTGGGATCAGAAAATTCCAGAGCACTAATATATTCATCCACTAGGTTTAAAACTGAGTGTTAGATATGTCGGCGAACAATGTCAAAATTACGCTTTTGGCTGAAAGTCTCAGATTTTTAGGAAAAATTCAATGTGATACAACCATGCAGATATGACGACCCAAAGAGATACCCCGATGAGATTCATGGCGAGGTGTTCGGCGTGGGTGTCGTGCATGGGCTTCCATGAGAACGGAAAAGCAAAGGTCACCACAATCTCATGGCCGATGTAGATGAGAATAGAATTCATGCCTTTAATAAAGGAACAAGAAAAATATTAAATATATCAATGAGAGATTAGGTTTCTTCTAAGAACTCTGAAATTCTTGAATAATTACTACCTCAATATCCCTTGTCAGCTTCAGATTCCCAAAGGGGAAAAAGAACATGAGAAAGAGGGGGGGGAGGGGGACAAATGTGTTTTCTATGGCACAAGATATTGCAGGTATGTTGACTTGTGAACGTATGATGAACCGATAATTCACATCAGGCAGAGACTGGATACACACGTTGCACATGGTTTGAATTTCTGTGAAATGTTGCAACTGTAGCTATATATCAGGCATTGTTCACAACTACATGGCCTGAGTTTCTGTTTGTGATATGCAAGAGAGTGAAAACGGAAAAGATACTTTTGGGACAGAACTAGTCCCAACCTTTCAAGATAAAAATCTTGTATACATAAAACGGTGATGAACGTAGGGATGGTTAGGGGAAATCAGACCTGTTTTGAAATCAGACCTATTTTGAAATCAGACCTGTTTTGTAATCATACCTGTTTAGAAGATGAAAGTCATTTTGGTGGTGTCTAATTACAGACTTATAATTATGCAATATCCCTTTCCACAAAGCTATTTACACTAAGTGCTACAGTAAAATAGTTAGGACACTTGACAATGAAAGTGACTAGTTTCCAAGGTAACCTTACCAGCGAAGAAAAAAGGCACGCCAGACCACCATTTGTTGACATCGATGGTATAGTAACAGAAAGCGAGGAGAATGAAGGCAAGCCCTGCTGAAGCGAGGACGTAAGATGGGGACCTGCATAACAGATGAGAAAATATTGCAAAGCTAAGCCACCTGTGACAAAATACTTAAAATGTTGCAAAATACTTCAGAAGCAGACAACGTTGCAAGGACTATCACCATCATAGAATATCAAGAGGTAGAGAATATCCCTTCATTACAAAAAGAAAAATACTGTAATAGGATATGCAAAACTGTGACTCATGATGATGCAAAGTTGAAAGGCTGCTACATGTTGTACAGAAAGAAATGGAAATGCACAGGTCATCAAGAATCAGAAATAAAAGGACTGTCACAAGACATCAGATTTTAAATTTTCCTAACAAAGAAAAAAAAACCAGAAACAAACAGATGTTTTCAAGTCAAATCCCTTCCCAACAATCCTCTCCCTGTTATGATGCTCATCTTAACACCAACCAGAGAGTTTGTTTACACTCACCAGAGAGCTTTGTTTACACTCACCAAAGGTTTTTGTTTATCGGTATCCAACCTTCATCTTTGGAAGCCCAACAGAGAAGAGTAGCCAGACCACCCTGAATGTGACAGAAAAATTGATGATGACCAAAAAAGAAAACAAATAATGAAGTTGACAACTCATGCAGGAGGGTAAAGCTCAATTCCGTATATGGATTATGTAATGTCGGAAAAACACTGGCACGTTTCCTCATTAAATTCAGACTCATCACACTGAGTGAGAAAGGTCCTGGATAAATAGTTACTGGCACACTAGTTACTGGCACACTAGTTACTGGCACACTTTTCAACACTTTCCTTGTCTGTTTCAAGTGAAGACTGGAGGCACCAGGACTAAACAGCATCACAACATCCCGGTAACATGTGACAATCCAGTATCCACACAGGGTGTATTAAAAGATGAGTTTCTCTTTAAGTACAGGGGTTTTTTTCCCCTCTTTTGTAACATGTGACAATCCAGTATCCACACAGGGTGTATTAAAAAATGAGTTTCTCCTTAAGTACAGGGGTTTTTTTCCCCTCTTTTGTTTTTTTCTATTTTTTTTTTTCTGTTAATTAGGTTCTAAGCACACTAAACCTTTCTGGGTGTAGACACAATACATCTGGTGATGAATTGATGAAGCACTGTTGCATTTTTATTTTTATTCTTTTTGTATTGAAGTTATTTTATTAAAGTTTTTTTTTGTATTAAAGTTATTATGTCAAATTCGCTATTTCCAAACCTGTAGATTTTCCATCACATTCTAATGACAAATGGTGGAACTGAGAGAAACTAAACCGTAATGTGTTACACACAATGAACATTAGTGAGTAATGATTCAGTTTTTGTTTTCTTTTAATTTTGTGACCAGACACATTTTCACATAAGTACTAGTTCATGAACATACAACCTGTTGAAGCCAGGGTATAAATGTTAAAAAATTTCAGCGGTTTCCATATCTACTGGATGTGAAATTTACAGTCTTCCATGAAATTGCGTGAACTTCTAAAATCCTGGAGGATCCTAGAGGATATTAATGAACAGCTTGTGTGGGGAGAGTAAATATTACCCTGCTTCATGGTTGTCAAAACCAGTTGAAAAGATGAACAGCTGGCTTATGGTATGTAAACAACTTCCATATTAATTTCTCCTTACCGTGACTACGCCCCAAATTATGAATCTCACAAGACGACTGTTGGGGTTGTGGTATGTGTGTAATATCTTACTGGCCTGGCAAGGAGAAAAAAACATCAAAGAAATTCAGTAAAAGAGGGACGACATAATCCTTTTTACAATTAATTAGTCCTTTTCTTGTCTCACTTATAAATTTTAAACATTATTAAAGGAAGAGGTAATGGTTAGAAATGTTCTCACTCTTTAGAAACTGTTATGAATTACATGAGGTACTTTTCAAATATAGAAAGATAAATGCATGCAATTCTACAAAAATGGAGACAACAAGGTCTCTCCTTGTTATAATCAAGAACCCACCTCAAAAAGCAAATAATTTAGCACATTCATTTAAAATACAATATCTCTTCAAAATGATATACCATTTCCACTGACCCTTTTCATGTTGATAAAATATACTGTGATACTTCCTGCTGTGGCCACTATGGACTGATAATAAAAGAAACCCTCACACTCTTGAATAAATAAAATAAAGTTGTATTTTGCACCAGACATAATTATTGGTTAAATCGGTATTATCCACGGTTTCTGAGCGAACAGATTCTTGACTATATGAGGATTCAAAATCTACATGATTTACTTGCTGAACCAAGATTACAAAGTATACAGGGAATTTTTCAACAGTCAATATTCACCGCCGCAATCAAGCTTATACTCGATTGCATGCCCTAAGAAAATGCATTTTCAAGCAGTGCAAATACTACAAGATATGGTCAAATATTAAAAAAATTTAAAAAGGTTTACTGTTACTGAAGCTCTTACACAAGTCTGAGAGCAGAGACCTGCCCAGTTGGTCATAATGTCACATTACAACTTGGAAGAGGTATTATTTTCTTGTTACTCAAAAGTGCTGATGTCATTTTAACCTAAGAAACTGAATCTATTTCCCTATGGGTGCACGACACACTCATGTTTACCCCTGGCATTTCCCCTGTTTTCACTGAGGTTCTGTGTTGCTTTGCTAAGTTATACAGGACTACAGGTGGTTCATCAGCTGATTCATATATGATATCTGATTGGGTAGAGACGAGGACACATGTTGCTGGAACACAGATTCTGAATTATGGGCAACATGTGTCGATATATGTCGGGATACATGTTTCCAACTTGTTTTGCTCTGTTCACAATGCCAACATTTTGTGTGAAACAAGGTGTTGCAGCAACATGTGTTGACACATGTGTCCTGAAATGTAGAAAGTGTACACAGGCCTTAGCAAGTTCCCCGAGTGTCTCATACCTGAATCCCAAGGAATGTTAGAAATATGGAAGTAATTGTGCCAAGGCTACCCTCTGGATCATATGGAACTGTGGTCCTGTAGAGAATCTGTCGAAAAGACAAAGACGGAGGGAGAAAGAGAGAAATAAAGATGATCCCAACAGTAAGTTGTCAACCGTAAAACCATTAAACAGAGCAACACCATGTGAGAATCTCATTGGACAAGTCACATGTCGCCCTCTCCTGATGTAATCATTGACTGAGTAAACCAGATTGTTATCTGATCACACATCCCATGCATGTACCTACTTTCATTGCAGAGGCCCGAGAATACCACTATCAACAGACCATTCTCTCTATATAAATAAAATGTGAAAATGAAATTGTACCAGAATACTTTATGGTGGGGGGGGGGCCAAGTCAAGACAGAGCTATGGCAGAAAGACACACTCTGATTTGAGCAAATACTCAATTTGCAAAGAGGGTAAAGGGTTGTACACAGAGCAGGTACAATAACTTATACCATAAAAACAGCAAACACAGAAAACATCATAGGACGAAGTCACTCTTTCTCAATGACAAAATCAGTAACTTTTAATCTTCACATCATAAGTATATGCTTCTTACATATACTTTGAAAGGTCTGCATACTTAGGAAAACATTCCTTCAGTGGCCAGCTACTGTGACATTATCTCCATGTATGTCACATGAAAAATTATGAAACCCCCAAGAGAGGAGGAAAAATAATCTTCCTGTTTCAATCAATAAATTATTATTCTAACAAGTTTTCTCCTCACATCACACATCCGCTGTGACAACATCGACCATCCAAAGAAAAACAAAGCCGACTTAGTTTATTTCTGCTTCATGTTTATTACAAAACGCGGTGTTTGGAATCGATTTTAGATTCAATCTTCCGAACAGGTAGGGACTGTTACTGCCGTGAGGGGAGTAAATTGCGATAGTAAAAGTTCTGAAGTACAGTCGGAGTTCTGGGAATCACCATATGGTTCAGTCACATCCCTGCATGGCTGCAAGGATTTACTTACAATACAGGTGGGTCTTTGGTAAATGTGCTTGCTCGTGAACAACCATCTGTCTATTGCACCTGCTACACCTCCTGTACATTTGCTTAGAGAAGAGTTCTTCAAATTATCACCACCGGGACCAAGATAACCTCTAACAGAAGACAAACAGAGGAAGGAAAAGATCAAAAAGAGAGTGCACTCTGATGAACACATATCAGCTGTCATTCATAAAAAAAATTGTTCCTTTCATTTTATTTCCTTAATCTCCATCAAACACTGAAAACAACAAAGAAAGTCATGAATCAATCATTACAAAGAAATCTTAAACTGGTCCTTCAAAAAATTAAAAATATACAAACAGGTTAAGCTGAAGCTGGTTAAAAAGAACAAGATACAACTTGAATGTTCAGTGAGTCATGATTTAATTTACTGCAGAAAACAAACAGTCCTCAGTTAATGACTAGAACAAAATCCAAGTAATAAATCAATTATGAGAAACAAACCAAAAGGCAGAAATGAATAAATGACTATAAAGACAGACAGTCTGACAGACAGACCCAGACAGACAGTCTTGAATTTAATAATGAATTCAAACAATTGCAAAGATAGTCAAACTTGGAAGCACAATAAGTTCTGAAATACTTTACTGTAGAAAACTCTGACAATAGTTCTAAATTAATGACTAGGACAAAATCAAAAGATAGCAGGTAATTCATTTCCAGAAACAAATCCACGTACAGAAATGAATGACTGAAAAGAGCCCAAACAATAGTCCTCAATTAATGACTAAAAACATTCCAAGAAACAGCCCTAAGTTAATAATTAGAGACCTGACTAAAATTTATTTACTAAGTTAGTCACCTAGTTTACAACACATTTCACTCACAAAAGCTAGAACATGATTTCTGGGTTTAAACTGGTGAGACTGACTGTGACTGTAATGTATGCTAATAGGCATCTGAAGACACATTTGGATACTCACGCTGGACAGTCATCCACCGCCACCAGATAAGACACCAAACAGTAAGCCGTCATGGACATTATGATCAGAACCCATTCATACCAGTAGTCAAAAATATCCGCAAACAAACGATAGAAATTGTTCTGCAGAAATACAAACAGATAGATCAATTCAATGATTAGTAACATGCAGATCAGGGGACCTCAGTCACCTCCCTCCCCCCCCCCCCTGCCACTCCACACCAAGCCATGAGCCAATGTCAGTCATTCAGCTTGTTGAATCTCCCTTTCCAAATAAAATCATCAATTTTATGAATATGATCTTTACGGTAAGGATCAAACCATTAATCAGATCACACAATGGATCAGGTTGACGTTTACCACTTTCGGTAAAACATCGGATCACGGAAATTTTGCAAATGACATATATTTGTGCAAGGGGACGTATTAATCCATGAACCAGGATAGAAATGCCCCATAAGGGCTATTTTCCATTTGAAACACTAAAACAAAATTTATGAGGGCTCTTCTTCTAATACCTGTAAAATTAGCAATGATTCTGACATCATGATAGAAGCACTCTAGGGACTACATCAAACACAAAATGAAAATTTTTTAAGAGAGACCACACTTGATAGAGGAAATAATGGGTGACAGCAGATATCGACGAATGCTGTGATGAAAACATCCGCCATCGGGTCAGCAGAGTAAAACCACAAAAGCAGTAAAGCCCTACTATATATTCTATATCAGATTCAATGCTGAACTGACATTTAGGTTAAATATTCAAAAGTTTATCAATTAGAGTAAAGGATGGATGCTTTTGTTCTCTTTTAGATTACAAGGAGTACCTGAATAAGCTCTGAAATTTGTCACTTTTGTGAAACCATCCAAGCAATAAGACCATGGCGTCGCAAAGAGGCGATCGATCACAGCGCTGTTTGACGAATGTCTCACAGAGACTATCAACCTCAAGAGGATGAATCTACATACGATGCTAACTGTAACATTAACATCACTCTCTTTTTATTTCTTCACTCACCGTTCAACAATTAATAATAAAGTTGACTCGATCATTACAGCCAAACCAACAAAACAATCCACACACACTTCTTAGTGTAGAAGCCATGCGTTAATCAGATAACCAGAGAGTTACATGAAGTTTTGATCCCCAGTCAATGTGAAAAGAAAGCTTTTACCCCTTTTATGAACATCATATAAGAAGTTACACCTTGTCCAGGAGCGAGGCATCGTGGCATCACTTCACTGAATAATGGATGAATGTCTTAAGTCGCTATGTTGACTTTCTATCAAGTTTTACTCTCTGATATATTGTGGATAGTACAATGGACAAAGTTTGACATCTTCTGACCTCAGGTGTCCTCAAATATTACACACAAGAAATGACAAGAATTATTTTAACCACCCAGGAACAAATGACATGTTGAGGTTAACCTCAAATAAAACAAAAAAAAAAAAACAAGTACTTTTACCATCCAGGGACAATTGATCTTAATTTTGAGGGTTTATGCATATTGTAACGGAAACTGGAGGTCTCTTTAACGTAAATTGTTTCTTTAACCCATCATGTTTTTTTTTGTTAAGTCCAAAGCAAGGTCGAGTCCCGACCTTTCCTCCTTATAATCCAAAAATAGATTTTTTCTGGAAGAGAGCGGATGTGTGACGTCACCGTAACACGCATCCGTTGAACAAAGGAGTAAAAGAGGGGTTTCTTTTGTCAGTGAGTTCTGACCAATAGACGGTCGACAGTGTACTGATGGAAAATTCCAGAAGTAGCGTGGTTTGTAGAGTTGTTTTATCTCGCCACGAGGAGACGGAGTTTCGACTGTGGCAGGAAAACATCTAAGGGGTGCTTCACTCTTACTTGATAACATGTAAGTTGTTCCGATTCGAACGGTATTGTGTGTTGAACGATTATGTGCATGGTACGGCTATTTTAATTTAATTTGTAAGTTGAAAAGTAAGTCAAGTTTCTCCGAAGTTAATATTTCCGATAGTTAAGATTAAGTAAAAGCAAGGTGCAGTTATCGACGGTAGAATCTAACGTTATGTGACCTGTCGTTAGCCTGTCCGTACTCTGAGACCGAGAAACTTTATTAGCAAGTAATATTTATGCAAATCAAAAGTTTTATAGGCTAAGTAATACATCTGTGACATGTTGGTCTAGGCAAGTTTTATCACCGGTCGCTAGTTAACTAAAGAGCCTTGAAATTCTGTAATTGACGAGGGCGGGTTAATATTTCTTATCGTTACGCTAAGAGGGAATGCAAGTTCTGAGTCGAGGGTTGCGGGTACAAATTTTATCCTGAATCCACCGTTATTTCAATCGTTGTTTCCCCTTAACCTAATTAATATACATCATAGGATATTGACGATCGGCGGAGCTAATGTTGTAGACGTTTAGTAAGAAAGAGCCCGTGAAATTTGAAAATAACAACAGATCTCGGCAGGAGCCGATAACTGCGTAAACTGCGTAAGTGCGTAACTGCGTAAGTGCCTAACTGCGTAAGTGCGTTAGTGCGTAACTGCGTAAACTGCGTAAGTGCGTAACTGCGTAAGTGCGTAACTGCGTAGGTGCGTAACTGCGTAACTGCGTAAACTGCGTAAGTGCGTAACTGCGTCAAACTTTGTAAATGGGCCATTGTTTTGCTGTAGGGTCTTGTCACTGCGTAATTGGGTATTCACATAAGTAGCTTGGGGACAGCCCAGTATATTATCATTTGCTTTTTATTTTAATCTCAATCCAATTTTTGTAAAGTCTGCCATTGCCATAACTCGTGATTCATGCACCATTTGATCAACCGAGATTATTCAATAAAATCAGTTAACTTTACAACTCGTCTCCTCTGATGTTTTGAGTAATTTTGAAGCTTCAATCCGTAGACTGTGGAAGACAACGGTCGACGTTACAATATCATGTTGATACACTATGATAATGCACACATAGGCCATTCATCTGAACTTTATCAAATTCAGATAGGAAACCATGTAGTCTGACTGGCTTTGAAAGCTATAAATATCACAAAACAGAAATAACTGCTGCTACTGAAGCTACATAAAGATGAGAACCTCCAGACTTACACTCAGTCTTTCTTCTCTGGGTGGTCTGAGAGATAACAACTGGATAGTTGCTCCCACAAAGTAAGAGGCAGCGAGCCTCTGAAGGACACCTGGAACTCTGTAGTACTCAAGATCATTGCCGGCTGATTCGATGAACGCAAAAGTAGAAAAACATCATTGAACATTTAATATGCAGCATCTTCCAATTTAATATCTTGTTCTTGATTATTCACTTCCTAAATACTATTCACAGAGTTTAATTTATCCTTGAACATATTAAAAGTCTTCAAATGGCCATAAATCAACAAGGAATGCACCCTTATGTTGCTACCTGGTCTCACCATATACTACCCTATACTGGCTTCAGATTAAAATGAACTTGCGAGTGATTTACACTGAACAAGGCTTGCATGTAAGAAGGGTCCTCTGATGCCTCATTGGCTCCTGACCTAATATCAGACTTTTGGTATGGATGGACATCGAATGAAATTACACTGAAGAAGCTACACAGGCCTAATTAAAGATTGAGTGTTGTCACAAATATAATGGATGAAGTAGAATAGAGATGCAACATAAAGGGCTTTGACATTTCTATTTTTGTTTTACAGAAAGTGAACGAACAATGCATCAAATTCACTCAGAATTTACCTTTCAACCAAACTGGCAATGAAATCAGTATGTGTGAAAATGTTTGGCACTTTATCAAAGTATTCAGAAATCTACTCAAAGCAACTTCCATGGAAAGTCAGAATTTGATGGTGAAAGATAGCTGTAAAAGAGATATCATGGTACAGGGACGGATGTGACAGCTATCCCAGAAAAATGATTGTCATCATAGCAGATTTCAATATCACAGTTATCTCGAAGATGTCATGGTATTAATATTAGTAGTAATGATGTAAGAGCTAGCTCAGAGATATAGCAACAATGCATGTGACAGATATTTCAGAGGTACTATAGTCATGGTGGCAGAATTAATGTGACAGCCATCTCATAGATACCATAGTATTGGTAGAAGACAGGGGTGATGTACAGGAAAAGGTGTCTCAAAGATACGGTTGCCATGGTGAGAGGGAAGTACGTGACGGCTATCTCAAAGACCTTATGGACATGGTAGCATTGATGTGTAAGGCAGCAGGCTCAGATTTAAAGTGGATAGAGTAGCAGGGATGGACGTAACAGCGATTGCAGAGATATTATGGTAGAAAAGATGAATCTGTCAGCTGTTCCAAAGTTTCAGTAATGATGTATGTGACAGTGGTCTCAGAGTCACCGTGGTAATGGTGGCAGAGGTGGATGTGACAGATACCTCAGAGATATCACTTTTGTGATGGCAATGGAGTTTTTTTTTTTAATTTAAAGACAAAGCAGTGTCATTGTGACAGCGAAGAGGTGACTCGAGTGTGGGCATCATACCTTGTAGTATCAGACCTATGACAAACAATATGACACTACGTTTTACAATCTTGATAAAGATTCTCGTTCGACTTTCGCCGCGTCTGTAGAGTGCTACCTGAGAAAGCTTGATTGATGCACCCATTATGAAAACAAACCTGAAAAATTCACAAAGTAAAGATGGTTGAACTTTAAAAAAATATGAAATTTACTGAAGCAATGACACATTTTAAATGAGCTAATGACCAACTTCACCTTCTTTTCAATCTCAAGTCAACAATCACTCCAAAATGGAATATTTTCAGGAAACGTTTGTGTAAGTGACAGATATTAGTTCTCTTTTTTAGTTTCCCCCCTTACCTCATTCTGAAAAGAGAATATTGCAAGCTTTCTACTACAATTATCAAATTTCCTCTTCGTTTGTCACAGGCATTGTTCACTTCTATGTGAAAATTGTGAGGTTTTAAGAGAACAAAAGGTAAAAAGATGTAAGATTGCTCATTAGCTCTCATTGTTCCATTGGTGTTAATACTTGCTGCAGCAGCATAGCAGATTTTCACAAAGAGACGGGAAGTTAAGGTATTTTAACATTCAACATTCGGAACCGTCGGTGGAAACTCCCCTCAGTACCCTGAGTTTCACATGGGATGTATTCCAATATATATTCAATGGAGAATAAACTTTTTCAACCTTGGCAATCGTTTTGAGCAAACCCCCCAAGCCATGGTTTAGCTGGACAGACGCAAACCCCAAACACTTCTTATAGAATGAGAAATGGTATTCTGAAAGAATTCTTCCTTTTTTTGTGCAGTTTTGGTGACAGTTTTCCTAATTAATGACAGATTTTATTCAAAACGAATAATTTTTCAAACTTCCTCAACATTTCTTCAGCAATTCTTTCCTAAGTAGGAGAACTACAGTGAGAAATCTTACAATGCCCTCTTTTCTAGTTTACAGAAGAAAAGAAGTGGGAATTTACTTACAAAAAAAAAATGAGGGCAGACTGAGTTTCTTTATCAAAACTACTATGCCGCTTTCACAGTGTCAATTTGTTATCAATTTTTCTTGAGAGAATGATCGAAAACTCACCATTCAATACTAATCCCAAAACAAACAATATAACTGTTCTTGATAGAATCTTTAGGAAAATCTTTCTTCTTTTCATACCCCTGCTGTAGAGTTTGACTTGGGAGAGTGTTATCGATGAACCCATGATAAAAACAAACCTAAGAAAGATTGATTTGGGGAGGAACAACATTATCAAGATCCCTTGGAACAACTTGTGGAGGAAAAGCAACGAGTAGAATAGATAGAAAACATCAGTGCAAAATTCAAAAGTATATGTCTGCACAGGACTTAAAACAAAAATCTCCCTTATTATCACTGCTACTATCATCACCATCATCATCATCACCATCATCACCATCATCACCATCACCATCATCACCATCACCATCACCACCATCATCATCATCATCATCATCATCATCATCATCATCATCATCATCATCATCATCATCATCATCATCATCATCACAACCATCATTATCATTCAAAATTAACATAGGTATCATCACATCATAATTAGCATTATCAGCGGTATCATGACCATTCAGCATACTGTTATCATCATTACCATCATTGTAATTACCATCAACATCATCATAATACCTACCATCAACACCATCTCATCATTAATATCATCAAAGGTACCATAATAGTCATCATGATATCTTAACATCATCATTACTATCACCATCATCACTGCAATCATCATCATTGCAATTATCAAAGTTACCATAACAGTCATTGTGAATGAGACCACACCATTGTAATCATCATTACCATGATTATCATCATTACTATCATCATCACAACAATCATCGGTATTATCATCATCTTTACCACCATCATCATCCTCATCATGATATCATTATCTGTATAACAATAATCACAACACAACAACGTGCATTGTCATGTAATAACATAGCCAGACGGATCACAACTTCACACAGGATAAGCAATTGGGTAGTTACATAGTATTCATGTTAAATAAACTATAAAAAGTAGTCCTTTCTTGAAATACAATGCCTCATAGTTTTTGCACTTGTTGATCTCTTGACAATCTAATGATACTATAACCAAGAAACTAATTCCTTGCTTAAATGTCCATCTACAAACTAACAATTTTTCCAATCACAACTGCTTGAGGTATTACATTTACAAAGTATTCACTGCAGGACTCTCCCCCCCCCCCCCCCAAGAAAACTGAAAGACGTTTGACCTCCTCCAAGAGGCTTTTTCAACACAATGTGGTGTGAATCTACATACCAATTTATCAGATATGAGATCTCTTTGAACTTCTCACATACACACATGCAATGACATATACACACTAATCACTCCACACGTGATATCACAGCTTTACATTTTCATAATGAAAAATAAGTCACAATGTCCAATGTAGTTCTACTCATCATAACAGGTAATCTTACCATGGAAATGCCAAATCTGCAACAGTGATACCTGAAAGTATACATGAGACAATAATAGTAAAACCACATCAGATTTATAAAATAAGATGGCAAAAATCCTTTCGTAACACAGAGTAAAATTGTACTTCAATTTTTGGCAAATTCAAGCAAAGTTTAAGACACATTTTGCAGTACAAGGTAACTGCAACTTCAGCATGATTGTAAATGTTTCACTACAGTAGTAGAGTAATATTTCTTCATCGTCTCTTAAAGTTATTCACAGTTATGTCTGCCAGTCATTTACTGTAATGTACCTTGTTCACTGTGATGTGCATTATTCACTGTGATGTAAGCTGTTCAGTGTAATGTACATTGTTCACTGTGATGTAGGTTGTTCACTCTGATGTAAGTTGTTCAATGCAGGTTGTTCACTGTGATGCAGGTGTTCAACATGTGTAGGTTGTTTTCTGCGATGTTCATTGCCCACTGTAATTGTAGAAAAACACCACAATGAATATTGTCTCATGTGATGTTCTACGTTCATTTTGATGTTTGTTGTTCATTGCATTGCATCTCGTTCGTTGCAACATATGCCACACCTATGGTGCATGTTGTTCACTATGATGTATTCATTAGAAACAGTAACACACTAGACTGCCAAAGGCAGCAACCACTGAAACACATTTAATAAAGTAGTTCCACGTTCAACCCTTCCTATTTGCTTATGATACAGCAAAAAATGTTGGAACATTTTTTAATGACAGTTATATACTTCATAAATTAACTACAAGATCTGTTAGACAAGCAAAATATAAGGAGACTTTAATCACTTCATCTCATATACAGTATGAAAAATTGTAAGATTCCTCAAAATTAAAACAGTTCAACACAACATGGAAAGGGTAATAATCATGAAATGATGTTTCTACAATTGCACATTTGCTAAACTTATCAAAGCTATCCTCAAAAATTGTCTAAATGGTTCGGTCAAATCACGATGACCCAATCAAATACATATCAATCAGAATAAACACAGTTACATACCATTCCATCTGGAATGAAGAAAGAACCAGTATTTTCCCCCACCGTAGTTAACGAAAATCATGATACAGATAGCGATCCTGTCAAAATGAAGAACATACCACACTGTATGCTTCCAATTCTCAACGTGTGGTATAAACGGACTTAATTCTGAACTAAGATCTAATTACAGTTTGCAAACCATGCTGCTTGAAAAATCAATGCTGAATACTGCTGACAGATTTATGGTTGACAGTTTTATGGCTGACAGTTTTATGGTTGACAGTTTTATGGCTGTCCTACATCTCTATGCTCTTTTAGAAAGTGCTCATGCAACTGTTTGTTCCACCTCAAATGTAAAATCAAAGTATTTTTCAAAAGGGTAAAAAAGAACTGTTTGGAGCAAGAAAATAGAAATAAATACCTCGTGTCAAGCATAATAATCAAGTCAAAGTATTTTGTGAACATTGTGGCAATGTGGGAATATGATAGTGCTAAAAAAAATGGCTTCTTCTTTACATGTAAAATGTCTCTTTTTAAACAGCTGCACCTTTCATTTGGTCCAAACTAGAGGAAAAAAGAATACTTCTTTCACAGAAAAGTAACTTAGGAAACATAATAATTGGTAAGTGGTGAGAAGGTGCAAAAAATCTAAGTGAAATAATAAGAAGACCAGCTTACAAAACACAATAAGAAACTAATGAAAAACACAAAAAGAGAACATTGCATTGACATGCTTATTCCAAAGGGATTGAAACATTATTACCACTACATTCAATATAGACACAATCAGTCCCAATACAACAATTATTTTACAGACAGTCTTTGTTAGTTGAATAAACTTCTTCCTTTGAAGGCAAATTACAGAAATAAAGCCTATTTATCACAAAATTACTACAACCAGTGTCAAATGTACATAGCCAAGGAAATAAAAGTATTAACAATTCCTTCAAACTACACTGAGGAACTGGCTCACCCTCTGAAAGTATCCAAAGATCTCAAACGACTTTGCTTTGCTCCGTTGCTATTGTTGATTGTGATTTCAGCTGGATTCAAAGATGGCGTGCCGAGATCCTGTTCATTTAAGTGAATACAGATATTGATCACATGACCAACAAATTCAAAGAACCAGAAAGCCAAAAAGGCTTTGTGATTCCTTGCCACATGGTTTTATTATAACAAACATGAATTTTCCACATGACAAGTATCAGCGTTACTGCAGTTCTTGAAACAACACATTTGCCTTTAATCCCAAATAACCTTTATTTTGGTGACCTTAAATGACATTTGATATCCACTAAAAGCAATAGGGATCACCTACCCAGTATGGGGAACCCATACATCAAGTATGACATCAGTCAACATAACCCTTCTAGAGGTAATGTGTTAGCAAGTTTTGACCTCTGGTGACCTCAAACGACCTTTGACCTCCACCAAGAATGATAGCAGTCTTCTACTTAGTATATACAATCCATACATCAAGTATGACATCAGCCACACTTATCCTTCTGGAGATATTGTGTTTACAAGGGTTTCACAGTTTGACCTCTGGTGACCTCAAATGAACTTTGACTTTCACCAAAAACGATAGCAGTCTTCTACTGCATATATAGAACCCATACATCAAGTACGACATCAGTCACAGTTATCCTTCTGGAGATATCGTGTTTACAAGGGTTTCACAGTTTAACCTCTGGTGACCTCAAATGACCTTTCACCTCCACCAAAAACAAAAGGGATCATTTACTTAATATAACCAACCGACACATTAAGTGTGACATCAGTCACAGTTACCCTTCTGGAGATATTGTGTTTACAATATTTTTACAGTTTGACCTCTGGTGGCTTCAAATGACCTTTGACCTCCACCACAAACAAAAGAGATCATCTACTTAATATGAGCAACCAGCACACCCAAGTATGACATCATTCACAGTTACCATTCTTGAGATAAATGTGTTTACAAGGTTTTCACATTTTAACCTCTGGTGACCTCAAATGACCTTTGACCTCTACCAAAAACAATAGGGATCATCTACTCAATATGGCCAGCCCACACATTAAATATGACATTAGTCACAGTTACCATTCCGGAGATATTGTGTTTACAAGGTTTTTACGGTTTGACCTCTGGTGACCTCAAATGACCTTTGACCTCCACCAAAAACAATAGGGATCATCTACTTAATATGACCAACCTACACACTAAATATGACATTTGTAAAAGTTACCCTTCTGGAGATATTGTGTTTACAAGGTTTTTACAGTTTGACCTCTGGTGACCTCAAATGACCTTTGACCTCCATCAAAAACAATAGGGATTATCTACTCACTATGACCAACCCACACACCAAGTATGAGATCAGTCATGGCTACCCTTCTTGAGATATCATGTTTACAAGCAGGGCATCACACACACACGCATACACGCACACCCACACGCATACACACACGACATCACCATCGCATAGATTCCTTCTGCCTTCGGCAAGGAATCAAAAAGGAGAAGTTTGCTACAATACATGAAAAATGAAAAGAAATTCTAAACAGTAAACCTAAATTGACAATTGCAAGGACAAACACAGCTACCAACAAGGTAATAGGACTTTTACTACAATTTAAATCTGCAGTGCAAGGGATAGCAGAGAAAAATATAAATAGTGGAACAAGAAAACACATAACACTGAAATTAAAGGACACTTCCCTTCTCTCCTACAATTTTTCTCCAATTCAACAAATTTTCCACCACATCATACCACACAAACCACACATGATGAACTTTTAGAACAAAAACATATGTCCTCTTACAGTATTAAACCATGATGTCAGATACATGTTTAATTAAACAGACGAATGTAAGAGGAGAAAAACAGAGGCTATGCAACACTCACATTATCAATCAATCTGTCCACAGACAGCAAGGATAAGATCTTGGTAAATAATCCAGCTCTGTTGCAAAGGTAGGAAAACAATTTATTTATTAATGATTGAAATCAAGAAAGTTAAACGGGCATGCTCTCATCATGGCACAGATAATGTGACATCAGCGTGAATATCGATGTATGTACAGGAAAAAGCAAGAGCAACATTTTCTAATAACCATAATTCTGAAATTACGGCAAAGTATGTACAAACGATACGAACCGAAATGCAGGAATGGCTTATTGTTATTGATGACACAAAGGATTACCATTATAACTTGCATAGCTGGATACGCAGAACGCAAAAATGGATTACAGTTTCGATGACGACGACTACAGTTGCCTGGTTGCTCACAGTAATAATTATCACAGTAATTTAAACATAAGCGATAGGATTTGGGATATGATAAACAGCACATTTCCATGACATGAAACACATGTGAAGTCTATCCATGCCACCTTCGTAAGGGAATGTTACATTAAACCAGGCATTGTTTTCTCAGCAAAATACCTCGTCACAACATATTACATGAGCCTATGCCTGATTGATACTTTTCACAAAGCTTCTGATAATTTTCTAGCATATCTATTTCTTAGTTATTGTGTTTACAAGGTTCACACATTTTGACCTCTACTGAAATGATCCTTGGTATGTATGCACATATGTTCACAACCATGGTGTCACACGCGCAAAGCCACACACTCTACCATATTCATTGACAATAAAATTAGGACATCCTAAAGAGTCTACAACATCCATTGCAATAGTAACACAAGTGAACCACTGTCATGATTGAAACAAGACGGTCATAATGACAGCTGCAGGACTAACAGATTACTGATCTGGGTTGTTGTACTTATTTTTAAGTCAGCATGCAGATTGTTGACCACTTTTGACCCTCTCTTCCCCTCTGCGAGTGATTGGTTCAATACAAGTGAAATGACGTAGATTACCTGTTCAACTGTAGGATGATGATGTATATAACAGCTATGCAGACATAGATACCGATAGCTATGTAGATAGCTGAAGGAAAAGAAAAAACGACAGTAGGATAATTAAACTAGAAAATATGGTAATGAAAATTGCAACCATTTACTGTCCATGATTGTTCCTGTGCCAGGTTATTTTGGAATGTTCCAGTATAGCCCTGATTGATGGTGCCACTGTAAGACTACAGTTCAATTGGTATAGTTACCATGACTGAACGTGGCTTCCTATTCTGTATGTATGTATATTCTATGCAGAGTATCTGTATGCTCTCTGGAAGGCAGACACCATACCCAGAGATAGGTGGTGATACACGAGAATCATGCTTGCATGTATATCACTGCAAGTCGGACTTACTCAAATCATTTATTTGCAAAACAATAAAATACATAACTACCAAAATAAAAACCAGTCTTATTACACCATATCCCAGACAAATTTTGCTAAGAAACCTTGTTCCCATCTACATGATGTGCTCCACACAATGAGCTCAATTGTAGAGCAAACCACTCAGTGTTAATCAAAAAAACATTGAATAAAATAACTGCCTCTCAAAAAGGAGAAGCGTGCCTATGTGCACAGACAGTACAGTTAAATGTACGTCTGAAAAGTTTCTTAAGATTATGCATGACTGACAAACAATACAATGGGTAACACCAACGTAGGCTGCACAGGCAGCAGCACTGTCATAACACCTAGCAAAGTAAGAATCTGGAGGAGGAAAAAACACATGAATGAAAAGTTTACACACATTGATAACATACAGCAAAAGGAAAAAACCCATCAATATGTAAAACATGATATGACCATGTATGACAGACATGATACAGGACACAAAAGCAGTTTGATGTTCTTCTAAGAAAAGATGGATATAAAAAAAATGAACCTTTGTGAAGCAAATTCAGTTGCTCATACCTATCAGTTCTGTAATAAAATTTGGCAGGAAATATTTCACAACTATAACTAGAATAATTATTGGTCTAAATTCTCATTAAAAAGGACAAGTCTAATATGATGTGAAATATGTCTATCGAGCTATTCGTTTAAACAACAAGATAACAAACCTTCGTTATCGATAAGAGAAGAACTATTTGACATGTTTTACCTACCTGATTACTCTCTGACACCACATTTAAGCGCAATTCCTCCTACAGATCTGAAAGGTTTGTATGTATATATAAAACCCCTCGAGTCAGGGATTTTTGAAACTTCCGTTCAACAGTCCTCGAAAAAAGAAGACTGAAAGACTTACGAAGGTTTGGGTTCTGTGGAAGATGGGTCGTTCTGAATGAGCAGTTGAAGCTGGACCGGGTTTGATCTAATACTGAGATGGTTATGAGATACTCTCCCTTTTCTCCAAAATGGGTTGTCTTACTTCAAGAAAAGTGGGGAAAAAGATGACAATCAGATATCACATAACATCAAAACAGATGTCCATCAGGAGAAAGTTTGAGAAGACATTAACTCACTACCAATGATTGGTAACGCTACTGCAAAAGCAACTTGGCAGGAGAAAGCAAATATTAACGCTACACTTAGTCGCTTACGCTACAGTATTTCAAAATAACAATATTGTGCTTTGCAACCTACTACAGTACCTCTACTACCTTGGGGCAGTTCATTGCTGAGGAAAATATCAATTCACGTGAAGTGACTATGTAATAGTCTCCTTGGTTTCTTTAAGTTTGGAAAGTTTTCTTTTGTTTGTTCTAATAATTTCCTATAATATATCCCCCATCAGTCACAGATTACAGTATTTGTTAATTCCTGGATATGTTGACCAGCTTCCTCTCACTCAGTCTAAACATAGCTGGTGCCACAGGCACTGGCAAGGTTCTAGCCATGCCAGCTTGTGACAGCCGGCGCTGATGCTTGCCAACAAGGGCATGAAGAGCAAATTACCAGACTCATGGTCAGTGCAAAACTCAATGAAAATTCTACAGAAAATGTGCAAATTATACACATTAATGTGGCATAAAGTGACAAACTTTATCTGTTAATTTGAAGCAAAATGAGGCATTTATCTCGGGTCCAAAACCATCACTAATGTTGAAAACTTTCTGAATGGTCTTTGTTTTCCCACCAGTGTTGTAGCTACGAAGTCTGCAAGGAACGGTAGCAATCTACACTGGTTTTTGTCCACCCCTCCACCTCAGAGCAGTATTCACACGACACTGACAAAGGACTGCAACTGCACTCAGAATAATTTAGCTAGAACTCTAGTCACTAGACATAATAATATTATCTTCGATGAATCTGGAATTTTTTAATTGCCAAACTCCCAGTACATGGTAATACAGTACTTACTTGCAGTTGTAAGTATCTGAAATGTTTGGTGATGTGATCAGCCACTCAGTGGCCCATGCTGTATCTACATGGATGGTCACGTTCATTGTTGGTTCGACCGTAGCAACCTTCAGTAACTTGCACTGAAAGTCAAACAAAATACAATTCAATAGCATGGCTCAACTGGCATAGCAAACCATCTCACAAAAGTTTCTCTAGTTTATACATGGAGTGTGGTCTTTCACATGGTTTCATAAATACTCTGGTTCCCTTCGCTCATTACCAAATTTAAGAAAGTGGCTAACGAGACACAAGGCCTACGATTCAAAACATACAGTAGTCGAGCATGGAAGCAATATAGATGGATGGTGAAACTATTCAAAGCTATAGAAGGATCTTGTTCTCATTTTCCTAAAAGGTCCCTTTAGATGTTGCAATGTTCACAATGAAGACCAGCCCATGGATACTTAGTATGACTTTCTAGCCTCAGATAAAATCAAATTACAGCACAAAAATTCAGTCACTGCCAGTGAATGGTACGCAACAACTCCAGAAATTTTATACAAAACAATTAAAAGTCAATAGTGGACTCAATTACACACACATGCCACTAAAATGAATATGTAGTACATAGCAGCAAACAATCATTATGTATGTCAACTTGTAAGTCATTATGGAACAAATTCATGTTGTGACGCCACAGTATAAGGGCCTTGAAAGCCTCTGTAGAGGTTAGTTTTTGCACTCCATGTTGTTTCACTACTTTATGTTGTTTCACTACTCCATGTTGTTTCACTACTCCATGTTGTTTCACTACTACATGTTGTTTCACTACTCCATGTTGTTTCACATGGATGTAGGAATACTTTCAACATGTTTTATATGATGCAGATGATTAGCTTAATTAGTCTACAGCAATTGTTTTTGAGTCATGATGCCTTCTTCTTAAGTGTGTGCTGATAATACCAATCTAACAACAATAAAAACAGTTTACAGCAGCTAACTGCTGTTTCATGAAAGGGAGAATGATATACTGTATATCCAGGGAGTTGCAACTCCCTGATGTGTCATTGTGTCTGTTCACTAATACCACACTGAACTACAAACATGGAAAGGGAAGTCCACACGTCCTTCTAAATTCAAAAATCATGGGAAAAAAATCACGTAACTTACTCCATAGCATTCAGTTGACTGCAGACTGAACTCGATAGGATACTCCCTCTGTGAATTCTCGATGGTCAACTCAGCTGTATCATAGCCGATGTGATGCAAACCAAGGATGTCTCGCTTTGCCTCCCGGAGAGACGACTCGCCTCCCGAATAGCAGGTGTCATCCTGGCTGGAACAAGTGCCACTTGGCAACGCATCACCCAACTCATTCTGAGCACCTGTCAGTCCTGCAAGGCAAGAAACATACCAGGCTGCATATCATACAGAAGGATATGAGGAACAATTTAACTGCTCTATGAAATATGAGTCGAGGTACAGAAGAAAAAGGCAAACTGAAGAAAATCATCTTCATGAAAGATAAAATAATGGCACCAAGCTTAATTACACTCACTCTGTACCGTGTCAAGTGGAACCATTAATGATCAATAAAACACAATATGCACACTACAGAGTACATGGAGAACAAGGCACTGATTTGGGGATGGCACTGATTTGGGGGTTCCTGGCAAATTACAGTATGACATGTGACGATACAACAAAACAACCAAGGTGGGGTCTGTTAGTCTGTAAGTTCTTCCCCTTTGCTTCAAAATCCACTTCACTTAAAGAGGTGACATGTATCTCTTCCTTGCTAAGATGGAAACCATTTCATTCTTAATCTCCCAGCATTACACCAAGCACATCCTTCATACCACTGGCTGAACTAAATTTGGACTCTCTAATGTACCCTAATTTCACCATATGCCTGCCTTCTGCAGGTTTTTGTTGTTCTTGCAAATTACAGGAAAGTTATATGAGAAAAAAAAAATTGTTGAACATATGAGGTGGTTGGGTAAGTGACATTGGACAGTTCAAAATGGTGAAAGGGGACAGTAGTCTAAAAAAATCAAAAGTGATTTCACACTAAATGAAAGTACAGTATGTAATCCTTTATGTGGTTGTGCTGTTCTTCATCAAGTAGCGGAGTCACAGTTGAAGTAACATTTGTGATCCATCAAAATCCCAAGAAATTTGGTTCAGTAAACTCTTTCTATACTAACCCTGTTTAAGTGGACAATCAAGGATGTTTTTATGACCTTAGTAGAAAAGAAAATATACTTTGTTTTGTCTATGTTCAAGGATGGCTTATTAATTGAAAACCAAGTGTACAGCTTCAGAAGTTCTTCGTTGACCCTATCGAGTGACATAGTAATATCGTTATGTGAGCAGAAGATATTTGTAACATCTGCTAATAAAACGAATCTTAGTATGTCAGACACATGTATTGCAGATGTCATAATGTACAATATGAATAGTTTGGCTCCTAAAATAGACCCTTGTGGAACTCCACAAACAACTTCTTTAAGTGAGGACAATTAGACAAGTAGCTATTAGACAAGTAGCTTTCATCCCACTTCAAAACCATACCTCTAACACCAATATACTTGAGTTTCTTTAAGAGAATACAATGATCTATGGTATCAAAATCCTTCTTCAACTCAATAAAGATACCAACAGTAGATAACTTACTTTCAATACAATTTGTGATCTCTTCAGTTAGTTAAATGAATGACACTGTTGTTGATCGGTTACTTCTAAATCCATATTGACTACTATTAAGAATTTCATTGTTTTGAATAAAATTGCTGAGTCTTGACTCAAACAGCATTTCGAGGATCTTTGAAAATTGTGAAAGTAATGAAACAAGACTATAGTTAGTATACCTGTACTTCTCACCTGATTTATAAATTGGAAGTCAACTTCATACTGTGTAGGCATTAGTAATGAAGCCTATGCATTTCTAGATTTAATAACATAATACTGCAAGCATAAGCAATGCATTCAAAATACCAGTTATGGCAGGAACTTAGCAAAAGTTCTGGTCGGTTCCGGCGAGATCTAAATTTTCAGTTTTGATGCAGCCCCTTGGATCATAAAGATGTTGCAACTGGAAGCAAAGAGACTGTGTGCAATCAAATTTTGAAAAGAATTGCAAAAATCCGGTCCTGTAGGATTTTATCCAGCCAGAATTTCAACTAAGATCCCGCCAAGTCTGATTCCAGCCAGATGTAAAAATTGAAATCCGAGGCATTCCTAATTATAACAATGTAAAATGTACTCAAGCGGCTGTTGAGATCAGTGCAATGACAGTTAACATTACTATGTATGATGTATAATAAAGGAGGGTTGGGAATGCATATAGGCTATGTTACTAGTGATGTATGTCATTGTGTAACGTACGCCTACAAGTGTTAGGCCTAGTGTGAGATTCTTCCATGTAACCATCATCGCCCCTAGCTCTCCTCACCACAACTGGGCCTCCTCCAAGGCTGAACACAGTCCATGTAGATCACTGACCACAATGGAAACTGTTTGGGCCGAATTGCATTCTGCAGTTGCACTTGTTGTGGGACGCTGTAGCCTAGATGTGTTCTGCAGTCGTACTGTACATAGCCCAGATTGGAAAGTTTGCTATGGGTGGGGGATTCAACCCAAACACAAAGATTTCAGCATTACTGCCCAGCCATGCAAAGAGGGTACTAATCCCTCAGGCATTTTGCAAGCTTTCCAACCTGCGGTACCTAACTAGTGCTGTAGCTACCGTACTGTTCAACTTTAAGTGATTAAGCTTTGAAATACTAAATCTGATTCTGCTCCGGTTCTTTCTGATGTTCCTCAGGGGTCTGTTCTGGGACCAGTCCTCTTCCTGTCATATATAAATGATATTGTGGATGCTGCTTTGTCTGAACTTAGGTTATTTGCTGACGATTGTGTTTGTTATAGGGTCATTGAAAATCATAATGACTGTTAAGAGCTACAGAGAGACATTTCTTGCCTGGGCCAATGGGCCAAAACCTGGGGTATGAGATTTCATCCTGGAAAATGTAATGTCTGTTACTAGGAAACACAATCCAAGAGCCTTTAAGTATACCCTCAATGGGGTTGATCTGACGAGGGCAGATTCTATTAAGTACTTGGGGGTGACCATAACCAAGAATCTCAATTGGGGGAATCATATACAGTCTGTTTGTAATAGAGGGAACAAGGTTCTTGGCTTGTTACGTAGGAACCTCTCTTTTTGTACTAAGGAAGTTAAACTGGCTGCCTATAAAGGTTTACTTAGGCCTTTGTTGGAGTATGCTTGTTCCGTTTGGGATCCTTATCTGGCGTCTCTTAAAGATAAACTTGAGGGAGTACAAAGGAGATCTGTTCGGTTTATTGCCAACGAGTACTCCCGTGAAGTTGGTTTGATGACTACCCTTTTGAAAGATCTTGGTCTCGACACTTTATCTGATTGCCGTAGGCGTTGTAGGCTTCACATCCTCGCTAAAGGTATCCATGGTCAAGCTAATATCCCTCTGTCTGGCCTTTGTAAACCCACTTGCATTACTCACAACGTGCATGCTTTACACTACCGCACCCCCTCTGCTAGGACTAATTGCTACAAATACAGTTTTATTTCAAACACTATTCAGGATTGGAATGATCTTCCTGGCTGTCTCATTGAGAGGGCTGTTGGTCACCATAAGCCTGTGGAGATTATTATAAATTCACTGAGGGTTTGACCGACCTCACGACGCGTACGTGGTGTACCAATGTCCTTGGATGTTTCACCATTTTTCAAAAGAAGAAAGAAGAAGAAAACAAATTTTAACTGTTGGCCTAAGCCTACTGTAGTCAAACAACAGGCCTAACTCTGTACAACTACAAAAGTAGTGTCACAGTAATTGGATGGACTTGAATAAATATCCTGTCCTATTGTATCAGTGCATTTTGCAGGGTATAGTCTAACGTTTCGTTTTATGTTCTAACGTAAGCCTAACGTTACCTTCAGGTAAAGGCCTCGCGTACTAGGCGTACGGCCTAAACCGTACCCGTAGTGTAGTACTCAGGTTAGCCCTAGACTAAGGCCATTGCTAATTGTTTTGAAATTGAGAAAGTCTTTCTTCATCGAAATACTCAGGTAAATTCAAAAGTATTGCAATAATGTCGGTTGACTGAGACACGCGCGATTGTCGACGACTGATATCTGTAAAACTTACCAGACTGTAAAATACAAGAGACGATCAGAGATAAAACAATGTAAGTCGCCATCTTAAAATGTGACTATTCCATTAGCCATGAAAGGTCACATCTGAGGTTTGTTTTCAAGATAGAGAAGAAAATGTACTCAATATTGTGAAACATTTACAAACCATTCCTTCCAAATTATCATTTAAAATAGTTGCAACTAGTTCAAATCAATCAGAACTGTAGCATGATGGTAGCAGACGGCGATACCAATAATTCCTTCGGGTATAAAACTACCTTCAGTTTAGGTACTGAGTGGGCGTGTAAATTTCCGTTTGTTTACAAACATCCAACTCGTGTACCCTAGAACTACCCTATCTTGATCACATGAGTTACCTGAGAAACTAAAAATAGAATAGCATAAATAGAAAATCCAGGTTTATCTCTCAATAATCCTGGATTATCAGACGATAAACCTGGATAAGGCCTATCGATGATTATCCAGGTTTATCAAAATTGCAATTTGATTAAAGGCGGTAACTCATCACCCTAAGCTTGTTACTTTCCGGAAAGCAAAACTCTCGACTGGTTCTAAGTTACAGTACTCTTTGATTGACAGCAAATTCGAAAGAGGGAGTAGCTCATATCACACAGCGTACACAGGGATCCATTGTTTTGATAACACATGTGGAGGATTTTAAGACAGAGGAAGGGACTAGACGTTGGTGGTTGGGAGAATTGAAACTGTCTGGGGTGATGAATTTTTGTCTTTAAACTTGGATTGTCGATCGATAAACCTGGATTATCGACCAACAAATCTGGATTATCAAAACTATTTTGACAAACCTGGTTTACTGGTGATAATCCAGGTTTATCGCTCGATAATCTTGGGTTATTGGTGACAAACCAATTTATTGACCGAAAAACCAGCTGGATTATCAAAAATAATTTTGAGAATGATCTGTCGATAAAAAAAAGGTTTATCAGACTAATACTTTGATGAACCTGGATTTTTAAACCTGGATTCTCAACCGATACACCAAGGCTTTCCACGATAATCCAGGTTTATTAGTTGATGATACGGGTTCATCTGTCCATAATCCAGGCTTTTCGAGTGGGTTCTGATAACCCATGGTTTATCGGTCGATATTGCAGGGTTATCTAGTGCATAATGGATTATCGAATGATAAACCTGGGTTATCGAGTGATAAACCTGAGTTTTGAATTTACTATACATTACATTAGGCTTGGCTAGCTGCATGTACAAATAGCCTACGTAAAGGCGGTATGATCCAGGTTTTTCGAAAGAGAATCCTGGATTTTCAGAACGTTTTGTAACAATCCAGGTGACTATCGGTCACTCTAAGTTTGGATTATCGATTGATAAACTTGGATTATCGTTTGACAAAACTGGGTTATCAAAAACATCGTGAAAATCCAAGATTCTCGATGGAAAATATGGATTATCGCCTACGCGTTTTTTGAACAATTAAAAAAATCCATGTTTTTCAACCGAGAAACCTGAATTATCGATCAGACAGGGATAATCTTGGATTTTTTTTTTTACAAACCTGGATTATCAAAAAAACTCCTAAGATTATATTTTGATAAACCTGGATTTAAATTTATATTTTGATAAACTTGGATTATCGGTTAATATATCTGGATAATCCAGATTTTTTACATCTTTCTTTCATTTACACCAGTAATATTGTAGGGTCTCCCTACGTGATATCTCATAGTGACCTTCTCTTGACACATCCACCGAACTGAAGAGATCTTCAAAAGATTTTCCTATGCTGGTAAGACTAGGAGATAAAATGACAATGTTCTTAATATTTGTTCCAGAGGATTATTTAATCTGTCGCATAGGATTATTGTAGATTTTTTTCTTTCTGTGACATTATTTGTCCTCTGTGGTTTTAATGGGTCACTATAGTTTCCATACGCTTTAATCGCTGAATATTTAAAGGGGAAGTAAAACAGTTAAAGGGGAAGTTTCCTGCAATATGCCCCTCTGAGTTGTAAATAGGAAAAGTAAGCACAACGTTATAGCGGTTATGTTAGATGTTATACACAAGATGAATAAATTTTAGCACAGTCGTGCGTTAAGCCTAACTCGTGTGGTGGTATTCATGACACATAGCATCACATTGGAAAGGTGTGCAATATACTGTAAGTAGCCTTCGGTTAGATAACTAAGTAGTCGTGACCAGTCGTGACCTAACATGACCAGAAAGCCCTAGGTAGACAAAGTTTTTTTTTTCCTTGTGAACATCTACCTTGTGTGCTATATAGTGTACTCCTCAGTGGCACACACAGCTTTGACTTTTTCAGCCTTGCCACATGTAGTTCTTGGCAAGTGACATGGTTACATGAAAGAAAGTAAGTAAAGCGAGCATACACACACTTCGTTTAGTAATTCAAACCCTAAGAAACCATCAGATGAAAATAACACACACAACAGTCCATGGTTCCCATCAGTCAACACGTTCTGTCATGTATGCATCCTCGCATAAAACCAAAACCGCATCTCCCATTTTCTAACTAAATTCCAAAATGTCCAAATGACAACTTATCGTGTATAGTCAACTTACCAAATCTCTGCAAAATGTTGACTTGTTCACTTCTTTTCTGAATGAGCAAGGAAACAATTTTCTACAAAATGTTTAAACGATCAGTAATTCCTGTCAGTGCAACAATTTTCTGCAAAATGTTGATTTGATCATTTCCTTTTAAGTAAGCAAATGAACAATTTCTGCAGAATGTTACCTTGCTCACATCTTTCTAAGTGAACAATTAATCAATTTTCTGCCAATTGTTCAAATGCCGATTGATATCATCATGTAATTTGTATTTCTGATCTAGGAAGTGAACAAGTGGACATTTTCAGAAATTGATCAAAAGACAAGATGTGATAAGTTGTCATTTAAACATTTTTCAGAAAATTGTTCAATTTCTCAATTAGAAAGAAAATGAACAATTAGACATTTTGAGGAAAATTGTTAAAATGTCAAGACACTATAAGTTGTCGTTCAAACAAATTGCAGGAAATTGTTCAATTGCTCACTTAGCACGAAAGTGAACAAGTCAACATTTTGCAGCAAATTGCTGAATTGACAGAATGTGATAAGTTGTTACATAAATATTTTCAAAAAAAAATGTTGAATTCCTCACCAAGAATCAAGTAAACAAGTCAACAATTTACAGAAAAATGTTTAATTATTTTGATAACACGACTAAACAATTGATCATTTTTCTGCTTTTTGATGAGACATTATTTCGTTACCTAGACATATTGCAGGAAATTTCTAACTTATGAGGCAAAGATATTCTTATCTTGCCCGCACTTTTAAGCTTCCGTAGTTTTCCATACCAAGAAAATATTTCCAGTATACTTGCAGAGCCTGCAACTGCAGGACTATCTGGCAATCTGGGAGGGACGTTTTATCTCCAAAAATTTTCTTAGATAAATCCAGCGTTCAGACACAACACGACGCAAATCCTCTGCATAGATCTGGTGTACTAGGCTTGGCAATTGTCAAAAGTAGTGATCTCAGGTAATCCTTCAAAGAATTTGGTGATAATTTTCAAGGGACTGCAATTATTTTATTGTTTCTCAAAGTAGCCCTTCATTGACCCTTTATTTTACTGACAGGAAGCCAAGCCACCTTTAAATGACTTCATGGTTTCTCGAGTCCGTCCCATCACAGTAACTACAGTAAGTATACAATGATCCGAGACATAGCCATAACTTCCTCGTTCTGCCAAGAAAAAATCAAACCTTACTATGAAGTGGAAGAATTGAGGGAGATGATTTTTTTCCCCTTTGGTTTAGCCTTTTTGAAAAGATTTGCTTGTTGCTCATGAAAACTTTATTTTTTGTGTATCTTTTGGAGCTTCAGTTTCCCTGAGTTACATTTTCTTAGCCTTCCGTTTTGGCTCTGTTTACAATATATTTGTAAACGAATTCGTTTGCTAGTGACAGTGATAGCTCATTGAAGGGACACATTTTGAGGTCATACATGATGAACAGATGAGAGCTGTTTCATTTCTAACGAAAGACTAATCTAATGGTGAATCTTACTCATGTCACATTGTTTACTTCTTGCTTTTGTCTCGCATGATCATGTTCCTTTTCTTTACTTCTCTTTATGTTATTTTGGTATCATCTTGGAAGTTATGTGCTGTAAATATGGGGAAAAAAACATATTGCGTTCGAGGGCAAGGTTCAATGGATGTGTATAAGCAAAATTACTTTGACATCGTCATTTTATATCATCACAGTAAAAGATACGGAGAAACTTTGCTGAAAGGTGTTACAGCGCTTCCGTACTAATCGAAAAGTTCATTTATGTTTACACTGTGTCGTCATCTATTGTCTAGGTAACGGGCATCCGGGTCTTCCGGCGAAGCAGCTATTGTAGCGCTTTCGCGAATTAATGGAAAGTAGGTCCGGAATTATTTCAATTGTTTGCACCAAAACTGACTATTTCTCGCAGGAGTTGGATGACTGAGATTTTAAGGTGTATCTTTTTTGCAGCTGAAGTGATAATCAATCGCATAATAATAATACTGGAAGGATTTCAGGATGGAACGTGAACATCCTCATCGCTAAACTGGATGTGAGAGGAATGCTCGCATATCGCCATGTTAGGCGAGTTCCTTTGCCAGACCTAGCCTGAAGTGAATTGCAAGCGTTAACAGTGTTACCCTAGTAAAGTTACTGCACTACTACACTAACAGTGTACGCACAGTGAAATGTTGTTGGTGTAGGCGAAGGCCTGCATAAACAACATAGACTTAGCCTATGCTTGAACCAAAGGGGCATTTCTAACTTAGTGGTACCTTATATGAAGCCAACATGGTAAATACGTTCAGTTCACATAACTAATGAAGCACTGAAGGAACGTTTGATAGTGATACAGTTAAGATGGAATACTACGAATATCCAGATTACATAGACATTATGGAACTGTATGTGGAAACACTTACAGGGACCATATTTGAACTTCATGTGTCACCATTCGAAACAGTGATTTCTGTTAAGGCCAAAATTCAACGGGTTGAAGGTAGGTGGAGACCAAACTTAGTTAACTGTAAAGTTACAGTTTATCACTATTTTCAGCCTGAAACTTACATCAACTTAAGACGCATGGATTGGTTTGCTTTTATTTTGTGCAGTGGGTTATGCCCAACATTAGAGAAGTCTGTAACTGTAAGTTTGTGTCATTTGAATGGCACTGAACTGACATTGTCTTTTGCATCAGTGCTACTGTATCTGAGTGATGTACTGTGACATATATATAGTGACATATATATAGGCCTGCATACGTGCATAGTGTTTGCACGGTTTTGCACCAGCTGTATACTTCAGGCCTGGGTACTTACATTTACAATCCATGACATAGTTAAATATGGTTACGATGAGTTTGTTGTGAAGTCGTAATATTAAATTTGCTTTGCATGTTTAATGTAACACCATGTATCTTTCTGATATGCGCATGATGATGAAGTGTTTAAGCCTAATCATGTATGCTGAATTTTGTCACATGTGTGCCTCCCCCCTCCCTCCCCTCACTCTCTTGAAAATCTGTGGAGAAGACTCAGTGGCATAGACAATTCATCTCTTTGAAGAATATAAAATTACAACATACTTTTTGGGGGAATCAACTTTGAAAGAAAATTGTTGCATCTCACTATGGTGGTAATGCATGAACTCATTCTGTGCACATATGCCAAAAGATAAGGTTAAGTTAGGGGAGCAAAATTTGTAACATGTGATACTGTTGGTCAGTGCTAGAAAAAAAATGTCTGTATGCTGTGAAGAGAGTCTTAATTTTTCACAATTTCATACAATATTGCTGTACCAAAGAAAGGTTAATTCCCTTAAAGTGCCAAAGTTTCCCTTCAAATACACAAATTTCCATGGAAGAAGATGCCCGGCTTTCCTCCTTTTTCTACCCATGCTGCTGGTATTTATCAGTTTGAAATATGTGTGTCATGTACTGTACTTTCTGTACATTTTGTAACAATGTTGGTAGAGACCCCCTTGCATCTCTATTCATGATTATCTGATCAAAATTTGACAAACAACTGTTTTATTAATAGAATCATGCTCACCACCTACAAGTACTGTATTCACCTACAGTACTGTACAATAACTAAAAAAATTCAAGCATTTTGCCAGGCATGAAATTGACAAAAAGTACATCAGCGTCTCCAAACAGTATGATGTAACATTGATACAACATATTTGCAATACATAGATCTTCATGATAACTTGATTTGGGGTTTCATAGCCTAATAGTTAAGTTCATTAATTTTTTTCCTGCTAAGTGTCCTTGGACCACTATATTCCAAACATTGTCGTCTTATATGTTTCTTATCTTTTCAGGAATACCAATTGGACAACAACACCTGATATATAGGTCCATTGAATTGGAAGATGATTACTGTCTCCAAGACTATGGGTAATTTGACTAACTTGTGGAATTTGGGATGAAATTGGTATTGCTATACCAGGGTTTCCCCTGGGTTTTTTGGAGTATGAGACCGTGAGGGCGAATTACTTGACGCCGCCCTGAATTTTGGGTTCAGATCCATAGTTCATCCATGGTTCTTCAAGAATGGGTGATTCTAGGATTTTGACCACGATATAAACATGTGAGGCGGTAATTACGGCATTTTTTGGCAAGGCAGTTTTAAAAAGTTGCGAGGCAGCCACCTCCGGAACTAAGTACCAGGGGAAACCCTGCACTCAGATTTGTCTCCATAGTGAAATAATGTTTGTCCCCATATGCTAGTGGTATCATTTGCAGGCTTTGCTTTTTGTCCTTCAGATTTCTGTCTTGTGTATAATCAACTGCTTTTTTCTGTATTTTTAGTTTGACTGACATTTGACTAAGAGAGGTAACCCTTTTTGGGCTTTTGTGTTTTGTTTTTTGTGTGTGTGTGTGTTCATTTTCTGCCATAGTTATTGTAACTGCTTGTAATTCTTAAGACAGAGGGAGTTCAGTTATGTGTTAGTATGTTTTAGAGTATACTTATTTGTGGCATATAATAAGATATTTTATAATCATTTCAGAATCCCTCCAGGCGCTTCACTAAAATTGGTCTTAGCCATGAGAGGAGGTCCTATAAATACCCGAAGAAGTGAGTATACAGTAAAATCATAACATTGACAGATGGAATGAATGTTTAAGTTAGAACATTGTATTGTACATCATGTACATTTTAGTCTCACTTTTGAGGTTCTGTACTTTGTCAGACACTGTACAAGAAGTCAAGAATCAAATTATGCACTTGCATTGCACTTTTCTTTCTTACAACTTGTCCAGTTGATATTATGCCTTAATATACATACTGTACCATGCATGATCAATTGTAATTGTTAAGACTTACACTGTGCTCTTCAAGACATTATTAGTCAACCAATGGTAGCATGCAGTAGACTGATGCCCAAAGTTCTGTAGAGATTGTATTCTCTGCAACAAAGACAGAAAATAGCAAATTTCATAAATTAAATCAGTGCCTTCTGATCCTATCTGCTCCATCCAACCCTAACATACAATGTATCTAGTCTGTTGCTTCTAAACTAAATGGACACAAATTTTTGTAAAAGGGTGTAAGTTATTTATTGGGTTTCTGGCTTTCTGCTAAATTTAGGCAGAATTTCAGGGAAAGACTAATAATAATATTTTAGCTGAAGGACATGTAACAAATTCAATCATGACATGGTGACATCTTTGATCATTGTTGAAAGTACTGTGCTGTTCATTCTTGGTAATGAACCTGAACAAAAGGCCCTAATTTCATGTAGCCAAAGGTATGCATTAGTTTCATGTGGCATATTTATAAACAGTCGATTTGGAAAATCCTAGTTACTGTACAGACCACAGGTCGAATTATGAATAAAAAGTTACAGTACATGTACAACTGAAATAGTCCGTGCCAAATGGCTATAAAATAACAGTTAATTTTATGCATGCACAAACAGAAATGTACATGCACAGAGCCAAATTTTACATGCATCTATGCACGTAACACCCCTCTATTTCGAACTCTGTTACAGACGTAGAGTGTTAGGCTCCACAATGTTTAGGACCATATCCAACTTTCAACATTAGTGACATGGTCGAACGGGCAATTTGATTGCCGGAGTGTCATTACGAACAAAAGTGTTGAGAGTAAGTATTCCAATATTAACTTCTCTTCAAGTGCTTTGTAATGTGTAGGGATTCATACATACTGCACTTTGGTTTGTCTAGTACCAATGGAAGACCCTGCTATCAGAGAAATGGCTGATTACATGGAAGCTAACAAGGATGAAATCTGGGAGAAGCTGCCTGGAAACAGACAGGTGACCCTTCTGGTCTTCAGGGAAGGCGATCAACTTAATTTCTTTCGAGTGGTGGATAGAGGAGACGGAACTCTGACACCTCTATCAGAGTCTTTAAGGTTGGTTTCAGAATTTGGTCTTGATATTTTAAGCGTTCCCATTCACTCGAGGCTTAAACTACAGTAGACTTCCATCTGATTATCTTCCTCTTCCATCTCTGCAGAAAAGAGAAATGAATTTGACTTAGTAAGACATAGATTGTATGGTTGTTAGTGATCAGCTTTGCTTGGTTTTCTAATACATTTCTGTATTTTGTGGTGATATCTAGAAATAGAGATTTTTTGTCAGTGGTGGCAGGTTGTATACTTGGCAAAGCAAGGGAGTGACGCAACTGGGCCCGAGCGTGCTTGTGCGCAAGGTGTGGGATGTGGTGTCCCCCCTGTGGGGCTTCTTTGTTTTTTAATGTCAAAATATGTGATTTGGTGAATATTTTGTACGGTATTTTAAGGAGACATATGAAATTTCCCAGCTTGTTCATACAAACTGGTTGCCACAGCAAGTTGGGGAAGTCCATCAATATATAGGTACATATGCTGCTTAATTTTATTATTAACTCATTACCTTTTTTCGGTTTTTTCTTAATTATTTTTTGGAATGGTACCTGAAAATTGGTGTTTAACTGTGTTGGACAACCTTCCCCCCATCAAAAAATGGAGGGACTATACCCCCACCCTCTTGTTTCTCTGCCCATGATGATGTCAGATGCATGCATCTTATGTGTAGAAATATTTTTTCTCAAGAGTATGCTGAAACTCATGAAGTGTTTTGTTTTTTTAAAAGCTGTTTAAAGTTGCTCACAACAGATTTAGAAAATGGTTTTCTTAATGTCAAGAGAAGACTACGCAGTCATTTAGTGAGTACATTATGCAGTGAGTGCAATGCCTCAACATGCACATGCAGTTGCCATGCAGTTCTGTAGCTATTCATGTTGGCCAAATGACCAACATCCTTTGCCGAAAGGTCAAGGTATACCCTTCGTCTTGCTACAAAAGCAATAAAAGTAAATTGTTGCAGCCTGTTAGAGCTTCACATTTAAGCAATGTCAGGTTACTAAGACCACCAAGGACTGTGATGAATGGTGCCATCGTGTCCTTAAAGTTATTGATGGACAATGGGGTGTCTCACTTGAATTTAGACAAAATGCTTTTGAAGATCCACTGTAAGTTCCTGTCGTTCAAATAAATAAGCAAGACTGCTCTAGTCATTGAGGCACCTTGTCTGTTCCTAACTTAAATTGATACTTGACAGGACAAAACTTGAAGCCTTTGTGGCTTTTCCATTAGTTAGTTGAAGGACAATGCAGATGTTATTAAGTATTGCCAATTGCCAGGTGTGTTTAAAAGACCTCCTGTGAAAAACTCTGTGAAAGCATACTACTGCTGCAGTGTTTATGTGACATAAATATCAGAGAACTTGCCTATCTGTCACTAATTGTGAAAAACTGATTGTTGGAGAACTTGGTGTGCTTATAATGCTTTATTTAGGGTGGACTTTCTGGTTCACTATTTCCACAATTATTCTCATTTTGTTTAGAACATTGACCTAAAACAGTTTTTCTAGATTACTATCTCCTTTCTCCTCTTGAGTGATGGCAAAGTGAAGTCTCCATCACATAACAGTCAACATGCTGTGTATATAACTGTATTGATTTTCAGACTGAAAGTTAACAAAGGCCTCCTACAGAGATTAAGGTACTTTGGTTTATTGATTGGTAAAGATTGTGTTGTTGGTTGAGCACAGTCAAGGATTGTTCCCTTTCATCTCTCTACACAATCACATCTAAGCGAGATTGATCTCCGTTGCCAAGAGATGGCATACTGCACTGCTTCACGTAAATTGCAGATTTGTTTTTATGGTAGGAGTTCATGCACCTGCTAAGTCATATCCTGATGACCAAATCTATGTTTTACCACAAAATCTGTTTGATTGACCACAACTTCTTAATCTGTCTTTTTGCACATGTTGCATGAAAAATGATGGTTTCTAACATAACATGTTACAATTGTGTGTGTGTACTTTTGCATGTGTGTGTGTGAGACTTGCAGTAATCACACTCAGATCTGTGATGAGTCCAATGGATATCACTTTTGCATGCTGACAACAAAGAGAAATTTGCAATGATGCTTAGACTAGAACAAGAGACAGGGAATGAAGAACACCTGTTAGGAGTATTACTAATAAATTCAAACCTTGTGAAATGTAAGGCACAATGGATGGGAAGCTAATCAGAAAAATCTTGCTTTAAATCTTTCCATGGGTGATGTACATGATTGTAATTAATGTCAGGTACCACATCAGCTTTAAAAGTCAATGGGCAATGGGCAATTTCAAGGGGAATGGGCAATTTCAAAAGATGCATTGCGCAGAAGACTGCATAATTTAAGTATGACACTAACTACGTTCATCAGGTCTATTCAGTCGTAATTGTGTTGTGGTCAATCGTCACTACGCCATCCTTCTTCTCAAATATACTGCACACTGTTGGGTGCGGATTGGCTTTCAAAGACTTCCAATCCAATAGTCATTGCTCAGTAGCAACATTGATTGCAAAAAGATTAGTTTCCTGCCACCCATCTTTGTTAACTGGTAACACTTGAAACAGTATGGAACCAGTGGATTCGTGCTTACTAACCACTGATCACATTTTCTACGACTGTGCAACCCGCCAGATGTGGCTGGATATTCTGATGTTTGTTTGTTTGTTTGTTTGTTATCATGGTTGGTTCAATAAGAGAGTTTATTCTGGCATCACCTATTTTGGACAGTGCTGTATGTTTTAATATTGTAGACATGTCCTGTCATGTTCAAACAGGAACCGCGCAGAAGTTAGCGGGAATTTCCCTCACTATGAGAAATAAGTTTAGAGTTATAAAGTGAGTGTTTGATGTACCTACTGTGAAGTGTTTCATGTATTTCCTATTTGCAGTGGTACCTCAGTACATAACGGTGAATATGAGGAAGAAGTCGAGAACATCAAGGAACTCACCATGGAGCAAGTGAAAGAAAATGACGCTGTCATGAATAAAATGAAGTTGCTGCGAGCCAAGATGGATAATTTATCTCTGGAGAGAAAGGTACAGGTTCACATGTTTTGTCTTTTTCTGATATATAATTATGGTAATAGTCTGGTTTACTTGATCATTTTTGTTCATGAAGCATCGTTGAAAGGTCCAGTGGGAACTTGGCACTGCCTCCCCGGCCAGAGATTGGCAAAAGTTAAGAAAATTGGTGTTGTGACTCACCTGTTAAATGAAACCCCCTTCTTCAAAAAAAAGAACCCTATAAGGTGTTATATAGATATGTTGCATTATGATTTTTGTGTTGTGAGGCAATAGCATCTTATCGATATTTCCTTGGCCCTTCTATCTTATAGTCATCAAATTAAAATAATCATTTGAACACTGAAAAACTTAACTGTGAGAGCCAGTGAAAGTGTAAGTTATAGTTTATTTGCTGTGATGTGTGAAGTTTTTTTTTTTTCTGTGGACAGAGAGTATGAGCTCTTTGTTTCAAAGATGTTTTATATCTACTAACGTTGTATGATCTTTTGTGAATCACAGCAAACTAAAATTCCAAGACCGCCATCGAGACCCCGGAGCACCTCAAAGAGGCACGTGTCCTCCGTCAGAAACCTGAGGGGGACCAAAAATTCCATGAACAAAGTAGAACCACTTCCCCCTGTCAGGGGAAGTCTGGAAAAAGAGAAGGACCTGGACGTCGGAGAGTCCAGTTTGTCCAGCAAATTTGATTTGATGTCTAGCAGCTTGCGGTCACGTAGTCGAAGTGGCCCTCAAGTAAGACAACCCGCAAGTCATGGAGAATCTAGCAGTGACCGGGTTCAAAGCAGCCCAAAGTCATCTCGAGTGCCTGTTGTTTCGGAGCGAAAGGAACTCAGTACAGAAAGCAAGACAACTGTACCTCCCTCTCCTCGTAAAAGTGATTCACGGAAGGACGTGATACGACCAAGGGTTTTGTCGGGCAATAGGACCCGTTTGCCCGCTGCCTCTAACAGCCAAAAAGTCAGTACTGCAGAAAGAAATCACAGTCCTCTACCTAAAGTACTAGCACAACAGAATCTGGAAAAACTGAGTGCTAAATTTCATAGGAATCATCAGAAACAATCCAAAAACTTGCCCCATTTTGTTCAGGGTAGTCTGGTGGAGGACCACACCAGGCCTGCCACCAGCTCACAGAGGTTCCCATCCTCCTTGCCAGGCAAGCCTGATAGTGGCCCCGCTTCAGCAGAGAGGCTGAATCTGGGAGCCGCAGACGCCAGGGTTGTCACGGATCTGGTCAATCAAGCCAACAGAGAGGGTAAGATCAACAACATAGTCCGAACATCATCGCAGCGGGATCCTCTGATGGGATTGAGCAGCAGCAGGGCTCGGATCTCCCCGAGTCCCGCGGTCTTGAGTAGGGTCTTCAACGGTAGTGCCAGTCTCAGCAGATCAGGAGAGAGGCTCTCGACCCCCGAGGCCAGGCAGGCCTTGATAGTGAGTCTTTCTTTTACATTCATACGTGTCATTTATGATGTCGTTCCACTGTAATCAGTCAAACACATAAAGTCTGAATCAATACACTCTTTGTCCTAGGTAACTATCACAGAATAAGATTTATTCAGTTCTGATCATTTCTCCCAACAGTTAGTGTTACTCTGTAAGACAGACAAGTTACAATTCTGACAGGGTCATCTCAGAAGTCCGGATCTTAGCTTCGTGAAAATTTGCTTAATTTAACCCAATAATCGGATTTTCCAAATATTGGCACCTCACCAATCATTCAACTTGGTCGTCATTGCCACTACTAGGGATGCTGCAGTAGTGACATGCAGACTTGTGTGGGTGAAACGAACAAGTGACATTTTCTTTTATTAAAACTATATATGTAATATTAACCCTTCCTGACATCACTTTACCATGGCCTAACAAATGTTTACACTAGTTTGCACATCACTGGAACTTGTATTAATTTTGGGATCACCAATACAAGAAAATCTCTCTCTATAGGATGTGACAAGGAATAGTATAGAAGAGACAAAACTTTTCCCTTTTCTTTCAGTCTGCTCATAGCGTGAGAGGCAGATTGTCTGGTGGCCGAGATGGACGGATAGGTGAGTGTGAAACCCTCTGCAAAGCTGTATTCAAAACCCAGTTTATTTTATTGTCAGACTTAAATATTCTCGATTCAAACAGATTGTTTTTGTATTTACTTGCTGCCTGGTCGGAAAGTTTGAGAATTTAATAAAAAATTCAGAAAATTATCTGCAGATGTGTCCGAAAACTACAAACTGCATGCTTACTTTAGCAGATTTCAATTTCTTGATACTGTGTCTATTATTAGTGCTATGTAAATTACACTAAAATGTCTGTACTTTCCTGAATAACTCATTTATCAGCAGAAGGAAGTAATGTTCCTAAACGTATTTACACTTTTGATTAAGCCTGAATTTCAGAGATTAACATTGACAGTGAAAGAAACCATTTCAGTTTTCAAATTTGTTGGTTACTTATTCAAAATGTAATATTCTCCCTGGTTTCTTTCAATAGCCGTGTCTCCAGTATGCCGTCTTCCTCCTGTCGTGAACTCTAGCGTCTCACCAAAGAAGAAATCCAGCAAACGCTGTTACCTATGCAACAAGAAAACAGGTCTTGCAACAAGCTACCAGTGCAGGTAATTATGGAAGAATCTGTCATCATTGTCTTCTCCATAAAAGGGGTTGACCAGTTGCTATTGTGATGATGATGATGATGAATGTGATGACTATGATGATGATGATGACAATGATGAGGATGATGATGATGATGATGATGATTTAAGTGAAATGATGATGATGATGATGATGATGTTTATGACGATGTTGATGAGGATGGTGTTAACGAGGATGATATGATGATGCTGAAGGTTATGATAAGATATTCATGATGATTGTGATAATTGGTGATGATAATCATGATGATTTTGCACCAGGTTCATTTTGACACAAAACTACTACATTTTGCCTTGCACATTATATAACTCCATCTATTTTGCCTTCAGACATAGGAAGTAAGTCTTCTGTCATTAAGCATACATGCTGAATTTTGTGATTCAAAGATAGCAATTTCTGAACTGGGTCCTGCCATTTCCGGTGGCGTTCCCGGGAACCCAGCTCAAATAGTAGTGATGATGATATGTTGATCATGAGAACAGATGATGATAATGATGATGATGACAATGATGATGACGATGACAATATTAGCAGTGTCATTGATTATAAGGGTTTTGTTAATCCCACAGATGTGGTCACAACTACTGTGCTTCCCATCGTTACGCTGAGGCCCACGGCTGTGCATTTGACTACAAAACGGAAGGTCGGAAACTATTGGAGCAGAGTAACCCTATCGTGAGCGCACCTAAGCTGCCAAAGATTTAACCAGTTGGTGGTGTAAATTTTACCAGAAACATTCCATTACCAAACGATAAATAGTGTACTTCCCTTACAGAAGTTGTTGTATCCAGCATGATAGACATCAGTAAAAAGGAATAACTTTGAAAACAAAAATGTGCAGGTCATTCTTTAAAAAGTTGTTAGTTACTGTTTCATAGATGTATAGAGGGTAGCCATGATGATACATTTAGAGGGGAGGACTAATTAGGAGAGAATTTTTTGACATGTTTCACGGCTTACAAGAGTCCTGTATGTCACCTCTTGATAACAATGCCAGTCACAACCCCAGCCAATGGAATTTGGTGATTTACCCTAAACCGTTAAAATGTCCTCCTCATATTTCTATTAAAAATATGACTGTTAACATAAAGGTAAAACCTGATATGAACATATATCTAAAAGCCTGGCCATTATGCTTTGAGCACTAAATAAAAGGGGAAAAGATAGACATGGATTAAAATTTAAAACATCTAAATTTTCCAGGTTAGTTGTTAAGGCCTTTAAAAGGCCAATGGGGTTAGGGAAATGCATTTCGTATCTAAGGAAAATGTGAAGGGTAACTTTTCGGGGGACTATTAGATTAGACTGAAGTTTCTCCTCCTGCAGAGCTTCATATAGAGAGAGTTGAGATACGTGTGTGTATGTGTGTTACATACACACACATGCCCTGGGCTCAAAATAAAAGGGAAAAGAAACAAATGGATTAAAGATTTGAAACATCTAAATTTTCCAGGTTAATTCTAAAGGCCTTTAAAAAGCCAGTAGGGTTAGGTAAACACAATTTACTAGTTAATACAAGTTACATGTGGTATTTACATGTCTTTGAAGAGTAGAGAATGTAAGTAAAAAAAAAAATGACAGGGGAATAGAAGGGTGAATTAGAGAGGATTGCCAGAGAAGGGATGAGAGGTGGGGGGTGGTGCTGTATACTCTTAAAGTGAGTTTTGATAATTCTTCATCTGAATTCCTGATGGTGTCCACATTTCTGTTTTTCATAAGTGGTTCAATAAGTGAGTCTATCCCAGCAGACGAAATGGAGACTAAAATCCCTTCAAACCCAACGAATGAACGAGATGTGTTCAGTTTGACCTCATTATCCTACAGTTACTTTCAATCATCGTACAACTTTAAAATGGGGAAAAACATTTCTAATATAGCTCTCTTTTTCTAACATTTAGCAAATTTTTTTTTTTTTTACAGCTATTTTTTTCTAGTTTGAGATACAGTGCAATAATTATTTTTCCTTTGTGTGTGTTGTAACATTTTTTACATTTTACATCTCCAAGAATTATGCCTTTGATATATTGAGCTTTATTTCTATATCACTTCTTTTCAAATTAATGCCTCACCAGTTTGCTCGTTTTCTTACCCTCTGGAACCAACCAACCAAAAAGGAGGAAGGCAGATTAAGGTCCTTTCTTTTTACATTCTTTTTTCCTGACTAGCAATCTTAAATTTAGCAAAATATCATTGGCAGATATGAATGTGTTCAGCTCAGACACATTTTTTTCTCTTCATTACCTCACTCTCTGCTCTCAAATTGAATACTAAGTTTTATGTTTGATAGGGTTAAGAAATGTGTCCATCACCATGCTTAAACGATGTTGCATCTTCTCCCTTCCCTCCTCCCTCCTCCCACAGAACTGACTGCAGTAAGGATTCTATCTGTGGAAAGATTTTAAGGCAGTAGTTTTTAACCTAGAGAGCTGATGACCACATGTCACATTTAATTTAGACATTACCAGCAATGGCCAGTTCAAAATCAGTGAAGGAATGCACTGAAAGTCCAAATTTTTAATAGCTCTTAAGTTTCTCACCAACAACCAGATTCTGTGTAAATTCCTTTAGTCATCCTGTCAGTTAGTGGTCTTTGAATTTCTGCAATGAATTTGTGTCGTACATGGGCGACACAAATATGATCAATGATAGACAGCCAAGAAAATATATTTTATTTACTGCATTGAAGGACAATACTTGTAAACCTGTAGGACACATGAAAGCAAGTGACTGAAACAAAATCAGAAAATATTGTTCATAGACGTAACTATTGTAATCTCTTTGTAACTTGTTGTTTGTCTTGGAACTTCTAAATGATTGCTGATCGCTACCTCCTTTTTAAACGCTACAAGACGAAAGATTAATTTGGGTGGAGTAAATGGGTTTGTTTTATATTACCAGGTGTTTTAGGATGTAACAATATGAGCTTAACTCTCTCTTTCTCTTTCGCCACCATCAAATTTGCTTTTCTGAAACTTTTCTTGTGAATTGGATACCAAGTGAAATAGATGAACTTGTCGCTTGCCGGTGACATCATTAAGCTTGTTATCAGGTATCCTTGTAATTGAAATCCTAGTATTAACTGTACACTAATCTATGCAAACTGCTGCTCTCTTAGTGTCATATTACTGATCTTAATAACCATTATGATGGCATTAACTTATGACACGTATAGTGAATAATCGTCAAATTGTACATCAAAGTAGGTGGTATGGAATGAGTGTTTAACTTCAGAGTGCTGTTGTTTCTTGTGAATGTGACTGATACTTACATTGCACACTTAAGTGTCACCAAGTCACCGACTAATTTCAGCCAACCACCCCTCCCCCTTCCCCCATCAAGACTCAGTCAGCCCCCTCTGTATTATGCTTAACTAAGCTCTGATGGACTTAAACATATTTCTTGGGCAAGAATTATGAGTACTGCGAGTACTGCAAGATTCATTTAGTCAGGACAGTATGTGTTCCTGTTCTAGGGATAATGTGCATATCTTCAGGTGCAGTTCTGGGTACTAAGTATTTTTTTTTTGGGGGGGGGTGGAATAATTCATGATTTACCATCTAAGTGAACTGCCACCACTGGTTGGCATAAAGCGTACCAAACAATTTTGTACCAAAACAGCCTCCCAGACTGCATTTCTGGGGGTACCATTTCTGGGTGCATCTCTCACCCCTTTCCCCCCTTCCCTTTTCCCTTCCTGTCATTATTCATGTGTCCTTATCACATGACACGTTGCCAGGTAGCATGGCGTTGATGGTGACTTTGACCTAACTTCAATATGTAATATTTACAGTCTGGACATCCTTAGTATAATTTGGGGTATTCTTGAAGTAGTGGAGTGTGGTACACTAATGAGCACCGTATTATTTCCCAGGATAAATTATCTGAAACCGCAGATTCACCTGAAGATACCCTTTGTCTGACCAGTTCAGTTTGACTAAAGATAGGAAAATGAATTTTGATATGAACCTCTTTCTTGAGATTCAATATGGAGTCCAGATATTTCAATTCGGTATGAAGGCCTTTCTCCCTGTGGACCTTGGGTCTACCAGGATCCTCAGTCCAGAAGAAGGCTTTTCAGTTACCTGCAGTTATGGCAGGCTGTAGTCATCATATAACATATATTGTGCATGTTAATTGTTGCCATCATATATACATGTATCTAGTAATATTTTGCAATTCCTTTAAGCAGGTATCATCATTAAGTTGCATTTATCTTGTGAACAGTGTGTAATCTTATGCAACATAACCAGCAGGGTGGAAGAAGAAGGTTTTCCATATTTTCTGTCATGGTCGTGCCTGAATGGTTGAATATTTGAAAGTTCAACGTCCCTGCAATAAACAGTACAGTAGAATCCTGCTCCTGGTCTTGGAAGTTTGTGGCCAAATGGGCCAAACTAGGCGTTTCCTTTTTTTATTATTACCATATTTTTTTTTTTTTTTTTTGCAAGACGAATTGAGTGTGTGTGATAGCAGATTATTACAATAAACCATTTGAAAAGGTTTATCTTTGTTTGCTATTTCATTTGGTTGCTTTGCTTTCTTATCCTCTCTCCTGCTCCAGAAGACATGAGTTAACCATTCCCACCAATTTCTTCTACTGCCCACTCGTTCCTTCCTTTCCCCATTCTTCGAACAGCGCAGAGCCCTTGCCATTGGATTTATCAACCTGCTTTGTTCAAGACATGTGGTGCAGTTCTTTCTAATGGAACGAGACAAAAATTTCTTGTCCTTTAAATAAAAAAATATCCACTGACCGAAGATGATCGCAGTGATCTATTCAAATCAGTTGTGGTTCCATGGCGGAGCCAAGTCCTTTGGAGAGACCAAACTGATGGTAGAGTTATGGAAGGGGGGGGGTAGCCCAAGCAGAGGGGTGCTCCCTCCCCTATGTAAGAACTTTTTACAACTGAATGTCCTCGATGCAATTTGGTGTAATAAAAGTGGCCTGTGAATTCTTCCCCATAGGATTGCAATAAGTACATGAGCTTTTTATGGAAGATGAAAAAAGGTGTTCACCAAAATATCAAAAATATTTTCAAGACCTATAGAAAAAAATGAAAGAGGATGTATGGGTAGCTTACTTTTTAGCACCTTACTTTTTTATCACCTTATCACCTACTTTTTATCACCTTAAAAACACATTAGGGATTGAAGTTGCAAACATAAATAGGATCTTAATACATTGATTTTTCTTTTTGCACGAATTGATTGACTGCAGACATGATATCCATATTTCAAGGCTGGGTACATCCAGTTCAAGCACACCCTGAAAGTTCCGTTTCCTGCTATCTGCATGGGGTTCTGGAAAGCCAAAATGGTGGCCCTCCGCTCAGATAGTAAACTGGCTAGCAATTCGGGGACCCCCCACCCCCCCCCTCCCGCCCCACCGAGGGAATTCCTAGTGTGTGAAACTATCGGGATGGAGTCGCTACATAGTTGGAACAAACATCCAGGCAGTCGCACTTTTTTCACTTCACATCCCCCTAAAGATGTGACCTTAGTTACGGCTCTGCTTGTGAGGCACAGTTTCGTCTACAAAGATTCGTTTTCCAAAAGTTTTTGCCCAACATTTGGCTGACACCATGGTCCTGCTGCCAATGGATGTGGTTGTTCCCAGTCTTCAGAAAGAACACGCCACGATTGCACTCACTTCAACAGGGACCAGTCTCTCCTAATTAATTTACATTTCACTTGCTGTAATAAATCTCAATGTAACCAATATATAGTAATCAATACATCATTTATTGCACATGCAGCCTTGTGTATGAAATCTCTATAAAATGGACCTTTACAGAGTCTTTGAATAGAGAGCGCTCTCCTTAATTAACGTACCGTAGTTCGTGTACATCTAGATATGGTCTATCTTTTTTATAATGTATAATTCACTTCTCTCGCTTCTACCGTGAACATGCTTATTAAGTTATTTCTCATTACATATCTCCTTCATCTGAAGTACCTTAACCCCCTTACCCCCTACCAAAAAAAAAGAAATCATCCTACAGCAATAAGCCATTATGATAATTTACCATATGAATTTCCCATTTCTGTAACTTAACATAATTTATGGATAGTTTACAACCCTCAATGTTATCCTTATATCGAATAGATACTTAATAGTCTCTTAAGAATTGAAATATCACCTTTTCAACATGTCTATACATTATGTCATAAAAATTAAGAGAATATCGATTTATTGCTGTGTTACAGTATATACATCCAGTTGAATACTACGGTACACATTTTATACTTCTACTGAAGATTGAATGTTTGCTAGTATTATTTAGTTCTGCGTAAGTATTGTTACATTTCTTCTTTCTTTCTTTCTCCACTTCTTTCTTTCTTCCCTTTTGTGTTAGAGAATGGTCCACAAGATGGGGCCAGACGGGTTTTTTTTTTTTTTTTGTAGTCTTTGCATGTACTTTCACATTGCTTTTTACTTTGTTTGTGATCACATTCATATTCATTATACATATATACATATATTCACATTTCTTTTCATCATTTCTTTCCATCATTCTGTTAAATTTAAAGAAAAACAGATGAACTGAAAATAAAATTTAATGTCGGACCAATCATGGCTGGTCACGTGTCCCTCTTGTCCATGCTTAAATCAGGCCCTGGCAGGAAAGATCATTGTAAACCATCCAGTGAGTGTCCATATAGATTACTCTATTTAAACGGATATGTTAAAATCACACCAATCTTGCTGTGCGTGTGTGACTCCTTTTGATCATCCAGGTCGCGTGTACGACTGTCGAAGCTTGTACTCCAATGTTGGTAACTCGAGACCTGCGTGGCACATGTATAGTGCAGGTATAACGTCGAATCCGTAACTTTTGTTGACTTAGCCTACATACAGTAGTTAACCGTTAGAGTGTGGTCAATATGATAAGAAGAGCAGGTCCGAACATAAGAACGCTGAGTACTATAATAGAACATAATACGCAGGGGAAATTGTAAAATTTGCTGTTGTTCCCGTTTGCTACAGTTGACTTACTGCAAATCTCCTGAATATCGGTATCACTACCGAACATCACCTTTTCGACATTTTTGTCAACCATCACTTCCTCATTCTTGTTTTTGTCGCTTTTGTTCATATCTGGTTCCGCCTTCTGTGCATTTTTTGAATCATCGCCTTTTATCGTTCTTCCATTGATAGTTTCACTGTTTGCATTTCCTCTGTTGTTGTTCAGGTTACCATTGCGACCAACAATACAGTGTTTATAGATGCTGTCCTCATCACCGTTCCAAGGATCTTGTTCGATTTGCAACGCAACTGAAGTGTCCGCGATGTCGACATACCCGTCACTGCTATATACAGGAACAGCTTTTTCAATATGAATATCCAAACCGTACCGGTTTAGGTCACCATCAGAATGATACATTTTCCCCGAAAATGATCTAAAATGTACCACGCATGGAAAAATTTGTAAATATGCATCAATTCCCTTTAATTGAAGTTATCACCGCACGTCAAACTGTCACCAGGATTTGTAGAGAACTTGGAAATCAATTTGGATAATTTATCGTCAGCCAAGATTAAATTCGCAGTGGCACACTAGGCTGGTATTCCACCCTTGTTTAGGATGTATCCTCCTAATCCTAACAGAAAGAGAAAGTAAAATCTTATTGTAACATCAACATTATAGAGTTTGAATACAGATTTTTCGTTGAAAAGCATGCAGGCCTATAGTTTAACGTCCAGTGTGAGTGCTAACGTGAGCTCACTTTACGGTGTACAGGGAAAGAGGTTATAAAAGTGGCAGAGTCTGAGTGTGCTTTAATACCCACATTATAAACAGATTTACAGTGTGAAGAAACCGAAAATGAAGAAAATCTGAGATTTTTCATTCGTTCGGCATTATTTCGCAGCTCACCAACACTACTTTGGCGGACGGACATGTTGAGGGCGGAACTTCTCAGTTTCCATGGTTTGACTATGGATAATGCCCCCCAATAAATATATTCCCCTCCCCCTTTGTCTCAACCTCCACATAAAATTGTTCAAAAGTTACAATTTTTTTTCTATTTCACATTTCCACAATCCTACGATATTTTCCCTGTAGTTTTGTGCTGAATCAAATTACTTTATAACAGTTGACCTCAGTCTCACGGTGTTAGATAATCTCATAGTCACAAAAGCAGTGTCAATCCTCTCTGAAAGAAGAACCCCCCTTTTGACTGGGGTAACGGGATATCATGTGGACTGGGGAGGGGCGATGAGGGAAGGGACGAAAATTTCTAATTTCAGAAGGTCGTAGATTGCACAAAAATGGTGAAATATTTGAGTGGCTTTCAGTTTGAAAATGAAAATGAAAAGTGGTGTCGACAAACGTTTTCTACGTAAAAATAATTATGAGAAATCTCAGCCATATGTTCACTTTAATAATTGTTATTATCCCACTTAAATACTTTGTTCTATACTCGCAGTCATATGGAGTCTGGCCTCAGGTATCACTCCCTTTGCCTTCACTGCGCGGACAAGACTATATACCTAAGCGGGGCATACTCGGATTTTGTTTGCTTTAGATAACCGCTTCCTCCTTCCCCCCTCCCCCGTTTCCTTAGATGGCAGAAAACAGCAGTTCCCGAGTGTTCCAAGCTTTTTTTTTAAATAGGAAAATAGGAATCTCATTTCTTAATTTCTCAATTAATAAGAAAAGCATAAATCTGTGAACAATGACAATAATTTGAACTGTTTTTTATTGAATACATGCATGGTTAAGTCGTCACACCTTTCCCTGCCGGTCGGCGTAGCTCTTGTTGATCAGCACCGAGTCTAAACTTGCTGGCGTCAATAAAATGGCGGCAATAAAACTATCAACTTCAGAGAGTAAGCACTAATCAAATTTACAGCTTACATTAATTGTGCCGACAAATCACCTGATTTGAGTATCGTGATCCGCACTTTAAAAAAAAATTCACTTAGATCATAAAACATATACAAGTTACATGCATAAAAGTTTAATCCTACCGCAGACCTATTTGTAGCACTAACGCACTTGCAGAAGGATAACGTACTGGACTCATCATGGATGGACAAAACCGACGAAAAGATAACCGTAAAATGAAAAACGAAAAAGCTGAAAATGTGGTAGATTTCATAGAGGGTAGGGCGAGGCACGTTTTCCATCCCTCCAATTACATATCATTCATCTGGTTCGGTGGCCGTCTGCACATGGCGTTTAAGAAAAAATCTTAATGTCGGCGGGGGAAGAGGGAGTTCGACCCCCAAGCACTACCCCCCCCCCCCGCCGCTTTTGGAAATGCTCCTGGTCACGTGAGTCTCTACTTTACTGTGAACTGGGTTTGGTGACCGATCTGATTTCTTGAAAATGGAGATATGCTGGAGGAAGAGGGTAATTACTGATGGGCTTTGTCATCCTGCGGCTTTCTTGGGAACGTAGTCGAGAATATCAACAATGTGCCCAAACGGTTGGTCTTTGCACAAGATATCCCACTGCATACATGGGTGCATACTTCATAAGGGTGTTCATGTAGACTATTCGAAACTATTTTCAGCCATAAGGATCACAACACTTTTTAATTTTTAACTCATCTTCCCTATATATTTTTGACATTGGAAAACGGTACACGTTGAAAATTCCTGGGGTGGAAATTCACTCTGCTCACCCTCCCATCTGTGAATCGTCTTGATTCCCTTTCAATAAAGAATTGCCACGAATTTTCTTGTTTGTATACATATTGTACACTAAAAATTTTCTGCAACTGGTAATTAAGATCCCGTGATGCATGAAGCCACAAATTTACGTACATAATCATTACTGTTTATGTAATGCACGCAAGTGAGGAGACCACTTAATATTTTATATAAGCGTCTTGTTAAAAAAAGACATGCATGCACAAAAACACGCACTGCAAATTGATAAAATATCCAAAGCGAAAACAAACAACATGTCTACATGAGAGCACTTTTTAAACTTTACAATTGATAGAATGAAAAGTAACGTAAGCGTTATTGAAAGCAGTAAATTCTTACCGTTTGTTTTCTGTCTACCATGAAAGAAGCAAGATTATTAAATCAAATGTCCGAACACTCTATCAAACCGTGCAGTGTATAATGTCGTTTACTCGAAACTTTAGCGATACTTAAATAAAGGGTACTTGGCAGGGACGTGACCAATAATTTTCACCAGAGATTTCCGCATCAAATGAATAATTATGTTCGCTATGCACATGCGTCGTTACAGCTATGACAATGCAGGATCATTGATCACTTACCTCAATTCTGTCACATGTTACCAAAATGTACAGTCCGATCCGCCTACATGTGCGTGTGGGCTATACTTAGCTACTACCCTAAACAATTGAGGCTTTCCTCTCAGCCGCTTCAGAGGAACAAATGTTAGACTTTCAAGTCTTATCAAAACAATACACGTAGCTATAAATAACTGGTCAGTAAAGCACGTGAGATTCAATCTTGTGTTTTGCCTTGAATTTCATTAATGCCTAATAGTTCCACATATGGCTATTACATTGTAAAGACAAAATGCCCAATTTTTCCAGAATATTGTAAATCTAGCGACCGTCCAGGCGAAAGGCAACAAAAAGAAGGAAGACCCCCCTCCTTATTTGAAAAAGTGAGGTGCAAAAGCTTTCATTCAGTGTTTACTCTTAGTACATGATTTGTATAACGCTATAAGTTTGGACTGAAGTTAAACTTTCATGGATTGAAACTATTATAAAAATTTTTTACAAATTAACTGAGATAAGACCGAATATTGCATCATTCATGACTGTCAGATAATATGCAGGGGATACATACGCACGCAAATTGGGACACAAAAACGCGTAATGTTCAACACACAGAGAAAGGAAAAAAAAAACAAATAGCCTATGGGTGGGAAATAGAAGTAAATTTTAAGGGGTAGATATATCATACGTAGTGGTTGAAAACCTCAGTTTTAATCTTCCAGTGGTTCATGTACGTTGATATCAGAGTTTCAAGAAATAATGTTGAACTATGCACTGGCACATTCCTGTTTCATTGTGCCGGTTTAATTGGCTGATGTATACAGAGCTACGTCTCTTGGTTCAAAATATTCCCGGTCACATACCACTGGTATGCACAACACGCCTATAGCGCATTTTAAATATATTATACACCAAAAACTCAATGTATATAGCAAACCAAACAATGATAATGCACAATAATAATACACTGAACCATAATGCAAGTTTTTTGTCACTACTGTATATCAACATGGACTGCGTAAGTGTTATTTTCGTTTGCTGGCCCATGGCCAGTGATCTGTATTGAGCTGGTTTATGACTCCCTTAGTTATACCGTATACAATCAAAGACCTCACTTCATTCAAGAATTACACCAAAACGTGAAGTATTATATGTATGTGTTAAAACTAAGCCTTTTTATGAATACATCCACGATTGTAGTAAATGTCACAATGGTCTAGAAATAACCTGTCATCACTTAAGTCAATCAAATTCATATGTTCCACCCCAACGAGAAACGAGTTTTTGTCCAATCTGAATAATCAATATCAATAAATGATTTTGTCAGAATAAGCAGACATTCTGTTCGACCTGTTCAGGGAATCGCCGGTTACTCGGCAACTTGCTTTTAATAATCTTACCGGATGACATTGTTTCATTTGTGAGTTTATAACTCCAATAAATATATAAGCAGAAAACTTCACAAACATGACAATATTAGAAGCACAAATAGAGAGATGTAAATGTAAACAGGGAATAGACATATATATGTATGCATTTGTCAGGTCACCTCAGATGAGTGGGGAGGGGGAAACAGGGCGGGGGCCCTCCACCCCCTCAGTGGTGTCGCCACTGCACTTTACATGTTTCGGGCCAATGTCAATACCCCAATGGAAGGAAAAAATTCCAATGTAGTGCCCCCAGATATTTTCGGCTGAACTTGTGTACAGGTATCATATCATTCACTATACAGAAATTAGATTACACATCATATGACCACTCTTTTAGGGGGAAATAAACATTTCGGAAACATTTAGGTATGCTTTCAGGGGGGTAAACTGGTCTGATGGGGTGACGGGGGGATACGTACGTGCGACTTCCAATATTGTTGTGACTGACTAATCGTCATATCATATCATAGGGGAGAGGTCTACCGGGAAGATGGTGATTCCGTAAGTTTACGCCACGTGGAGTTTTCCCCTGCTTCACAGTTTATTTTGCCCTACAATTGCCCCCCCCCCCCTCCCTCTCCCCTATCTTAAAATCCCGGTGCTGAGGATTTGGCAGGAAGCTAAAATTATGACGGACAAGTATCTGTCCTAGTTGAGTGATATATGGTGTCAAATAGCTGGAGTGCCACGTCATCTTATCTGGCGTTCCATATTCACCTGACTAATATTGGTATTTTTAGAAATTTGCAGCCATGATATTACGTCATTGATGTTTTAATGCAGAACGTAGTCCGGTACACAACTGTAACAGGCTAGGCTAGCTAGGATTGTAGGAATGCTACTTGATCCTAAACAACAACACAGTATACAATCAGTAAAATACTACAAGCACATCAAGCTCAGTGTACGGTAACATTACTAACGGCAAGTAAAACTGAAAATTGTGGAAGGAGTGATGCGCTGTCAGTGACACAGCCAATGGGAGAATCTGAGAGTGCCGCTAAAAAGAACAATAATATGTAAGAAAAACGATGAAGTTGTTGGTTAAATTGAATATTCCAAGGCCTACAAAAAGGGGCCTAACCTCAGACTTAACCCCATGGCCATACTTAGCCTAACCTTAGGCCTAGACTTACTGGGTAAGTTCAGGCGCCAGGGGGGAAAGGCAAGTTAACTTCGGGTTAGGCTAGCTTCAGACCTGCCAACCTGTCCCCCCCCCAAAAAAAAAAGGAGATTAACATTTTCCGAGTAACTGCGGAATACAAAGTCCTGGTGAAACAGTAACCCTGAAAAATCTCGGAGGTGAACTGCACTGTGGTTCTCCCTTGCTCTTCCAGAAGAGATCTTGTGCATAATCCTAAGCTTTCTATGCTGGAGCATCTGTGCTAGTTATATTATTCCAATTTTTTCTGTTAGGTCCCATAGTTTAAGTTAGTGGTGGTGCAGTCACATTTTTTACAGTTATCTGTCTTATGTCGCTTTCAATCCAGAGTGGAGGCGCAGTCTCAGTGGTGGCTGATCGAGTATTTTGTTAAAAAAAAACGTAAGTCCACTGATTCTACAATCTGAGTGGAGGCGCAGTCGCAGTTAAAGTGGTAGCTAACATGTTAAGTCCACTGATTCTATCATCTGAGTGGAGTCGCAGTCCCAGTGGTAGCAGTAACAACATTAAAGTCCACTGATTCTATCATCTGAGTGGAGGCGCAGTCCCAGTGGTAGCTAACGATCAGTGGCCATTTTGAGAATGACTCAACATGTGATTGGGATACACTTTTGCATAAAAATATTTTAAGTTCACTGGGCCTCCAGTGTGATGTGGAGGCGCAGTCCCATTCCCGGTGGTCTACAAAATATACATGTACGATTCGCTGTGACTACGACTGTGCCTCCGGAGTCCTAGTCATATGTCTTGGAGAGACGTTGTATTCTGCAGTTGTACCACATTTTCCAGAGCCAATAAATAGGGAGATAAGTAAAAAAATAATGAGATTGGTAATTTTCAAGAAAAATGGAGTAACAGAACGTATCAATATCATCACCTACAAGGCCACATAACACAGCATAAGTTGCCCATGTAGGCTTCTTTCTCTGTGCATTACATGTACGCCCTGCAGTTACATGTACGCCCTCTTTCTGTATGCACATCCCCTCATAAACCAACAACTTACAAAGCAACCTGCTGTTGGTGTAATTAGTATTAATTAATCTACAGTATAGCAGTTGAAAACTTTGTTAACAACAGTCTACTTGTCAATGCACTATTCATAGACTTATGGCCAATTAGGCCTAATTAAATAAGCCCTGTGCTAATTGTTTTGGCTGTTTTCACAAAAAGACTTAAAACATCTCGAGAATATGAAACCGGGAGGGCAGAAGACCTGTACAAAGAACCGAGAGATCTCCTGGTAAAACTGGGAGTTACCAGTCGTTTTGCCCCTTGGAAGTTTGCTCCAACCAGTTCTGCCTGACTGTTACCCCCCCTGCAAGTTCGCCCCCAAATGAAAGTCGTTTCACTGCAAATTATGTACCAATTCACCCCCTTGAACTAACTGATATCAAATACCGTTGTGATAGTTTCAAGTACAATTTTTACAATAGCAAAGGGTTTATACAATAGCATAAACTGTTACTGACTTGTGCAATGAAGGCAAGGTTTGGAAAAAGAGTTTGAACCAGAATACGGCCACCATTTATAAAAAATGACAGCATTCAGATGATTTTGTGCTCAATGTCTGTGCGAGTTGAAGACAAGTTATTTGTTGTTTTTAAGATATTTATTTTGAGTAATATTTTATCCAACTGACTTAAAGACACTTGTCTTTTTAACAGTCAAGTAATATCATGATTACTTTAAATTTTTAGCATAGTATGGGACTATATAAGGTGAAATTCTGACACTTAACCAGCTGTGACACTCTAAATGTACTCTCCAGCCTCTATACGAACCCTTTTCAATCAACTATGCTAACAACATATTTGGTGTGTAGCGGAAAAAATGGTGAGAAAACACATGAACAATGTAATGAATACAAGAGACAAAAAAGGTGAAATGTACTGAAAAGCGCCATAACACTATTATCACTAATGTAGCAATGTAAATTTACATGTAGATTAGGGCGCAAACTGGTAGGTCTTTGGGGGCGAACTGGTAAACAGTGTGGGACGAACTGGTCATTTGGGGGAAACTTGGAAGGGGGCAAAACAACCGGTTACCGCTGAGTACCCCTGCCAGTTGTCAATGTAGATTTGGCATGGAGTTGCAGTCGTGGTCTCAACAGCTTATTGTAAAAGAAAAACCAGCCTATTCTACTTAAACTCTTTTAAGAACGATTCTACATGCATCAGTAGAGTTTTGAGAATATGTGCGAAGTCCACCGGCACTGAGACTCCAATTTCGAGTGAAGTCGAGGTCGCGGTATCCGGTCATGAAAAAAATGGACTGTGACGTCATACTGCACAACGTAATCTAATTTACTGAGGTTGTGATGTGGAGTCGCAGTCCCTGGTGGTCGTTTATCGAGATACATGATCTTGTTCATAGGAGTTTGCAGAAAGTATTCAGAATCCTCTGAGACTCCAATCTGGAGTGGCATCGCAGTCCCCCCCCCCCCCCACAGGTCGTGTGGCAAGATGAAAACAGTGGACTGTGACATCATAACCCATGAGATAATCCAATTTAATGTGCCATCCAGCTGATCGCAACTACCCACCCAGGTCTCTGTGGGTAGTGCATAGCGTAATCTAGACTAGTGAGTCTTCAATCTCGAGTGAAGTCGCAGTCATGCGTAGTCTATGTGATGACATGCCTGACTGGGTTCTATTGCTGGCTGCTGTAGCTGACTGCAACTGTGCCTCCAGGTGTCAGTGGTATTGTTTTAGGGGCAGGATATTCTGCAGTTGTACCTTTTGTACTTTTTTTGTAATGAACTTTGTGACTGTACATGTACCCCAGATTGGGGAGCTTGCAGACTGCATGGGGGATCTGTATCCTTATTGTGCAGCTGGGCAATAATGCTGACATCTTTATGTGTGGCCTAAATCACCTGCGCACAGCAAACTTTCTGATCTGACCTGTATATAGCTTTGGTAGTGATATAGTACTGTAGTCATAGCCTAATCCATGCTCCAGTATAAAGTGCCCAGGCCTAGTATTGTCTAGCCTGACATTAGTGTTATGATAAATACTAGTGTGAACTGTGTATGTGATAAAGTCCTAGGCTACATGCTGGGTTCAGGGAAGATTAGTAGCATGACAGCATTTAGGGTGCAACTCTAGAATTCCTCGCCTCAACGATTTTCACTGCACATTCCGGATTCCTAGTTGTAGTCCCTGAAGTCTGATTTCCACAGCTCATGTGGATTCCCAGTCATCGTGACCAGCGAAATTTGATTTACTCTATGCCTCTGGATTCCTAGGCATAGTGAAGCGACTGCAACCAGGAATCCAGTGAAAAATAAACTCCTAATCAGATGGTCACTTCTATTTGAAATCCAGGCAAAAATGTATTCCCAGTGACTATGAAAGACATCCACCCCACATTAGATTTAGAGTCACCAGAGGTCAAATTCCCAAAATCTTGTAAACATGATATCTCCAGAAGGGTAACCTTGACTGATTTAACTTGGTATGTGTGTTGACCATTTTAAGTAGATTATCCTTATTGTTTTTGGGTGGCAGTCAAAGGTCATTTGAAGTCTCTAGAGGTCAAATTTCAAAATCTTGTGAACACAAAATCTCCAGAAGGGTAACCATCACTGATGTCATACTTGGTGTGCTTGTTGTCCATTTTAATTGGATGGCCCCCATTTTTTTTTGTTGGAGTTCAAAGGTCATTTGAGGTCACCAGAGGTCATACTGAAAACCTTGTAAACAAGATATCTGAAGAAGCATAACCTTGAGTAAGTTCATACTTTGTGCTTAAATTGGCCATACTGAGTAGATAATTCCCATTGTTTTTGGTGGAGGTCAAAGGTCATTAGAGGTCACCAGAGGTCATAGTATGAAAACATTCTAAGTGCACTATTTCTAGCAGGGTAACCCTGACAGATCTCATGTAGAGTGTGGGTTAGCCATACTAAGGGAATGATCCCTCTTGATTTTGGTGGATGTCAAACGTCATTTGAGGTCACCAGAGGTCATAGTGTGAAGACCTTGTAAACACAATCAAAAGAAGGATAACTGTGGGAAATCTCATACCTAGCATGTGGATTGTTCATACCGATTTCGTATTGTGTTATCCTTATTATTTTGGGTGGACATCAAAGAGTCAAAATTACGTAAACGATTATTTCAAAAAGAAAAATGGTGAGAGATCTCATACATTGCATGTCAATTGTTCATATTCAGTAGTTGTGCCCTTTTATTTTTGGTTGAGGTCAAAGGTCATTTGATGTCACCACAAGTCAAAATCTTGTGTAAACATTTTACATAATTCAAGAAGGGTAACTGAGGAATTTCATACTTAGCATGTACACTCACTAGTTCCAAACTATCTCAACTTTTTCTTTATTTTGTGGCCGATTTGCTTCAAAATAGTAAAGAAACCAATCATATTTGATCATTTAGTTCACACCCTCAAATTTCATGTTAATTCATGATTTCTTTGGGGAGAACAACCAATTAGGGTTTTCAAATTTAAAGTATGTCTGGATATTTGCCACAAACCTGTGTAACGGATGGATGGATTGAAAGTCAAGTGTTATACTTACAAATACTGACCATAGTTGAACATATCATCACTCAGTAAGTTAGTATCAAAAACATACTTCATAGCAGATTTATTTTGTCCTTTTTTCTTTGTTGGTACTTCTGTCCATAGTGAGTGGCAGCAGCAGGCTACCCGGCAACAGGACTGAAGGATGAGTCATCCACCTCCCTACCCAGAATACCCTCCACAACCTCAACCATATCCTCCCCCTCAGACACACTATCCGCCTGCTCCAGGACCACCATCCACCTACCCTGCAGCTCAGGTGGGTAGTCTTACAGTTTGAAGGTAGCTTGTTCTGTCCAATGTAAAAGTGCTCCAACGGTCGGTTTCTCGTGACCTGAGATTGTAGGTTTGAGTTTTAGTCTGTCATCATGTTGTAATGTCAATACCATGTTCATATTTTGTGTGATCGTTATTCCGATTGATGTTTTTGCTTCGATAGGGACCTTATCAGCCATACACAGGTCCACATCAGACGTACGGATATCAGGGGCCAGTGCCACCACCTCCTCAAAATGTTGTATACACAGACAGGACTGTAGTGTATGTTGACGACCGAAGTAGACGTGACGATGATGCCGCAGAGAAATGCTGCCTGATAGCCATGTGCGCCCTCTGTCTGTGCTGCCTTCTCGATGGTTGACAGTAGATCGCCATATCGCAAGGTGTGTGAGGTACTACATTTTCCATTATGTGACGATTTCTTTTGGGGGGGGCTCTCTAATGTAATGCTTTGTGATCAATTTTAAGAGTACATTAATTAAAAGAAAATGGTAGGGCCCTGATTAATGACATTGTCACATATCTTGCATAGTATGATTAATAGGACAGCAGGAGTTGAATCGTCTTTTTGATGGCAATTCATATTCACTGTATGGCACTGTATGGGGCATTGTGCACTGTTAGTCGCAATATGGGGCTCACTATTTTAGTGTTTCAAGAGAAGTCATTGTGTTTTCTCTGAGACTGAGATTTTTTCTTTTGAATCTGAAAGAGGAAGCATTGTGCCTAAATGAATTGACAGCTAACATTCCTTAAGCTTAACCAGTGTACATGGCAGTACTTTTATAATAATTGCAGTTTGTTTGATCTTTCCACAATTGTCCTTTCAGAAGAAGCTGAGGATTTATCACATTTATGTTGCTGTGATGGGCAAACTTTCATAGAAACCCAGTGAAAGTTCACGTGTGCTGCTATAGTTTGCAGGTGTATCAAGTTCAAGGACTCTTCCTGAACATTATGTGTGTGGTTCACGGTCAGAGTCTACGTTCGTTCTGATGTTGTATGATGTTTTATTTAGGGCATTTTGGATTGGGGCATATTTGCAATGGTCATAGTTTGGAAGTCAAGATTGACGACAGACACCTGTTTCCAAACCTCTGTAACATTGTTATCAATATTTGGTGATGCTTGCACCCAACCCACGCCTCCCTCCTCTCCTTGGAAGCAATATATGGAAGCAGGTTTGAGCTCCTGATCTATGTAGCTTGTTAGTAATTCCTCTCTCTAAATATAGGAACTGAAAGAACGCAAACTGTAACTTTGAATTCCTGTTTGTCCCAATGCATTGTATTGTATCAATTGAACCTGCACTCCTTAACACATCTCTTTGTTAAGTGTCTATTAAAGCATTCCTTTCACTCCTTAAGGTGTGAAAAAAGTTGTCTTGCAAAGTCCCCTCCCCCCACACCTCTGCTTCCCGAAACGGGCCTCTTGCGATCACGAACCAGCATTACACCGGAATGTGGATATAGATCAAGTAAAGTTGGAATGGGAAGTATAATAATTCAAGTGACAGTAGTAAACTTCGTATGATGCAAAAGAGATTTACTTTGAGTCGCCATTTTATCAGATTTGGAATGACTTGTGAGGTGTCCAACAAACTAATTTCTGCCAAAGTACATTGCTTTAGATATTGGAAGGTTTCATGCTGTGTTAACTAGTCATATTGTATTTGGTATACTATCTATTTGCTTCACACTAGAGCATTGCAAGGGAATTAATCATGAACAGACTTTATATGTGCCAGTATTCATTCTATTTTGAAGTATTTAACTTTTTTCTTCTTTTGAAAGACAAAAGATGACATTTTCAAAGTAGCTAAACATTTTACAAAAAGAAAATGTTAAAAAATTGGAACTGTTAAATGACTGAGAGTGGTGTAGGTTGAAGTGGTAATAGTTCTTAGCATAGGTTAAGTCTTACCGTCACAGATTGTTTTTGTCAGTCTGTAAACATCTTCATCCTTTCAGAAGTGTGTGGAAGTTAAAGCTGTGTGTGAGCTCTTTTTATGGTTTGCAGTTCATGCATCCAGCAGTTGAGAACATTTAGCTATTCACACATGTAATCAAAATGCTTCTTACTGCCTGGTTCAGCTTTCCCAAGGTATCAACCCAGGTTGTCAGCTTGGGAAACTACTGTAGCTAGTCTATTTTCTTCTTCTCTTTGTTCGGTTATTTCTATTCAACATTCATTATCACCAAAGACTTAGCACGAAAAGCCAAGAGGGAAAAAAAAAACATTCTACACTTTTCACAGAAATCTTTTTCTGAACAAAGCGTGTTTTTAACATGTGGAATGTCATGCGTCAGTTACAGCTTTCAACACCACAGTGTGTCTGCAGGAACTTATGTTAGGGACTTTGAAGGCTTGCAATATATGCCACACACCTTAGTGTTTTAAATCATTTGTCAATTGTTAACCTGTTATAAGGAACTTGTCATGTGTTACTTCCATACCCTTTATGCTTTAATCACAATGACACCCACTCCCCCACTCATTTACTTTGCATCAATTGTCATTTTGATCTTTATTTGTGCTATTCTCCTTGAATTTTCATTGATCTTGTTTTGCTCTACACCTACAGTAGTGTTTCCGCCATGGCCAAAATTCAGACCTGGCTACCCACTGTTCATAGTTGATTGGTTGTCTGGAACCCAAAACTTTTGTTAGGCTTCAGTTTGTTGAGAACTCCGCATAAAATGACACCCCATATCTTAGGTGCTTGCCTGTCAGTGAAGTGTTTTAACATATGCAGGCTGAAGTTTGTCCCATGTACTATTTGCATTTGTGAAAATTTGCATGATGGTAGCTATTTCAGGAGAGGGTCCGGACATCATTGGTCAGGTACTCAGATACCCGGATACGCAGTGCAAACAGGTACTCAGATACCCTTGTAACCAGTGCAAACACTAACCACACTTGGTCACCTGCATTTATCAACGAAGATTTGCAAAAGAAGCTCAGAGTTTGTTGATGCAGGCAGCCTTGCCCACCCTGCAAGGTCCATTATCCTGTTTCAAGTATGTGAAATGAAGTATACTCATTAAATGTCAATTGTCAGGGTGTGAAATGTCTGCTGGCAGATAATATGGATTCCTGATTGGTCAGGTGAACAAAGCAGAGACTGTTTTGTCACTGGCCATATCAATTAGACTTCATGTGCTTATGCAATTGTATACAATAAACTAAAAACGTGGAAAGCTTATGAATGCCAGTCGCTTAGCATCAACAAATTATATTTGAATTTATGTCAGTGATGAAGAATTTATAAACTCTGACAATGATCTAAATTAGAGTTGGCAGTTAAGGGTGGTAAGAAAGAATGGTGTGTTGTTTGCCAGTAGATTAATTATTTGGACTAATTATATGTTAGCTATTATACTCTATGCTTTTTAAAAACAACTCGGTCAATACCTTTCAGTGGGTCAATTTGGAAACTCATACATATTTTCGCTGCAGCTGAGTTTTCATTAGCTCTAGGACAAAAATGATATGTTGATGTCAAGATTAATCTTCGAGTTAGTAACGGTCATTAATTTGATGCCCGCTGTAAAATTTGAAAATGTGGAGTTTCCTTTGCTGTGTTTGGAGTTTGCCATTTCACATTTACCAGACATTGTTTGATGAAGACCGATCATAACATTTCCCCAAGTTGATGATGATCAAGGAGGAAATGAAAGGAAAAATGAAATGAAGTAGAAAATGTGGCTGCATATGAAACTTTCCATTCTGCCAGTATGGCATTTGGTTTAATTGGCAGAACAGAACACTTTTGATGTGATATAGCTGCCAAAATCGTAACCCATCACTATCAAGAAAAATTCCGCTTAGCACTTATAGTATTTTAATTTCCATTACAAAGTATTCATGCTATACTTTGCACTGCAAGGATCAATTTTGAAAAATCCAGGTGTTGGAAAATGAATGTGACATTTTGTCCATAAAAATTGTAAACAAAAATTTATGGTTGAGTTGATGATTTTAAGAAGGTTCACATGATAAATAGCTGTCATTCGACAGATGCTTGTCAGATAATCCACCTTGAATTGTTACAGTTGGTATGTGTACTAATTTTTGTTAATTATGGGCAACAAGTTTTATCATTTATATAATTCATACGGTAGTGCAATATTTATAAGTTCCCATCTTAATAAATTCCAAACACAATGAAAGCCATTTGTCTCATCTCATAATTATGTGCATTCACTTGATAATGTTGCTCTCAGGCTACCTACAGATCACGAAACTTGACTATGTGGCAAGTCATCGATAGAAAATATTTGTACCCCACCCCCCACCTTGTACCCTGAATGCCCCCTCCCCACCTCCATCCAACCTTTGTTTCATGTTCCTGTAACCACATTCAGCAACAAAACTCAAAGTTACACTAGGCGAATTGCTGGGAAAATATGCTGACCAGGGCAATATAAACCATGTGACAGTAGGGCACATGCCTGTTGTCCCCTGCAAAAAAAAGGGGCCCAAATAATCACATTGTATTTTTTGGTCAGAATATTCCAGAAGGGAAAACATTTTGAAGTATGAAAATGGAAGAACATAGGATCGCAATACAGTGGGCGCGATGACTAATCGAGGCAGAGTATCCCACACAGTTCCCCCAGAGTCTATTCTACTGACTACATACTGGGGTTGGGTAATTTATGTTTTGCCATCTAAGCGGAGTGCCACCATCTGTTGACTGTGATGTTTATCCTTGGATAATTTTAAAATGTTATCTTATATAAACAACCGAACAATTTTTGTTCCCCCCCCCCCCCACATTGATCATGACCGTTTGTTAGATAAATTACATTCGTTTGGATTTCGAGGTGCACTATTTTTGGAAGTGTACATTTTCTAAGCATGCAAATAAAGAATGCAAGAATGATTAAATGCAGGCTTTAAGTCTTATAATCGCCGGGAAGTGAATTTTACTACACGACCGGACTCGGAATGGCAACTTTAAAACTGCTTATTCAGTTCAGTTTATTTACTCTTTATACCTCCTAGGAGGTGTGAGAGTCAATACATACAGGAAAATAAGAAACAGAATACACAAGAAACAGGAATATAAATAAGAAACAAGTAATACAAACAAATTGTACACGTAAATACACACAAAATTAAACCTAGTCACCAGACCCCTACTGGAAATAATGTAACCAAAATACGAAAAAAAAAAATGGATATATATATATATATATGAACCACAAAGCTACTCATGCACAAACACCAACGTACAGACCTAACAAGTCTCACACATGCTCACCCTCATTCAATGAAAAATACTTATTTAAAGCGATTCGATATAATACTACAGAAAGTGGCTGGATTCCTTTGCATCCTCTTATTCGTTGTTGAGAAAAGTTGAGCCATTTTCAAAGTGTTTGGACCCACCCTATAGAAACGTTTCAAAAAATGCTTCCTATCCGAATCAATGCCGTGCACTGAATAAGATGCTCAGTGGTTCAACACTGAAGTCTGACGGATCTTGATATGGAATTTGACATCGAAGGTGCTATGAATGGCCTTTACATCAGGTATCAATTGAATGGAAGCTGTTAAATAACGTTTGAACAAGTTACAGAGAGTACGCTACACACTGTTATATTTTGAAATGATCATTAATGTAGGCCTACCGAGCCGTTGGTTAGAAAAAGTAACAACAAAAAGACTGTCAGAGCGACGATAGTCGACAATGTACAATACCATGCACGTTCCACAATATATCAGTCTAGCACCGTGATTTAAAAAAAAAAACTACAAAAGATGAGAATATTGCATCAGATTGCGACTAAGTAGGCCTACACCTTATTGAAAATTTCTCAAAGTGGAGGGGATATCACTTCCCCACACCCTTCCCCAGGGTTCCGCCGGCTGCAAACACCGCAATCTCACGCTTCGTCCGGATACATGTCCCCCATACGTGCCCGCTTTTTCTCAGCATGTTGCGTTGTGGATAGGTGAAAAAAATCCGCGTTGTTATGAAACCACGAACAATTGTAACATACGTTAAAAATTGTAATCGCCACAAGTAAAAGTACTCTATTACGGTCAGATCAACTTTCCTCGTAGAAATTTACTTGATCCCTCGGATAAAAATATGACTTCAGTTAATGTAAAAAATTGCACCAGAATCTGTATAATGGTATCTGATTGCGCACATTGCCAGACCCGCAGACATGAAGTCGCGGGCATGGTGGTCTTGCCCTCCCCCTCAGCCTTGTCGACCATTGCAACCCCCCCCCCCATTTAAAAAAAAATGGTTGGAAATTTTATTACTAATAAATGGGGGCTTTCGTGTGACTTACAGGTGATTATTTATCAAAGGTAATATCACACTTAATTATTTGTTTTTTGTATCTTTTCTCCAAGATTCCACTGAAAATTTTCGCCCTTTCATCTAAATTACATTTTACTTAGACTGACACTCGCTTCATGCATGGTGGTTGTGCAAAGGTACCACAGTTAGGCTTTTAATCTTTCGTGACTTCTAAAGACATATGGTGTGAAAGAGCTCCAGCAACAGAATCCTGAGATTGAAAATTTTTATTTCACAAGGCTACCAACTCAACAATTTCTACGTAAGCCTACCTAGTATGTAAGTGACGAGCGGCCACTTGAGTCTCCCCCCCCCCCCATGCATAAAATGAACAAAATATGCACCCGGGAGTATCACCTGTTTTCAGTTTTAGAATTACCAAACACCAAAAGAAAATTTAAGATTCGAATAAAAGATTCGATGACATGTACCCACTTTAAGAAACGCCTGGTATCCCTATGCTAGACGATTTCAAAATGGCTGCTTCCGCAGTAGACATGGAGCTCAGGAAAGTATGTTAAATAGTGTTACTTTTCTTCATTTGCGTACACTTGAAGGTATTATATTTGGTCAGAATAGAAAGTTGTTTGTCGCACAGAGCATATGCGAAGTGATTGTAATCGTTAAAAGTTTAGTCTAGGTTAGGCTTCAGTGACTTTGGTTGGCCCGGCCAAGTTAGTCGTAACGTTAGTACTCATTACTAGCACTAGTGACCCTGGTACTACTAGTAGTGTTTATTGTTCGGCCTAACGTAGGCTAGGCCTCCTTACTGTTACTATTAACTCAGTGTCAGAGGCTAGGTTAGAGGCTGGATGCTGAGTTTCCTGCCGTGATCTTCATCCAGTAGGCTAAGTTCGGAACTCTGATGCTGATTATCTGAAGTAACTTCAGACGGCTTTGGCCCGTCTGCATTCCATGCCCTACAATGCGAAGATCTTCGGCGTGAATGGCGATTCTGTCCTGGCGTAGCGGCAGCGAAATTTTTACCTAGCCTTGGCGTACGCGAAAAAATTGGCCTTGGCGCACAACTTGTAAGGTTCAGCCTAACCACAGTACATATTGTACTGCAAACTACTAAGTCTAAACCGCAGAGCGAAAAAAGTTTCCGCTTTAGTATGTATCCACTTAATTCTAAATTCACATGAAGTCCAACACAAAATATGGGTATTCCCTGCCAAATCTGAATGAACATGTGTACTGTAACTGTATGCCTCAAGATGGAAGCACAATCACCTTACAGCAGGTCATGTAATGTTGCATTATGATGAGGTATGTAGCACCTGTGTTCGTTGGCGTGTGAATGCTTACACCTTGGCATATGAATGTTAACACCTCGGGTTAAGTTCGGTGTTGGCATTACATGGAATGCACAGTTCGACTCTGGTCAATTTCAGAAGAACACAGTCTTAAAATCACGGTAGTCACAGGTCAATGATATAGACATTGCTTTGCACATCGGTAAGTGTTAACAGCAGGATAGAGATGATGTCATGTTACAGTAAAGTGAGTGGATAGAACTTTGATCATTTTAGCAGCTTGATGAGGAAGACCGGGTCTACAACAGAGGCGTGGTCACGGTGAGGAACGACATGTGATTATAACGTCATGTTACAGTAAAAGAATACAGTATCTAACTTTGATCTTCTTATCTTGATGAGAAAGACTGTGTTCCAAGCAGAGGCAGGGTTGTGGTGCCACAGTGAGGAAAGTCACATGATTTTGATGTCATTTGAAAAGAATACAGTGTTGGTCATAGCCACTGAAAAGAATTCTTGATGCATCAACATCACTGTGTATGATGTAAGGGAAGGTGGGTATGTCTAGCTAGATGTCCCTGGGATGTATGCCATTATATGAGACCATGTGCCAAGCAGAGGCATGGTCACAGTGAGTCTTAGTCTTCTTGTGTAAATTTTTTATATGTAGATTTACCTCAAATGTGCCTCCAGTTCCATGGTGGAAAGCATTTAGGCTGTTTTATCCAGCAGTTTTACTGATTATATTAACATCCTAACATGATCTTCATTGCTAGCTTTGGCTGCATCAGTTATGGTTAGACTACAACAGGTTTAAATATGGGGCATAAATAATGTGTTTTGAGTCCAAGATACCTTCCCTGGACTTAAAAATATTTTACAGTATCTTTAAATGCTGGTATGTGGTGTTTGTCACTCTCAAATAGATCAATACATTTAAGTGAGATTGCATCCACCAATGCTACTTTTCTGTGTTCATTGTTCATGTCATCACCTTTTGCAGGCATCTGAGAAAGTGTGCACTTTGAACAAAGTGAATCTTATTTGTTTGTGAATTATGTTTGGTAACATTGTTCATTGAAAACTGTCTTTTACAAAACAGCAATCCTAATTTAGTACCTTGTACAGCACCACCTTAAGGTACATGCTTCATCAAATGTTGTGTTCAGTTGTGTCAAAGCACACTCTCTCTAGTCTCCTACTGTAGGTAGAAATTCATTCTACTCATTCTACAACCATTTTAGAAAAGAAGTTATGATAGTCACTGATTCAATGGTGCACTGTCTGGAATTTGAGACAATGGCCTCTGGTTACCGCTGTTGCCAAAACCAAAGTAGTCAGCAAAATTTAAGATGTCATTATCATAACCGTGTGCCATCTTAAAAACCTGAACCACACCCTGTAGCCTCCTCAGGTCAAGTCAGTGTGACTCAAGTGAAGTAAGATCTAGACATTGTAACCTTCTGTGATACTGCATTCAACCCCATCAAGGAATTAACTGACCTAGAAGTCCTTCTCTCTTTGTCTCCTTTATACCCAAACCTCTATTTTGGGGGAATTTTAATCGTTACATGTGAGTTATCATGATCTTCCTATTACAATGGACAGGCTTTCCAAGAACTTCAAGTCAAGATGGTTGAGACGCAGCAACAGTTGAAACTATTGGACATGCAGGTAGAACAGCAAAGGAGACTGCAACAACATGCAAAATTAACAGAGTCAGAAATCGCTGGTCTCCCAGATGGAACAAAAATGTTTGAAGGAGTTGGCAGAATGTGAGTATGTGACCAGAAATGGCACTGTCATACTTTTTTTGGCAATCTCTGGGAAGCTAATCTGAAGCACCTGTCTCAGAATCTTTTAATTGCGATTGAATCTTGTGATCATGTGGTGTCAGTTCACAACATCACAAAGTAAGGTTTGATCGTGAGCACTCAAGTTGAATATGATAGAATGAATAATTTGATGTTGATTTGTTATCTCATCCCTGTATATGTAATGTACAGGATGAGATCTTGAAGTTGCTTTGGGACGTTAGAATGTACATGGGGAGTCTAACCTGGTATGATACTTAAGGTGACCCAAGTTGTGTCTCCCTTCAAAATTTTAAGGTCACAGGTCACATCTCTACTCGCTAAAATGCTTTGAAAAAGTGTGTCGCAATTTCCTTCTAGACAATAAGTCTAATGAACTTTAAAACTTGGTGGTTAGGTACCTTATTATGATATGTAGTGTTAACCCGGATCTGTGACGTCATAGGTCAATAGGGTATGTAAGTACAGTATGGTAGGTTCTGTTGGCACAAGGTGCAACATAACTTACTAGATCTTTGCATTTCCATACAATGTTAGCCAATATTTCAACCTATGCAACCATGTTTGTACTGAGCGATTATATCTAATAACTATGTCATTTTCCATGCTTTTGGTAATACCCCTGCTGAGTATGTTTTAATGGTTACATGTCCTGTATACACTAGCCAAGGAATTTTGTGGTTATAGTATGTCTTGGCGGGAAAAGAAATTGAATTATGCAAGTGGTTGTGACATGTTTCTTAGAACTATTACCAAATGCCCACAGTGGCAGCGTGCTGATTTGAGAAATAAGGGAAATGAATATGAATATATACTCTAAATTCACACAACACTTGCGCGTTCCTTACACATCCATGGCCAAGTGTGCTGCACCTCGCTACATGTACTTATGTACTGTGTATAATGTAAAGCTCTAGGTGCTCGATCAAACACTCTATCGACTATAATACTGTACATGTAAAAGAGTGAATGATGATGGACAATGATAGGGATGAGATGCAACTCCGTGGGTTGCCCTCTTGTTGTTAATTGTAGATGCAACATGTAATGGTCAATGAATTGACTAAAGTTTTACTTTGATTGTTCCATTTATTTTTTTGGCATTTCATTCTTCATGCTTTGTGTGAATAAATATATGTGCTTTTGCTCTTATTCAGGTTCTTATTGCATGATAAACCAACCATTAAGTCCGTGCTGGAAGAGAAAATCAAGACTTCAGATGAAAAGATAAAAAATTTAGAGGTGAGTGACATTTTAAATTCTTTGGCAAATGTGAGTCAATTCTAACAATTGTGCTCTCATCCACATTGCACTAGACAATAGAACGGACTGTAGAACTCCAAATTTAGTGTGCAGTATTTTTCTGTGCATATTTCTTCCTTTATGTATTCAATGAACTTGTTTCTTGAAAAAAAAAAAAAGAATTTGTATTCAATGCACTTGTATCTTGAAAGAAAAAAAAGAAAAGTAGCAATGAAACTTAAATTCGGCCAGACTTCCGTTGCAGTTTACACACTTCATGTGTTGTGTGGTACCTTTTTTCTATGACATTGGGTTTGTGTGAATGAGCGTACTTGTTTCTAGCAGTGGATTGTAGTTTAATTAACTCTTCAGTATAGTTGTATGATATGAGTTTGAGTGAGTATTCACTTTCGGATAAAAATCCTGTAGGTGGAAGCACTAAGATAAAGTAAGTCAGTGGAGGGGGGTCTGGTCGAGGTCCCACAGACAGTCACCCCTTCCGTCCTCTAGCTTAAACAAAAGTGTTAAGTTAAAAATGGAAGAAAATGAATGAATACACAAAATAATGAAAAACATAAGCCACAACCACTACACCTCGAAGAGCAATTGCCTATGGTTGTATTGAGAACAAAAATGAAGCAAATTAGAAAAGGTTAAAAGTTGAAAAATTTAAGGAGATGCACAGGACCTTACTCATAACAGCATGGTTGCAAAAAATGTGAAGTCAAGGAAAGGTAATGTTCAAAATGTTACATAAAACCAACGTGAAGGGTATTCCACAATTTAGGATTACATTTGGCAAATGCCCTTTCACTAAGCAAATGTAGCCATTTTAGGTAGTGCTGTAACACTATGGAAGTAACAAAAGTGGAGTTGGTGATGAACCCAGACAAAGAAGAGTTGATGGCTAAACCTGGTAGGAATTGATAAATCGTCTAAATTACTAAACTTTATTCCCAAAGACGATAGCTTGTGGAGCTCTAGAGAAAGAGAAATGTTTGGGATCTGCTCTGTGTCTCTTGCCACAGTACTATAATTAAATCTAGCTGCCCAACTCTGAACAGTCTGATATTTACCAAAGACATTTCAGTTGATTCCATAATGCTGAGAATTATATTAATACATCTTTGAGAGAATGATATCTATAGTAAACATCCTGAGCTCATCCCTATTTGTTATAATTTTCTATGCTCGTTAATTCATGAGCAGCCGATCATAGCTACATAAACCATGTTCAGTTTAGCTCTCTGTCACAGGTTCAGATGTCAAAATCTTTGAACCTGATTTTGTGTGACAACTGTATCAAGTCAAAATTTCTTGGCTTATCCTTTGCAATCTGTCATCTGCATGTATATAACAATACCAGACCAGCTTACTTCAAGTCCACTGTGACTAAGAAACCTTTCAAAATATTTTGCTGTCATTTTATTTTTAAAATTTTTAAAATTGAATGCATTTTTCACCATAACATTTCATTCTCAGTTCACATTCCTTTCGTACTTGTTAAAAACTCGGTTTATCGGTTTCATCGATTTTGATTTTGTTGCTATGGATTAGACTTGTTTGTACCAGTGTGATAACCATTGGTCTGATGCATTACTCACATTCGCTTTGGAACAATCAGAAAGCAAAACTATCTGTAACTCCAATTGTTGTGGTTTTGATATACGCAGGGTAGCAAAACCTACTACCAGAAGAAACTGAAGGAAAGCGAAGATAACTTGAGAGAGATGGTGGCACAGAAGCAGGCCGCCAAACCATAGTGAGCCTCATTTTATGGTAGTGCAATTCTGACCAGTGAAGAGGTGAATCCAGACGGTGTGTGGACGATAATGTTCTTTGACAATGTCAGGCATACCAGTCGGTTTTAAGGTAACACCCATAAACGTGTTGGTTCATGTCTCTCACCTCATCTGTCTGATGAAGGAAAAGAACTTCATCCATTATCGAAAAGAGGCAGTAGATCCTGCATTGTGGATATAACTTTATAAAATGTGTGTTTTTCTTATTGTGGATAAAGTTGTTATCAATAATTTATATGGATTAGCAATTTTACTCTGACAATACGAGCAGTTTGTTTCCTGGTCCTTTCATAGTGCAAGAATGTTCAATCTCAATTAGCTGTTGATATATTTTTGAAGTAGTCTAAGTTTGAGTCAAATTTATACAGAAGTATGAGCATTGAACAAGTGCAGATCTGAAGAATGTCAGATTAATATGTAATGTCCTAAGAATTCAAGGAAGCTAATGGGGCTTTGTTGAGTCACTAAATTTCAGGAGGCATATTGTTTCATGATTCTGTAGTTAACCAATATTCACGGCACTTCATTGACAAAGGTCATCTGGAGTATTATTTATTTTTACTTTGTGAAAGAAATACATACCCATTGTGTCCCGCATGTCTACCTGATTGAACAGTGTTCAATCGTAGCTTCCTTTCCTGCAACCCTACAAACAGTCGTTTGTAATTAATCCAATGAGAAAGTAATAGACAGTCACATGACGACTCTGCTCGACATAGAACCTGACCAGCTATCATGTAACAAGCATGTACAACATTCTGAATCCAAGAAATGGGGGAATGAGCTTCTAATTATGTAGGTATAGAAACCATGCATTGTGTAATCAGACTTAGAAAGCTCACCTAAATAGTGACATCATTTAACAAGCCAAGGACGGAAGTGTGCAAGGCACTGTGGGATTAGCGAAAGAAATGAGACAAAACAATATACACTTTATCGAATGGTGTTTACTCTGTCTGTATGTGGCAACCATGTACACACAAACGCCTCGGCAACAACATGCCATAATTTTGTTATTGAGAGATTCAGCTCTCATAAGTCATGGGCAAATTGGGAACAATGCATCCTGTGTCGCCACTTTCATGAAGGTTTTTTTTTGTTTTTCGGAACACACAAAATATCTGTGATGTTTCAAGTATTTTGGCCTCTGAAAGTTTACAAGTGACTAAACAAGTCTATTTGGGTTATGTTTTCTCACTGTTCCACAAGTGAGATGAATTAGCCAGAACTGCAGCATATTTCTATGTGTCTATGCATTGGCAACATCTGGTGAAATTGAACTGAGAAGAGTTTGTGGGATAAGATAAGTCTTCACTGCCACCCAGGTCTACGATACCCCATCGCTCAGGATCGGATGCAGTGTGGCATGGTGTCGTCCTAATCTTGGGAGATGCCACACTGTCTACGACTTTTTCCACGACTGCCTACAATTGCTGAGTTTTGTCGGATAGTCAGTAGTCGGAGCAGTGTGACCAGGGCATAAGGCTTCAGGGATTAGGAGGTTATTATACTGTCTGGTCAGTTTTTGGGAAATATATGTATATTTCTCTTATAAGAACATTTTGAAAAGATACGATTACTTCTTTTGGTCAACTATGTAACCATTGACCTTGTCAGTAACATGTTTGGTGCAGGAGATAATGAACAGTTTTCAATTTTTAGTCCAGACAGTTTAAACTCCAGAAGTTCTGGTGTATATTCAGTCACAGTGATTCATCCCAGACAATAGTGTTAAATTCAGTTTCACTTCAGTGATGTTGTGTGTTGCTATCATGAGTATCCAAATATTTTTTTATAGCCTCTTAAGCAAAGTTGATAGTAATATTTTCCCACATTCTGTTACATAGACCATTTTGGATCTACTGGTTTTAGTTTGTGGACAGCTTGTGTGACCAGGTGCCTCTATGTCCCCTGTCTTTATATCATATGATTGATGTGCTGCTTACGCATAAGCATGACGAGATATGTTTCTGTTTTGTTTTGTTTTTTTTGTAAAGATTTTGAAATGCATGTTTCATTTAGTCCTTCTTCAACATTTGACACAAACAACGTATTTAGGTTTTTCAATATACCCGTAAAAACTAAACAAGGAAGTACTTATTTCTTCAGTGTTCGTGTTTTCTGTAGAATTTATCCATATGTAAAGAAAAGATAAAAATTGTAACACTGCTAAATCACAGTTTCCCTGTTGCGGTTGTATGAACTGGGGGTTGTTTTTTTTTTTTTTTTGAAGGGGTTGGATGCTAATACATTTGAACAAGATAAAGAAGCAGCACTCCAGACCAATGCTATTCCAACATCATTACATACAGTAATGTGTCTCGAAGTGATCCAGTCGCACATCGGAAAGTCTCAGGTAGACGTTACAGTATACATGGAGTAGGGAGTCATTGGCACCGATATGGCGTAGGGTGGGGGGGGGCTAGCAATTATGATACATCGCTTAATCGACTTAGGGCAAAATAAGGCATCCAGTGGTCTGATCCTCTTCGCTCGTTCTTCCACTCCATTCTCCCTCCACCCGTACCCTTCTCTATTCCCCTTCCTCCATTGAATAAATTTTGTTACCCAAAATTATCCACATATGCCACAAGAAATGAAAAAAAAACGCCACCCTGTAAGTTGGTCTTATGAATAGTCACAAAAACAATAGTGTTGAGTCCCTCACTGTGACTGGAAGGGTATTTAGGAGGAGGGCGCATTCGGACAGTTCAAGATGGTGGAGGGGTGCGATAATAAAATCTGGAAAACCTCTGATCAAGAACCATGTGCATTGAGAGAACTGGTTGTCACTGGGGCTTTTGTGGTGTGTGTTGGATCGAGTATCGTTACCGTAAGTAATCAATAACGGTGGCGGTCGATAGTGCGGCCAGATCGTCCCTCCTCACACACACTTTCGAAATCCAATCGATGCCCACGGACATGAAAGAAGAGAGAATGCCGACTACTCATGACCTTCTACTCATCAACTGAAGCCATGAAAACCATCGGGAATCGTTTCCATTGGGTACGGAAGCTTAAAAATTCCATGCACAGGATGTTTCCTTACCCACATTGTGCATTCATCTTTGAACTTGACTTCAAATTACGACCTATTTGTTTTTGATATAATCGTTCCAAATTTGACACAAGCAAATTTTCAAATTTACGATAAGATTGTGGTCCACGTGATGCCTGTGTTTGGCGCCACCATTTCTCTGTCCTACCAACTGCGAGATGTATGGTCTCCGTGTGAGGTTGAATGACGTCATTCTTTACACTTCCACAATTGCAGCTGTAGATATTGTTTTCTTACTTCGTGTACTGTAATTAGTTAAACAAGTAATAACCACTATAAACCCGTGTGAACTTCAGGAAACAGGAAAGAAAACTGTGAAAGAATGTGAGAACACAATTTATTGGAAAGAAAACTTCCGATAAAAATGCGGACAAAACTAATGAAATCATTAAAAAGTAAGAACACTGAGAATTAATGGGCAGCTGTATAGTATTTTGGCAAACTGACCTACCAAGAAATAAAAAAGATCTAAGGGAGGAGAAAAATTTGTTCGATGTGTTTTGCGTCAACAAGGAAGGAAATTCAAATACGAATCCATACCAAGATATAAAATGCTAATCATAACCTCAGACATTAAATACATTTCGCACACTCTCAGAGCACCTGTCACGAACATTCCTTGTTTGATATAAGCTAATATAAACCACTGTAAAATTGTCACACGATCGTTTAAAAGATAAATTAAAAAAAAAAACAGTAAAAATTTGGGTTGAGCTTAGCACATATATGACCAGCATATTAGTTTGTTAAGATTATGAGTATATATAGCTAAAGAGTACGAAGTGCAACAACAAAAAGGATAAGAACTGATAAAGGTTAAACATTCTTTTTCTTTTGTTTATTAGAGTTGTTATTCATATAGATGTTCTTTACGTTAGTTGAACATATCTGAGCCAGCGGCGCTCCTCATGTCCTTTGAAAGTTTAAAAGTATGTAAACATCCGGAGGAGATTTCACACACTGTTCAAGTTGCTCCTCCTCTTCTTAATGTAAGAAGAGAAGAAATTATGTATTGTTATCATCATTATCATTATCATCGATGGATGAAGCAAAAATGCAACAACCGGCCTTTCTTAGAAGCGAAAAGACACAGTCACATCCGAACAACTTAAAGGCGGACTGCGGGTCACTTAAGTACATATATATATGCTTAATATGCGACCGAATGATGTGTTGCCTCCTGTAGTTGAGGAACTACTTTTTTGGAGAGTCAACAAGAAGACTCATTTTCAGTTGTTGTGACCACTTAAAGGGGAAATCAGGGTTTGACTGAGAAAATTCACCTTAAGTTGATTTTTCTTTCTAAACTGATTGTTCACCGAAATATAGAGACGTTGGGGCTGGTGTTTGAAGGTAGAAGAAACGGTAATTATTGCGTTAATTACTGTTGAATGAGAACTCTTAATATTTGTCTGGTGCAAAAAATAAACGTTCATGCACAAGACAAGACAGCCTCCTCTATACGATGACCAATCACAGCCTAAGACAGGAGATGACGTTATATGAATAAACATAACCGAATCTTTAAGGTTCCCATGCTGTTCGTGCATTGCGAAATGCTAAGTAAACAAGTTTCTAGTGATAGTTGATGATACATACAGCACACGTAGTCTACATATGAAACTGTTCAGCCACACCTCCTCATACCTTGAAAAGTCGATAGTACTGAATATTCATATTTGATTCGATGAATATGGATGTAACAGACTTTCGGCGTTCTTCACCTATTTTTTGCGAATTTAACTCGTTTCTCGAAATTGTCCACATGTTTTGAGACAATCTTGATCATATTTAGTTAGTTATAACTCATTGTACGATACCGGTGGGGAATTGTAGTGAAATTAATTGTGAAAATAAACCCTGATTTCCCCTTTAAGAGACTCATGATTTCACAATAATGACACATTTAGACTTCGGTATTTCAAATAGTTGAAAGATATTTTGAGCACTTTTTTAAACAGCTATAAAGGACGTAACTGCATGTGAATTCTATGCAACTGAGCACAGTCCCTAAAAATCCCCCTCGATATTTTGGGTGTGGAAAAAAAAACTATCAGCATTACGTGACATGAGACAGTGGACCCATTCCTATTTCTATTACACCTCCCCCCCCCCTCCCATCGCCGGTAATCTGACCTGGCTATTGGCCTGCCTGAACAAGAAGACAATTCCTCTTTACTCAAAAATACTTTTACGTCAAGCTAAAGGTTAAGGAAAGATCCAGGATTGCATAATCCATGATTCAAAGTTGTCAGAGAGGGTTTATTGATATTTTGCCACATTCGAGGAACATATAATGTTCTTCAGTTACAAGCTAACAACATAGCTCGAATGTTTCAACTTGTGGTTCATTGACTAATAAGAATATCAATATGTAAATTAGTTTTACTATGAAGAAAGCAACGCTGGAAATTACATATTGCTCAACATTAGAAATACTTCATTAATACGTCCTTTCGTAGTTAACTCGAATAAATACACAGTTGCAGTGTAAGAATTTTATGTCAGAGAAGGGTAACAAAGCAAAAAAAGAAAAAAACTGTAAAACTTTTAGTGAAAAATATGTACAATACAAGAACTTTGGCATGCAAAGTTTAGCAAAGACTTCAAACTGCTAGGCGTCTCAATACAGCCAGCCATGCTTACATTTTCACCATTTCCCTCCAACTTCCAAACCCTCCCCTACTATATATGGTGAAACTTATAAAACTGGCTCTGCTTCCACTATTAATTCACCTGAACAGAGAAAACAAGAGTAACTGTCGACCCCTCGCAAAGAGTGTTGCGCCTTGGGTGCAATTGTTTGCATATATACGGCCAGTTCAATAACCTCCCCCATAATAATAGACGTGATCACTTGGTAAATTAAGACGTTTAATTGTTCTATTGAGTAGTCAACGTTTGTTTTTTCCTGTTACCTTGTTTTGTAGGCCTATGTGATTAAAATGCACAACAAGATGGCCAGGCCTTTATCCTCTCCCATAATAACAGAAGTGATCACCTGATTAATTACATGTGAAATGCTTAATTGTTCTTTTGAGTAGTCAACGTTGGGTTTTTGTCTTCTTTTTTTAATCTGGTTTTATACTTTGTACATTAAACCAGAGTGTGTGAATAATGTTGTTCGATAGTGCTACTGTAGTCGTGCCCTACAGTCAAGGATGAATCGTCCATACTGATGTACGAGCTCGTGTCCTTCCTTGAACTTTTCCTTGCTTTACTCCCCCGGCTCATATCTTCGTAACCACTGGTTACCCCAGTGATTTCACTTCGACCGTTCTCTAGTTGGTAAGACGGTGAACGATTTTCAGCGGAGGAAGGTCGAGTGAAGTTGCTGGGAGCAACGTTATTGCTGTTGTTGTTTAGCAGAGGGAAGCGATGACCGTCGGGGAAAGGTCGAGAAATGCTCGTTCGTATGTGGTTCGGTTACATGGAATGAAGAGCGGTCAATTGTTTGCATCTGGCGAAATAAAAAGAGGACTAAATCATAACTAATTAGAGACTCGTGAAGGATTCGTAGGAAACAATTTGATTCATAAACATGTTGTTGACTTCGATATACTAGTGAAAACACCTCATTTGCGATAAGTGCCCATTCAAATCTGTGGTATGCCTAAGTTCCTCCACCACCCCTCTCCTCCCCTCTCATCGTCCATTCAGATTTAAACATGTCTGTTTCTCCTCGTTGTCCTTCTTTCCTGTTGTTATTATCGCTATCTCAACTTGATTGAAAATATTATTGGAATTTTTCACAGTTAGGCTTACAAAGTTGTTACATGTGAATTACCCTGATGTTATTGCGAGGTGGATGGTACACGGGGATCTCTGTCATTTCTCTTCTTTGGTGGTAAGAGCTACTTCGTCTCAGAAAAAGATCTGTTGAAGTGTTCCCGCTCTCCGTACACACCGAGATAGGATTCGAGCACTTGGATGAATGCCAGCTTAATCTTTCGGAGAGAATTAAACATTAATGATTAAGTGTAATAAAAAAGTAAAAACACATCTGAAATACTGAGCAACTTTCTCCGTTCACACAAACTAAAAGAAGTGCACGAAAACTGTCACATGTATATAGGCTGTGATGATAATCTATGATTAAATCTAAATTGAAGTGTCCGGCAGAAAAGATTCTCTAAACGGTGGTCACAATCTCCGTGAAAGTATATTCATGTGTCACTGGCTGTGAACAGAACATGAATGTTGTCCCATATGAAGCTACTCCAAACACAATTTAATGTCATCATTTCAGCGTAAGATTGAAATTTCGAGCCACAAACTATATTGTCGAACAAACCTTGAACCCTTAAATTGACTTCGCTGTATTACCGGTATACTGATGCATACGTCATTTATTATCTCACCTTCGACATATCAAGCAAACACCGAGGAGAAAGAATATGCAACAGATTGGAAGAAGGACACCGCCTGACACCGCCACAGCCACCGGGTTTTCAAGGAACCGCGATATCAAAGATCTTGTGTATTCACAACGCTGACCAACGAATTCTGAAGTACAACTGGGCAGAAAAAGAAAATTGAGAAATAATAATCTCCTTTTCAAACAATATTTTTTTTTCTGGCAGTATCAAATACTATTGTAAGCCTAGAATCAAAACCTTTGGCTTTTGGATTTCTCTTAAAATCAAAAGTCAACATTTTCAATTACCTGCAAGATGAAGAATTAAGCGATATGATCCAACTACACTTCCCTCCGTTAAGACAATAAGTTTTGTATTCCGGAGGACAGACGTCTAAATGTTCTTCCATGGTCGTAGATATTATCGTTGACGTCACACTAATACTCGTTGCTTCGGTCACGTGGTTACGTGTCGTCATTTGAGGTAACGGCGTTGTGGATGATTCCTTTTCCATAGTCGGCGTTGTAGTTTTTAGTGTTGTCGGAGTGATGGCAGGGTTCTGTGAGGGGTATTTTGCAATAGAAGTAACAAACTCAAGTTCGTCCTTGATTCCTGTAAAAAAAGAAAATATCATTTCTAGTGAAGTACACCTTCCGTTGACAAAGACATACATAGTAAAAGTTCAGGAGATGACGTCAAACTTGTCTTGAATATGTAGGTATAGATTGCAGGTATCAGTCGGGTGAAGAGTAAGCCAAAAGAGGTGTGAAGGATGGTTAATTCAAACTTTAATACCAGTAAGATGCAGAAAATGTTACTGTTAATAAGCAGGACACTCAACCCCGGTTGTTCATCTCTACCCAGCCCTAGGTGTAGTCATACAAAGTAGTCATACTTAGAGGGTGACATTTACTCACTGAGGCAATCTGTGCATGACCCCGACGGAACCACCTAGCCAAACCAGCAAGGGGTAGGCCAAACCAGCAAGGGGTAGGCCAAACCAGCAAGGGGTAGGCCAAACCAGCAAGGTGTAGACCAAACCAATAGCTGTATTACGGCGAATGGGAATCTTATGCAATAAATTCATCTCAACGAATGAGGGAAAAGAATTATGTTACCGTTTGTTAATGTCACTAAAATATCAAATGTAGGAAAAATAATTTTGTACGTCAGAAGTGGTATATGTTTTTTTTTTTAGTGATGGCAAGATGTTATCTTACCTATACAAGTAAGATTTTCGTTATGTTCGTATCCTCTTTTACACAGGCAGGTGTAGTCACCGGCGCCGTTGCTCAAACAATGGGCATTCCTCCCACAAAGTTCTTCTTCATCGCCAGCTGAGCAAGGGTCGACTGAAATGAAAATAACAGATTCGCCCAACAAAACGTTATTAGTTAAAACAACGTACATTAGTTAATACGTACATCCTAATGAGTTAACTTGATCTTTAATGAACTGACTTTCAGTGAGAATCACTCGACGAGATCATTCCTAAGAGTTTGCAGAGAATGATGGCGAGTATCTGGTATTCCTTCACTTACTTCCTCATCCGTCTTCTGGTTACGTATGTCACCCACTTTTGATGACTGTGTATTTGCAATAATAAATGCTGCAAAAGGTCGTAAAGTTATCTTTTGAATGGGACCATGGTTCATTAATAAAAAATGCTCTTCAAACCGCAGGGAGAGACAGAGGGGAAGAAACGAATGCATAGTCTGGAACATTGAACAGTGATAATGGGTAAAACTATGGTGGGGAGCAATGCACCAATGGCACCTCAGCTCTCCAATGTCGTAATGATGGCGTCAGTACGGGGTGGGGTGGTGGAAAACAGAGACAACAAATGTGGTTTACAATTAACGATCCATTTCTCCAGATTAATCATATTCCGTGATTTCAACTCATAGGGAGCACATGAACTTACTTAACAGACATGTCCGCCCATCTTCCGCTATTTGGTAACCAGGGTTACAGCTGCAGGCAGCTTGGTTCTCAGCAGCTAATACACATATGTGATCACATAGACCATTGAATACCTCGCAAGGATTAAGAGCTGTAAAAACAGAAAGTATACTCAATTAACTAGAGTTTCATCTTTATAGACTACGGTACTTTCTAATCTATTGTTTACCGGTCAATTTAAGATGGTTGGCCTTTTATGGAGGTCATTTACCTATCTATATACCTGAAAGAGATCTTAAATAAAAATAAATATTGTTTAACTGCAGGCACCTCAAACTTCACTCTTATTGCTTTTGTTCACACCAAAGACAAATTACTGAAAAAAAAATTGTTCTTTAATATGGAAATGCGATTTAAGACCAGTGAAATAATAGATTGACTTCATTGTTGGATTGAGTCCAAATCGTTTTGAAAGTAAAAGTCTCATCTCTTAAAAGTATCGTAATTTTTCCTTAAAAGAGTCAAGATGATCGAGAATGGCAAAAGTATGTTCAATAATTATTCCTGATTTTAACATCACAGACTTCCCATGCAATTCATTTCTGTGAAAAAGAAACAAACTTATCCATTATTTCCAAACAAATATGCTATTGAGATAGGATTCTTACTAAAACAGGAAGAGATACTTCCCTCATGTTATGAAATTTCCATGTAAACCCCTTTGAGTGATTTTTGCTTTGTTCCAGGCGAAAACTTTAAGAGGTCCGCAAATCAGGCAACTAGCCATGGGGGCATGGGGCACGTGCCTCCTCCCCCCCCCCCTCCCCCCAACAAAACCAATAACAGGTCCTGCTTTTTAAAAAGATGGAAAATGTTTGTACCATTTTGCTTCTAGAATACTTGAAAAGGACAAAAATTTCCATACTCGCTCCCGTTAAACTCCTCAGGCCAGCAAATGTCCAACACTTAGAGTGTCCTCAACCCCCCCCCCCGCCCCTCCCCCCCCCCAAAAAAAAATACAAATGTTAGTCTGGCTACGGGCTTGTTGCAAATAGTATACACAGTTTGCAATCCACGCACCACGTTTTTATTGTATATTACATACAGAAGGAACAGAAACTTACACGGGATTCTTCCATTTCTGACCACTGTGATACCCGTCGGGCGCCATATATCGTCCCCACGAATATCCATTATGTTATTGTTATCTCTCTGGTCGACCCGGACCACCATGTCATCAGCCCAATTGGTGAACCATAAGTATTTTCCCGATACCGCGAGGCTGTGGGGCTGAATGTTGGTGACTCCGCTATCAGCCAGTCGATAAAGAACCGTCTTGTCGATTCCTTCCAAGGACGATTCTTCGATAACCGCCAAACCGTAATCGACCCATAACAGCTTGTTACGAACGAAATCGATGGTGATGCTGTTTGGAAACAAGAGACCTTCGGTGATGATGTCACGTTGGACCGTCCCGTCGATGAGGGAGGCTACGATCTTTGGAGAGCCGTAACCAAGGTCGGTCCAATAGACCCAGCTAAAGTAAGCCAAAAGTAAAAGCAGAATCGCTCTAGGAGGTGACATTTTTTTTGTGTAATCACACATATACTGACAGTATTTAATGTGTTCACATTAATTCCATACACTACACATTGATTCTTCTTGTTTTCATTTAATTTCTGAAAAGATCGATCGGTTCGATTTTGACGTGTCTTCTTTGTCAAATTTGTTTGAATAGCTCAGTTTTTTGTCGTTACAACTTCTCGTCTTTTAATTAACATGGATATATTTTTGATATGGTCGTAGTGTATTCAAAATTAATATTACGAAATACATATCGCAAATTGAGATAATCTTCACTTACGACTCTGAGGTTAACTAAATTAACTAACTTCAAACATTTGGTTCTGGCTCATTTAGCTACAAAATGATACATTTCTATGGCTCCTTATGGCTGATGGAATGGACTTTCCTAACCCTAACTCTTATGATAATATCACAGAGATGCATTTTCTTGGCGTTTGTTTCTTCAAAATGTAACTCCTACGTAGGAGTTTGGTGTGTCAATGTAAAATGTGTTGTATATTCCTGCCAGGACATGAACAAATTCCCCCCTATGCGTAACATGATATCATGCATTTTAATATGTCTGTAGAAACGAATTTCCTAAGGTTTCGTCATGTCTCTGATCCTAACCGAACCTTGTAACATGATACGAGGTATGATGTACAATGTCTGGAGACCCGAATGTGAAACCTTACGCAAAAAAAGGTGGAGCTTTGGTGATAAGTTGGTAAGCACATTGTTAACTTCTCAAAGCACGTACTTGGTTTGTATGTTGTAAGTTGCCCTGAAAAGTATCGAAAGTTGTACTCACTTCAACACAGAATGTACCGTTATTCCCCTGGGCTGAAAAACACCAGAATTAGTGACGATTCTCCGAGACCCACCCTGTGAACTTGAAGCGGCAACATGCTGTAGGCTATAAATAGACATTGAGAAAGATCAACAATAACTACTTCACAGTACCAACATAGTGCTAATTATAAACACACTCGTAATAATGTTTAATGAAACAGAAAATAATTCATTTCACGCTTCCACGTGGCTGCAAAGAAGTGAATGATTCATACACTTATGCGCAATCAGATCAGATAAACAGCCCAGCACGAATGAGTGACACAAAAGGCTATCAATCGAATTTGCCAAACGTCTAAATGTTGACAGCTTAGCAACTTTCCATATCTTTTCAATAAGTCATCATTATCTCCTATGAATGATTAACCTTCTTTTGCGGATTTATACAGAGAAATAGAAAATGACGGTGTGACGCCCACTGATTGGTCAATCCCACAGAAAGAAACGTCTCATACCTGGAACTTGAACTTCGGGTATTAATGCACGTGCAAAAATAGCTCCTGATTGCCCAAGCAATATAACAACAACGTTGCTGTTATGAATTGATAAAGATTTGCAATGCGAACGTATTAGATATGCACAGTGTTTGTACAACGTGTTGTCAGTACGTACAGATGGGACTGTGGATGTAGCACAACCCCCAGTAAGTAACGTACAAATTGTACATCAGCGGAAATTATTATTTGTGCTACTGTTAAGAATCTAAACTAGGTGACGGGATGGTTTGTTCTGATTTTGTGGGTATCATACCGTAGTTACTTTTTGTCAGTTGGATATTGAACATCAGTAGGCTGTTTAAAGTACAGATGGACTTGGAATTCAGGATGAGAGAAGAAGGTTTCCAGTAAAGCATCTTAGACCTAGAATGCATAAATCCATTGTGGTTTCGATGAATTGTTATGAGAAATTCTGTCATGAATCTTACATGTTGCAGTAGGCGAGGAAGTGTAATATACATATATTTGGTTATTGTAACATAACAGTAATGTATCATATCATCAATTGACAAAGACAATGACATCTGCTGATCTAAGTTGATGACTGATACTATAGGCATCCATCTGAACATGCACAACTGTATACTACATAGATATATCCAAGAGTTTCACTGCATACCAAATATGAAATCTATGCAGGCTAGTTTGTACAGATCGCATTTTTAGTATGTGGGTGTATCTTATTGAGCTTATGCAGATCTCATGTTTGATATGTAGACGTATCTTATTGAGTGCAAATAGCCTGTTCTTTTGATGGAGGTCAAAGGTCATTTGAGATCAACATGAGTCAAGTCAAGACAACCTTGTAGTTGCAAACGTGATATCCCAAGAAGGGATCCCTTTTTGAAATATCGCGTTCCCAAGGTTTTCAGTATTTGACTCCTACTTGACCCCTTAAATGATCTTTGACCTCCACCAAAGGCAAGAGGCTGCTTGTCCTTAATAAGGCTTATCCACACACTAAATATGAGAATCTGTACAAGTTTCTCTTCTTGAGATATCGTGTTTACAATGTTTTCACTATTTGACCCTTTGACCTCCACCAAAATCCATAGGCTTCTTAAACTCAATATGATACCCACATACTAGATATGAGACTTGTACAAGCTTCCCATCTTGAGATATCGTGTTTGCAAGGTAGGCGTCACAAACATACATGGACACACACACACACACATACACACATACACGCACTACATACACAGGCATGAGTACAAAGGTTACGATTTCATCGAATCCCAAAAAAGATATGAACGTCTAAAGGAGGTAGTACTGAATGATATGGGCAAGAATTAGAGGGCGCACTCATTACCTTGAATCTGTCCAGTATATCTGCCGATGCATCCAATCTAGGGCGATTCCTTCAACCGTCTCTATGTCGTTATGACCGACTATCACTCTACGATCCGAACCGTCAAGACTGGCGGACTCGATGACGCCCTTGCCGGCATCTGCGAAGAATATTCTCTTCTTTCTCACGTCGTAGTCGACGCCGACGAGATTGTAAGAAGATTTAGTGATAGTGTAGGCGTGTTTGCTGCCATCTTGATTTATCCTCTGGACGGTGCTATTCGTAGTAAACAATACAAACGGTTGGTTCCTGGAAGCTCGTTCTTCGTGGGGAAAATTGGGACAACTGTTCCACGATGAACAGTTCCCTTTGTAGACTGTCAGATAAAAGGGAAACTTTTATTTATCAGTGTCGCAGTTTTTGGGATGATCATCTACGAAAAATGGAAGTTTGGAAGTATGTGCGCAACACAAGGACGTTATCAGGCACTTTACTTGAAATGTCCATTGAGTCAGCTGGAAGTGGTTACCGTTTTTTGTTTGTTTTTTTTGAAAATTATTTCATGTTTTCTTAAGAATATATGACTGGTGCATAGTGAGGTAAATAGCAATGAGATCACGGAGACTTCGCGGGTGTCCAAACCATTATTTCGAAGAGAGAATTCTTTTTTAATTAAATGCAATGAGGTGTCATTTCTCTCTTAACTGCTTAAAGAATGAAGTTTTCCGTCCTGTAGGTGTACAGTTTTTAAGTTAACAAATGATATATACATACCAGCATATATAGTAATTTGTAAACAATTTCTCTCAGATTCTTACGCTGACGTTATGATCTGCTGTTGGCCTACCATATGAACGCGGTCTTCTCTGCCTCATTCATCTTGAGTTGGATGAGGAGAGCAGAACATGAAAAAAAAAATCAAAATGTATATTATCTAAAGACACTTACATTGACCAATAGGCTGTTTATTTCGATGCATCACAACCAAATTGCTTTGCCCGGGCAAGAAGAAGTCTGAACGAAGGCGTATTTGGCGCCGCCCAGTCCTAATATCCGCTCTGTGGATGGACGCCGGCTGGGTCGACAGCCAGTAAATAGAATCGGCTAGAAGTGACAGCCCGATAGCATCGATTCTATGGAAGAAAAGAACGCGTACACGTTTGCTAATTTTATTCCCATGTAGGATTGAAAGAAATGGTTAAGATGTAGGATAAGATAAATCAACAGCCACAATCGTAAAGCTTGCGATCGAAACTTTTACATATGTCACTTAACATTTTCATGCTTGCTACATTGACAAAATTATCTATACTTGAATCGATAGGGATGCATACACTATCTTGAACGAAATTTTCTAAAACTGCACGTCGCTATATTAAGAACTTATCATAGCCCATCGTTACCGAAGATTTGACCATTTCATCTTTAGGGATGTAAATTAATCCATTCACTGTCACTCCAGATTAAAGGCTCCAAAATGAGAAGTCCATACAGGTACAATACGTGACATTCATAACAGGGGGGGGGGGGTTCTCTCATCCTCTCCGTCTTCTCCTCATAGTCGTTTTTTATTTGTCTCTTCCACCTCCCCCCCCCCCCTCCCATGTGTCCCATATTTCTTTTTCACCGAACATTTCAATCAAGAACCCCTTTTCGTTCACGTTCCTTTTATCCAGCTTCTTCAGTAACACTCCCCCGTCTCCTCCTCCGCCTCATTTCCCTCTTCCTATTATGCCTGTTACGTAATAGTATTATTTATGGGAGCAGAATGCATATTTACCCGATATCACGAACGAGAACTTTGCGATCCGAGCCTTGATACTGGACTGATTCTATTTTTCCTCTATTCTGATCCAGCCAGTAGAGTCTTTTGTCGATGATGTCTACATCTAAGCTTACGACTGCTTCAAGTTCATCCCTCACGATAACCTCTCTGGTACCTCCGTCAAAATCAGCTCTGTGGATTCTAGCAGATTTACCAGAAGTACTCCAAAAGACGAACCTGTAATCGACCGCATCCACAAGATGACAAAGAGAAACAAGATTCAGAATAAAATGACATTTTTTCCCTTTCACATTACATGTATTTTACATACGAACATTTTTTTCCCTTTAACATGTAATGGACGATAGTTGTTCGATATAATGTCAAGTGGGGTCATGACGGCTTAACACCACACTGAGACAGAGACCGCAAATAAATTGAAGAGACCACAAATGTATTGAAGAGACCACAAATGTATTGAAGAGACCACAAATGTATTGAAAAGCCACTTGCGTATTCGTAAGGGTATACACGAAAGGTTGTAACTAGTACTTTTGTGCACTACATTGTGACCTACAGGACCTATGTGTGACACATATCGAGTGGGGTGAAAGAATGTGGAATGGGGTGGGGTGGTGAAGATAATAAGGTCTAAACTAACCTATCGATGGGATCCAGAACCAGAGCTTTTGGTTTCTTTTGTGATGTTAGTACTGTTTCCTGGTTGGTACCATTCATGCTGCATCTGACTATGGCCTTGGCTTTGGAGTCCGTCCAATATATCATCTGGCCGATCCAATCGACCTTTAAGTTCTCTGGCTTCATGAGATTCTCAAGATTGAAAACCTGTGATTGATGAAAATGTTGAATCACTATGACTGAAGTGTAATAACTTGGAGTGTAAATTTGCAGAATAATTACTCATTTTTTTATATAATCACCATCAAAACGATTATTTATTGGTAAAGATTCACTAGAAGACACGGTGACAGTCTGGATCTTAAAATCCTTCTATTGTCAAAGCTTTACAATGTTATTGTCATTGTAAAGTGATGTATATCTATTTTTCTTAGATGGTTTAAGAAGGAATTTGCAAATTATTCACTACATATCTCAGTTATGAAAAAGAGGAACTCTTGTCGATACACTGACTAAATGAGTAACTGGAAGAAAGCAACGACATTGATAACGATTATACGAGAGAGCTGTTTCCACGATATTGATGGAAATTTTTCATCGAGTGATCTCTTTTTAACTCTGAGTGCATGACCGCACGGAAGTTTCATATACTATTTGTTTAAAACTAAAATAATTTTATCCTTTATGACGCTGTTTACTGCTTTCTCTCATTGATGACGTTTGTTTTGGAGGGATTGTTTTAAAAATAGTACCTAATATTGCGATTAATTGTTTGTTATTATTACAAGTTGAAAGGATTAAACGATTAACGTTATTTTTGATGTCTTAGAACAGGCAGTAGAGGACGGTATCCGATTAATGTACAGACTGGTTCTCCTGAATGTAATTACCCCCGGAAGCCGCCCCCACTCGCCCCCCCCCCCCCCCCACCCACACACACACACACACATACACGCTGTTGGGTGTTCTTGTTCACGTGGGAAGTCACTTCTAGTTACCAGTGAATACAGTCAGGTTGGTTTAAACAGATTTAACGTCACTGAAAGCTTACAGAGTATTCAGATTCACCATATACAACTAAAAAAACTACGACAAATCGATTAAATTTAAATCACATCAAAAGTGCTTCCATTTCGATAATCTCAAGGAAGAGTTGGACATTTCCACACAGAAAAATCATATGTAACCCCCCATGATGATAATAAAGGCAGTCTAGTACAGCCCCGTGAAAACGCACGTGCACAATAATTCAATGTACAGATGTGAGACGTTACCGTTTCATGATCGATCTATGTTAATTGATAATCGATCAATGTTGATTGCAAAACCATTGCCATATTTCAGAAAACATCAGATGTTAGAATGTAGTATCATAGCTAAATGATTCATTTTCGATAATTTACTGCCGAATAAGCTGTTACTCTCACGCTCAGCTCGCCTCGCCCTTCAACCATTTCTTCTCATTTCCCAACATCGACACCCAACTCATGACATTGCCGGTCCACCACATCCGTAGAATAGCCCGTGTCTCCCAGTTTCCCTCATCCAGAAGATATTCACCACGTCATCGACTTACTTATCCTTTCCACCCCAACCTCACCACAATAACCTACGTCTCTGTAATCTCATGCAACAGTTATACAAACCTCAGCCCTCCCGCCTTGGTTGAGCGGTGTCATTCCGATAGAAGGTCCCCGTCCATCTATCCAGTATACTGTCTCTGAATCTTTATGTATATCAAAAGACCTTATGTTTCCCACACGTCGAACGGCGACTTGTGCGTGCTGGCCAGTAGGGTCAATCCGGGCAATATCCTTCCTTCGGCGAAAGTAAATAACCGGCTCTGGGCCTGTGAGGAACGGAAATGTAAAATAATGTTCATGAATAATACTTCGAAAGAAAAACATCTTCATGAAATGATTCTGTACACAGTTACGACCAACTTAAAAGCCCGATATCTTTCCCCTACAAGTTTCATGGTCTGGGGCAGTTAAATCGGTTTGGGTTGCTAGTGACATACATAGGTATTTACGCGTGACTAAGAAGGTAAAGTCACGAAAATCCGTTACAGAATCGTGAAGATAACTAACCCTTTAACAGGGAGCTGGAAGCCTTAATGCTGAGGACAGTGCATGGGGAAGGAGGTTAAGAAGTGCCCGTCACTACAGCACTATGGACAGAGGGTGCAATGGTTGTATGGAGAAAGGTAAGCGAAGTAAATACGGAGTATAAGAAAGTGTGTAGCACTTAACATAAGTGTATACGAGTCAATCAAACTAAGCGGTTTGTATATCTAGGTGTTAAGAGCTTGAAGACAAAATAATATTCTCTAATCTGTTTTCCTCATGATCATCAAGCAAATGTGGCAATCTGCGTGATGTTTCTTTTCCTTCTCAGTGTATTTATTCATTTAGATACCTGCGAAACGATAGTGTAAGCTATCACACCGGGTAATCCCATTTTACAAATTCTTAATTATTTCAGCGTTTCTTGCCCTTTGGCACTGATTACGAAGTACACGTGCTCAGTCAGATGTCATTAGAACTTAGTTGTTTCTTTTAGTTTCTCATGCCGTGAGTACTATCACATCAAAAGTGCAACAGAGATAGATGGATTTCCCATCATGCTTTATTGTTCAATCAATTTCACTGTCGTTATGGCTAAGATTCTAGCTAGAGCATTCTAACCGGCGGCTGTTAGTTCTTTTCGAGTGTAAGGTGAACACCTTCCTGTGGAGTAATCTAAGGGGAGGCCAGAAAGGTTTTGCTCGTAACAAAAGTGATGGTTTGGGACTCTCGATGAATGCCTCGTGTTTCAGCAAATGACCAGATAAAAATATGGGTTGATTAATATTGCAACAATGCATGTTTGAATGAATTTTCAGGCATTTCACCTCTGACTTTTATTGAGTTTTTGACTGGTGATCTGTAGTACTTGGACTTACTCTTCGGCAAGCAGCAGTGACGGCTAAAGCCAACTAGAACCCTGGTCATGGCCAACGTACACTTCACACAAATCTGACATCATACGATAAGCAATATAGACTAATTACCGCTCATGCCTTATGTGTATGCTTTTGACATGTCTATCCTATTCTATCAGTTGCTTTATGGCGACATAAAAGTTGAACTTACCATCTACGACACAGGAGGTATTGTCATCTGCGAGGATGTATCCATTTAGGCAACCACATCTGAATGTTCCTGGTTCGTTGGCGCATAGTTGACCACATTTACGTTCACTAGAATCACTGCATTCATTAATATCTGGAAGATAAAGTGACGTTTCTCAACTGCATGAACGGTGCAGGTTAGTTCGTTGCCGATTACTCATTACTCCCAACATCCCCCCCCCCCCCCCGCCCCTTCCTTACATCTAAACCAAATATTTTGGTTCATTAGGGAAACAAATGTGCAACTGGTGTAACTTTCAAAGTGCAAAGTCAGTTGCAGTCTGGATGTCTGCAATAAAGTTAGGATGAAAATTAGGACCGGTGGTTGAAGGAACGATTTTCCCAGCAGCGGTTGAAAATAGGCAAAGGCATTTCATCCTTTGAAATCATTACAGCATATCATTCCATGCATAGCATATCATACATCATACGTTCATAGCATACATCATATGATACTATATCACACATAATATCATACCATACATATGACATCATGTCATATCAAACCATACATACTGTCATATCGTGTGGATCACATGATGCATATCCTACATTACTGCATCACGTAACACAACACATCAAGCAACGAATCGAATGGCATCATAAAACGTCACATAGCATCAAACATGACAGCATATCATATCATACATCAAATCATATTTTACATAATCTTATATATCACATCACATTGCATCATACATAATCGCATATTACGTCATACACCATACATTTTACATCATGTCATATTTTACATTATATCATACCGCACATTATATCATACCACACGACATCAAATCATATCATATCATACGTAATATCATATCATATATCATATACGTTACATCATACCATATTTTACATTATATCGTATCATGACACATTATATCATTTCATAAACAACAACAACCTATATCCTACCATGCTTCATACTATGTATCATGTATCATCCCATATATTACATCAAACATATCATACTGTTTCATATCACATCATTCTGCATCATGTTATACTATTTGTTATATCATCATTTGCCATAACATCATAAGATACGGTACGTGATATCATATCACACATAGCCTACCTCTGCACTCGTCTTTTCTGATTTGTTGGTAGCCTTTTTGACAGTCAGCTCTGCAAAAAGCGACTAAAAGTAAAATACCTGAGGAGAACAAAGAGTGGAAGATGCAAGCAAATTATCAACGAATGAGTTACTCCTTACCAAATATGACAGAAAATAGTTCATAAATGCAAGGTTTTCAAAATTGTTCTCCTATGATGATGAGACCCAACAGAAGTGGAGTAGATCTTGCAGCAAAGATACTTACAGTGGACTCCTAACAAGTGAAGTACATAATTATGTAACTATTTTCAATAAAATCAAGCTGCCACCTATGGGCAAATTGACCTTGAAAAATCCTCTAGTGAAAGTTGACTATCCACGAAAACCAATAAAGTTCACTCAATAAGAGCTTCAAATACAGTAGCTAAGTTTCAGTTAAGGGCTAATCAACTTTTAGTCCTCATGCGTGTCCTCCACGAAAAGGAAGTGAAAATTACCACCGTTGACATGGCGACCAGCCCCTAAACACACACACACCCCAACCTTCCGTGCCCTGTCGCCTATCGCCACCACCAAAGCACCGTTTGGGAGCAAAAAGTTGGCAAAAGGCTAATACCATTTCAAACACAGCAAGAAATCGTCTCTTAATGGAACGATTTTGCTTCATTTAGCATTTCATTTTTCAAAACTCCGCGATCTCACTTCACTTGCTACTCAACCTCCTCTCTTTTAAATCTGTGAAGAATACAGTTGAGCGTATTTTGTGTAATGGTTTTGCATAGTTCAACACATTATGACCTACAGTGAGGTTTGTCCCCATGGAAAACAAAAGGTCATCTTATACTCCCGAATGACTAAAAACTTGTAACAAACTTTTTACGTTTTAAAACCGAAGAAATTCTCACCCCACAAAGATGTTTCCAAACCACATCAATGTGCCACACTACCAATCAGGTATCACACTACCAGTTAAGGACCTACAATGCCAGTCAAGAGCAACAATACTAGTTAAGGTGCCACGCAAAGAGCCACAAAACCAGTCAAGGAGTCACAATACCAGTCACGGAGTCACACCACCAGCCAAGGTGCAACACTACCAGTCAACCAGCCACACGTACAGACACACAGAGAAGACATTACAACACTACCAGACAATAAAAAAACTTTCCCATCAGAAATTGGAATGGCCATCCAAATGTGACGAAGGGCCATCATTTATCGTGCATCAGGTAGTGACGTGTATACTGAGGGTGTCAGGAGAACTACAAATTTAAAGACAAAATTGTGTTCTGTTATGACTTTGTACTGATCTATAGGAGTGAAAGCTGATGGAGAAAACGGGATGCATTTAATCCCAAGAATAAAAATGGTTGCTATGAAAGAACATGAGCTTTATTATTTTATTCAGTGATTACGAGTCTATATATAGCTACAGAGAGACTTATTATCAAATTCCAAACAATTCAAGGACGACAAACGAAAACATTCTTCAGCAGTTGAACTTCCATGTAACTTGACGAATAATAAGGATGCTACATTGATTCTCATTAATTGGTTCTTATCCTTCTATATCTTATTTTCATTTTCGTTCTCATGGATAAGATAACTCGCCATCCGTCAACATTTCCTTTTCGTTGGAAGAAGCAGAGGAAGGCTTTGATCCCATGCGGACATCCACTACTTGACCTAGACTCTCCAAACAGTCGTTTCATTGTTTGTTTAACAAGACTGAACAATGTATCCTCAAGTTGTTTACAGTTATGAAAATATTATCAAATGTAATTCATGTTTTTCTTTAGCTGAAGCATGGAGATCCATGACTGGAGTGGACACCCTTTGAGGATTACCGTACCCCTGAACAATCTTCTCCTCCTTTACTCATTTAGTAACTAAAACGATAAGGTGATTTCAACAAGGTATGCGTCAACGTTTTTTAATTATGATTCATCTCATCCTTGGAAAAGACAAAAGTGCATATTGGGTTATGGTTCCTTATCGGATGTAGGAGGAAGGGAAGATACTACAACGGTATAGAGCAGAGGTGTTCTCTTGTTGCTGTTTATGGTAAATAATAGAGCTCTTAGCTTCACCTTAGTGTGGCCATTGAAATGGTGGTAGCACAAACGTGACATAGTCTTCTCCCTCCGCCTGGCTCGTATGCTAACCCTCTTTCACTACATACACGTATCCAATGTATGCAGCAAATGAGAGTGATATCGTACTATTGACATGAATAAGTCTGTTTTGCGGGAACTTTGTCTGTTCTCTGTGACTGGAGGAACGCCAGAAAGTTCCCTCGATGGTGCGTGGGTGACACACAACTTGTGTGCAAAGCGTCTGGTTATGTGCATTTTCAGTTAGAGCGCAGTTCCAGCATAGGACTAAGAAAAAGTGTAACTTTTGCTTCACTTTGCATCAACGGCATGATGGTTCACTGGAATATTTATTGGGAGGAATTATTGCATAATTTGAGTGTAGTGATAATTATAACACGAACCAAATATTTTGCATCATGAGATATCACGTCTCACAAATCTACATTAAAAATTGCAAAAGCATTGAGGTTTTTTTACCTCAATAACTAGTGATGCATTAAGGCGTATACAGTCACGAGGTAAGCAACTGACGTCACAAGGTAAATTACTGCGTTAAAACCAACGTCACTAGAAATAACACGTAAGCAGAAGTCTTAGTTTAAATTAATTTGCTTTTGTTTAAAGCTCGTTTTTTGTAAGATTCTTAGGTATATGCTAATATTTGAAACTGATTTGTCAAAAAATGTGAAAAACGAAATCGAAATAATATGATGGGATCGATGATGTGTAAGCAGAAAGAACATGTAGGCTACTGGATGTTCAAATTAAGGTGTGGGGGGAGATATTCAGACAACTACCCCTTTTACATCAATCAGGAGAAAATTATTGATGTCTAGCCCATAAACTCTTTGCTTGGCTCCTTACACGAGCTAGTCTACCCCGACGAGAAATACTTCCATGCATCGACCATGCTTTCTTGTGTTTGTATTCATCTGAGTTCATGATGTGCAAGTTCATGTTAAAGCAAGAACTGACCGCAGCAGAGAGGCACAGCGCCCTTACCCTCCGAACCGACACCTAAGGGGCATGTCAGGTCAAAATCATGTTTTCACGTTACCCAGTTCATGAAGAAGTTAAAACGTTAGTATATTGCGCATGATCGACCTGGTTGAATCCTGAAAAGGTCATGTACATATAACCTACATCATACATGTATCCCTCTTGCGTCGTCTGGGTAGGGTACTTACAACTAACTTTCTCACTTTTTCTTCTTTTCTTTCATGGGTCTAGTTTCAAATCTAGTTTCATATACAACCATTCGGGACCAATAATTTGTTCACACTGACCCTAACATGACAAAAGGAAGCACATAACAATTATCTAACCCTATTTGTTTTCCTTTATTGGAGGATTAATTGCTTGACGACAAAGTCTTAGGTAAATCACATCCGCCAGAACCAAAAGTGAATTACCTCATAAAATAGTTGCCGCGTGTATCTAAGTTAACAAAAGTGCTGACCACGGGCTAGGGTCGAGGTGAGTGTTATGGTTTTGAGAGCTAAAAAATAACAATGTACTAATAGCCAGAGAAGGTGAAAGTTGAAATATGAATCGTGACCATCCGTGAACCTTCTGTCTCAACTAAAATTCTCAAATTTAAGAATACCATCCCCCCCATACCGTCCGACCTACCGTGCCTTCTCGTTCCTAAATGTATACCCTGCGTTTATAGCATGAGAGATGTTTTGAATTGTGTCCAAAAATAAGTCTTCGTTCCTTTCATCAACTGGCTTTCAGTATGACCCTTCTCATCTCTTGCAATATGACCTGGCTTGGAAGCCGATCAAAGATAGGCTATCTAGGAGCACTCTGTGGTTGAATGGGGAGGGGCTGAGGGGGTCTTATTTATGGATTCATCTCACCAACAAATTGTGGCCTTTTAACTAGTACTTCAAATGGGTCAACCCAAGATCCTTTAGTCAATAACAGTTACAAAAATCAGTAACACTTAATGAGTGAATGAGAGAGGTAAGGGGATCCCTTGGTTTTGTCCCTACTTTTAAGTCCATCAAAATGTCTCATCAATAGCTGTCACCTCTCTCTACTCAGGAACCTACCAAATGGAAAAACGTGATTACCCCCTCCCCCTTCAAAAAATAAATAATGTCCATAGAACCGAGTCTGGTACAAATAGCATTCGATGTAAATATTAGCTGCAGATCGTCAGCCGACCTTCTCATTGGAACACACATACCAGAAGACAGAAATCACTTCCGTTAGGTCCCTTGAGGATTCCGTAGTATACCAAAAAGGTAATCGCCGACACGCTTTGCCTCCCCAATTTTGATTTCAATGAGTAAATAGCGTGAAGCCAGGAACTTCTTAACTGAAAGTGTAGCAATTAAAGGAGAAGGAAACCCTGGGAGTATATTTATCAAAGTGAAGCAGAAGTGTTTGACAAACATCTTCCCAAAGTTTCATTCAGAAATATTGTTTCCTATCCAAGTTACACACTTTTGAAATTCAGAGAAGGGTGCTTCCATTTTCTCCTAAGTTGAATGTAAAACAACTTGAGTAAGTCGAATAATGATGTCACATAACCACAGATAGCAAAAATTTTAATGTATTTCTTTATATTCTTTACCTATTATTTCTATCAATCCGAAACACACTTGTACAAATTTTGTGTTGAATTACTGAGGTGTATCATGTAATAATCAAATCATTAATACTATGACTTGAATCTATGCATGACTGTTAAAATTTATTGACAATGAAATATAAAGAAAAACAAAAGCTTTTCAATCACATGTGGTCTGGTGATGTCATCACAATCTCAAAATGGCAGCTTCCTCATAATTTTTATATGAGCATTCAAATTGCAATATCTTGGGAATTAAGCAACCTATTTAACTGAAATTTGGTAATGGTGTTCACCATATGTTAGTCTCTCATTTAACATTGTCAAAAGTCCTGACTTGCCTTCTCCTTTAAGGAATAGGCGAAAAACATACAGTCACATGCGAGGGATGCATATGCAAGTAGATGACCATACACTTTTTTACGATCATGAGCGTGGACCTAGATACAGCTCCATCTCAGAAGGTAGGTCTATTAAATGGCGTTTTGGTAACCGATCAAGCTTACAAACGATATTATTCTCCTACTTCCGGTGGATATATTTAATCCTTTTACCAGACAGGTTTCCTTTACGTGCTCATCCAGTTTAGTTGAGGAATTCATACAATCGCCCTGATACACAACAGTACACGTGCATTCGTATATAAACTATACATCATGAAGTGAGGTGGCCTTTGACTTTTTTTTCGTCATTTAGTCGTTTATAGAAATCTTCCACTTCCGAAAAGAGATCGAAAGCAGATCCTACTTCATTTTGTCTTGTATTTCAGTCGGGCGGATAACGTCCTCACTAAAGCAAGAAAGTCAAAAGTCTGATACGACTTTTTTTTTAATTTGTCTCATATTATTCACTGACATCCAGGTGAACTTGAGTGACTAAGAAGCGTGTGGCAGAAGTTGTCTGATGACGTCACTAACAGACTAAGCGGTTATTCTGTAGGTGGCAGAAAGGCTAGACATTATTCGTTTACTTTTCATTGACCTAAGAATCAAAGTATTTTATTACACTTTTCTGAGGTTAACAATTCACCAGAGATCCTGGACGTTAAATATAGCATTGTATCAGCATTTTCGCCTTCTTCATATTTTTTTTTTTCAGCAAGTATCTTTTCAGTCATTATGTCACCGAGTGTGTTTTATATTACCGCCCATTGATTGGAAAATACATGAACATGATTTACATGTAAAAAGTTAGTGAATTGATATTTATTTAAGCTAAATAATCTATTTTCGTCTATGGGTGTTATCAAAGGCCCCAGTAATTGCCTCCTCAGTAGTTTCAAAACCCTTGCCAAGGTTTCAAAGTACACTGTAACAGGCGTTCCACACTCAATATTAGTTTCACAGCACCTACCTGCTTTCACCTTTGCGTTGAAACCAAATGCTAACATTGTACCAAGTTACCGGTAAATTTTCTAAATAAATTTCAGAATGTTAAAAATTTATTAAGCAAATATCTGGCACGCTCACAATGTCATCGTGTGTACCAACAGGCTATTATGCTCTACTTAAGACGTTTATTAGTCTATGCATGTTCTAAATTCTACATTCCTTTGCCAGAATCTCTCAAATCAACTTCTGGTACATCAATCGTTTCATTATCTTAACGTAAAATCTGGACATCAAAACGAATACATGCAAAACTGTCTTCCACAGTAACAGAACACATGCAGGAGCGACATATTGGTTACCAAGAAAGGTTAATTTTACATTAATATAACGAAGAGTCGTATTTTGCTTGATTTTGTACCACGTATCAGAACGTTGTCCATATGAACAAAAAAAAAAACACCAAGAGATAAACCTAAACGTTATACCAACTTCAACTATCAAGTGATTTCTAATATACAAGAGGGTATATACCTTCATATTTCGACGTTAAAACTTTGTATTGATAACCTTGTTAATATGTTGTTTTTTTTTTCTTGCATTTCTTCTGCAGTTTTGTCGTTTATTATCATAGTCATTGTCACTTTTTTGACAAATACTGGTATGGAGTTTCAATTTATGAGGTCTGCTGACTAGACATTAGACAATGCGGTTTACTGTATAATATAGATATCACTGATTATAACCTTGGAATATAGTATACGCCATTCTGTATATAGTTTAGTGCACCAAAGTTATCACACATGTTGAAGTCATTAACTTTAAGACCCCCTCAAAAAAAAAAAAAAGGGAAAAGAAAGTAAAAAAAAATGTACGCCAAGTATATAGATACGTATATGTGAATATATAGCTTTAAACTTTACAAGATGCCTGAAAAGTTCAGTAAGGTATAATACAGTTCTACAAGAAATAACACAGAGAATAAGGAACAGGTACGTAAAGCCGTCCTCCTATTTTATAGATCATTTAGATATACAGTTTACCTAATGCAGTAAGTTCTGGGGAATAACGGAGTCCAATAATTCAGATTGACTTACGGGCTTAAACGCTTTGTTAGAGGCTGTCAGATTTTAACGTAATCGTTCCCCGATTTGAATTGGATTGCATAAAGAATGACTTACACAACTGAACTACAGACGTACATGAACAAATGCCGAAATTTGTGTAGATTACGATACACAATAATACAGTCGCAATTTCACATTCATTTTAAAGGTGATTGGTTGTCTTATTATCCTTTCACGTGACGTCAGTCGGTACGTGATGCCACGGGTATAAACCTAAACCATGGTAAGTTCAGTTTGGGCGTACCGTATTTCTTCATCCTGGTGCGAACTCATCAGGGGAGTAAAAGTCAGCCACTTATACGTCAGGGTTTTCAAGGGAGAAGTGTCGTGGAAGACTAAACCATCATTTATCATCATTTCAAAACAAACGAGCAATCACTTAGGCCTAATGATTACATCAATTCAAAATTCAGTTTGTAACCTTTGCCTCTCACGACAAAGGACTGGGAAATCTTTGCAATCCATCAGACTTCAAGAAAGCGGGTTGGTGTGAGAAGACCTTGACACACCGAGTATTTAATACGTAACTGATGTTAACTGTTATTCGGTTACTAAGCATTCGGACAAGGCGTAGGAATAAACATTGAATATTATTGCAACCGGAGCGGATACAGTAATACTTCATATGTGATATATTGGGTCATGGCTCTGCACTAGCACGTACCTCTGCAGTAAATTGACCGTGTAAATAAATGTAAAAATAGTTTCCAGATGATGAACACAAGAAGGTAAGAGAGAAGATACAAATGTGAAGCCATGCGTGGTCTCAACCATGTGCACTAATACACGTAGGCCTACGAAGGTACTGTCACAAATAGATATAGATATGTACGTGTATGTAGGCCTAAATTTTTATACCGTATGACAGCTTCTATACAGAATTGCCAACACACATTTTGGAAATACATGTAGAGCATAACTACACGACTGTTTGCTCAAGCCATGGTTGTGTTACAGTGCGGCTATTTGAAGCAACGGTGCTAGTGACGGCGTGGCTGTGTGACGAGAGGCAACGCCCCCTCAACCGAAGCGGTTTTTTTTTTTGTTTGGTGGGGGGAGTACCACAAGACGGAGGAGCATGGAAGGGCGATTTCCGTCGAACCTTTTCATCCAAAATTTTCCAGTATTCTGCGCGCCAATTGATGGGGGGGGGGGGGGCCCAGCTTAGATAGTCTTTCTATAGTAGCGCGTAAGTGATGGTGGGCGTAGCCGGGACTTGGATCTCAACCACCCTCCTTCCCATCAAAGATTCGCCCACGTTGCCACTGTCAATCAAAGATATCAATCAATCACTTTCAACTATTTGATAACTACATCCGCGATCACGTATCTTACACCTTTTTTTTTCTAGTACCTGTTATAAAACTTCGAAAAATAAACTCTTCAAACAACTCACAAAATCATAGTAAAAAACTGAGACCTTTCTGATGGTAATATCTGCTTCTATGAGAGAGTCTACATACTCTTTACACTAAATTTGAATGCCCTCTTCAAAATTAAATTAATTGCATCAGTTTTTAATGATGATAATTGTTTTGGGTCCTTTGGTGCTCTGGTAAGAACCAAACCGAAAGTGACTTATGAGATGATGGCTTGCAAAAGGAGTATTCCCTGACCATCATTCAGTGCACCTATGTACTAAACATGAGATCTGTCACAGTTTCAATTCTTGAGATAGGCCTATTGTGATAAACTTATTATTGTATAAATTTAGAGGGGCTTACACTTGACCACGGGATGCAAATCCTTATCGATATAGGCTCCTAAGCAAATCTTTCCATCGTTACTATAATATCACTAATTTCATACAACTAAACAAGAAAGTTGCCATAGAGTAACAATGTTACCGAGCATAGAATGGTTGCAAATTTCCAAACCAGAAATTAATTAAATTAACACTGTAATTTTATCATCAATGACTCGGTTGTTTCTTGTTAGAAGTTACATTAATCACTTCAGCAACTGGATTTTTTTACGATCACAAATAACGGTTGCTACGTACGTACACATTAGTTCAAGTTGATGTCGGCTTTACATGCTGACATGTAACATATGGCGGTTGGAAGATAAGTTCAATGTATCCTGGATCACGTGACAGATATTGTCACGTGACTCCCTGATCACCCCAGTGAACATTATTGCGGCGGTTCAGGACTACATGAAAATCGTTTGATGTTTTTTATCAAACGTATCCTACTCTAAAAGCCAGACGAAGCACTTGAAGCTGATGACAGGACAGATGACGGCTTTGTCAAGTATGTGAGAAGAGATCAATCTAGCAGGAATTGAAAGAAAAACAAACATGCTGGTAACATACGATATTTCGATAATCCAACGAGCAGTCATCTTCTAAAGTACGGATAGATGGCAGCTAACGACAGATTCAGCTATCCGCCATAATACCAAATACACTTTAAAGCGACTTGTTCATAACGAAACATGGTAAATTGTAAAAAAAAATATATCAATACATACTTAGACATTTATAGTGATGACTGGAGCACGTTTGTAAATTGTGCGTAGTTTCGGTTAAGTATCGACTAAGGCTGACTATACAGTACATTATTAGTACAACGTATGTATTTATTATCTAAACTGTCTATTCTTCTTTCGATCCGAAAATTATGCCCAAACCGCCATGTATACAGTGGCGGATCCAAGGGGTGTAGGTGGACGCCATGGCCCTAGAGTTCCTTAACGAGTTGTGTCAAACGTATCCCCAAAGAGCAAACAAAATTGGGCAACTGGCACCTACAGTGTGTGAGAGTTACCTGGCAAATGGAGACAAAATGGCTTCAACATTGGAGTTGCCGCAATTCTCACTTCAAAGAAACTTCACATGGTCCCACCCAAAGGTGGGTAAACAAATTGTACATAGAATTAACCGTAGGAAAACGAATCAATCAATCAACGAACGGAGCAATATTGGCGCAACGTTTAGGATAACATGACTCTCAAGGAGTTAAAGGAGAAGGCAAGTCAGGACTTTCGACAATGTTAAATGAGAGACTCACATATGGGGAACACCATTACCAAATTTCAGTTAAATACGTTGCTTACTTTCCAAGATATTGCAATTTGAATATTCATAAAGAATTATCAGGAAGCTGCCATTTTGAAATTGTGATGACATCACCAGACCACATGTGATTGAAAAGCTTTTGTTTTTCTTTATGCTTCATTGTCAATAAATTTTAACAGTCATGCATAGATTCAAGTCATAATATTAATGATTTGATTATTGCATGATACACCTCAGTAATTCAACACAAAATGTGTACGAGTGTGTTTCGGATTGATAGAAATAATAGGTAAAGAATATAAAGAAATGCATTAAAATTTTTGCTATCAGTGGTTATGTGACATCATTATTCGACTTACTCAAGTTGTTTTACATTCAACTTAGGCAAAAATGGCAGCACCCTTCTCTGAATTTCAAAACTGTGTAACTTGGACCGGAAACAATATCTCTGAATGAAACTTTGGGAAGATGCTTGTCAAACACTTCTGCTTCATTTTGATGAATATATTCCCAGGGTTTCCTTCTCCTTTAAAAGTTGGTAAGTAGTTTTCACCATATATTATTGGTTTACCTAAAAGCGCCAAAAGGTTGCATTTACTTGTTTTACAAGAAGGTATAGTTAGATATTGAACAAACAAATTCTCGAGTCGTGCGTGTTTTAAAATATATGGCTAAATGTTGAAGTCAGAGCAGTTTTGCCATACAGAGCAAGGACGCCGCCTATTATGTTCGACTTGAACTAAGTCCCCTCTAAAGATGGTTACAACATCTGAGTCAGCGTTACTTCAGCTCTTTCAAGGGAAAACCAACACCTACGTACGACACCGGTTGCGGTGTCATTGCAACATTTTATTTTTTATTTATTTGGAAGAGGATAAAAGGCATATATTTACAGCAGTAGGACACAGGGAAAGATATAGGGTAAGAAAATAGAGAGTACTTGTTCGTCATTGACAACTCAGAAGGCTTTAAGCATCCCACGATGCATTTGGTATTGTAGCCTGAAGGAAGCAGTCATTTGTTTTCATAAAAACAAACTGAAGAAGTTTCATCCAAGGATTCACATCATCAGCAATGTAATGGATTTCAAGCTCTGTGTTGAAATCACAAAGGACATCAACATGATGTATGAAATCGAGCTGTCAACACCCGTTCAACTGCTAAATTGGTGTCACAAGCCCCCGGGTCAACTTAGATTCCGTAGAATCTAGGAAATGTCTTTCACGCCATCTGGCAGAGCTTTCGATCGAAGTGTACTCGTGTCAAGACAGAATTTTTGTACACCTCAAATGGACATTTCTCAGAGGACATACCTCTCCCTGCTTATTTCTGCAGGTACTGGATAAGCGAAGCACATCCCCTCCTCCAATCGAGCTGTACATGAGCCCCAGCGTTTACTGCGAACGACGTAATCCTAAATGTTCTTGTCAAGTCTTGCCTGCCAACGATGCAATACAAACTATGTCGTTTTTAATGTTTTACTTCTCTCTTTTATCTTTTAACGTATAACATGTTTTACGTCTTACAACCACGTCAAAATAAAAAAACTCAACTTCATCAAAAAGGTGTCGATGTGCTGTCTCTTTTAGCGGTTTCCTATCTCCTGTTTCGATAAAAAAAAAATACTCTTTTCATTTTGTCAACCGCAGTACAACAATCATTTGCTCAGTGGTTTCCTCCACTGATACTGAGATAAACTGTCGAATTTAGCACAGTTGGAAGAGATTACCGCCAAGGAACAACATTTCCGAGAAAGGCTCTTCTATTCACAAATCGACAAACACAAAACAAGTTAGTTGTATTTGCCCTTCAGACTACTAAAAAGGCTGTTTAATTGTACAAGTGCATATTTAAAAGTGATTACGTGGGATTGTCTCTGAAGGCGTTGGACGGCATTGCTTGATGCCAAAAGTTCATGCATTCTATTTACCTTACCTCTTCCTGAGTTTCAGTGCATCCCTTTCAAATGATAAAAATAAAGCACTTCAACACTATGAACATTATACAAAAGGAATTCAGTAGAATCTCAACTTTCATTTTACAAAATCTCATTTCTAATGACAGCTACCTGCTCGTGCGGACAGCAACACCACATCGGAAGAATGTTTGATCACCTTTACAAGAGCTGGATGTATCATTTAACAACACGATTTAATTCTACTTCGAGCGTTAAATTTTGAACAGCAATGTCAAAAAAAATGTTACCAGTTTTTAAGTCCGCTCATTTTCACTTGACACTAAGCTGTAAGAATAAAAGATGGCAGAGCTTTTTAAGTACTGGTAGTCTTTCTCAAAAGAATAATGGAGTTTTGAGGTCGGACTTCATCTCCAAGTCAGTTGCTGTTTATACATTTTACAGGATATATATGTTCAAATGTTTTTGAAAATTTATCTAATGTGACATAGCACGTAGCTGTATTTAACGTATATGTCACCTATAGGCTATCCAGTTTAAAGGACCTCTTCTCCCTTTAACTAAGGACTAACTTTTCATTCATGTGAAGTTGGTCTAATGTAGTCTACAAGCGGGAACCTCATGCACGTACAAGTATGTCTATAAACTGCTTCTTACGTGCTTAGACAACGGTCGTGTAGACACTCAACTAAAACAATGGGTAATTACATAGAGGCGTGAACATCAAAAAGTGTTTATGTTGGGTAACATTCATGACTCATGTTTAATCAATACCGCATACAGTTTCAATCTTGCCTAGTAACTTTGGGACCCAATGTTTAATGCTACTTTAAAGGCAGTCGAGACATATGTAGAAATCAATCTACCGTATAAAGAAATACAAAGGATGTTACATTAGTGTGGCTCGCTAGGATGTTACACATTTAACATAATGCAATGCACCGCAGTAAAACAGATATCTCTACAGCAAGTCCTTAAGTTCCAAAGAACTATTGGGATATGATTTTAACCAATAAAAGAGAGAAAAGCTATGCTTCATTTCAAATTTCTAACCTGACAGGAACCTGACAAGAATATTTTTTTACGACAGCGTACTAACACCACCACATGTGAGATGCTCAGTCACAGTTAAACATTTGCTTTATTAAATGCATCTGATTCTTGATATTACTTTTCGTATCGTCGCGCAAACTCTGAGTTCACAAAAATACGGCGAAGATAAAAAAAAAAAAAATAGCTGAGACACACATACGGACACATACGGACACAACGACATCTGAAAATATCCCTTTTAAATGGGCAGTTATCTAGTTCAGGAAACAATTCAAGACATCAATTTCATCTTTGCAACACCCCGTTCGTCACCCATATCTATTGTGACGCCTGCGGGGAATTCGGTTGGGCCATTCTCATCTGTTTTTGTTTCCTTCACCGAAATATAAAACGAAAACTCCCCAAAAGTGCAAATAAAAAAAAAATGAAAAAAGAAACAGGTTACCGACACTACGTATATAGGGTGTAGTTCTGTTCCAGATCTTACACTAATAGCGTACGCTGATCGCTTCCGAGAGTGTTACACAGTAACTTAGCAACCCTGCATGTTCAAGTTGAGAATAGCAACAGTAGCACTTGTAATATAATGAACTTATCAGAGTCTAGACGACCGGGAGAAAATGCAACTTCTTGTTGCTGAATCCAGAAAAATGAAATATCAAAGTTTAAAAGAATATCCTCCCCATACCCCACATTTACACCCCCCCCCCATACAGAAAAAAAATTCATTCCCTTTTACGAATATTCGCTAAACTATGGATTTATGTATAGATAGGGCAGGTGGACTTACTGCAGGTTGACAGCACTGCAACACTGTAACAAAAAGGTTCATGGACTCCTTCACTTTTTTTGGGGGGGGGGGAGGGAACAATGTGTTCAGCCACGTGACCAGGATGATCGGCCTTCATAACAAAAAGTTCCAAATGCATGTGCCATGAATGTACATTAAACATAATAATAATATGAGTTAAAATTCCAAACTTGAAATAGGTAGCCCATGTGGACGGTGATTTTGACCCATATCACCATGGTTACCATTGACTCTTTGTGACTTACAGGACATTGACACAGACATTTGGGATCAGAACCGATTCGGGGATCTGTCGACAAGTCCAACACGACGGTTTGCTTTGCCCAGAGGATATAACTGATTGTTGCAACAGTCCCACGTACCCGTATGCATATCAAAACTAGCTGCAAACTTATGCAAGTTGCATCATTGAGCATTTTTGTTGCCGATAAACCAGTGCATGTGTGTGCAGTGTGAACTTCCACACGTGCCTAAGGGGGAGCTTCTGGTCAAAATGGCTTAAGCTCCATCTGGATATAAGTATACTTTCCTAACTTGAAAGCCTCTAACATTTATATATATTCTGAAAAAAGGGAGGCTAGGTAGGTGTGATACATAGGTCTGATGCAATGATTATAGGTAGGCTAGAAACTAACGAAACGGTAAAAAAAAAAATGCTTCTCTTTTCTGAGCAAAAACAAGGAGTATTTGAGTGTGAATTAATATTTCTCTCATTTTTTTCTTTCGAACGTATGTCCCTACTCTCAAGGAAAGACTTAAATTAAGACTTATTTTCAGCGAAAAGAAAAAATATTTCAGCTGCTGAGTCAGTACACAATCCTAACATTTGGAAGACTAACATTAAAACTCCAACTTCAAAAGTTGAGCCACAACTCTACCTATAAACGTTCCCCCACCCCCCACCTCCAAAGCCCCCCACCCAAAAGATTCCCTGCCATTCATTTTCACCTTTCACTTTGCTCAAGTGTCATGAACTGTCACAGTGGGTGGTGAGTCTTGGTGAATTGAAGGATCGTTGTAGATCCAACGCGATCAACGTAGATTAGGCCTTCACAAAATGAGCTGAGTACAGCGGCCAAGAAATACACACCACCAGTGAAGCTAGAAAATAACGTCGGATCCTACGCAATCACGATGGACTTTACATAATCATCAACTGCAGATCCTACAATGTTAACCTAAGTGGATCAGTCTCATCCACCAACACAACTCCAGATGGACACAACAGCATCAAGATCATCAACAAAGATACTCTGATGAACGTAAGTGACAGACCAAAAGTAGTACGGTGTCTCAACGTCTCAACAAAGAACTTTTTATCGTACTCAGTTTGCCTTAGGGACTTGGTTCGTTGAATAACCTGAAAGTGGATTGAGTTTGCAGTGACCGCAGATGAGTGCAATTCAGATTAGACATGGCCGACTAGAGTCACGTGAAGTTTAGTCTCACCGTCTTTTTTTTTTCTTCCACAAAGATTCTATTTGTTACGTAAGAAACGTCATATCTTGGTCAAAATGATTCAAAGTACACTATGTTTACATCCAATGCTTCATGCACAATGCGTCGGTGACTTCAATGCGGTTTCCGATCTGGGGCTCGAAAACCAACCGAACAATTTCCCCCTATTGTCGTTTCTGAGATCTAACGCTAGATAGATAACTGTATGCAGAGACAGAATATAGGAACAGAGAATACAGCCAAGCCATGTAAAGAAAGCAGCTTGTCGAAAACGATATTGATACTGCTAGTGTATTTACTACACTAGCCTATATAATTCGTGAGTCACAGTCTCTTCAACTGTTACATTGAATCGTGCAGCAAGTCGTCATACAGCAATTTCTCCAACACTTAAATATGGGAAAAGGCAATTACTTTAGTAACCTTTACTGTCACAAACAACCTTAAATCTGGACTAATCATCTGACTATGTAACTTCGTAAAATATGTCTGGTCAAGTAGTTTCTGATTTATAAACCGGGTCAGTACCTGCAAGAACCGCCGGAAGAAGTTACAATGCGGCAATCACTGCAAGCGACTAACAGAGACAAACAGACGACAATGCATGCAGTCGGCAACAGGCATAATGTATATGGCCAGTTCCCTGCCAATGGCACGAGAGAAAGTAACTAAGTACGGTGCAATTAGGTCAGAGAAGTAACAACTCGATGTCTGCAAAAAAAATACGCTTAAGCATAACCTGCAATCTGGTCAAAATCTGGCCTGAAGGACTGATGGGTGGAGAAAATGCCTTGGAGGTTTGCACTTCAACAGTTATGGCATTAGTTCTATATAGAACTGACTGTAGGCTACCTATAATGGCTACATTTTTCTCACCCCCATCAGTCCGGCATACTTTGCCTGCCTGGGCACAAATAAGAAAGTGTTACAGTCGGCAAAAGGTCATATTCGTGTAAGTGAAACCCGTTCACATTGACATGAAGGTAGTGTAAATTTGATGTTTCATTTCCTATTCAGTTTTGACCAACCTTGTATCTTTTCAGGTCGATGACCAATCCTTTCCTGGATTCCACCATTTTACTTACACGGTTATATACAGGATGAAGGAATAGTTTCCACAAACAGACAAATTGTCGGGAGTGATGGCAGTTGAGACGTGTGACGTCACAGGTATATCAATAACGACAGCTATCAGTGACACCAATCGAGAAATCCACGGAATAGCCCAGAATGCTAAATAATTTTGGTGTCCCACAGAAAAAATAAATAAAAAATTATCAAATACCAAACCAACTTGGCGCAATTAACAGTTACAAAATCAGCCAAAGACAAAACTACGACGTCGCGGGTCCCGGATTTCATTAAGACTTTAATTTCAAATGATACGGAACATAGTATCACAGACTTATTTGGAGCCATTTGTTTAAGGTCATTTTCACTGCAGTGACACCAAGTTTATGGAACATAAACAGATCAAGAACAGATATTAATAAAATATGGTTTCCTGCTAGACTGTCGCTATTTGTGTAATTGGGAACGTAGACATAACACTGAAGATCGTCGGAACAAAACATGTTCGGAGGGGGGGGGGGGGGGAGACTGAGACCCACAGTTCCCGTTTTCTCAAAGTAGCCTATACCTACGAAATGTTGAAGGTGCAAACCCACCAAAATGTCGGTGGCTATGTTAAAACGGAGAAAAACGTTCGGTGCAAAAGTGACAGGGAAATGCTCACGTGTTAGAACAGGGGGGTTCCCGTTGATCCCTACCCCCTCCTCCTCCCTGTAATATATGCACGAGTGCATACTGAGTGGAATGAGCTTGCGCAGACGCTGCATAGAGTGCACGAGACTCTCGATCACAGATTTGTAAATTAATGTACAGATTTGTTTACCTTGCGAGTAACACATGCGAGAAATTTATGCGTGTTATTAAAGGCTCTACAGAGAACCAGCAGAAAGCGTCCACAGTCTATATTGGCATAGGCCTATTGACAAACCTTGTATCACGTCGTTCTTCTATATCTAGTATGAGCAGGTTATTACCTCCTCGGTCTGTCATCTTGGTACCACTGAATTCTTCCCTTTATACCGCCACTGGTTTCAATACTGGAAGTGGTATACTACGTGCGGTATCTCGACTTTGCCAGGCCAAAACTAGTCCAAAATACTTATCTTTGTATTTCCGAAATCTAGATAACATACTAAGCAGTCATTAATTTGATGGAAGGGATACGCAAATTTGTGTGTTAGGTTATACCGTGCTTTACACTACAAAGCGTGTAGGCGTATTGCGGTTTTAATCACTACTATGCATTTTGTAAAGCGTATACTACAAATCGAAATGCAAAAACAGACACGAAATGAAAGCAAGGTAATGCTAACAACAGATCAGGGTCTCTTCAACAGAGACAATGAAGTTTTTATAGTTCCGTTCATAGAGCCAATTTCTCACGATATATGGGTGTTGCTAACGCTACATCACGTCGACACACAGCACGCACCACATTCAAGTATAACTTTGTTTTAGTCTTTCACCGTAAAATGAGCAGCTGGGCAATTATAAACAATGAAAAAGTAATTCGATTGGATGAAACAAAACGAAGAAAAAGGCCTATACACAAAACCTCACCAACATCTTAAAACAACAAATCGTGGCACCTTTGTCTATACTCCAATATCCCATCCATATACAGCCGTTATTCCTGGTCATGCATAACACGTCAATATTTGAAACTTCTCTCTTTTAATCATCTTTGTCGAAGAAAACTGATTTTTTCTTTTTTTTGGGGGGGGGGGGCGTTGGCGGGTACATATGATATGATAGCATTGTTGGTGGTGTAAAAGTAAGACCTATAATTTGAAAGATGCTTGTCACTTTAAGATGAGTAAATGTGTCTTAATTCACTATAATTAGATCGTGACAAGTAAATTGAAAGAAACAAGCAGGCGATATGGTCTTCTCTTCATTTGCAGAAAAGGCGATGTATGTCAACAGCATTTTGAGGAATAAACACATAATTAGGAATCATTTTTTTTCATCGGACCAGGTACGGCTTATACACAAGATGAATGGTGGGGGCTTAAATTAGCTGAAGCTCTGTAGATTAACCACAATGCTCTTCTCAAGCAAACGGCGTACTCCTCTCGAAACATGTGATCTTTTTTTCCACTTGAACTTATCATCGATTCAACTCCAAAACGGGGCATTTTGAGTCATGAATACAATTTGCGATATAAAGTATAGATGTGTGTGGTCATACATATTTCATCAACATCATTATAATGAACGAATGATAACAATCTCACATCAGCCACAAATCAAGTTTTAAGATCTGGCGTTGAAAAGATCAAATAAATATGACATTTTTGTTCTTAATATTTCGATAAATCACACGACCAATGACAGACATATATCAGCCGCATCGATTTATAATACGCGAAGGTATGTCTGTATGCCCGACAGTCGCACTTAGAGTCGTGCATGGTTCAAACACAAACATTTCGAAGGGGATTTAACTCAGGTAGATTTGACATGTCAAACAAATTTTGGAGAGGTTAAATTAGTCAACCCCAGTTGTGTCTCTTTATTAGACAAGGCACCCGCCTTTTTGTCTACGTCGTCTTCTTTCCCATTGTTTTCTCTCTCTCTCTCTTGCTCTTCAATGTCTTTCCCTAATCTTACATCTCAATCGCCCTCTTCCATGTCTCTCTTTTCACATCTTCAGGGTTACCGGCCTCTTCATGTCACCGATATATCTGTCACTTTCCCTTCCACCTATAGGCCTACTCCCATATCCCCGTCATTCCCTTCCCTTTCCCCTCCGCATTCCCCTTCGCTACACCTCCTTTCCTTTTCCTCCGCATATTCCGTCTCTTCCCCTCCAGCTACTCTCAAAACTGTGGCTTCTTCCCTCTGCTTTAATTTCTCTCTTCTCCATCTCATCATCATCACACTCATCTCTTCTATTCTCATCTCATCGCCTTTCCTAATCCACCTTTCACCTTTCTTCCACTCTCTTTCTTTCCCCTTTCCCTTCTCAAATCCCCCCCCCCTCTCCCCTTTCCTCTTTTCTTTCTCCTCTTTTCTCCCTAGCTTGTTTTTGTTTTTTTTTCTTCACGTTTCCTTCTATTTCTCTCCTTTTATTTTCTTAGGCTATACAGTATTACAAACGAAATGACTATTTCTGCTTTGCTATCCACGATAGAGGAGTTTACCTACCAAGTGTTATAGGTAGCTCTGTGAGGGGATAAATTCGCATTACCTTGAGACGCACCAGAGAAGAAGATAGTGAAATATGTGAACAACCTCCTCGATCCAAAAAAAAAAAAAAGAGTTAAAAAAAATCAGAGTTAACGATCGTTCCCGTGGTAACAATAACTACGGATATCATTCATCATCAAATGAAGGACCCTCTGTTTGAACTGTCATAAAATAAGTCCTTTTGAGTTTCTGCAGGGCTCGAACCAAACTTTGCTAACGAGATCTTGTACCGATGAAAAGTCATAAGACAATAGAAACCCCTGTTGAGTGCTAAAACCTGCTTTCCAGGTTCAGGTTCAAACAAAGAGCGGTTATTATGGAAATGAGGACGCGGCAGTGCAGGACGGAAGAAGTCGGTTCCCTTATAGGATAGGGGTCCCCCCTCGTAGATAGGGGTCCCTCTCCCGTGGTCGTCACATGTAAGATAATACGACCTGGCAACTCCTTGATGAGGATGATTCTTTACAGTACAGTTCAAGCATCGAGTAAATTATTTTCTACATGTATCAACATTTTCTCAAAGCTGATGTGGTCATTTTGTAGTCAAAATAAACTTACGCAATGCCTTTTGAAAAGACACTTATGTCTTTCGTCGGTTTGAACATTACACACGTTGAACAACATCCCAAACATTTCAGCATGGTCACTTATACTAATTCCCTAACTCTACCATAGTTCCCCGGTTAACGACCGATGCAGCTTCACACGGTTTAACGCTGTCCCAACAGTTGTTGTTGCGTTTTTTTTTTGTTTTGCATCAGAAAACTCTTTTTTTGAATTATTACAGCACACTTCGGGAACACACAGATAAAAGCAAAAAGGGAACCCGTCACCCAATACGTGTCACAACCGCTGAGACATTAACAAGGAAGACAAAGTTTTAACAACCAAAGCAAAATGAAACTATTTCCGTGAGGTTTCCACACCTTACCGTATTTTATTAATCTCCAAATGATCTATCAACATTGAAATGCAAAACGAATATCAGACACGTTTAACTTCAATCAACGAAACTGTTTACAACGATCAGAGGGCGTTTCCACCTGGCAACAGAAGAGTTTTCCACCTGGTATACAACATGCGAATTTTGCCTGGGTGAATTATTGTTGTATCTACATCAATTAATGTGATTAAATGTGACTAAATCATCCACATACGAACTTGATCGTTGTGACCTGTTTACAAGTTGAGAATACATGAGGTGAAAATTGAAGACTGAATGGAATTTGCATAATATCCCCAACAACGCGTATATCGTCCACATGTTTATATAATACGATGAGACAGTTCAGGAGTTTAATTGCAAAGACACGTGTTGTAAACAAGTTGAATGTTTTGTGTATCAGCACCAAATAAACACAGTCAAGGGTTGTTGTTTAGCTTGGAGTTCTCTCAAACATGTATAAGTAGTTTGATGGTTACTTTGTGTTTTAATTCGTTGATTCTCACGTGGACATGCGTATTGGTACCGTTTACTAAGGCCACTTCAGCTGGAGTTACACATTGCCGAGTGTAAACATTGATGACCAAACAGGGTGTAATGAAAGCATGTAATGACGTCACTAGTCATTCATTACGAACGGTTTTATGATCGTCTGAATGTGAACTAGTTACCTCATCAACAATCCATCACCGACGGCCATTAGACCCGTGGTCTTTATAGGGGAAGGGGTTTAACGTCTGAAGATCTGGCAATTATGTTTAAAATTATATATAAGATACAATATTACCTTACGGTCAAGCTAGATAAGACCCCCACAGTCTGCGCTTCATCTCCTCCTCCCCCCCCCCCCTCCTCCCTCCGTTACTCCTTCCACTTATTTATTCATTCCAGAGTTCAAATGTTTCTATGTTTCACGGTCGTCAGCTTTCACTTCATATGATAAAAGAGAAAGTTTTACAAAGTAGCGATGTCAATAGTTGATACAAAAAGCAGGTAACTGACTTCCGATTAACGTATATGACCTTGTAAACATGTAATTCCGTCTATTCTTCGAAGTATATAAGTGAAACAGTATCATATTGACAGTGTATCTACTTGTTAATCACTGTATTCTGAGTTCCTTTGTTGTTGCTGTTGTGAATATCCTGGATTTACTAGCATGTCCTGTTTACGAGAACAGCAAGTTGTTCAACCCACCTACTTTTATCAAAACAACGGCTAGGTTTTAATTTCCGACTTTCAGTGGGCCTCAATGAATAATTCACACGGGAGAAACAAGTGAACTTTTACTGCGACGAGAGAATAAATATAGATATGGTTTTCCCATGACCTGATGACAAGTATTTCAAAGAATAGAAAATTGTATACAAAGAAAATAGTCTTTGCTCGTGCATCGTCCCACCACCAACTCCAATCCCCACCTCCCACGGTACCCGTGCACACCCCCCACCCCCCCCCCCACCCCACCCCGGCCTTAAAGACCTTCGAATTACCACGCCAATCCAATCTGCTTGCAATAGCAGCTGTAAGTAGTTCGGACCAAAATTGCTTTGCTTCGACGTATGGTGGTTCATACGCTTAGACAGTCTTTGAAAGACTTTTTTCCTCCAGATGACAAATTTCTGGCTATGTCCCTGGCTAAGTGAAATATATACACAGATCGAAATAGCCTTAGAAAAAAATCACGCACCACTGCCACCATACATGGAAATGTAATTTCATGTAATTTGTCACTTGGGTGACTGTGGTAATACCAGCCGCCTACGCTACTTATAATAACAACAACAACAAATCAAAATAAAATTGCCATTTTTTTACTTACAATTGGCCTCTGAATATCTTTTCCTGACAAAGAGTTCATTAACAGATATTCAAAGACCGTTGCCTTTCTCTTCTACACAAAGTCTGGCAGGCTTAAGTTTAACAACCTGTCCATGTCTGTTTTTATAGGGCAAAATGTGTTTGTCCCTTCCGTTGATTGCCAGCAATCTACAGTAAGGCCCCGAACAGGGTCAGTATGTTCACGTTCCACTGTCTAACTGGCCAAAAGCGAGAGGTAATCTCAAATTGCTTGGCTTACAAAAAATATTAAATTATACAACACAGAAAAGTACACAAAACTGTGCAAACTCTTGTAGCCGGTATTGAGAAATGTGTACATCCCATCCATCCAAACATTCGTGCTAATATCCATCCAACCATATATCCATCCATATATACAAATTCATAGTGCGGACTTGTACCCCCCCCTCCCCCACACCCCTTCCCAACTTCAACACTTCAACGACGAGAAGGTATGCTCCAAAGTTGCTCCATGTTCGGAGCCGGAAAAGATAGCAGCTGTTACCAAGGGAGGCCATTGCTACTGCTCAACCTCCAAAAGTTGCAAAAGAAAGTCTTCACCCTAGAAAGAGTTGTATGAAATTAAAGCTGGTATCCCGTCTCATGGGGGCACAATATTTCAGGGGGGATCTGGAGCAGGGGGAGGGGGACAGGGCTCATCCCTTCCAAAAAACGTTGATTTTTTTTCAACTTCACTAAACAATACAAATTCCTATCCAATTAGAGCACTAGGCCTATGTCATATGTCGGTCATACTTTTTCACCAAGTAAGATGAAAAAATATAAGAGGAATTCCTGAACATAAATTCAGTTCAAATCATCTAGCATCAAATGTAGCACCATTTATCATCTTGTCTACCCTACGTTAGCAACAATTTTCCCTCCCCTTTCAACCCTCCCTCAGGGAGGTGTCAGCCATAGTCCTGCTGACCACCCCTCCCCCTCTGCTATAATTCTGGACTCCCCCCCCCCCCCCCCCCCGCTGTATTTCATAGTGACCTAATTGATTCTCCAGATTGTCGCTTGGTTCTGCAAGATTTCGTCTGCTCCTCAGATGTTCTGGGCACAGCCTGCTACACATACGCCTCTTCCTCTCTGGCGACCTCCAACAGAATACGTACGCCCCCGCTATCCGAGGTGGACAACGATTGAAGATAAAGCGATAAGGGTTTTCAGAGGTTTCTGACATTACTGGAATTGTATTAACTGCCCATTCCTGTTATTGTTTTTGTGAGTACACATGACTGACCAAACACGGGGATACTTCATTGTTTTACGTTGGAGTACTATTCACGAATGCAGAGACACCAGGTAAATATTGGATGATTGTACTGTAAGGTAATGTTACCAGGTCCCTGATGTTAAACAGTAACAAAGACCAGAAAACAATGGATTTTGGAATATTTCTACCCAATTTAACAGTATTCCGCTCATTTTCTTCCTTTTGCTCAAGTCAAAATACAGCAATTCCGTATAAAAAAGCGTTTTACCAAGCAGCAAAGTTGGTACCACATAAATGGTAACTCTTGTCAGATCTCTTATCCTACAGTGTACGCCTTTGATAACGTAAAATAATTATTTACTTTAACTGAGAAACATGAGCCATGTGGGAAACATTTTGTTTTCCATGTGACAGGGAATGTTGTCCCATTTATTTCAGGAAATCCTAGTCCTAGAAATCCTATCACTATTATCATGCAAATTTTGTTTATGAAAACCAACAGTTCGACATAGCTCAGAGGAATTGGCTTGCGTTGGATTTGAATATTTAACAATCTCCTCCCACAGGAGGAGTGCGTTAAATTATGCATATTCTCAGTTGTTAGATAGCCGTTGTGCAAGCCTTACGTCAGTAGAACATGGGTTCGCTTTCGTATGAATTTATCTACTGTCCAGCATTGAATGGAAAATCATGGGTATCATTCACGAATTTCAAAAATTAACATTCCATTGGCAGTGAAAACTTCAGTGGAAAAAAAAAATGTTTTTCTTTGAAATATGAATACGCACGTCTCAAAAGTCAAAACCTATGCCAACTACTCCAGTGCAGCCTGCAGGGTGCGTGCATGTGGTACTATGAAAAACTTGACTTTCAAATATATTTTGATTACAAATTAAAACGATTTGGTAACAAACTAAAGGACATGGTAGATACATTCATTCTTTGCTTGTAAGAAACTTAAAAACTGAAACAGAAGCGACTATTGCTTGATGGCACAAAAACTTCACACAAAATTGGTCGTCAATAAATCCACTTTATATAGTTACAGCTGTAGAACTGTGAGTATATAATGCAACAATATCTTCTACAATTGTAAGAGACACTTTAAAAATTTTCGGTTTCACATCTCGTAACCATATCGACTTTTATTTTGCGTATTTAGGGGGTCATTGCATCGTCTCTTTCTCGTACTACAGGGGTTTGTTCGTCCAAAATTGAGGTCATGGTTCAAAACATTGAACACCTGAGCACTATTAGGTCAAACTGGTATAAACAACCGTCTGAAACTGAAGTCATATGTAGGCCAGGGAACCTACACTTCAGACGAGTCCTTTCTTTTTTTGTATATCCTACACATATATATCATGTCTATGTTTATGAACCGGTAATAATTAATTACATGTACTACTCAATACATGCATTTGTTCAAAATCAGTAGTAAGAATATAGGCGATATTTTACATCTTCCGGGCAATCGTCAGAAAATGGGAAATTCGATTCTCGGTTCATCCTGTTTCCGCGACAGCCATAAACTGTATTGTCTGAGATATTATAATTACAACCAAGAAGACAAAACACAACTTAAAAATTTGTCAAACGACGGTGACAATTATTTTTCTTTCCCAAGGAGAGATCAAATTGCAATTTGAAATATTGATTGTATATATGTGAATCAAACGTCTGCCAAAATTCACGTACGAAACACTGACGTCATAGGGTCCTTCAATTTTATTTACGTATGCATGAAGCACGCACAAGAACCAAAGCAGACTTAAGTCGAGTTCTTGTATACATGGCCATGGATAACCTGCACGCAAACGGCAACACGCACAGAGGAAGGCAGTTTGGATCGCCAGTGATAAGGACACGTCCGCATGCAACTATGCTATCTATGTGTACTGTAAATTAGGGACATCTAAACATAATAATAAAGCTGTAGGAAATTAACGTTTAAGTATTGTAACAATGAGGAACAATTTCACTACTAGGCAACTGAATAGACTCCTTCTGTTAATCAATAACTTAAAGAGGACAAGCAATTTGATTAACATCCACGCATCCTTGTTGTTGAAGTTGCTAATGTACAAAAGTTTCGACGGACAGAATGTCTTGTTATTGCATGGCAGTTTCCTAAAACTATAGGTAACTGACTGAAAATCCTTTGTTACTTGACTGTTGCGAAAGTAAAGAATAAGTGGTTTTAAAGCAGGCCCGTATATACTGTTACTTGATATATAAATATATGAAGATCATGAAGCTTACACAAGGAGTAAATCAATGAGTATTTGCGTACACTTTATATGAACTTGTAAAGTACGATGCATGTCTACCTGTGTTCCCACGGCCTACTACTCCACAGGCCTAGAATTCCGCACAATATGTGTACCCAAGCAAGAACACACATTGGGGACTCTTTTCTTAGGGCCGCGGCTAAAGTGGCGCCCATAATAATCACTTCTTACACTCTATCTAGAATTGCAGGACAATTATCAAAGCAGAGAGCCACTCCCAATTGGCACAGAGGGTACCATAACCTTTTGCATAAATAGCCCTTTAAATCACCGGAAATAGCCTTCCCAGGCTCCATCGGCGCCCTTTCGATCTTGTGATGCCCTTCAAAAGTCGATAGTAGGGCGCTACACCCCCACCCCTCCGCGAGTCACGACGACACTGTATGCTGCATACACAAACTTACAAAGAGGGTTGACCCTGCACTTGTAAAGTTGCCAGTATTGCTAGCCCCACCCACCCCCCCCCCCCCTCACCTCCACATACACTGGCAATCTGAGTTATTCCTCATCCCCTGTATTTGAGTTTCATGTAACTCCCCGGATAACGCAACCAGCCATCACAGCTCAGTGCATATATTAGGCCTACTATGATGCCAATGCACTCTTCACTCTCCATTCTTCTGATCAAAACTAAAAAAAGTCAACTCAACGTCCAACAAAGGCCCTATAACCAAATAATTTAATAAGTCCATATAAACCGGATTTGTGTATTTTATCAATTACCAACGACGCTTACCATTGTAGACTGTTAGACTACACATTAACACAATACCGTTAATATTCGTCCATATATTGAACATCCGTTCACGAAATTTAAAACATCCTTCTGCAGTGTCTCACACATGTAACATAAATCGAACTTAACAAAAAACCATCAAACATTGGCTGTAATTACATCGAGTTTATTTATGTACGTTATACTGATACGATGGACTTGTCTGATGGACCTGCCTGAAATTACAGGCAACATTAGGCGCTCTACGTGGCAAATCATAATTGGTGGAATTAATTTGATCACTCTGAAATTTAAAAATTTTAAGGGAGAACATCGCACTCGAGGAGGAGTAACTGAGACAGCTTCGGTGCGAAATCTGTGCATGCGTCCATAGTACCACATCATTATGATAATTTCTGGTATTGTCTTGAGGACTGATGGAAAGATGGGGGAGAGGGAGGTGTTGGCGACTCAATTAGGTGAGAGATGTGTGTATCCTTACCACAGTAGGTTCACTGAATTAATCTACGATACTTCCTTATTCCTATGACCTCCAATAAAGTTTTTCTGAGAAAATTAAAAAAAAAGAACACCGCTTCTGTCAGCCAATGTTGTGATAGAATCCATCGCGCACTAATTACCCCCGTCACATTAACGCCCCCTCCCCCTTCCCATCACGCGCATCCTTCCACATTAAGTCCACCTCACCCCACCCCACAACCTGGTAGTGCTACTGGACAACTTGTTCAATTGAAAGACTTAAGGCAGCGATGTGAGAAATGTTTATCAACTTCTTTTCTTTGGTTGCATGCGCGTTGTAAAACCACTTTTTTGTTCCCTAAATTTGAAGGGCGCACTTATGACGTTATGTCATGTTGAATTTTGCAATCTTTAATTAAAAAAAATTTACATAGACCACGTACGGTCAGTCTACATTCAGAATTAGTGAAGACGTAAAATCAGACAGAGCTACCTCGCAAAATCGATCATGTAGAATTTCTTTCCCCTTACAAAGTTCTCATTGCAACAGCAGACATACGAAACGTAAAGTAAGCAATTAAGAAAGTGACTGGATTGTAGGAAGTTAACTAAGGCAAGAAGACCAGAAGTAAGCAAGAAAGTGCCTACACGCTTGATTGGGTGGATACCGATGGATGAAAAGAATATTCTTATGCCAGCATGACTGTCTCTCGGTCACACACAGAATTCTTTCATTCTGAGAAAGATGTACGAGTTAGGTAACTCCATATTTTTTTACTCGAACTATTTTAGTACACGAACACATACAGCCTTTCACACTACTACTGACGTTACTTATTGGTACTATACACGGACCGTATATCCTGCAAGGGCAGCGTAAATCTAGGTTATATTACACTATGTGTTCTAAATAGTATTAGAAACCAATAAAATGAACTTCGAAATGCTTCCACGAAAGAAACCTAACTAGACGATTTGAGTCAAATGTGGACATATTTCCGAATCGGAGAAAAACAAAAAGGGGGGGGGGGGGGAAGGGAACTCAAGATGCGTTACATTTACAACGTCGCTTATAAATGTTCTAAATCTTCATGTCTTATTCTCAAATTCATATAAAAAGTGAGAAAAGACCAGGTTTCCATATACAAAAGTAAAGATGTCAATAGCGTCACAATAGCCTTAGATTTTATACTTCAGGCCTACATTCGTGGTGATTGTATTGCTTGTTTGAACTTAATAATACTATAATGAGAAATCAAGTAGGCCTACCCTAGCCGCCTATCTCATCATCAATCAATGTAGCTCGCCTGTTGACAATCAATTCTTTGCTAACTTAAAGCTTTTTTATTTGTTATTCATTTGTGAATTCAAGAATCTTTTGTTCAGCAAATGTAAATGATATGTATCAAACACGAAAAAAAAAACTTATTTTACTCTATTTTATAATTATCTATGATTGCTACTTACCGGAAGTTAAATACAGTATTTTCTCCATCTCTGTCACAATTTTCTGTACTGTGTTTAATAACTTCAAGTAAATTCCCCAAATATTGCAGAAGTTCCAAGAGAAAAGAATCCCCCAATATCCTTAAACTATTTTATCTGATTGTTAAAGTCCGAATCAACGATTCTTTCGGTCTTCTATTTTCTCTTAGTAATCCGTACGGCGCATACCAATCTTTGTTTCGAAACAAATACTGCGGGGAAGACTGCAGCTATTCCATCGAACAAATTTCTTTTACAGTCACATATGATGAGAAGCTAGCAATAGACCTCGTTGAAAACTTATGCCGGCCGAGTTTTCACCTCTTTTTCACTCATTTCTTCTTTTATGTTTTTTCCCTGGGACAAAATGGATGTGCAATTTGCTGCTCGGTAAGTCAATTGTGGTTGTCAATGACAGTGGCAGGGCCTGTAAGTACCTGTAATTAGTCCCACTGGCGGAAAACATTAGCCCAGAGCTCACGGGTAAAGTCAACAAGCTGCGAGTTCCGGAGCAACTCTGTGGCGACGAAGTCACAAGCGATATAGATTGCCCAGAAGTTTCCGAGAGGTTTTGAAATTACCTACGGAGCACAATACACTCCATAATAATAAAGTAACTAAATCTGTTCAACACGTTCAACACTAAAAGAACAGTCAAACCAGAAAGGGCGCGGAGGCTAATTAGGCCGGCTGCTGATCGAAAGCCTCATTTTCTGTTATAGTGTCACTGTTTTGCAGTGTTCAATTCCGTTCATATGAATATCAGTTTTACATTTACAGAAATATGCAGTGATAGGAGAAGTCAAGGTTGCCTGCACTGAACCTTGAACTAGGAAACGAAACGTGGGGTGGGTTTGAGCGCGGGTTATCACTAGATCACATGATGACATCTCATATTGATAATACAATCAATTGATATATTGATACATCGGCGTCCACTGGATATTGTCTCTGTTCTGAATATTTTAAGGACGTAAAAAAGGATATTGATTCTGGAAGAAGGTAAAAAGGTGGGGGGGGGGGGTACAAGGAAATGTATGTCTTATTCTTTATCGACTGTGTCCACTATCTCAAGTCCTGTTGACCCCTAACTGACCTCATTTGCCCATCTGTAAGGATAAAGGCTCTGATACATGGACCTAAATCCAGTTTTCTGAAAGTTGTTTTCTCACCCGGTCCTACGTTGAAGCTATTCTTTGGAACAAGTGCGGAACAAACTAACTTGTTTATAATTCATGGAAAGGGACCAAAATACATTCCGTATTTCTACCACGTATGTAATAATTTTTATGCAAAATTAAACGTATCACTTCTTGCTTAGAAACTGAAGCATCATTCCGCTTCTCCGAAAGTTCAGACAATTGATAAAAGACAATAAACAAAGCAACCGCGAATGCGCAGTCATATGTATATACGGGTACCGGTACTGATATTCGCAAACAGGAACATACATACGAGTGACTAATAAGTTGTGTAAATGTTCTAACTTTGTACTTCATGAAATTTGAAAGATCGGAGTATTGAATTTTAGCTCCAAGACATAGGTCAAAGCTCTTACTTTCGTTTTTGTTTTTGTTATTATCATCATTTAACAAAGTGCTCCCTCTCAGTTTCGGATATCATGCAAGCTCATCTAGCTGAAAACAAAAGATCAGTCACATTCTGAAAAATATATTTTGTGACTTGTTAAACATTAAAAGATTACTCCAAAACTAATGACCAAATTACAATTGACATTTGTTAGTTAGATACAAGGAAACAAACTTGGAGAAGCTGAAAATTTATAAAGTGCCAATTAAAATGCCATATAATTGTAAGGATTTCATTAAGGAAACTTCAATCTTGCAATTATTCGGTTCCTGTATTTGCAGGAGACTGAATATTTTCTTTTTTTTCCTAACATTTGACAGTAAACTATGAAAAGACCCATTACGTTGATGTCAGTGTATGGTCGACATGAGTCAGAACTATAACAAAAGTCAGCTTTTAACTCAGTCAAGGAATTCTTCATTTTATTCCTATCTCTCCAAATGTTCCGTTCATGACAAGTGATTTGAGCCGGATCTTCCGGTACTGACGACCGATGTAAATCCGATGTCGTTCACATATCGTGACGAGGATGATACACTTTGCTTGTATACCATTTACATTAGGATGTAAGTGATTTTCAGGATATATTAGACCTTAGGCCATCGGCTCTTTTTAAAATCATCCCAACCTTCATTGAAATATAGCCCCTTTTTCTCACGATAGTACATGCTCGTTTTGAGTTCTTTCGTCAAATTCACATTTTTCTAAACCTGTTAAGTTTTCATACACGAAAGACAAAAGTGGTCAAACCATGTATCACACACAAAGGACAATTAATCAGTGAGTAAGTAATGATTCAACTTGATTTTTTTTTTTAAATTGGTGACAGTGGGAACACTTTTTCAGTCACATTAGCACTAAATCATATGCCGTCACAGCCAGGAGGCTCACACGTCAGGTCAGAAAATTCACAAATAAATTGAATCAGAAACGTGACTAATTATGCTCATCTGTGTGGTACAGTTTTCTTCTAAATTCTCACAAACTAGTCGATGTGCAACTCCATGTGCCACTGTGTTAAAGGTGCATTAGACCGAACATTGGAGGCGTTCTTCCTCGGTGAAATTGCTTAAAATTTGATGAAAACGTTTCACTCTATCTGTATGTACTATGTTTGTTACATTTAATAATCATATCAAAAAGCAGGGTTCGGTAGTGGTCTAAAGATTATATGTATATGATAGACAGGACTATTCCCAGAGGAAACTATATGACAACTTGCAGCTACAGCAAAAAAAAAAAAAAAAAAGCAATATCAAAACAACTGACGTCACTCCAGGAGGAAATCATAAGAAATTGTATACTGTGACGATACTTTGAGTAGTAGTTTGAGTGTACACGTGCTCAGGTCTATATACGCATGTCTGCAGCATTATGTGTACGGATAAAGTATAATTCCAACTGAAACTGTATACGGTTTTCATTTCACAGCTTTCTCTTAAACTTACAAAAAAATATCCCACTTTTATCCAGAGCTTCCTTTTATTCCGTCTGAGGGTGCAACCAACCGTAATGAATAAATCATTGAAGGTCATGACCGAAACGCAATGCATCACGGGAGTAACTTCCGCATCCTGTTTCCACCTTGAATCTATACCGCATCCCTAATATGGTTCTCAGCTAGATTAATGAAAACAAGTATGTCGGAAAGCAGAGCCGCATTGTCTGAACCCGTCACCGTGATCAGGTGCCTTAAAGAGCGAAATGTTACATTTCGCAGAAATGCGTCACATGTAATTGAATGCTAATCATGTTTACTTGATGAATGGTTGTGAACAACGAGGGTTCCTTATACGTAAACAGTAAACCGTGTGATGTTAATTTAAACTTTTTACCATCCATTGTATATCTTATATCCGATGCATACACAATTCTGATTCGTATTCATAGCGAAAACTAGCCCTGTTGTTTGGTAAGTAATAAAGTGATATATCAAATGTTAGCCTCAGTATCTCATCTTATATTTATCTAGTCTTTTAAAGTCTCTTTAAAATGTTGTTTATCTGTTAGAAAAATATATATGTATCCTAGCACAACTGCAATAAACCCTATTTCAACTGATTATGATAGGTATTTTCTGTGTCAGATATATCCACAAAACATAACGACGTGCAGGGGGTGGGGAACTCAACTTTTTTCGGTCATTTACCCTACATTATACCCAAAATATGTCGTGTTTGGTACAAAATTAAAGGAAATTCAAAATTAAATTCAAAAGTGATGGTTGTTTTTGTTATCTCATCACCTTGTAAAATGTTAGAACTGATTGAAGACATTATGATGGTAAACGAGCCATATTCAAGGTAAGCAGTGCTTGTATAAAAAAAAAATACCCTTAAAACTCATACTCAGTATGACACATTCACTGTTACAATAATTTTATGTAAATGTATAACATTCTTTTGATTGCAACATGAGTATGTCTCAATAATGCATTTTTTTTTTCAGAAAGCCAATGCTAAATTGCAGCTCAAAACTTACAGTACAATATCGGCCCTGCAATATATGGGCAATGGAAAATAAATACATGCTGCAATATTCTTCGGTTCTTCTTCATCCGTACCAAGTACTTCTGTTCCAGCAATATCTGATCCAGTGGAACATTGTCGACAGAACACGACCAGATGTATACACATGACATGACAGCTTTCATACAGCTACACGTCATGGTTCGGGATGGCCTTTCTCATTCATGTGTAGTTTTGACGGAGGGATTTCATGTGAAGCCATTTTCTGAAAATTTCGTCTTAAGTTGACTTTTTTGTGCATTTATAGGAAAAACGTCATTTCATTTTTCCAAAAATCTAGACTCCCCGCCCCCCCCTTTTCCACAGGAAACATCCTTTAGGAGTTGCTGCTCTCATCTAGGAAATATATCATAGTAATTGTATTTAGGACCATTCCCCTGACTAAGTTTGCCTAATTCCTGACTAAGTTCATTAGGTTCCATATGAGTGAGACTTACAGGTATCATGTTAAAATTAATGATTATTTCGATAATAAGAATGCGTATGGGGTTGCTTGACCAACAGTCTCTTGTTCATACTCTTGAAGTTAACGTGAATAGACCATGAGGTCATAAGTCATGGGGTTAAATAGCAATAATAGACGCACGTGGAAGGATTTAACAAGGGATCCCCCACCAATCCCTCCTCCTTTATTGACACAACATGTTAACACGGTCTCCACATGTTTCCTTCATGATAACGTTTACGATGCAGCTGTACCAAAAAAATAAATAAATAAATAAACTAATTGAAGTCAACTTCGAAGCAATTTCAATGTCTAGTGTACAATGTGACAGACGATTTTATTATCAGAGATATCAGCAATTAAAAGATGCTTTTATTTTTAACAAAACTATCCAACCATTAAAACATACAAGGCGGCATGGTTTGACGAGCCTTTGTAAGAGATAAATGTCCCATTTACGCTTCCTTACAATATTGAGGCAGGTTCTCATATTGCTGAGGCCAAAGTATACCTGTATAGAGTGAAATACAACATATCGTAGTGGAGTTTTAATCTTATCCATCTGTTGAATATTGGCCAATCAGTTCTGTAGTGTATTGTCTACCTAAAAGGATGAATGCAACAATTAAACAGTAACATTCGGCGGCCTTATCGGTGAAGAAAGTCCTTTCGTTCCCGACCCTTCTTCCGGCTTCTTTAGGTATCAAAAATTCTCTGATACGCTTCCTGATAAGCGGTAAGCTGATGCGTATGGTATGGACATCAGGTTTACAGGCTTCAGCATAAACAGATAATGATTACCTCTTAATAACTTAATACCTCTTAGTCGATTCTGTTTGAGTGCTTTGTCTCGTAAAAGTTCGTTGTATGTTCAGTATATTGTTACAAAGCCCCACCCATATGACTCTGAGATCGGACTGGATTAAAGAGCAACAAACCACGGCCCCAACGTTATCTTATGTTTTGCCTATTATGGAAGTAATAATCTTTTCTTGAAAACAAACAAAAAAACAATAAACCGTCAGTCACATGACAATTTACCGACCAATCACTGGACCAAGCTGTAAATAGTATCTGAGCTAGTAATGAGACACTAGAATGAAATGTACCCTCATTTCGGAATTTGTAAAATACCATCTTTTTGTGTCAGGAAGAGTCAAGATAACAGTACATATCATCCATAAATATCTGTTAATGTAACTTCTAAATTAGTCAAAGAGAATCACCATTTTACATATATATTCTATACAATCATATCCCCATATATAGCTTATGATATATAGGCTATCTGCAACTCAAGTTCCGTTCCAAAGCAGACCATAATTCAAGATATATTAAAAATATAATATAATTTGAAAAAAAAAAACTTTGCAACAGAAAGCTGTAGCACTCAAAAAATCGGACCGCATTATTCATTTTGCAATGCTGATAAATGGAAATTACCCCCCTGATTATGTACAAACGTACTGCAAATCTCGCAAAACCTATTAGAACTGGCCATTCCTCGCAATGTAATCTTAAGTTTAGTTGACAGTCATTAACAGTTCTAATGATATTCAACAAACCATCAAGCTTCCTCCGCTGATTAAATTTCACTTTAATAATTGCTTCAAATATTGACATTTTCATCAGAAATTTCCGACAGCTTACAATGATGTAAATGTGCCCACTTCAAATTCCAGCCGAATGACTTTTATAAAGGTCAATTATTTTGCTTCGTTGGTTCACTTCACAATTTTATATTGTTATAATTATTATTGCAACTATCTTGAGGATTTTACCAAACTTGGCAGGTAATATTTTACAAATATTTGTTTTTTAATCGATGAAAACAAGGATTTGTTACTAAAGGGTTGCTAGTTCCATAAGTATAGGAAGGACTCTTGTCTCGAGGAGGGGGGGGGGGGGTGGGCCTGTGGATTGTGATCGACGCCCTAGGGGTGAGATTTAAGTATCCTCCAAGTTGGGAAATACTGGAAGATTTAGAGGCCCTCAGATGCTGTTTAGTGCACTTTTTTCCATATATTTCTTGATTTATTTATCGGATGTTTATTATTTTGTTAGAGAAAAGTACCTCTGAAAAAAAAAGAACTGCCAAGATAATCATTTTTTCAATAACCACATATTTGGTAATAACACATCACACAGATATTAACCAAGTGTTGGGGGAGGATATATCTGACCTAAAATTTCTGTTCTATCAGTGGTGTAAACAAACTTTTGAATCGGAAAAAGAGGACAAAAGTTTAAAGTGCCAGTCGGGTGAAAGTAATGACTCCTTCTAAGTTGAGCGCCGCCATCACTAATTGGCCCAAATGTACAGAGAATTTTTTTTTTATGAAGTCACAAATTGCAGGAGGTATTCTTCAATTCCCAGTCTCTCTGGCCTCGAGGTTTCGTCCTTGAAAACTGGTAGGGGGGACAAAGCATATATCCGATCCCCACACTTTTCGTACTGGGGTATCTCCCCCTGCCCCGTACCAGGTTCATGCGTCCTAGGTTTGTATCTAATATTTGTGAAAATTGTTATCGATGTGTGTGGTTTGAGCAGGCTTGTTTTTGGATTCTGTCCATTTTAAGGCAATTGGAGTAATTGAAAGTTTGGGCCCTTGTTCTTCAGCCAACTATCCTAAGCCTAGGTCCGTTATTGCTCATATAACGTCAAACGGGTATAGTTGCCACGGTGAAGTAATGATTACTTTCTGTTTACAGCCTTCACCCATACACCTTCTTTCTCGCTCTATACGCTCGTCTGTCTCATACATTACCGTATGTCTTTAGTTACCATAATCCCCATAGCATGTTACTAACAAACTAAGGCAAGGAATATACAGGACTGAGTAATCCTCCTCTCCAACCACCACCTTCAACCCAGGCTTCCTCTACACTTCCGTCTCCCCCCCCCCTCCCCCCTCCCCCTCCTCTCTCTCTCTCTCTCTCTCTCTCTCTCTCTCTCTCTCATGTATCATGTACTTAGTGGACGCATCCAGTCCCTTTTGTCATAAACTAGGGCAAGGAGCACGCTTGAATTGAGTAAATGCATCACTGTAGAAACCAAATGATGGTGTCACCATACATAACGGGCCCACATCTTGCCATTAGCCATCATTACTGCATACAATGCAGGGAGGTTTTCCGTTCTATATACCTTGGTGATCTTCGCGACAATTAGGTTTACCTGAATGCGAGTTCTTAATAGTCATTCCCCAGACATCGAGTCTATTTTAAGTACCTTTAAACAGTTAAATGGCCTTCCTGAAAACTAAATAAGAAAACTTTTTTCAGCCGTTAATTCCTCGGGGTCGTCGACTTAGACACTTTATTTTTCCAATGATGACGTTTCTGTGATGTGGCTTTTATTGATGTTTCGTTAAAACATTTGTGGCGTCGTTATTTATTTGCATATAATAACAGCTAGTCTAAATTTGCCGCCCATAGCCTCAGAGGCATCCGCTAGTTTCCGACGTTTCTTTACACCTAGTGTCTGAGGCATTCGATAAGAACATGAAGTAGAAATCAGGAGTATGAACCAAAAATGTATTTGATAAATAAAAATGAGTTTGATGTTGCAGATTTTAAAACCTATAAGGTAAGTTTGATTGATAAAATAAAATGATTCTTGGGAATATCTGCGATTGAATAGAACTGAAAAAGAATAGAAATAATAACAACAATTTTTATAATAATTCCAATAATGATAAGCTCAATAACAATAGTCTTAATAATAGTAATCTTAACAACAATCTTTTCTTAATATCATAACGATAGTGGTCTTAATAATAATAATAATAACAATAATAGCATATAAAATTTTACAGACATGTTTCTCTTTGCTGTCTATTTATTAACTATGAACATAGACCATCGTACAGAACATCACTGATTAATTTTAATTTCTGTTACGTAAAAAGTTTTCACGTAATTTTTCAAACTGAGTGTTACAGCCTAGTCTGGCCGGGGACATCACTATGTTTCGACATCTTTATATGCTTCGACAGGCCTGTATTCCTACGTCTCTATGTTCCGATAACCCTATATTTCGACGTTTCAATATTATTCCGACATCTCTATGTTGCGACGTCTCTATATTCCGTCAAAAATTTACTTTCACACGGAAAATAATGTACTTGGGTGCCGAAAAGTACTTTCTCTCCTACAACAATTACATCTGCGCCGAAGTACACTTTTCATCGGCACCACAGCACTAATGTACATCTGGCGCTGAAGTACCCTTTTTGTTGGCGCCAATGTTAATTTGCACGGTGCCGAAGTACAATTTTTGGGCGGCGTCAAAGTACATTTTCTATCGACGCCAAAGCACACGTTGTTTCGGCGTCAAAGTACATTTTTAAGGCGTCAAAATACATTCTTCACCGGCGCCAAACTAAGTTTTTATCGGTTCCAAAGTACACTTCTATCGGCGCCATAATACATTTTTAGGGCGGCGCCAAAGTACACTCTTCATCGGCGCCAAAGCGGTAATGTACATTTGGCGCCGAAGTACACTTCTTATCGGCGCCAAAGTTAATCATTTGTCGAAGCATGGAGATGTCGGAACATAGAGAAGTCGGTATATAGAGTTGTCGGTATATAGAGATGTCGAAATATAGATACGTAAATGAAGTCTCTATATTCCGACGTCTCTATGTTCCGACAAAAAATTGTACTTTGGTGCCGATTTGTCGGAACATAGAGATGTCGGAACATAGAGATGTGGAAACGTATAGAGATGTAACTAGCACTCTTCAACATGGGCAACGCCATCGTTTGGAAGAGTATGCAGTCATCAATCTTAAAAAATAAAAAACAGTGGTTAACACTTAGAACGGATACGTACACTTAAAAACACTTAAAAGTAAAAAGTGTGAAATTCGCTGGAAAAAGAGTGCACCGAGGGACCACTCATAGTAAGAGTGAAATTAATACCAAGTGGAGTAAACCCCACCCGTCCCCCCCCCCCAAAAAAAAACAACTTCATTTCACACACGTGGAATGAAACATTGCTCGCAGTTTTGGAGTGAATTTTTCACTTTACTTCGGGTGAAATTCACTCTCACCGTGAGTGGAATCTCTCTAAATTGTTTTTGGATTGAAATGCAACCACTAGCAGGATTGTATTGTAAATGCGTTTTATTTTTTCAAAATTTTAAAGAATCTTGAAATTATTGCATTCTAACCGATATCTTCTATGGTAACTTAAAGTTTCTCGTCTATATCCTAGACGTGCGAAGATTTTATGGTTAGCAGTACACCATGTGTTTGGTGATTGTGATAGGCGAAGGCGGGTATAAATGAATCATACAAACCGACTAGACGATTAGGCTAATTGAGCGTCTACAATCTCCTTGGAGGTCTAATATCTAATTTAAGGAAACACTCAACAGTTGACATTTGATAAAGTGAATACAAGCTGTAGGCCTGTAGTGTAAGAGAATATGTATGACAATTGTACGGCTAAGGGATTTTCAAATTTTGAACCAAGTTTTCCGCTTTAAAGGTTGTGTACGAATTGACAAAGTTTGCATCGGTTGAAACTAAAGAGGAACCTCTTTAATCAAAGGAGTTTGATACGGTGGGTTAATTACCACCGTTTTCGATCAAAACGGAGATCCAACCGGCAAAATGAGGACGCGCAGTTGCCAGTTTGTGGTCGGTGGCTGTAGTGGCTACCTTATCTAAACAGATAAAACAGACTTATTGCAAGGAAGGGTGTTACCTGTTCACAGGTAATCCTAAACTTGCTGCACTTTGTCCTGCCCGTCCACATTAGTAAAATGAAAAACACACGTACAGAGAGACGTACAGACACCTACAGACAGTGAAAAACATCAGCAATGAGGCACTATAGCTGCCGATCCAAGGTCATATCACGCATAGTGTCCATACGCTCAATCGTCAAGTGCGGACCAAAGTGGTCTTAAAGTTTGTATTTTGTAGGTTAATCTTTTTGTTACGGATACACCTCGGCTTAACACAGTTAACATGTGGCCAACACTACAAACGCTCTACTGAACTCTTGTCAGTGAAATAATTTTCAACTTGATGTAAAGAGAGATGGTGAAACTTCTTGGAAAATTGTGTCACAAAATTTTGGGATGCAGATAGACCCAGTATTAAGGGGTGGCGATATTTGTCGAGGAAAGGTACAAACTGCGGATTGCACTAAAACAATATTTGCTCTGAGTTAGAGTGCCGTGTCCCTTGGTAGTCATTGACATTTCGTCGTGGATCATGTAGCTACTCGGATGGTTTATTACCTAAGAGAAAATAATTGCTTTTTATGTTTATACGTCAGGAAACCCCACCTTTGAAGGGGAAGGAGGATTGTTGAGACTGAAACAAACTCTAGCTAGCTATAAGAATATACAGGAATGAATTTGAATTGTTTAACCTTGAGCAATATTATTTGAATGTGACCTGGGATTTTCAGTTCCGTGTCCCTACGAGTTGGTTGTTATGTCCCTATAATTATGTCTTTACTTATTATGGAAACTCTATGTATTACACAAGATAATTCATTCAAATGAATTGTCTTTTATAAGCCAAGTGGCCCTCTAAAGCACCCATTGACTTCCATAAATTGGTCTCCTAATTTTGTTCATCACTACAAGTGGCATACTTATTGGACTTGTGTTTGACAGTCAGACACAACTGGAAGTTGCTAGAACTTTCGCTAAACTGACTCAGCGACACTTGACCAATAGAGTGGAATGTGAGAACAATCTTGCTGTATGGACTGTGAAACATACGTTTTTTTTTTTGGACAGTCAAAAAGCAGGGACCATTTCTTGAAGAATCAAGACATAAGTATTGTTATGTTTATCAGATACATGTGTCTTACTGCTGACCGAATGAATAGACAAGGGACTGCATCACTCGGTAAAGATGGCAATAAACCACTGATTTAGAATTATTTGCCTTTCTCACTCAAAAATAGATGATAAAATGAGAGAGTAAAACACCGGACGGTACTTATCTGACGGTAGTTCGTTGTCAATCAAAACTGTAAGAGCTAAATTCATTAAAACCGAATGACTTTGTTAATAAATATGCTTTATAGGGTTTATTTATTTGACGCATTAAACACATTCATCCAGTGTTATGTAATTAAACATTCCAAAACGCACTCCTTGAAGTGGGGAAACCGTTAATGCCAAAGCTACCAACAAGTCGCCCAGTGATGAGTGGCTCAGTATCCAAACATTACCATGTGTACGGGGGGGGGGTGTACATGGGGGCAGGGGAGCTGCTACAGTGGGCAACATTCATATTTTTTTCTTCAAGTGAACATTTGAGTCTCACAGACACCGCCGTACCGCGATATACGGAAGCCGAGAAGTGGGATTCGTTGGAGTAATCGATATGGATATTTCTCCATTCCATTTTTGAAAGGACAAAACCAAAATAGGTCTAAGAAAGATAGATTACAACCTGAATATTTTGTGACATCCTCCAAATAAATGGGCGTGCTCAGTTATTAAACTGTAAAGCCGAAGTCGGACGGGCGCCATCACTCAACGATTTCTCCGTATCATTTTAAAGGGAAATAAGGCGTTTGTTCTAGAGAAAACAATCAAATTTTGAAATCAATTTTTGTGAACGTAGAATGATAAATCATTCAAAATAAGGAAGGATGAAAGCTTCTTTTCAAGAAATAAAAATTTCTCACAGATAGACTGATTCATTTATTTGTTGCTCAACAATAATTTGTTCACCCAAACTTTTCAAAATTCAAATGATAGTCCTACATCGTCCGTTACTCATCACATGCATAATGTGTTGAGGAGATGAAGCTATTGCAGATGTTTATTGATGAGACTGAATGATTTAACAACAATTAAAGCTATTTTCTTTGTATGCCATGCTGGTATATTCTAAACTCCCTATTTCCCTTTAAAGTTGGTTGGCACGATCGATTTATCACCGCACACAACGCTATCTACTATAGGCCTACATTGGCTTTACTTACGAATGTTTGGTTTATTTGGACGATATCACGACACGTTAAAGCTGTAATAAATTCATATCTTGGAGTACCCCCTTACTTAGTTTGGTTTTCCCCTGCCATAGTTTTCCCCAACAGGGTTCATATCGCAGTTTCTCCAACCCACCGCACTTCTCGGCTTCCGTAGAAACCGCTTGACGTCACATGTAAATATACACTCCAGAAGATGAACATGGTGCTGTTTTAAAACATTCTCACACATGTTCATCGGATACTGAACATAGATGGTACAGCGGAAATATTTGAATGAAATTGTTAACCGTTACCATTTGAATCCTTCCGACGTGAAGCAGGTCGGACGTTCCATCCGAGAATCTTTCACATGATGTCACATAGCGTTTTAGACGTGAAACACTTGGTTTCTTGACGAGGGGTCTGATGGTAATAGTCCCAGAAATTACCATAATCGCTACGATATGCAGTAAAACGGTTGCTCTAATGAGTCACGGCTTTGGGATACTTAATTGAACAACATGTACCTCTGTGTATTAAGACGCAATGCCACGCTCTCGCTAAATATTCCTTAAAGCTGGAATATGAGTTGTACTGGCAATTGCATTGTCATCTATCTTTGTTCTTCGTCGGTGTTTCCGGGAAGGGGAAGAAGGGGGAAACATTACCTGTCACAAAATCTGAAAGAGATCTATGCATTCATCTTTTCGATGTTTGAATATGAAAAATTTCTGGACATTTTTGTTGGCCCTACAAAATTCAGACTCTCCACGAAAGCTATAGCGGTCAATAACTGTTACTTGAAATCACACGGACCAACGGAAATGGATATGAATATTCATGTAGGCAAAAAGGGGCTTAAACAATTGTTTCTGTAGTGACTAGTAACATATTGGACTCTCTGAGGTAAAACATGACAAATTTTCAACCATATGCGGAGAGGGATGTGAGCGTCATATTGCAGAGTCTACGACCGGAGTAATTTTACGGGGACCACGTCACGTGGCAGTATCAGATATTGATCTTTCTATAGCAAGCTAAATAGTTGGGCCTGATGCAACAAATAAATATTGAAATCTGCTACCATCACTGAGCATGGAGCATGAACCTACAAATAGTTCCAATGTTATATAAGCCTGTCATTCAGCTCAATATCCAGGATGATAACCGGCTGAATCATAAATCTAAGATTCTTTGCCCTTGAGGCAGGCATCTTTGTGCCGTGATGAAGAAACTGACGGGGTCAAGCCTGAATGATGGGGGGAGGGGGGGGGGGGGGTATGCATATAACACTTCGGTTCACACTTTTAGGGGCATATAGATTATATAATGGATACTTAATATTGCTATGATTCTGTATTTTAAAGGAAAGATAGGCAGTTGTGGAGAAAACTTAAATACTAAAAAAAAAAGGAAATACTAAATTTACAGCCTTCCATGCATGTGCATACTTAGCCGCCACACATGCATACTCGGTACGAAGACAATGAACAAAAAAATACTCAAACAGATAAATGCATGGCAAGAATTGTTTTCAACTGACAGGAGGCAAGCGCTTAAGTACAAGTTTGTAACAATTTTACGGGAAAATTCAAACTTAAACGGTATTTTCTTTTGATGTCACATGTAAATATACACTCCAGAAGATGAACATGGTGCTGTTTTAAAACATTCTCACACATGTTCATCGGATACTGAACATAGATGATACAGCGGAAATATTTGAATGAAAATGAACAAAAAAATACTCAAACAGATAAATGCATGGCAAGAATTGTTTTCAACTAACAGAAGGCAAGCTCTTAAGTACAGGTTTGTAACATTTTTACCGGAAAATTCGAACTTAAACCGTGTTTTCTTTTGACTGTTAGAATTTTATCAGAATTTCTGCCACCCGAGCACTTAAGCACTCGAAATCTTCGCAGAAGTTCATGCATTTTTATAGCTCATTATGAGTGATGGGGCACAAAATGCATTAGGCGCATGGGAAGACATTTCACAGGCAGGGGGAGGACTGGGGGATGTTTGCTCTGAAAATTTTGCAAATTGCCCTGATTTTCCCTTTTACCACTGATAGCACTCACTCAGGACGACTGGACGAGGGGGGTGGATGATGCTACAAGTTAAAACAAGAAAGAACAAGTGTGTGCCCTGACCATCCCGTATAATAAACATTTACATTTTCTGCTAGTCGTATTCGTCGTGTATCATAAGCATTTTGCCCTGTTGGCAAACGTCTCTGCCCTCCTCATTGTCCACTGTGCAGCCCCCCCCCCCTGCCTTGAAAATACAAGCGTCAGTGCCCTGAAATAAGCATTTCCCCTTGTCCTGGGAGGACTGCACCCCCCCCCCCTCCCATCGACCGACTCCTGCGCCTATGACAAAATGAACACCTTTTGGCTACCGTAAATGTAACGTTTTTTTTTCCCACATCATGTGGAATTTTAAACCGTATAAACCCCCAAACGTAAAACTGCTCTGCATTATACGTACTCTATTCAATAGTGCTATAGCTACGCACTCATTTCTACAGTGTGAGCAAGGAGGCGTTATTAGCCCCTCCCTGGTGTCAGCGGTTTCAGCCCGCGGGACCATGTCATTCGTTTTCTCTTCTTTCTTTTCCCGCCATTAGAAATCTAAAGGTCAACCAAACAAACTCTACTACTGTGGAAGTAGTGAAGCTTGCATCTTGTAGTTTGAACTTTCCATAGCATTCCTCATCCCCGAATCTGCAGATACACTCCCCGAGGGTACAGCTTGTGGTTGACTTAGGCTCTGCATATCAATATATTGCGTTTTTGTCCATAATTTTGGTGGCGAACACTTCGTGTTTTAAGTCTGAGATCTGTTTAAGTGATTAACATTTTAAGGTGTAACGACAGAACCACCTACGAGGCTGAGTCACGTCTTTTCACAGACGCTGAAAAATTTGAGCAATTTGTAACATTTTCCTAGCAGTACATGATTCGAGCCTGAGGAAAAATGACCTTCGACCCAAAGTACATATTTTTTAATAAAGTATCCACTGTGGATGGCTATGTAAACCCTGTTACATCATGTTGTGTGGTTTTTAAATATATTTTGGTAAAGGGCTGATAATACTAGGTAACATGAACTGAGCAGTATGCTTGTGAATTAATTAGTATACCAGGCCAACTTCAGATAGTTTATATCGATATCAAGTCATCTTCAAGATATTCCTTCCTCTCATGTTATCATTTTCCTCCCCGAGTCTCCCCGCTATCTTTCCATCAATCTCCGTTTGCTGTCACAGTCATTCAGTCGCAATTTCATCAAAATTTGGTATCACTGAGTGAGTGTTGATCGTCCATAAGGCTATTTAAATTGGATGCAAATGTCTAGAATGATAAGACAAACTTTTTTCTCAAGATTGTTTTCACTCTCTCTCTCTCTTTGCATTCTTACTATTAATTACCCCATTGATTATACATGAGAGACCTTGCTAGTGTCATTCGACGGGCTGCGGACAGTTCGAGACAATCATGGCGTATGCCACTCAGATTATGAAGTATCGATATATTACACCGTTCCTTTTAGTATTTTCTAACCACAATGGCCAAATGACTTACCTGTTTTAGTGTCGTTACCTCTGACGAGAGAAGGGTGAAAAGTTCTCTTGTCTACATAAAAATGTGGTGAGTTAACGTAAAGCAAGCTATTGCTAGTTGAGAGTAGGCTACAGGTCCCATGGGTAAATTCAAGTAATCCGCCCGGAAGTTTAAACTAGCAGTTTTTACAATTACTGCAGGAGCTCCCCCCCCCCCCCCCCCCCCCGGCCATCAAAAGCTGTACTAAAAGAAACCGTTCTATGTGAACTAAGTCGAGGATAAACCATTTTCTATGTTTTCAATTCAAAGGGCTCCTCACATTCTGAACTTACTGGTGGAATCACAACCTTCCAACTGTTACCAAGTGAAACATTTTACAATGTTCTAAAGATACCTCTATTGTTTGACAAACCACCTAGTAAAACCACAAAATATTTTATTATCTGAAAAAAAAGAAAAGAATGAATGAGTGACTGAGTGAGTGAAAAGAATGAAGCCATTCTTAATGCCTGGTGGAGTAAGGCTGAAGTTACACCAGCATTTTATATGGTCACTTCCTGCATCTGCAAGGTGATTCATGAGCAGTGTTGTTTTTGGGGGTTTTTTTTGCTCCCCCCCCCCGTGAGTGTGACGTGATGCATTTGCAGTGTCGTAATATCACGTTGTAGATTCAGTTAATTTTCAAGTTTAGTGATTTATTCTTTGTAGTATTCTTCTGAAGTTCTTCCGAACTCTTTACATATTTACATGGATAGCTCGTTAGACATATCCTTGATGATTTTTCGATTTTAAACCAGAATGCAAGAATACTGAGGTTTAGATGAATTCATTCGGTCTATACAACATTTAGAATAATATTTACCACAGAAAATCCTAATAGCTACAGTATAGGATTTCGATGAATATTTACCAGAAATGGCCCTTGTAGGCTAAATGTTCTGCACTACTGTTGTATGGTAAACACAAGTAATACTGTAGCGGTATAGTGGTATCCTGAGCTACATGTTGGTGACACCAGATGGCCTCTCACCTCATGTAAAATCAAAAGCCCTCATCTACTCAATAAGGATATTTAACATACCAAGTATAATAACTACGGTACTGTATCTATGCTTTCTATCTTGAGGTGTTCGGATGTGATGGTCGGATGATTTTCAGTTTTTAAACTCTGGCACAGTGACTGGATAACCAAAAATAACAGGATTTGAGTACATAATAACACATCATAACAGCATCAACAAACCCAAATATGAAATGTATCCAAGTTTCATATCTTACCAGTGTTATATAACCGTTTGACCTCCCAGGTAATATTAAGCCCAGGTAACACATGAGCCCCATATATTTGAATCCATATTGGGCCCATATGATTTTACACCCAAGATCTGTAAGCGGCCCACATAGGCCAGTCCAGATAACCATATGTCCCGTATGACGTAGTTATTATGTCCATATGGGGCGATTGCCCACGTCAAGGTGGACCCCAGAACTATGAGTCGTAGGGGTAATCTGGGCTGACCTACATGGGCCCCTTACAGATCTTAGGTGCAAAGACATATGGGCCCCATATGTTCGTCGATATGGGACCCTTATGGATCCCATATCGACGAACTCTCTGTGTCGTTACCCTCGGGCACCTATCGGGGACATGAACTTTTCCTTACATAAGCGGGGATATCCCCACTTTGCAGATGATGTCCCCAGTTACTGGTATTAAACTCGTATTAATCCCCGATTCACGCCAGAAGCAGGAATGTGTGTATATATTTGACACACATACACCTCTATACACAGGTATAGATCCATAAAATATTAATTGGGAAAAGGTTAGATTTACCTTTACAGTTGAGGGCGCATATCTGTTACCCCAATTTAAATTACTGTATGTTAAAATATCCAGAAACATGGATATCCCTGTTTTTCGGCGTAACCTTGAAGGGTTGCAAGCTTGAAGTTGTGTGTGTCCCGGTTCAGCGCCCTAAAAAACCCAAGGCGTCACATACACACACATACACACGACATCACTATCCCAATGATTTCTTTTGCCTCTGGCAATGAATACAAAATAAGAGGAATTCCTGGAGATACATTCAATTCCAATATACCATCAAATGTACCACCATTTTGCATCTAGCCCACGCTAAGTTAGCAAAAATTTTGCAAAGGCTTTGACCCCTCCTCCAGGACGGCGATCGGCCATCATCCTGCTGGACCCCGACCCCCCCCACCCCACCCCCACTTCTGCCAATTCCTAGATCCGCCACTGGGTAGAAGGTCAAGCCTCAAGTGGCGGCCATCACCGTTCCCGCGGTAGCTAAATTGTGGAGAGACTTCCTAAGCGGAGGGCCACCATTAATCACAATTGGCTCGGAGCATAAAGGGATGAAATGCCCCTTTGGTCGCCTTCCCATGCACCACAGGCGCCCTTTCTTTCTTGCAGCGTGCCCGTAAAAACCTCTGCGAGGGGGGGGAGGGGGAGGGGGGCTGGGGGTGTTGGGTAGGTTCATTCCCAGGAACGTCGAATCTGTAAGCATGTATGACGTCATGTGAGGATTGGCTGTTTTCTAATCCAGAAATATCACTCGAGCATTTTCACTGTCAAATGGGTTACCATTATGCCAATATTTAATTACAAAACCAGAATGCACAAATTTATTGTGGTTTCGATGATATCATTATGAGGGTTATTTCCCATTTGACATATGATGACTGATGTCATGTCTCAAGATGCGCAACTGCATACAACTGATATATGTCCGAGAGCTTCATGTCTTGAGATGTCAAGATACGGCCCCTTGTTGCCCAAAATGGGACTTCACCAAATGTAATATGTATTCGTGGTCTATGTAGCGCATGCCAAATATGCGAACAGTGCAAACTTTCCTTTTTCATATATGTTTACAGGGTATTCACTATTTGACCTTTGTTAAACCCAAGTGACTTTTGATCTCCATCAAAACCAATAGGGTTTTTGTACTCAATGTTATCCACCTACACCCCAAAATTTGAAGGTGTTGAGGGATGATTGGTGCTGAGGGCATGGATTGCAATGATGGTGATGGTAAATGATATCGACCGTATGATGGTCAAGGGTAGCCACAGCATGTTGGTAATGGATTATTGTTACCGTCACAGTATTTTCGATAGGATACTTATTCTGTCGGATTTACACAAAGCACATCTGAGATTGGCCAATCCCTGACCTTTCATGAACGATGAATTGATTGGTGCTAACATTCTGTGACATCATTCTTGGAACTAATCATCTTTGTGAATACACAGACATAACCCTTCCATACTGATTGGTATTTATGTAAGTCGTCACCATTTCAGCAAAACTTTTTTCTTGCACATAATAAATGGTCATTTCAACAGTATGTGATGTGCTTCATATAGCACACAGACAAAGAAGTGGGAATGATGAAGTATAAGACAAAGTAGGAAACAAAGAATTATCAAACAACAAAAATAACAAGAGGCAAAATAATTCCTTTTTTTTTTTATGGTGGGCAGATGTGTAATACTCTGTCATTCTTTGTCATCAATATACCACATACATACGCCAATTAAACATTCTGTAGAAAAGACAATTGCTTATTGTTGGCTCACTGCCCCCTTTCCATACCTCCTGGTTTCATTTCTTAGATCTGAACAGTTGTAAAACCTACACTCATCTGAAATAATGCACGCTTACAGACAGCAGCAAAATAATTCCCTCTCTTTCTCTCTCTCTTTCCACTTTCTATATTTCTGCAGCACATTGTACTTTTACCACAATGCCATTAAACAAGTTTTCTGGATTACGAACACACAATAGTTAGTAGTTACCATACACCTCTATTACTGAATGGGAATACCAAAAGCACCTGCAGCACCGAAGATTCACCAACACTCTTCCCAGTTCTAACCGCTAATGGAAACATTTATACTTCCATTACTGTAAGTAGTCCTGCAAATTGAAGCGAAAAAGCACCTGGTACTTTTCTCAATCTCACGCAGAGATCTCTTGTTTGGAGTATTTCATGAGGCAATAACCACCACTTTCAATACTATTTCAAAAGACCGCACTTAAACTATGTTGGTCGCTATGTGCACATATTAGACAGCACTCAACCAGATAACATTTTCTTAATAAAGTACACCTCTTTGGTTAGTTGAAACTGGTCATAAATACTTCCTTCCCCTTTCTTTAACGAATGAGTGTGCATGACCTCATAAGATACTCCAAAGACTCAGTTTAATCAAGCAACCTTAAGTGGCTCTTTTTGTCTTGTGATTGAAGGATCACCGTCAATGGACGTTGAAACAACACCTCGACTTTCATCAACTACAGCTGCTACAAATCACATCAAAAATTATCAGTGGTGTTGACAAATAAAAAGACAATTTAACACGCATCCTGCAAACACAAGTCAGCTGAAAGAAATTCAGATCAATCAAAGTGATTCTGTTTTGTTGAGTTCTCTGAGCTTTTGCAAAAAGACTCACAGAACAACTTCATGGTGACGCTCGAAAGATCCCATTTTTAAGAACACCAAAGAATGAAGCTGCGAAGGTAGTGGAAAACACCTGGAGGGTGGAGGAGCCTGGGATGGGAGGGGCGGGGGAAAGAGATGAGGACAGGGTACATGCTCCCCTGAAAATAATAAACACAATGACTAAGAAAACAATGAGTAAAACGCTGCCACACGAAACACCAAAAATAAATTTGGGTTTTTTTCAATGTTGATTTGTTGTCATAGATACGTCGGCAATATATGTCTTTCTGTTGTGTCTTGCAGCTTATCCAACTGCTTCCGAGGGCCATCAGGCCTTCAGGTCCAGACCGATTCCAAGTTTGTGTCCCCCTTGGTTTAAGTTCTTGCCATCGATGAGAGACGAGAGAGTGAGCTTCACACCTACAGAAGAGACAGAAAAGACGAAGTACACATCAGCGAGGACGGCACAGATGAGAATAGTCTACACTCGCACTGGCATTTGGCGGAATCCACTAACGGGTGATAAATACCCCAAGTTACGACCACCTTGAAATGACTAAAACAATTCAGCTTCTTCTTTGTGGTTAACTGTATGAACTTTTAATTACCAAATCTCATTCAGATGCCAAAATTTTGGGGTTACTGGTTTGGAAGCTTGGAAACAGATGTTTATTTTATTGCTCAAACTTTAGCACCCTGAATGACTACAAATGCATTTTGAAGTGCTAAATTTGTTAAAGGTCATGTGACATGAAAATGAAATTTTGGAGTATTGACTGCTCTGAGAATTGAAAATGTTAAAAACAGCCACAGATCCCATCAAAATTCATTCAAGATTGACAAATTTCGAGGCAAATTAGCTTCTCACAGCTGTATCATGAATAAACATTGGTTGAGTATGCAAATTTGTGACATCAAGAGATGGACTCCTATGACATGTATTATGTTAATCCTTTGTTTATGTAATCTTTATTTCAGGGACATTTGAGAATTTTAAATGCCCAGAGGATTTTATTTTGGAAGCATGTATTTTCTTTTTCGACAGTATCGATATCTCTTACCATAGTTGAAGTCAACAATTAAGAGGCGATATATATATATACTTAACAAAAGATATACTGACACTAGGCAATGTTCCGTGTCATCTGTTTCGCATTTTTATCAACTTTGGTCGTCTCCTATCAAATCAATCACTGTGTTATCGGTTCACACCATCTTGTGCATTAACCACCAATGAAAACCACTCAATGTACTCGGCCAAAAACAACAAACTGCATACCATCATCTCATTTACTAGGTGGATAGTTCAATGCCACAGGACCTGTAACCATAACAGGACAATGGTGACATGCTCAAAGAGTGCCAATGGTCGTTTGTACCACCATTTTCTTTTCCCCATTTTCTTTTTGGAAAGAGCCACAAAAAGTCAGTTTTTGAGAAGTAAAGCAGGTACTTCCTTTACCTCTCATTTTCAATAGATGTTCTCAATATGTTTGATGAAAAGATCCAGAACTGAGTCTAAAACTTTTGAAAAAAGCTGAAGTAATAGACCAACAAAGGTGGCAATATTTTCATAAGACACCAGCTCTTAAACTGACTGCACAGATAACTGCACGCGATATGGTTTCCCTCGAGTGACAGAATGTCAACGACGGTCAGGAAAAGAGAGAAAAGCAATCCAACACACAGATATACAAATTAGAAAATAATGCATTGGTAAGATGAATTTGTAGCAAGGAAGCAGTAAAGATAATGGGCCACTAACCGTCTCTCAGTGAATGACTGTAGCCGAGTCCCAACTGGCTGGTGTTACTGATTTTAGCACTGAAAGAGGAGTCTTTGTCTACTGTGTACTTGGCGCCAACTGCGAATCGTGTGGCGTTTGAACCGGAGGTCCATCCTAGGTTGAAGGCCGTCTCTAGGTTGTCGCTGACCTTCTGGTAGACGGATCCACAGAAGTCGGACCCATCGTTTCTGTAACAAAGAGGAGGTTGGAAGAGGAGGTCATATGCAAGGAGATTGGAGGATTACTTGCAAAGTTTGAGAAAAAAGATTTTTGCAAAGTTTGAAAAAAAAACCAGAAAGTCAAATGACTTAGTGATTCCTTGCCGATATCTACTTTTTTCAGACACACACAATCACTTACCAACAAAAGCAAGTCAGTGGAGAAGGGAAGGGACCATGTCAAAATGAAAAACACCAGAAAGCCAAAAGGGCTTTGTGAATCCTTGCAACATGGTTACATTATAACAAACATGAATTATCCACATGACAAGTTTGAGAGCAGTTTGACCTCTCATGACCTCAAATAACCTTTGATCTCCACCCAAAAACAATAAGAATCATCTACTGAATATGACCAACCAGCACACCACGTATGACAACAGTCACAGTTACACTTCTAGCGATAATGTGTTTACAAGGTTTTTACAGTTTGACCTTTGGTGACCTCAAACAACCTTTGACCTCCACCAAAAACAATAGGGATCATCTACACAATATGACCAACCCACACATTAAGTATGACATCAGTCACAGTTATGCTTCTGGAGATATTGTATTTACAAGGTTTTTACAGTTTGACCTATAGTGACCTCAAATGACCTTTGACCTCGACCAAAAACAATAGGGATCACCTACTTAATATGACCAACCCACACACCTTGTATGACATCAGTCACAGTTACCATTCTAGAGATATTGTGTTTACAAGGTTTTCACATTTTGACCTCTGGTGACCTCAAATGACCTTTGACCTCCACCAAAAACAATAGGGATCACCTACGCACTATGATCAACCCACACACCAAGTATGAGATCATTCATGGTTACCCTTCTTGAGATATTGTGTTTACAAGCAGCATCACACATACACACACACATACACACACACACACGACATCACCATCGCATAGATTCCTTCGGCCTTCGGCAAGGAATCAAAAATTGAGAGACATTCTCCTATTATTCACAATCATGATGATGTAAACCATAACATCCACTTGATGGTGCGAGATCGAAAGATTCAACATAATGTGAAATTTATGATTAAATTTGACTGAGCCAAGATGAAGGATGTCAAGAGGTAAGACGCTTACACAGAATACAAGCTACCGTGACTATATAAAGGCTCCAGGTAGTAACAAAAGGGTGTCATAAGAAGGGGTGTTAAGAATTCTACAATAATTTGTAAAATTCCTGATAAAAAAGAAAATACAGTGTCTATTCTATTCTTTTGAATACAACTGTCTGGTCCCCATTTAGTTAAAGTATGGACTTTAACAAAAACCTGGGGGAGTGAAATTGTCATGAAGAGGGAAGAGCATTTATCAGAGTGAAACGTAGAGGTAAGGACATCAACAATAGAGCTAGCAGAAACATTCTTTGCGGCAGGATACAAATGTAAATGAGATTTCCTTGAAATGAGATGGGGCTCTTTCACTTAAATTTTTACTCTTTCCTCAGAAATTCACAACTTCCCTTTATGCAATGTAGAAAAGTGATCAAGGGAAAGGGTGGGGGAGTGCTTTTGATAAGAATCACTTCAATGTCCAATTATATTTTTCATTTTTTCGTAACTTCCCATCAGTCATACTTCACAAGCTATCCCTCCTTACATTCGACTATCTACCTCTACTTCATTACACTACCCCCTCCTTTACTCGACTTGGCCTCAACCCCCAAATATTTCCATGGCATTATCTACCTCTGCTCCCTAACACTAACCCCTTGTTTTCACTTGCATCTCTCCCACTCTGAGAATTCTTTACCAAATTTAACCTGGTGACTTCTCAAATTACCTCTAAGTAAATTTTGTTTCCCTAGTACAAGAGATTCCGACTTGACGGGTCTAACCATCCCTCCTCTCTCGTGGCATTATTCCTGCCTTTTACCTTTATTCAAAACATGTTCCTCTAAGTACAACGCCGTTGCTACTTACACTGCGGCATGAAGCTGGAAGTCGTCGGTTTTGTAGCCAAGGGCAAAGTTGTTTTTGGTAAGTTTGGACTTGGATGAATCGAAAGCGAACTGGTAGCCTGCTAACCAACCTTCATAACTGAAAGAGAAGATGAAACAATAATTGAAAAAACAAAATTCAACTTATGTTTATCACTCTTGAACCCACAAGAGTCAGCTGGTGATTGGTTGACCATAGCTACTCATTTCAGATCAACATTAAATGGTTTACAAGCCACTATGAACACAAGAGGCCATTCACTGAAAAAAAAATGTTTGAAACCATGGATTGCAACTTTCTGTTAAGCTATTTCTTGTCATTTCACCTACACATTCATGTGATAAATAAACACATTCTCCATGATTTTTCAACTGCCTACCTTTTCCACCCTGTTATGCCTTGTGCATGCAAAGTGTTCATTTTAAGTAATGTGTTTTCGTTTGTTCCTGAAATCAGAGCTATGTAATTTCTGACTCTTACAGGTCAGCTACTAGTCAGTGACTACCTGGTGATGATGATGAAAATGCAAACCTATTGCCAACACTGGCATTTTTTAAGTACCTTGAGTACCTTTCTTCTTTACAATCGGTGTGGGGGTGTCTTACTGTGTAATACCACATATAAAATCACCACCAGTAAAATCACGGGCGGATAAATACAGTAGAAACATAGACCAACAGTCTTTGATCATCTGCTTAGATGACTCAAAACAATGGTGGTACTGTGTCCATTGTGCATAAACATTGTCGACATGTTGTGAATACTGTTCACATTTTCTCCGGGCTGGGGGGTTCAATGAAAATGTGGTTATTTACCAAAACAAATTTCCTTTCGTCTGCATCATCAAAATCTCCCACTGTTTGAATGGAAAGGTTAATCAACTTTGGACCTGTGGATTAACTGAAGGATAATGCACTGTCAGGGGTTAATACTATTGCCGTACGCACTAGCGCTGCATCACCTGTATTAACTTGAGATTAGTCCTTTTTCTTCAGTCAATGCACGGTCCGGTGTGGATTAACCTTTCATTACGCTCCAAATGGTAGCAGTGAAAGACTATACTAATATCAATGTTATAGACAAAGAAATGTTGTTCCCTTTATGTTGGAACCAGACAGTAATTTTAGCAATAGGTAATAAATATCAGGTCGGTAACTGGGTGACCTGTGAAACACCTATTATAAATTGTCTGATACTGTGCTAGGTGCCTCTGACAAAGGATAAATAAGTTGCACAGTGTAATAGCATACAAGTCAATTAATGCAGTGGTAATGCTTGCCAGGGGGGTATATACTGTTTTTGTGATCATTCCATGGGAAGAGTATCATCCACTACAATGACAGCTGTAACTGACTTTTTTTTTACCAGTGGCGTTAATCAATCCTAACTTTTGCTCCTGACACCTCCAGCGTTACGTACATGGATCCAATGAACAGATACGCACAAAACTCACCCCACAACAGCAGCCCCGTTGACCGTTGGTCCGGCGAATTCAAAGTCCACATCTGCATTGACGTTGATGTAGTCCCTCTTGTAGCCGGTCTTGATTTGGCCGGTCTTCTTTCTGCATATTGAAACAAATGATACAACCAAATCATATCATTTTTTTTTCCAGTCGTTATCGCTTTCTATTCTCTAAATCCTCTACTCATGTCAACCATGTCCACTTAGAAATTGTAATTGTTGAAACAAACATCAACTGGTGAGGTAACTCTCTCATTTGCATTGGGTGGCACTCGACAATGAGAAGGAGTTTTGACAAAGGATTACCAGTGGGACTATGCAGCAGGCACACCCTCATGGATACCAAATTACTTTAAAACATATGAAGAATCCTTGATCAAGGTATGTACCAGAAGAGAGAAGAAGTGCAAGAAACTTTTCATACTTTTTTTTCTGTACAGATGTTGCATCCTGCAAAGTGTCAAAGAAGAATCTTATGCTAAGAGTCAATGGTTCCACAAAACAGCTACCTAAGTTGACAGAGTTTAACCAAAGTTTTCTTAACCGGTGCCAATTATGAAATATGTTTGTTGCTAAAAATTTCACTGTAAATTTCACTGTCAAATCAGGCTCTCCTGATAATCTGCTAAATTTGTACAAGTAGAGCCCATTTCCAAAAAGATGGCGGAGAGAAAATTCTCTATCACAACTATGTATGATAATGGTAATGTCACATTTTTATCATTCAAGTAATTTTTGTGTGTGTATTTTCCTCACTAACACTCTTACAATCTGAAGAGTACAGTAGCTGTGTTTCAAATTAGCAGAGCTGTACGGCCATACCAGTAACTGAGTGAACCTTACCTGAGTTGCTGGTAGACCTATCAAAATTTCCACACACCAACTTCATGCGATATCTTATGCACAAACAGAACTTCGAGTACACTGCTGGGGTAGTTCAATGAAGGTAAAGGGACATTAAAGTAACATGGATCTCTCAACATTCAAAACATTCAAAGGAAACCTTCTCTTGAAGAATCCCAAGTCAAACTTAAATTCCATTTTGAAGAAGAGACATACAGCATGTTTGGAAAGACATGACTTCTGCACACAAATAAACATACATCAAATAGCTACACTTGGTGCACATACGGTATAGCCAAGCTCCTGGCAAGGTTACTGGATTGTCAGCTGACTGAATGCTGAGTCTGTCGATCATGAGTACCAGCAAATAAGGAGATCCAACAGAAGGGTAGGGATGCATTCAACAATAATCATAGCTTGGGAAGACCATATGAAAAATTACTTGAACTGGTAGCTATTGTTAGTCTTATCAAAGTGTTTTCTTTCTTTCTTTTTTGGCACACTTGAAGGCAACCACAGACTGTGTGTGGCCACCAAACACCATCCTTGATATTCTTTACATGTCTCTTTCCATTTAAAATTAATGCCAATCAGATAAAACAACCTCTTTGGCTTTCCTTATGGTCCAAACCAACTGGAACCTTCCAACACCAGAGGACAGCTCTTCACCAAGTATAATTTGCAGTTCTGAACACATGAAAATTGCTGTATTGCATCAATAATATAGAATGTGTAATCACATGACACCAACTGGAAGTCAAGCCAATTATTCCCCCTTGATCACCTATGTGGAAACTGTTGGAAATTAACATGTGAAAATGCACCTTATCAAAATTTTATGACAAAGGCAAGAGGACTACGCAAACAAATTTAACCCAAATAACATTTTATTTGTTCTTTTCAAGCATATGGGGTAAAAGTTGTGACAAAAAGAGGTCTTACCCCGTGTTTGGGGCAAAGCTGGTGTCAAAGGTCAGTTTCAGGCCATTTGCGATTTGATCTTCTATGCTCACTTCAGCACACAGGGTGTTATTTGTATTCCACTTTTCTTTGAATGAGAGACCTAAAAGGGGTAAAAAGCAAGAACAGAATGTAAAATATATCTCAGCATCATAGATAGGGGATTAACACAATTCTCCTCTACCGAGAAATACGACGAAACATCTACGACAAAAGATGCTTCCTAAGGCTTTCTCTCGATCTGCAAATATGGAATTTAAGTCTACTCTTCAGTTTAAGGAGTGAAAGTTACAGATCCTTAAGACTTCAAAAGACCCCCAAAATGGCTTTTTTATTTATGATTTATTGATGAATTAATCTTCCCTAAAACAAAACAACCGATATTTTGAGAACTGAGAATCCAGCTAAGAGCACTCAGTGGATATTAACAAGAGGAGGACACCAGGCTGGAGTGACTCAAGGTGTCTACAGAGTGATTCTCAAAGATGTAGTCCATCAGTGTTATAATCTTGAACAAATCAGTCGCAACAACTTCAATTTGCCATCATACAGAAGGTTCTGCAGTGACTGTCACTTTTCCCATGGATACGCCTTATTGGATGGAGAACAAAACAATGTGCCTGCATAGGTGCGCACCACACCGCACCGCACCGTACGAGATGTATTGCTGCTTATTACCAACATGTCTACCACTTTCTTCACTAGTGAAGGAAATAGGTGAAACGTCAGCCCGGACTTCTTGCCTCTCTGATTCGTACAGCCTATGGATACGCAGTTAAGGGCCATTTGCCTCCTAAGACCCGTTACACGATGAAAAATACGAAAACATCGTGATAACCACCACGCAGTATTAGTGAAACAGAAAGGCCCGGTTACCCCGTACTGGATGGTAAAACTAGTTATCTGAAAAAGTGATTCCATCCAGTATGTCAACCTAACTACAGTTGCTAATTATGATATGCCTGCAAAACGTGGATTCTTGAATCTCAGTTCCAAGGATAACCCGGAACTAAGCTTCCCTTCCCAGTGTCAGTGAAATATATGCTGTGAACTGCAATCCTGCGGCCGACATTGAAAAGGGGATGTGGGTCACCCAAGAGTTTTGTACAAGCTTGTGGCACCAAGACAACAGATGGGAACCATTCACATGTAGCTACATTTGACCGAAAGTAACAACAAGACCTCTATTCTCCTCTCCCCAAAAATACTCATTGTTAACAAATTTAGCAATCAATGAGCGCTTGTAAAAGATAACCAACTCGACGTTAACAATAAAACTGCATTCAACAGCGATCTAAATGCACAACAGATTATATGTTGAACACATTCATATGGCTGTTTGATAGCTTACCATAATCCTTCCATGCATATTTTGTTTCTAAGCTGCCATCTACTTTGCCGGAATCATTACTTGAAGATCCGCTCAGAGTGAATTCCTAACAATGAGAAGTTGAGAACACAAGAAACATTGGTGAGTGATTTAAGACAGAGAATCTGTTAGTCAACATTTTAATTTCTAAACTAATAGATATCTTTTCCGGAAATGAACTTAGCAGCCACAGTCTCCAAGTTTTCCAAGATTGGGAAAGGAACAATGTCACTTCCATTTCCAAGACTTTTCAAAGACTTCACATGGTTTCTGTGAATCTCAAGATTTTCCCAGGCCTTTAAATAAATTTCCCATTTTTATGTCTTTTCCACGATTTCCATGACTGCAGCCTGACTACTCTTTAAATGTTCTGTGTGCAATAACTGATGAACTCACATTTTCTTGCCTTTGGTATTATGTTAAAGGGAAATAGGGCATTTGTTTTACAGGAAACAACCATATTTTTAAAACCATTATTTGTGGACCTAGAATGAAAATTAATCAAAATAAGGAAGGACGATAGCCTTCTTTTCAAGAAATAAGTGTCTCACGGATAGAAATTCAGTTATTTGTTGCTCAACAATAATTTGTTCACCTAAACTTTTCAAAATTCAAATGATGCACCTTCTGTTACTCATCACATGCATAATGATTTTAGGAAATGAAGCTTTTGCGGGTTGTTTATTGGTGAGACTGAATGGTTTAACAATGATTAAAGCTACTTTCTTTGTATGCCCTGTTGGTGCATTCTAAACGCCCTATTTCCCTTTAATAATGTGGGCATGGGGGTCACAATACCACTGAATCCAATCATCATTGTACGGCAATGTCAACTGCTTGAAGCCTTTGTTTTGACGAAGCTAACCCCCACATACAGGCAGTATGCACCAGACTACCACCTACTGTAACAAATTTTTGATGCATAACTTACCACACCGGCGCTTGTTTTGGTAGCAATGTCAAGTTTAGAAAATCCAAAACCTGTGGATTGTGGAAAACGAAAACAGCAAAATAATCAAAAGATGTAGTTCCTTGTACAAAGCAAAAGTCCCTTTATTTTGATATTCCCAGACAGGACTGGACATCAATTTTCAGTCACATTACCTGTGTGCAATTAGTGGAAACTAAACGAATAGGACCAATGAGAAAACAAAGGAACAAAAACAACAACAGCAATTGCTACTTTGGCGTGGGATCAAGAGGTTTGCATTACTGAAGGCCCTATATATGGAGTCCAGTCTATCAATAGGTCTATTGTGCACTCTACTGAGACCAATTAAATCGACATTCGGCTAAGGTCCGTCCAGTATTGCACCGGTCCGTCCAGTATTGCACTCCATATCAATAACATTGATTTTGATTTTGCTCATAACGATATGTAGTTAACATCGAGTAACAAAAACTACATAGTATGTACCACACGCTGATATATATAAAAATTTAGAACAAGTCCTGAATTATTCTGGACTAGTGCCACTATTTTGGATGAAAGCTTTTTCAAAATACTGTATAGCATATGCAATTGTGTGTGCGCATATCCGATCAGCCTTTTGGTCTTACGGTGAAGTTTGGTGCACTAGACTTAAGTAATAAACATAGCACTAGAGAGGTATGTTTTGGCTGTGAAATAACTGTTTTCATTCCAAGAGGACAAGTATTGTGAAAAAATGAAAACAAATCCACCACCAATGGCAGTAAAAAATAAGTATTCTAGAGAGAAATGTTATCTTTTCATTGCCTTCAAAGGCTAGGCCCTACACTATTCTAAGGCTAATAATTAACTAGGCTAAGAATGTTTACTGAGCTAGCACATGACATAGTTGGCTAGGCCTGAAAAACATGGGGGGAGGTTATTAAAGGACATTAATTGGAGTAAATAGGGAAGTTGCTGTTTATTAAAGGCACCCTTTGACAATGTTTGCTGGTCCATACAGGGTGATTACTACATATGCACATATTTTGTGAAATTTCGCAGGAAAACCTATATTATCAATGCTACCGATATTTTACTATCGATATACATTCGATATCTACTTTTTTCAATACTGACAGACCTTATCTTCAGCTTAACAATTTTTTTATTGTACTTATCTGTGTGTATTATTCATTACCATAGTTAAAAGTACAATTCTTTTATATACAGCATTCTGTTCCTAAGAGAAATGACCATGTTTTGCAAAGAGGGCACTCAATGTTTAGACTTGGCAAGGAGAGGGGAAATGAAATACGAAGTGGGTGCAGAGGTTGGTTAAAATACCTTGGCATAAAACCTGTTTATCAAAAACAGACTTAACTGACGTAACGACAGTTCTCAGATTCATCTTGCATGTTCCTCAATTCCATTTGAGGGCTATATAGGATGCTGTGAAATTAACCATTTCCTTTGAAGCTACAGAGGAAGTTGCAACACTACTCTAGGACACAATCAGATCACATTTAAACCCTTACACATTTGCATTGTGACAACTTTAACAAAGAAGAGACTCCACAGCAGCTGTTTCTTTCTTTTTTTTTTTTGGTTCTGTCTCAAATGGTTTGCTTCTCGGTCACAGAGTGGAAGAATGGTTTTGCAACCACAAACGGAAAAGCTAATACTTCCGGTGGCTAACCCCATCGGTGAATGACAATTACTTTCATAGCTAGTAAGGCGTTTTCTTGGGCATAAGAGCAGGTTTAATATCACAGGAAGAAACAGATTTATAAATGAAGAATAAAAGACATTTCAAATTTACTGAAATGCAAAGAAAAAAAAAGATGTATTTAAAGCATTAATTAACAAAATCAATACTTACAATAACCTTTGCTGAAGAGGTCCCTTGCTGCTTTCCCTAGATCTGAATAGCTTGGTGGAATTGCCATTTTGTCGGATGAGAATGAAGGAGTGGAGAAAAGTGCTTAGTTCTAGTAGGAAAATGAAAAAAAAAAAAAAGATAACACTGCATTTTTAAGAAAGCAAGATCCTGCTTCTAGAATGCAGGTTTTCACCCAGGGACACAAATTCCTCCAACTACTTGCATCAGAGGACACAACTTTTCTTATAGCTAAATTACAAATCGTTCTAACAAACCACATACTTCTTCCCCACCCCTCCCATTCTCCCCAGGAATTCCAAAAAATACATAATTAAGTCAAAAAATTCTTATGTTTGTTTTCCTCAAAATTTATAATCAAGAACAGATACAGAATCTTCCCCATCATAAAACAAAGTAATCCAGTTACATAGAAAAATCTACCCAAATACGCTATAAGCAGTGGTACAAGAAAGTCTGTATTTAGTCAATTTTCCCCTCTCCTATGGAATCAAATTTCATTCATCCTATTGGCTAATACTCCGGACTTTTTGAAACACTTTTCTTTCAGTACCTAAGCAACACAAATTTCAGCAGCAGTACTCAGTCCTACCTTTGTGTCAACTCTGCGTAAGTGTAGGGAGTAGTTGTTTACACAGGCTGCAACAAGTTTGTACACAAAACGAGTAACGCTAGGCCTTATTCTCACTTTTGTCATTGCTACCAAGCCTACCATATTCTCTCACTAAGGACTTTCTAATATGATTATGAAAGAACATGCTGTTGTTAAGCATCCTAGCTCTCATCTCATAGTCTAATTTTGGTAGGTTTGGTGGTCTTGTGACCCCAGAGGGGCATATTTTGCACGTTAATTCAAACTTTTTCGGAGTCAAATGTGAAGTGGGGTCTGGTTCACAGGCACTGCTGTATTTTTAAACACAGTAACATTACAGTGAAAGCTAAGTATGTCATACAAACTGAATGCATGTATCAACCTAGTCCAAAGCAGCTCATCAGAAAAGTTGACCTCTTTCTTGATCTTCACACAGTACACTGCCTTTTACATACTACTTTTAAAGTATACTGTCTTTACATAATACTTTCAAAGTACACTGTCCTTTACATAACACTTTCAAAGTATACTTTCTTCTACTATGTATACTGCCTTTTAAATAATAGTTTCTTTTCCACACTGCACAAGTTCTTTTTAACACTTTGCTAGAAAAGACATTTCATCTTTACGTCTAATATTTTTTTTTACTTTTGAAAACATTCATACATTTGTCTGATGATTTGTTCCATACTTCATAATGCGGTGATTATTGAAAGTGTTTTGGTGTGTCTAAACATGCAAACAAGATCAAATGTGGAAAGTAGAACGTGTGAATAATATTGGTGAGTCATAGCCATTACGAGATTCCCTAGTTTCTACAGGTGGCCCAAAACATCTACTCATAACTAGGCTATGGATCTGTCCAACAGAGATTCATTAAATCATACATATATTGGCATATACAGCGCACACATATTTGTTCACAGTGAACCAGGTCTGCATACATCTCATGCAATTCAGCTGGCCAATGCCTGCTTTTACACCAAGCATCCGAGGAACAATCCATGATAAACGTGACTGCCCTACATGCAAAGAGATGTGCTTACCTAGGAGCAACCTAGTCTAAGAAGTCTCAAGTTATTGCTTTTTCTTACAAGTACAACCTCATATGTCAAACAGAAAATGTCTTAGGTCTTCTTTCCTGTACCAGGACAAAGGCTACCTTGGCCATAACACCTAAACTTGGCCCACCCATCACCTGAAAACTAATTGGGAAGTTCAATGTTTATTTAACATTATTATTCATAAAATGTGGTGACTAACATTAATTAATTGTACTTTACGTATGTGCTCTTTTCAGTAGTCATTAACCCAAGATTCCTCACTGTGTTGTACTGCCACATTCCTACCGAAGTGCGGCAACAACAAAGTAGCCTGGCCTATATACAATTATGGCACGATAAGAAACAAATGCCAAAGTGTCACTGCAAAGTTTACTTGAATTTATTTTTGGCACTTTATTGTCATGATATTCATTAAGGGATTGATGATTATACAGAGACAAGTGACCTAGAAAGTGGTTCCAAATGATTTGCTCCATCAGATTTCAGGCTAGGCTAATTTCTTGCTTCAAGCAAGCCATCATCGTACTATTAATTCAGCTGATCAGCGAGGGTTATTGGAACATTCTTGAACATGAAATAAGGAAAAGTTAAAAATAAGGAAGAAATCACTCCCTTAAAATAGTCAAGCCAAGAGTTGAAACTTCATTACGCCAAAAGTTCTTTACACAACGGTCCTATTGACTCATGGGATTCATTGCCAGAGCATGTTGTAAGTGCTCCTTCTATTGAGTTTTAAAGGTAGACTGGATAAGCACTGGAAAAACAGACCGGGAGTGTTCGATTATACTGACACTCACTAACTTATGGTAGACCCTTGTTTCAAGTGATGTGACTATAACCTTTCATGAGCGATGAAATGGCCAATGGCCAACAACATCGAAACTGATGATGATGCTCAGTTTGCTTGAAACAGTTTGGGGTCATCTGCGATCTGTCCTATTCTAAATATTACAAATTATTAGATCTAATTAGGCCTATGTTCAGTGTACAAACTATACTGTGTGCACAACGATTGGATGGCCTCTGAAGCGTGATTGCAAATGTGATCTAGGCCTAACCTTGCAAATTTTAGTTGTACGACTATTACTAGTACTAAGTTACCCTAGTTGTTTGTCGCACTGCAGGTCTGTTCAACTTCAAGCGTGCCTCGCTAGGCTAGACTCGCACAGGATAACTTTTCAAATTTCACTCCAGTCCTAGCGTTACAACTTACACTGTAGTGAGAGCATGCATATCACCGATACCTTCTTCTGGGATAATTTAGTGGTGGCATGTGGCCATGATGGTTGGCTATAGAAGCACACTTAGCCTAGGCCCCCTAGCCTACACGGATAGCCTACACCGCTCACACAAGTCACATGGTGGAAGGCCTAGTGCCAGTGGTGTAGTGCCAGTACTAAGTAGCGCTCAGTAAATGAACATGCTTGCAGTTGCACTGACATTCGTACCGTAGGCTATACTTAGGCTAGGAAACTGTTGAGCAAGACAAGTGTGTTCGGAACAATAAACAGCCTAACCTACCACTTCGTTACACCCACGAAAATTAAACTCTATCAGTTTCCCCGAAAACTAACATAGGATGATTGAAGACATAAAACAATGGGAGCATTTTTGTTTGAACAAGGCCTGTGTGTTTACTTGATACCTCTTTGGTCTGAGAAACTTCCAAGATCGCAAGGTGAATTTACCTGTAATAGTCCCAGTGCCACCGGTGCAATCTGAACGAGGTCTTGCGTCCGTGCGTGCTGCGCTGACGTAGGGCCTTTTGACCCAGGATGACCTGTAGGCGTGACGGGTTTCCAACAGGCTAGGCTGTCCCCGAAGTTTAGTTGACAAAAAGAGGGCGTTTTTAACATTTAGGCTCTAAGACAGGGGTGGGTAACCTTTTTGATTTGAGGGGCCAGAAAAGAGGAATGAAAAATTTGGCGGGCCGCACTTCATCAACAATTACCAACTCAGCCTACTCTGCAAATTGTGATCTCAGAGATAGCTCGCTCGTTGTGTGAAATAAATACATTTTTTCTATTTGCTGGATACGTCTCGCGGGCCGCACATAAATCAATGGCGGGCCGCATGCGGCCCGCTGGCCGTAGGTTGCCCACCCTAAGCCTCCCTAGCGTAGTGGCAGATTCAGAAATTTGCTGAAGGGGGCCCAATAGAGGAGTACCGGTAGCTGATGTGAGCCTGGGGAGTACGACCCCTGATATAATGGACTTTTGCCGTCGGTTGAACGTCGGTTTTTTTACCAATCGGTCGGACTTAGGTCGGGTAGTGATTACAGGTGGTAAGTTCGGAATTAGAAAATGTGGTTCTTAGAAACATCTTTTTTTGCGACTAAATTACGACGTCAGATGTAGGTCTAAAAATATTGCAGACCTTTGGTCAAAACGACGTCAGATGGCCGTTTTTGGTGGTGTCCATCCGACGTCGAACGGTTTTGCAAACGGCGATACAGCGGACGTCGGACCGACGTAGATGCAGTTTTAAAACCAACCTGGAATCGACCGCAAAATGTTTACAGGCTGATGTCGCAGTTTTCTTTTGAAAATTTTTGCTATTTTTTTCAGGCTGGATGCAAAATGGTACTACATTAATGTCAGATTTGATCTGGATAGGACTGTATACTTTCCTGTTTTATAAGTAATGAGACTAAATTTTTCTTCTTGCTTGGTGACTCACAATATTTTTGTTACATTGACCTGAGTCTACATGCCGCACTCCTCTCCCTCTGCACCCCGCAGGCCTACACCACTGCCCAGGGTACATAGTAATCTGTGTAAGAGGGTCATCTGGGGAATTTCTTGAGACCAGCACTTACTGTCACTGAGCAATTGTCACTCATATTCACTGCCGCGTACTGTTTCATCAAGTAAAATTGTGCAATATTTTTTTAGGGGGCCAAACTACCTGCCCCCCCCCCCTTAAATCGCCCTAGCAGTTGCAAATGCAATGAAAATTTGAGGTATAGGCTGTGAACACTAACGAAGCAAAGCAGACCTCAATTGATTTTATTTACATTTTGTGGAAATAATTAAAACAAACCTTATAGCTTATATAAAAGGACCTACCCATGAGTTGCTACGCTTAGGCCTAGCCCTTTCATCTCAAGCTGAAGGGCTCCAAATACACACTCATTTTAGCAAATTTACAGTTGGTGCAGGGTTTTTTAAATTGTCTTCATTTTAGAGCCTCACGGAAGCTATTGTAAATGCCTGAAATCACTCTAGTGAGGACCCTTTGACCCCCGGTTTCGTCTTCGACAATATTCGGTCTTCCGTTTTAGACTCCCTTCCCTTCCCTCCAATCCCTGCAGGCAGGACCTGTCGGTATGAGAGTGCATCTGTGAGTATTTTAACAGTAATTTTACATTTTAAGTAAATTTCATTAAACAGGCTGGGGCTAGCTTTACACTACATCTTTCTGTCATTTAATTTACAAATGTTTGTTTATAAACAAAAGAAACGAAATTGTTGGAAAGCTTCAGTTGCTTTCTCGTATTTTCTTTTTTTTTTAGTTTTTGGAAATAGTGGTACCGTAGTTCTAAGACACAGGGTGAAATTGCGACCTAAGTGTCTATGAGCTTTGTCCAAAATTGTGGCTTTTGCCTGTGTGAAAAAAATATTAATAATCTGAAGCTTACTTAAGTTTAGCGTTTAATCATCTCTTTCCTATGCTGGGAATCAAAATTCCGCGAATAAATGAAGCAAATATATCTAGGAATTGCCATGTTCATCAGCCTCGTGTATAATGTGATGTCGTAGAGAGAGGATGTGGAAATTGGAATGTTTTAAAATGCAGTGTCATCAAAGAGAAGGTTCCATAAATAGCTGAGATAGGATGGAATGTGTGACGTCAGCACGACATGCGTTGCCTGTGAATATACCCTTACTTTGTGTAAACATGAAATCAACATTGCTCGATATGCTGAATGTGTTTCACCCTGAAGGAATGTTAAGTTTGATAGATACAGACTGCATGTGGTGAATTCATGTACGCATTATGTTAAAGGCAGATACTACTAAAATGGAAATCACATCCACTGGTCCACATACCTCTGTCTGTCTGTGGAGAAGAGACTGTATAAACTGACTTATGAAGGCGTCAATCGGTGGGGGATATGGGGGGGGGGGGAATCCCGTCACTCCTGGGGAGGTGGGGACAAAATACAAAATGTACCCCCCCCCTCCCCACACACACACACACATCTGCTCATTTAATTGCCTTCCGGGCTCAAGCTGTGTATCGGTATGTTATTAGATCGTTCAATTTGTTAGTATAGGCCATATGTAAATATCCCCATATTTGTTCAAAATCGAATATTCCCTTATTTTGGTCTATCCTTATCATTGTCTGTGGAGACAGAAATTGAACTGTACAGAAGTTATCTGACACTCCTTTTTATGTAAAACTAGGCAGATTCAGGTCAAATTAAAGGGAAAATGCAATCATCTCAATCTGTATTCGTATAGTCCATTATCCTAATTCGTGAATGGTCTTTTGCATCAAGTGAAAATATTTTTCTTATTGGATTGCTAAATTTTTGCAAGTTATTTGTTTACTTTGAATACACAATAGTTTAAAATACCTGTAAGATACTTGAAAGGTATAAAAGAGGAGATTTGCAAGATTTGGCTAATACTTCAGAATACAATTTGGGTAACGGGTTATTCTCTTTAATATACCACATTGGTACGCAGTGGCGGCGCCAGAATGTTAGACTTAAGGGGGGCAAACTGAAGGCAAAGGAAACTGTTGGGTGGCAAAGATTTTCGCGTGCAGCGCTAAACCGAGCGCGAAGGGCGAGGCCTTGCGGGTGGGGTCCAGGGGCCCACCTTAGGGCCACTGGTGTGGTCCAGGGGCAAAGCCCCGGTGGGGGTCTAGGGGCAAAGCTCTGAGGTTTAAGCATATCTCTGGGTAATGTGATGTCGTAGAGGATCTGGAAGTTGGAATGTTTTAAAAGGCAGTGTCATCAAAAACAATTGAAAATGGGGGTCTGGGGGCGAAGCTCTGATGTTTAAGCATATCTCTGGGTGGAAAATTAAGCCCCAAGAGAGGTACATTATTTATTTTTATATTATTTATTTTTTCGGTTGACCGTACTCCAAGGTTCCCACCTTTTTTCTTTGGGAATACCATTTCACATTTACGCGATACCACCGAGTACACACACACACACACATAGGCTACATACACTTCCATTCCATTCCTATATTTAGGAAAACAACCACCTAACCGCCCTTCCCTTATGCTGGACGGTAAACATTCCAGAGAAAATTGGTCTGACCAGGCTGGCCTACTGTTGAAGTGGCTACGGGCATGATATGAAAACTGGCAGCCTGTGTAACATAAATTAGGCATTTATCAATCATGGTTTCCCGGAAGCTGTTCAGTTCAATGCCAATACATAGTTGTGTGATTAAATTAATTTTGGATGGGTACAAGTTCTGATTGGGAATGGTGAGAGCACCTGGGGGACAACTGGGGGGGGGGGGAAGGAAACAATATGGAGGGGAAAATGCCCCTCATGCCCCCCGTAGAACCGCCACTGTTGGTACGGTGTTTTTTTTTTTTGTAATAGAAAAAAAAGACTCTTTACACAAAAATGTGAGGCTAACTTCCCCATACCTCTTACTCTTTTTCATACACCTTTCTCTACCTCTCTCTTCTTCTCCCTCTCTCTCTCTCTCTCTCACAAACATAAGCACAAAAAACTTTGTGATATGGCAAGTACTTTTATCAAAATTTCTCGTACGCTACCAGGCATCCGATAGTAGTACCCCCTTTGACTAGGGGGTACTAATCGGGCCGACGACTTTCAACACAACTGAACTCTAGTCGTGGAACCAGTCACCCCGCCACGACCACAACAGACGCGGTGGGTGGTCGCCGTCGTGTCGCAGGTTGTCATGGCAGTGTGTCCCGGGCTTGGTATTGTATCTGGTTCACTGATATCCACGGCCACAATAACACAACCATGCATGAGCGTTTTAAGCCTATTATCTCATCACCCCACACAGTATATGAATGTGGTGATGTGATAATGTGGTCAGTTTGGGCCTGTACACATTTTATGACATAAGGGACAAGGTTTTATCTTCCTGCTAAAAGTGAACGGAAATTCGGCCTCAAAATGTCAAGATAAAAAATATTTCATAGCTGACCCTTCAAACACAGGGCTGGAAAAATGGACCTCCCTCAAGTTGGGGTGGGTCGTTCGAACGCTCCGACCCCTCTGGCTACCGGTCTGGGGCATGAAACTGGTCAATCTGCTTTAAGACCGTCCAGTTAAAAAACTTATGAGTGCAATTACAGGAAGCATAGGCCTGTCTGACATTACAATGGAAATGGATAGCCGGTCACAAATGCATAGCAAACAAAAAGAGACAAAGCATGAAGTCTTTGGTCAGCAGCAACCTGAATTTTGTGGTCATTGATGCAGTGACCTGAGATGCCACATGATTGGGTGTGTGACCATTTTCCTCTCTGACACACAATCCCTGTTACTAGCTGCACAGTGCAAGTCCACATAGTGCATTACACAAGTTGGTAGAGAACGTCAAACAGTGATGTAGACTAAGGTCAAAGTGGCCTGGAGTCCAGTGGTGGCGTGCTTGCACTCTTCCTGGTTGGAGGGGGGGGGGGGGGGGTCAAGGGACGCTCATCACCACTTACACGATAGCAAAAACTGTGTTAACTTAAAGCAAAGCACAAAGCTGGGGGTGCCGGAGAATCTTTGGATAAATATATCTCCTAGATGGCCGAAAATCGCATTTCCAGGTGCTCTTTCAGTTTTGCGGCGCCCTCTTTTAAGTATTACTGGAGCACGATGGTCCCTCGGTCCTCAACCACACCTGTACTGCTGGAGTCACCATTCGACATTGGAATGGTAGTGAGTGGTTTTTCCCTTACAATATACCCCTTTAGATCATTCAGAATGACTTCAAATCGCCCAAATTAACGCTAAAGTGGAGACGACACTATCCGAGACAAAGACCTTAATCCATTTAATCGGGGAGTTGCTATTTGACCCATCCATGTCCACTCTGCTTTGTATTCACACAATTTTGGTGAAAATTATGATCCATGGAGAAGTAGTCAAATACTGATTTTATTTTTAAAAAATATAAATAAACATATCACTATGGAAACAGGTTCGGGAAAAAATGACACAGACTGCATAATCTATCATATGACATTGTTTACTTATTGCAATATGATAATTGTGCTTTTTTTCTTGGGATGTGAAGAAGAGGAATCCGATGATGTAAGAATGACATTTGAGTTTGTTTGTTTTGTTTTCTAAAAAAATGTAACAACTTGAAATATATATATATATCAAAATCTCACCAGTCTCGTGGAAGTGCCTTCATTTATTGTCAATTAAAGTATATTGAATAGATCTTTATTATCACTGTTTATCATAAAGTAAAGGATGTTCAATCTATTCTGTATAAATCACATAAATCATGCACACAATAGACAGTGACGGTGGACATATAAATACTTTTGAAAACAAAACGTATAAAATGCAAACATTTCGTGCAAATTTAGAAAAAATATATATAGCTTTTATAAATACGAAATAATACAGGAAAATGGTGAAAGATTTGGAAAGATTGCATTGGACTGGGTGGGTTTCCAAATATTGTATACGATACAGTGGCTTCTAGTGACATCATCAGTTGCATAATTATCTGTAAAATAGCGAAAATCATGGACAACGATATGGAGGTGGTTGCAGTCTGGTATTTTAACAAAGTGTCTGGGAGTGTATGAACTTGATTGAAATATAGATAATGTATACTATAAATATAGAAAAAAAAAGATATGGACAGAGAGCATTAGTGGAAGGATTGAAATGGGGGAGAAGAGACAGAAAGTGTCGGAGACAGGACTAGACAAAGATGAGAAGAAAAGATTGTGTTGGAGAGATGAGGAAGGAAGATGTGGAAGGGTAGGGAACAAAAGAGAAAAAGATTGGATAGTGGAGCTGAAACAGAAAGACTGGGAGATGGACAGGTGCAGAGAATACGAGAGAACAGTAACAAGATGGGAAAATGAGACACAAAGAGAGAGGTAGACATAGGGAGAGCCAGTTGGTTTGGAGATTCCAGGCTGTATATGAGACAAGATTGTACACAAATAGTTCTGAAACTTCTGTAAGGTTGACAACATGTAACCAGAAATGCAGCATTGTTTGATGTTTACCTGAAAGCAGACACCTAACGATAAAGTGATCAGACTTGTCAGTTACTATTACATTCATTTGAAGGAAAAGCTAAATGTTCATTCGCTCATGTAGGTCGCTCATGAAGCGAAAAAGTCCTGACTTCACATTTTTTCACAATACATTATCTTACCAACATTTGCAGATTTTGGACTTTGTCCGTCCTCAGACAACATTTGACTTTCATTCACATCAAAACGAGGGTTGTTCGCTTTGTAAATGTAACTGCTACTAACATACCAAAGTCAGTATGACACTTTAAACTGATTTAAGACAGTAACGTATTCTAACATGAACGACATTTGACCTCTATCAAAAATGAAATGAAGAATCCACCAAGAACTTCCCTCGCACATCTTTGGAGCCTAGCCATCACTACTGAGATACCATGATTACGAACACTTTAAAATTCGACTTCTGTCGACATGAAAAAAGCTTGATGGTGATGACAAGAGGTATAGCTTATTCAGTACAGGTACAATCTATAATACAATAAAGCTGTGAGATGTAACATTTGTTTATCGAGATAATCGTGGTGCGCGTTATGGAGTCACATCATCCTACTGATTCACGTGACCCTCCCAAAACAATCAACAAAATATACTGAGTTATTATCCATAAAATTACTGCAAAATTACATATTCCATGGAAAAAATATGACACTTAATTACACAGTTACTAGACCCAGAATGCAATAATACACTATGATTTTTAAGAAGAGTTTTCATTTGATGTACTGGCAGTACTTGTTTAGCATGATACTTAATATGCAAAGCAAAAAGCATTGGCTTATAGCAAACATAAAATGGACAACAATACAACACTATAACAAATATGAGGTCCGTCTGTGCTCTCTTGAGGTATTGCTTAAAAGCATTTCTGAATTTGTAGCATATTGACCCCTCCATGACCTTTGATTTCCAGCAAACACAAAACGTTTCTCAAACTGAAAATGTACACAAACAGAAAGAATATCAAATGAGGTAACTTTCCCTTTATTACATATTGTGTAAACATGTTTTGGACAATGTTACCTCTGTTTAGTAACCCAATATGACTTTTGAATTCAACTAAACGATATACATCTTGTACTCAAAGCAGTACACCAATATACCAAATATAAACTCAGTCTAAGCTCTTTTCTTTAGATATTGTGTATACAAGGCTCTTCAAATTTATCTCTGTTAAGCTCAAACTGACGCCTGACCTTAACCATTGAAAAAATTATTTTCTTGTACTCATTAATCCAATACACTGGCTACTCACTACATGTGACATCCAAGATGCCCTTCTCATGATTCAAGGAGGGCATCAAAAACAAGTGAGATACATCAACACAGAATTACAAGCTCATGGCAACATGATTGCAAATGCTATGATCACCATCAATACCATAAAAATAGAATATGAAAGCAAGATTTAAAGGAACAGTTAAAATAATATAAATTGTTAGTTGCAATGCTACTGACAACCAACCACAGGTGTCTAAAATGGTTTCTATAATTTGCAAAGTAGCAAAGAACTATTAGCCATTTGATAATTAATGTCATCCACTGAAGTCTGGAATGATGGAGTAGCAGGAAATAATTTTATCTGGTTCCTTTTTGTTGGGAGGGCAAATTGCAACACAATTCAAAGACATATACCATTTTTGTCAACACTGAAACCTAACGTATTCAGTAATTGCACTTATTCCTTGGACAGAGTATAAAAAGAACCCCAGAAAGAACAAGAAGTTTATGGTTAAAACCAGTAATAAGTCATTTTGAGCTACAGTATGATATCTCATACAGTATATTTCTTTTTGACTACTTGAAGAACAACAAAAAATAAATAATATTGGATGAAATAAAATATACTCCAAACATGGAGAGTGATACTAAAAATCTTAGACAGCTCTCTTCTCAATTCTTCATGCTGCTGGTAGACTTAATCGTCAAGAATTACCACGGCAGTCTGTTGTAAAATTCAAATGTGCAAATTGATATTTTCCCTAAAAAATTACTTTGGCAATTCAGTTGCTGCACGTTTTTCCTGATATTTCACATAGGTATAGAATATCCCTCCCACTGTGTTCATTGATATACCTACAATGATAAGGACTGTGGGCTGAATACCACCAAATGTAAACAGTCCCACCACAGTTGTGACTACACTCTTCACAACACCCACAATGCTTGTGGTGAGGGCAGAGTTCAGAGTTGTGCACAAAAACAGTGAATAGTTTAAGACACCTCCCATGGTCACAACCAGCAAGAGGACGAAGACAAAATCGATGGAGCAATTCTGAAAGTAAGCAATTGTGTGACTATACTCTGAGGAAAGGACAAAGTAAAGCAGAAACAACGGGATGCAATTTAAACTGTTGTAGTAGAGCACTTCAAGAGCAGAAAACTGTTTCTCAATTCCAAGTTTTTGGACATACGTCAAATAAAGGCCCTGAGAGAGAATACTGACCACTCCACTTAGGTACGCACTTGGGCTGAAATCCAGATCTCCAAAACCTAACAATAAAATCCAAAATTTCAGATTTGAGCAATATGTGTAAGAAATATTATAAAGTAATTGCAGAGATGTCTCCAACAATTTGCGATGAATGAACTACCAAAGACACAATTATTAAAGAGAACAGAATTTAAGGGTGGCAAAAGAAAGCAGAAGAATTCACCGCAGATGGTCATACATTGGCATACAGTACATGAATGAAGTCATAAATCGAAGAAATTAAAACATTTACACCTTATCCTTTAAGGACTCACCTGCAATTATACATCCTGAAGTGATCACTACCACAGAAGATATTATTCGCCACGACGGTCGACCTTCTTTTAAGAGACAGGCTGCAAGAAATATATTCACAAGAGGAACGCAGCGTTTAATCACATTGTACATCGGTATGTTGAGGTCGCTAAGGGCAGTCAAGGCAAACACTGCATGAAATGCATAAAATAATGATGGCACTACACAGTTCCAGCTGGTATCAAGTGTGGCATCTCTGACATCGATTTTATCAGCAACTTTGAGGATCTTCAGGATGCTCGCTGTGAAGACCATCTGAGCAAAGAGTATGAATGCTGGATACCTAAAGTCATAAGTGGTCACTGCCAGCTTGTTGACAAAAGCAAGAGAGCCGGAGCAGAATCCATAGAATATAGCAGCAGGTAAACTCATTTTTTGCACCAAGGTATGTTTCTCAGAAGTTTAAGGTGAAATTCCTGATGAGAAAAGATAAATACGTGAAACAGGTTGACAATTAAAGCAAACTAACTTCAACTTGAATGATGCAAGTAGGATTCAAAACTATACACATAGATGGCATATAGAAATCTATCAAAATAGTTGTGTACATTCCACACCTATCACCTATCTGTAGGGGTTACTACTATGATGACCATTTTTGCGAAGTGCTAGTACGGTATCGTCGTGGCAGAATCACAGTTTTAAGTTCAATAATCTTTGTTCACTCATTGAAAACAAGCACTACAAACATTTTTCTGGTGACTCTAATGCAGGTCTGCAATATGTAACACACTTCATCAATGGATTGAATATATATGGAACCCTTTTAGGCCTTACTCCCTTACTGAAATTTTACACAATTGTGGATGAATGGCTCAGAATAAGAGGCAGCCAAGAGCTATCCTGTCTGTAACTCAATATATGTTATAATAAAATATTGTTGGGAGAAAATTACAGTAGATAATAGAAATTGGCTAATCCAGATATTCTGCACTATCTACTCCTCCTGTCCAACGTCCTCACTCCCATTAAACTGTCTACCGGCTCAAACTTCTCAAATGTTACCTATTTTCTTTGCTAAGATCTAAGTAAGAACATGGGCAAGGCCTAAAGTAGATTGAAGGTCACATTGCCTCTCCATATTCTTTGCAAAGACAAAACATCAATGTGAATGTCACATGTAGTTGTAAGGCTTGCATATCTTAGGCAATGTAGACCACTGTACTTGACGCAAAGAAAATCATACGGTGCTTCATCACTCATGTTCTATAACTGTTGACATAAACGGCATAGGCCTTGGGGTAGTCAGAGTGTCCTACGCCTAGGTTAATTAGCCTACTTTATGTAGGCCTAGGCCCTGGTGCGGCAAAGGCTTAGCTGACAATACATCCCTAACGTTAGGTCTAATTATGACACAGAAGGAATGTGTGTACTTCGAAGTAAACTTGAGCATGTTGTGTACGATCACCGAACTGAATATCTAACGTTACAAAAACTTACATGTACAGTAGGGAACCTAGTCGCTGTTAGTGCTAGGATAGATCTAGGCTATTACGCTACTGATCATCACTACCTATTCCACGAACTTCTTTCTTTCAAGATTTCCAACACGGGACACACGTCTATATGTTCTTCTATGGCTTAATGAAAACATATAATTAGTTTTCAAAGTTTCTGAAACTTTCTGCCGCAGCAATTGGAGAAATTTATGGAATTTCGTAAATCGGCAAAACTACTTTGAAACAGAACCGTACACGTAACTCACAGCACAAGGACGTATTAGTTATGTTATTATGTTGTTTAACCCACCTTTTTTCTCCGGTGCTAGGTAACTATTACAATGACTAATATGATCATAAAACACCTGGGCGATTTACAACAAGTACCGTAACTCGCTCATGGTATAGGCTATATTAGTATTTGGGGGAGGGAATAGGCCAAATTATTATTTAGGGGGATTCGGCCGAAACTTCCTGAAATGAACGTTTTGAGTGATTAGATTTAGTGATTAGTGTTACATCACACATAATGTTGATGCCAGTTCAAGTAGAAACAGAGAGACTGTATCATTACAATTATTCCGGAAATTGTCTGAGTGAAAGGTTTTGACTAAGAGGTTTCGGTTTTACTCATTGAAAAGCAAGATATGGATATGGCTTCAGCTGTTGATGTGGCAATTAAGTGACTATGCTCTTTTAATTTTCATGATTTAACAGTGAAATGACTGTCACATCGCATAGATAATTCGAAGTTCACGTAAAGCAAAGTGGACAAAACTTAAAGACAAGTATTCGGAGACAAATATGTAATTTTGTTTACATTTTCATTTGAGTAGCCAGTATTTGTGTATTGATAATCTGTTAATGGTTCATTTTCACTAACTCACCAGATGGCTTGGTAATTCAAATCTGATTTAGGTTAATGGTAGACTCTGTATGTTGTTTTTCTAAAATTTCTGCCTGTCATAAAGCAGGAATGACTGTCTGCAGGTAAAACAAACTTGAGGTGAAACAGGACCCAGTGAAATATCACTTACAAATTCGGGACATTTTATTGTAATTAAACATAAAGCAATATCCCATAATGCATTTAAACTATGTGGGCCACGCAAGTCCTTTCTTTGACATGATCTGAAGTCTCATAGTTCACTGGTAAGTTAAAGAAAGTTTGTGTTTTTTTTTTCTAACTTTTAATCAGGCTGAAGACACATCGCTGGTGAACCAATTTTCTTTCGCCATGTTATAATTGTCCACAATTTCAGTTCATGTTGGTAAGTTTTGCATTGGTTCACTGGTTATTTGTGCCATGGAGGTAAAGAGTAAATAACCAGTTCACTGCTTATTTGTGCATTCCTAGCCTTCACACGAGTGTCGTCGGACAGGGTGACGAGGGGGGGGGGGGGGGGGAACTGTTGCCGAGAGAGTGCACCGGCGACGTGTATCTTCTCTGCACGGTGTAACATTTTATGTTATCTAATAGCACATCTCCTGGCATATTTGAGATAAATTTTCAAAAATATGATTTAGAAAATACTGAAAAGTCCTCAATGTGCCATTCCAGTCTGTCCATTACAAGACGTTTAGAATTTTTTTCTAAACGGAGGTGGAACTTACAAATTACTAATTCATTTGTACACTTTATAAGATACCACAAAGATGTAATTGGAAATTTTTTCGAACTATTGACTGAGAGGCTGTTTCGGATTTGTGTTAGATCAAAAATTTGAGTTGCTGCACAAAGCAAATGAAGAAATGGTATTTGATTTGCTTTCTCCGCTATGTATGTATACAAAAAGTTTTTGGGAAGTATAATTCTTTTCAGGGTTGTTCCTCTGTTGATTTGTTCTCCACATCACAAGGATACAAAATGTCGATACAAAGAGCAACCTAAACATTACTAAGAAATAGGAATTAGAGAAAGAAAAGAAGACGTTAACGCTGGAATACAAAGGCTAATATTTACAGTCTCAGCAAAACAGAAAATGAAAAACTTTTTTTAATTCATACGTCTTAAAATTAAATACAAAATTGAAAAAATGTTTTCTCTTTATAGGATTTCATCCTCAATATACTATGGAGGTAAAGAGCAAGAACTGGAAAAAGCTGTTTGCATAAATTAAACTATACTTTTTGGCACTACTGCTTACTTTTGCTTTATGAGATTTTTTTAAGTTTGTTCCTTTGTTTTGTTGTTGTTGCTTTTACTTTTGAAGAAACTTAATTCATTTCCCTCCATGCTGAATGATACAATATTGATATTTTACGATATTTCCAACTATTTAATGTTTGAAGTCAGCAATGCAGTAGATATTGAGTAGAATAAGCGTTCATATCGTAAAAAATACACAAGTCATTATTGGACTAATTTACGGGCCTGTCCGGGAATCGAACCCGGGACCTCTCGCACCCGAAGCGAGAATCTTACCTCTAGACCAACAGGCCGCGTTGAATAGCAACCTTATGAGCTTACGAAAATTTGAATGGGATAAGTTATTAATCTCTCGCAAAGTCAGAATTCATCTCGATACACAATTCGCTTGCCATTTTGTGGTCAGTTGTCTGAAGGAGGTATGGTAAGGGGTTGCTTAAGGTGTCCGTGCTGTTACTGAAACAGATGTGAATCTGCGGTGAGTGAAAGAATGTGAATGTGTAATCTGAAAACTGGGGCTGTATTTGTGTGTAATGTAATCTCATGAGGAATATCGTCATACGGAATATAAAATTTATATTTAATTCATTTTTTTTAATTTCTTTAATATTTGATTCAAATTAAACGCATGTTGTTTATATCTGGATACCATGAAGGACTGGAAAACTGTTTAGGAAGGGTGTTTTCCTGGAGTGGGGAGGGGTGGTGTTTATGAATCATCTTTGCTGAGGGTGAAGAGTACATGTGTCAAATAGCGTTTCATTATTCATTTTATGTTCATTTTAGGCAGAAAATTGGTATTGATGGATCGATCAAGTAACGTTTGCTGCACATACCGCGACATTTAGTTAGATTAAATGTTTACACAAAATTCCGCTTATGGTTTTTACATAACAAATATACATAACAAATATTGTTGTAAAACCACATAAACGAAGACGAAAAAGAAAAAAAAAGCCACAGCATGTGACTCAGATTGGACTGAAAAGTGAAGCTGGAATTTAAATCCAAATATTTTAATCACTCATTAAAAAGCTTACTAAAGTAGGAAAATACTGTATTCAGGCTCAAAAAATGTTTAAATTACAACCAATGAAAGAAGAATTTATTTCATTTTGGCAAGCCGTTTATGACAAACGATCTACAACTCTTTTATCTAGTCTGCATCGAGATTAAAATTTACATCTCAGAGAAATCTTCACAACGGTCGAGGGAGGTGTCATTAGACACTGATGGTGCTGATTGATATATTATTGATACAGTGAGATTTATTTTCAAATTGAATCATATAGAAATACACATAAATCACAATTGGTACCCTATTAACTGAAATTTCATAAATTTGATGACACATGTTGAGAAGAAAAACCGTTATCAATAACGGCTTTTCAAATTCCATTTTCGGGGGATGGGTAGACGAGTCATATATGTTTTCTTTCAAATTAAATAGGCCTATCAAAAAAAGAACAGTCAAAACTATAAAAAAAGGAAATTTACTCAAAAAAAAACAACAAAAACAAAATGTCGTACAAACAAGACCGGAATCAAAGGAGTAATCATATATGTGATAAGAAGCGAAATGTTTTAACCTATAATTGCAAGGTGAAAAAATATATAAACTAATGTACTGTAAGCATGCGAGGAAAAGGGGGCTTTTCAAAATGACTTAAGTAACTTGTTTTAGAAATTAACTTGTTTCCACTTTTTGTTCTTTCGAAGGAAAGTCTTTAATAAGATATTTACAGATGCATATACAAGTACAAAGTTCGACACGGTAAGGAAAATGACACGTACATACTATTTAATAATGCTTGTATAGAGTATAGGCCGTTATAAATGAAGACTTTAATCACCTTTGAAAAATCGAAAACCGGTTTTTTAGGCCTAGTGAAGAATCATTATGACGAATTCATCACAAAAGTAACGCTGCAATAAAGCAATGTTTTGATCATCTTTTTTTAAATTTTTTTTTTGGTTGTTGTTGAAGGCAAAGCTGTACTTCTATCCACGAACTTGTGTATATAGGCCTACACTATTATTTACCATATCAAACCTGAGAAAAAATTTTGAAATGAGAAATAAATTAAGAATCTTTTGCATCACGGCAATTACGTCAGTATGGTTTAGTCAGCATAGTAATTTATCAGGGTCGCCTTCATGCAGGATCTATTAATTAGAAGGGAGGGGTGAGCACATATTGTCCTACATGATATATCAGGCACGTGTCCAGGATTTTCAGTCGGGGGGTCTGGTCTATAGGGCGAAGTTCCTTTGCACTCAGCGCTCACACAGGACCATCGGAGCTCGATATGTAGAGTCCTAAGGTCTCCTTCTATGGCTCTGTGAGGACTGTAAGAGGAGCGCCACCATTTGTCGGTCCGGAGGGTACAAGAACATTTTTGACTTCACAGTCTCACCAGATGGAAGGAGAGCCCTTCTTGGGTGTCTTAAGCTGGGTGCACCCATCCTTGAAAGAGGGATTTTATGTCTGATACCCTTGCCTTCTACTCAATTAATGAGGAAAACATCAATCTATGAATAATGGCAATATTTTTTTGTTTCTTTTAACTACAACATTTTACCTATTACAATGCGTTCCCGCTTATTCCGGGGGGGGGGGGGGGGGCTGTAATTGTTTTTCCCAGGACGACAGCGGGTAAATCATGCCAATGGACGAATCAGCTTCTTGCAACTAGGGCAAAATCCTAATTCTAAAATGAAGGGATCTTTTTGCATTTTTTTTTTTTTTTTGTAATTCTGACTGGATATTGTTAAAGCACATGCCCAAATAACACTGGGCCACGTTACACTACCAATTATAATGAACCTAACCCTGATTTAGAATTTTTTTAATACATTTTTGAACAACGATATTTGCCCCATTCATCCTGGGGAAAAAATAGGCTTCACTGGCTGCTAGTTAACTTCATAAAAATAGCTTAAGATCTCTTGTTTATACAATCTAAGCGAATCGCCACCATCAGTTGACGCGGAGACCAAAGGTAAATTTTTGTCCTCAAACACCGTTCAGATAAGCGGAAATGGCAGTTCCGATATCAATTTTTCTGTTCATTTTACACATCACCTCCCATACAAATAAATTGAGCTTTAAAAGATTTTCGAACGACTTCACTCCTTGTATCAACAATTTTAATTTGAGAAGTCAACTTTCTCTCCCGTAGAAATCATCGCTTAAATCACTGAATTGATGAAAATAAAAAAACATACGGGCCTATCCGGGAATCGAACCCGGGACCTCTCGCACCCAAAGCGAGAATCATGCCTCTAGACCAACAGGCCACTTACACAATTTATCGAAAAATAAGTTGAAATTTTGAATAAACTGCCATCGTGGTGATGAGCCCTGTACTGTATGAGTTTAGGAAGTCATTCGATCAACGAGTCTGTGATAGCAGATAAATAATATTCATTGTCGCACACAAGGACTTCTAAGTCTGTATGCACCTAGCAGATGACACCTGTCCTCAATAGCTGTTTGAGACTGCACAGGTCGGGTAATAATATTCCTGCACCGGAATGTCTGACCTTTCTACATTTTGTATCATTTGCTGTTAATGCCTAGGGTGACTGTGTACTTTATATAATCATGGAGGTATTATATGGGCCAGGGAAATAATCCCATGCTTCCAAACTGCATGGTATAGCATATAAATGTATACCCTGTCATAATCCAGGGTTGTCAACGAAGAGAGCGGTAAAGCATATATGCAATAATCCAGTCGCTATAAACTGATCAATATGATGGGTGTATGTAAGTGAAGATATGGAAAGAGTTAAAGGGGTTCATTGAATTGAAATAGTTTATTTTGTGACTAGTATGAAATAAGTCATCGCATGCCAATATTTCTGATAAGCCTTATTAGTCATGTATCTAACGCGTCAGGACGTCAGGTTAAGATGATGACTGATAGGTATCATAAGTGGATACCTATATGAGATGATGTCTAAGCTTCCTGTCTTGAGATTCTATTTGTACATGGTGCTAAAACAATGACCCTTGTTTGACTCAAATGACTTGCACGAAATATAACACGTGTTTACTCGCAATATTGCCCTTGCCACTACACCTACATTACAAATATGAGATCAGGATGAGCTTCCCCACCTAAGATATCGCGTTTAAATCGGTTTACCATTTAACCCCTTATGCCCCCCAAATGGCCATTAACCACCAACAAAAACGGGAGACTTCTTCAACTCAATAAGTTACACATTCAAACTAAATATCACATCTCTTAAAGTTTCCCTTCATGAAATAGCGTATTTAAAAAATTTTTTTTAGTATTTGACCCCTGTCAACCCCAATTAAACGTCCTCTGACCTCCATCAAAAATTAAAGGTTTTTGTACTAAGTGAGGTACGCTCTAAATATTAGATCTGTCAGAGCTTCCCTTCTGGACATATTGTGTTTATTGTGCTCAGAAAAGTGCATCTACAAATCAAATAGGAGATTTGTCCAAGCTTCAATTCTTTAGATATTTCGTTTACAAGTTTATAATACAAATAAATCATACATCATACATACATGCGTACATACGTACATACATACCTACATACCTACATACATACCTACCTACCTACCTACCTACCTACCTACCTACCTACATACATACATACATACATACATACATACATACATACATACATACATACATACATACATACATACATACATACATACATACATACATACATACATACATACATACCACAACAAAATGCACCCCGTTTCTACCAATGCACCCCGTGTTTCCAACCGGGCTTAAGTTGGGGGTGGGGGGATTTCCCCATTCAGAACCTTTCCCCAGTTTCTCCCCCCCCCCCCTCCCCCATGCATCACTCAGCTGAAGTGGCCTGACAAATACATACATGTATATGTCTATTCGGTATTCCCTTGTTTGTATTCATAATTTTGCATTTACCTTTCCTTTGTTTTTGGAACCCCATAAGACTTAAGTTTTCTTCCAGAGATATGCCAAAATCCAAGAGCTTGGTACCCCAACACTCTTTGCCCCTGGACTCCACCGGTAAGTTCTCATGTTTGAAGTATACCTATCCTGACACTTCAGTTTTCACCTACTCAGCTTAGAGGAGTAGTCTAATTAATTAAATTGTTTGGAATCTTTGCTTTAATGATTCCCTTTGAACAAAAATATATCTACCCTGAGATTTAATTTTTCACTCAGGAGGAGCTCCATCCAAGAACCTGTATATCGTTATACAATATTGGACAATACAAGCATTCGTTTGCTTGAAACGATTTACTTAATATGACAGTCACAACTGTTAAATTAATTGGGTTAGTTTTTGAGACTTACTTCCGCTTTTATTGGTTCTCAACCATAGTAGGCATACAGGATACGGTACTTATCATAATCTCTTTGCACTTGACTTCACCTAGAAAACAATATCAATGACACCGTGAACTTGATGAGAATGATGTGAACAACAACAAAAAAAAAAAAAACGCGTGGGCCTATCCGGGAATCGAACCCGGGACCTCTCGCACCCAAAGCGAGAATCATGCCTCTAGACCAACAGGCCTTAGAGAAAGAGAATCTCAGCTGTGCGTGTACGATCTCTGAAATAGTTCCATATTGTCAAAGTGCAGATAGGCCTATATATGAATATTTGAACATGCACTTAGCACATGCTGACACAACTTCATTTATCAAAGATACACGGAGAAGCATGAGACAATTAGTACTCATGAAACTGACATAATAGAAATTTCACTCAAGTTTATATTTCATTGCTGCACCCTACTTCGCCACCATTCTTCTTCCAGTAATACATGCAAGGAATGTCTTTGCATATGCATATACCTTGGGTTGGTGCGCTGTAACAATAATTGGTGGTGCGAAGTTTAAAAAACTGATGGTAGTACACAATAAAGTGGAGAATTGCCTGCAGCAGGGAGTTACTGCATGCAGTAGGCGTCAGCAACGGTTACTAGGATATTAACTAGAATTGGATGTATCACAAAAAAGTGAAATGGCGTGTAAGGCCGTACTATATTCATTGCTTATAAATTGAAACTCTTATTACAGTGGGAAAAATCTAATAGGATTACAATAAATAAAACTTGCAGTTGAATCTCCTTGCAAGTAACAGCTCCCTGGTCTTAATATTATATAATTTCATAATTTAACATATCGGTGACTCAGTTGCGGCAGTTGGCAAGATAATCATTAGTCTCCACTCGTCAGGCAGGTTTTAATTATTGATATTGTTCTTATAGTCAATTGCAGGTCCGCACGTAGCTGCGTCAAATCTCTAGGTGGGGTCAACATACAAACAGAGGGAGACACCCCCACCGGGCACGAGGGCAGCTGTGACTGCATGTTGATCTTACACGCCCTACCCCCTTGGCTATATGAGCCTGGCCATTTCGTCACTTTTTGATCTGCTCCCTTCCAGACGTACGCAGTGCCGTATTAAACATCGTCTGGCCTCAAGGCACATTTTAGAAATGGCCCAACAATTTTAATCGAATGGACCCCATGGTATACGGAATGTAAAAGCCCCAGCTATCGTGATTACTCATTCAGTGGTAACTATGTTCAGACTAAAATAGTCACTGTTGTTGGTCTGCAACAAAATGCCTCCTAGTTTTATGGCCTAATACCGGAAAATAGAGGGTAAATAATACTACGGTCCAACTTTTGATGGCCCAGCATTTTCGTCTGGTCCACAAGGCTATAGTGCCTTCGTTGCCTAATTGTTAATCCGACACTGGATATAAGCATTTCATAGGACACCAAACTTTACCGAACCATTTGACTTTTTATCTTGTCATTGTACGTTGGCCTTCTACAGCAGCTTCAGTGATTCACAAGTTTAACTTACAGTTATATGCTTGAGTAATCACGGAGCTTGAGAGGCAAGGTGGTGCGCGTTTCCTGTGCATATATAGATCAGGGGGTGTTATTAAATGACGACGATTCTAAACTCAAGTGCCATGCACACAGTGTTTCTTATTTGAGTTAACTAATTACTGTATATGACATGCCCATCCAGATCAGAGACATAGCATTCAGTTTGCATGAGTGACACAGGTGAACGGTGAATTCATTAATTCATTATGTTGACAATTCAGTCGTTTTCATTCTGAACTTTCTTCACCTTCTGTAGGTTGTCGACCAGTTAACATTCTTTGAACAAAACCTGCGTCATCATCCTTGTAGTCAGTTAATTGTTTAACGGTGTGAAAATCGTCAAGATATATGAACGTAGACTTTCTTAACATTTGTAAGGCTCTGCCGTTTGTGGGTGGGTCACAGGCTTCAGGGTCACAAACTGCGGTTGCCTTACTTGAGACAGAATAATGATTCCAGAAAGAACTACAATCTACACTAAAGTGAATAGATAGGGCAGACGGCTACATATTGCAGTAAATAAGTACGGGATTGGCATACTCTCTGAAAGGTGACGCTGAACTCATTTTTTTTCTTGTCCCATGCAGTGTATTCCGCAACTTGACTAATTCCCTTCCAAGTATGTTGCTCATATTTATTCAAAGAACTTAAAACTTAAGACGTCCAATATTAATGAAAACAGTGGAACTGATACCAGTGTTTTAGTAGTGGGCTATTCTTCAAAATTTATGTCACTGCCTCCGTCACTGAGTTTGTCGTAAATAATGCAATCTAGAGAGTGAAATCTCTGTGACAGTTTTATTTTGTAACAAAGGTATATGTGTATGAAATGTTTCACTCTCAGTTAATGTGTGTCAACTGCAGTCATGCTATGCTGAAGTTAGGTTTCAAATTGATGGTTCCACATAGAAGGATTATCATTTCTTGTATGATTTACTTTTTTCATCAGATCACCCAGAATTTCCATCCAAATTAATTTCATGACCTCGAGTAAGACACTAACGGTGCAGATATTTATGTCAAAAAAAGCCTGAGATTGTGGAAAATTATAGTTGAAGTCAGTTTTCTGTGAGGCTGGTTACCCTGGTAATAGACTGAAGTTAGCAATCCAATTCAATATAGTGCTCATGAGTAACCACAGAGGATAATACGCCTGGTAATGTCCGGGGGTTGGCCTAAGTTATACTGTGGGCCATTTTAGTCAGATTATTACCAGTGTGTCAAAATTCTGGATAACAGAATTAAGTAACTCTTAGGAGTACTAGTATTCTCAGGTAAAAAATAACAAACAAAGCTTCACTGACACATCACATAGGACTAGTGTGCTAATTGGATAAGGTTTTGTACTGTTTTATGAAGGTGGAAAAAATTAACAGTTTGGAAGGGGGGCTGGAATCCCGTGTCCCCCCTCCCAAATCGGCCCCTGATGGCAATGTAAATAGTCCTGAGCTGATTCATGTACAATATATGTTTTATCTTAATTTCTCTAATTTTCAACATCCAAGTAAAAAGCAGAAATTATAGTCAAAATCATGGACCAATGAAAAAAATGACATGGAAGCACTTTTTTTCATAGCTTCGGTGAACCTTCCGTTTAGATGTACAGTTTCTTTCATGTGAAACCGTAGCTGATCCATGTATTCAAATTAATAGTAATACACGTCCGTTTGGTGGGCTTTAAGAAAATATACCTTAAAGGTTGAAAAAAATAAGTCATCTACGGTAACTCCCATCTTCTTAGCTTGTTCCTTTGTTGAGATATAAAATGTCCGGAGATATTCACTTAAATTGAAATAGTCAATTTCGCAATAGTTTTGTGATTCAATCCTTCTTGTACAACTCACATTACCTGATTTTGATTCCCTTTGAAATTAAATGTTTAATCTTGAAAAGTTAAGCTGTTTCTTGCATAGCATATATATAGAGGACGTGAAATAACAGTCATCAACGTCTCGTGGCAAGGTACAATGAAATTCTGAATAAAAACAAAGAAAAACAAAGCAAGAATAACATCATAAATTATTGCCTATATTCATTGGCGTCAACAGGTGGGGGACAGGGGGGACATGTCCCCCCACTTTCAAAAGTGGAGGGGATATCATATCATTTGTCCCACCCACTTTTCAGAGCAATTATTAAAAAAGTCACATGCATATGCGCGATTTTCTCTCACAATTGCGATGTACGCTGTGTAATTCGTCTCCCTTGGTGTCCGAGCGGCATCTTTCTACCAGTACTTTCTGTCGGAATTCAGTTTTGTGAGACAAAACTCCCAGATCTGGTTCTGATGTAACTAAAAACGACTCAGGAAGGCCGTCTCCTGCGATCTAGAGGGTCTTATGTACCCAAAATTTTCTGGTAGCTACGCGCCAACCAATGGTGTCGCTCCGCTTAGATAGTATAGTGTCCCCCTCACTTTCTGAAACCTGCTGACGCCCATGCCTATATTCAACCATTTTATTGAACGATTGAATGAATAAAGAACTTCGTCATTCTCAGCTCAGGGACGTCCAGTGAAGATGGGAGTTCTTTTGAACAAATCGTATATTTTTGAAATTTGTTGACAATACATTCTCATTAATGATCATCATCTCGTTCAGGATATTAAAAGAAATCCTGGTAGCTGATATTCTATAGACGAAGGGGAAGCTTCCGGGATTGGTGGGAGGGGTTTCGGGGCTTTACATATGATATCTGGGGGGATATACATGAATGACAGTCGATCTGAAAGCATATATCACAAGAACTTAAACAATAAGAATGATAACCTTTCGTATCTCAATTACCGACCTACGCCTAACTAACAAGCTACGAAGTTACAGGCGAGATGATAATGCCACACAGATGACATTCTTGTACATTATTCAGTGAAAGATAAAGGAATTGCAAGTTAGCACGCAGTCTTGGCCTCGCTTCTTTTAAATGGAAAGACTTTTATTAAACTGTAAGAACGACCTTGCTACTATACATCCATGACCTCAGTAAACCCATGAAGGATGTTTCTTTCCTGGTCAAAGTAACCTCACATTTTGCTATACTATTCTTTAAGAACCCAGTGAGAAGTTATTTCTTCAAGTTAAGATAATCCATTAGACCTATCCCATTTCATCGGTATTCTAAAAAAAAAAATGAATGCTGAAAGCAGAAGGAGAAAAAGGAAAGAGAAAAGGAAGGTTGTCGAAAAATCGCCTCAGACTTGCTTAAAGTGGACTGTCAACTATCGTATATTGCAAGTCATTTTACCACATGTGGTGAAGAATAACTGATAAAATCCGTGATAAACGACTAAACTAACCTTGGACTGAAACCAAACCAGGAACAAAAACGAAGTATAATCAAAATCTGACATAACCCGACCCACAGAGGTAAACTGACAAGTTAGAGGCCCTACTATCTCACTGGCAGTGAAAATTACATAGGCACCCTGCCAGTGGACCTTTAGTCTGGCGGCCTAGGCAACAACAGACCAATTAACAAGTCACCCTCAACCACAACCCCCCCCCCCCCCTTCACTCCGCTACACACTCGGCTTGGTATAACCAGGGAGTTCTCTAGCAACTCCCTGGTATATCGTAGCAGGAGAGTGCAATTGGACAATGGTCTGCAGATCAAAAAAGAAAACTGCCTGCTGTGGGCCTAGCATATATGTAAGCCAGCTTACTCACGGCCTCTCCGTGCGTGGCCGCAATCACACCTGTTGTAGTGTTACTGCCTGTCAACTAAAGCAAATGCCTATTGTCCATGTCCTTTGAAGTGGAACTGGTTTATCTGGTTAGCTTGCGAAGCGTCCATGAACCATGTTCCATTGCAAGGTCTATGTATATTTGTTATAAAACCTGAGATGAAACCTTCTGATTGTGTTCATTTTTAAGTTAACCGTGACTAAGCTAGATAGTGCACCCAATTGTCTAGGAAAGTGACGCTGCTATGTCCATGTCATGACCAGCGGTTAACAAATTTATGTCGAAGACTTGGACGTCGTTCGTACAGAAGTGATCACGACACGAGTTTTTTACAGATTCAAGAACTTTCTTGGTTGCTTTGGACAATTGCTTGAAGTTCTAACCTATTTTTCGGTCATTTCATTTGGTTTGAAAGGTGAGTAAAAACCTATTTGTAAACTTACTGAGCTGGGTGTTAGTATTGTTCTCACTTTAACATGGACTTGCACAATGAACATATCTTTTTTTCTTTTAATTTCTTTGGGAGCTGAGGGCTAGAAAATTCGTGATGGAGTCACGTTAAGTACTTAACTGGTATTCCCAGATTGAGAACTTTTAGTCATACTGTTACTCATATATCGACTGAAGGAAACTTATCAGACACTTGACTGACTCGTACTAACCTATTCGTTTACTCTCACCTTTATATTTTATTGCTAGGGTTTCAGGCTACGTATGCAGCTTTGCATTACAGCGATTCGATTTCACCACAAGTGAAACATTTTACCCGACAATTATGACCAACGAATTAAAATTCATTATAAATGTTGCTAACGTATAGGCCTACTATCATAGGCTGAGCGGAACTCCACCTCTGCGTACGGGCCTGGTGGATTTTTTCTCAGACCGGGAGCCTGGTAGTAACTGCGAACAACTTACAGAAGTGCAAATATATACTGATATTTCATCATGGCCCCTAACCGTTGAGCCAATCGTAATTTAGCTACTCATAAGGCACCGTCATCATCGTCGTCACCATCATCATCATCGCCACTATCATCCATCATCATCATCATCATCATCATCATCATCATCATCATCATCATCATCATCATCATCATCATCATCATCATCATCATCATCATCAATGGAACGTTATTAGGCCATTTTGCCGCAAGTATAAGGTTATTAAGCAATTGTCTGCTGTGTATCCAAAATATCACAGTAGTCAGGCTCCTTCCTCTTCTCATTGAGTCCACTGACGTCGCTACAGTACATCCATGCCCCCCCTCCGCCCCTACATAGGGGGAACACCAGCCGGCACAGAAAGACATCGCATCGTACATTACAACACAGCTAGATTTGGGATATACACGAGTTAAGTACAATTACTTCCCGCAAGCTGGTAAGTTTTATTTTTTTCCCTACAATGTATTTTTTACATTTTTTTCACTGGTTATCGATTAAACTTCTCGAAAAGTCTTGGAAGGTACATGCATATAGATCGTCACATATAACAAAGGCTGACTCCTTATTTGGTTTTGAAAAATATAGGACAAAACTTATAATTGGAGTTCAAGATTTTTTACGATGCTTCATCCTAACTTTACTCCGCCAGTGTAAACATCTGAATCAGCACTATGTCCTTCTCCGTCTTCATGAACACTGATGTTGTTGCTGCAGCAGCTGCGCAAAAAAAAAATAAATAAATAAAAAATAACAGTTCCGATGGTGACCCTCCTTCAAAACTCTCATTCGAACTTATAGTTTGCAACAGCCTGGAAAATACGCCATTATGAACTTTCAACTTTGTCTTGCTAACGTGATACGATTGAGGCCAATATTGCACATCTTGAAACGACTAGAGAAATTTTGAACCAGTGATTTTTCAAAATTGTCTCAAAATATTGCTTGGTACAACCAAACGCCACCTCATTAGGAAACTGAACTGATGAGGTCGCAACAGGAACACCATGGTGTGCACAAATCTACCAATACTGCTTGAGAACGTCCTATGCCTCCTCACCCTCTAGACCTCCTCCCCCCTAGACCTCCTCCCCTCCCCCCGTAATCTCTCTGTAAAGGAATATTAGTGGCTTTGGCATGGGACATAAACACTATCGTGTGATATGTACCCGGTTCTGGTTAGCTACAAATTCTACCCAAGGGGATGTAATAATACATGTGGTCTACTGAACAGAGCACGTATTTAACCAACGATTTAATAGAGACCTATGATATATACCGTATGCTTAGATGGAAGCGCTTCTAATATCCGATGGGAGACAGTTCCATTCAACACAATTCCTCATGGGATTAGCGAGAATTCGCTTTTTGTGACATTCGATTTGTTAAAGAGAAAATTTAAGTTCAGTAAACAAATGACTCATCCGTTATTCAGAATTATGGAGTTGACTTATCTGCTTACAGCATGCTAGATTTGTTCGCGCTAGTTTCACCACTCAGACAGCCTATTGCATGGCAGACGAGTCATCGTCAGCCATGCTTGAGTGAGATTTCTACACTGAATCACGGACATCAATATAAGAAGGCCCAGTCGTGAAATACAATAGAACACCTACACAATTTAGAATTTGGCTCTTTTTACAGTAGGCTTTCGGTTAGTTCAATCTCAAAATTCAAAATGTAAATTTGAATGCGTAATCAAGATACCGCAACTTATTGCCATTAATGTAACCTTGTCTACGATGTCCGTATGAATGTACACGAGCGTGCCATGTTGTACATTACCTTTGCTCACGTGAGTTACATGTTACGTGATGGCTGAAACATTTAGCCACATATGTACACATATGTAGTCACTCTCAGAATGATTCACACTGGGGGAGAGAGGGTGAACCACCATCTTATCAGCGACTGCTCCATTTATTGAACAAATGAGAAACCAAGGGTTACTTACGTGTCGTTCAGTTCGTGTATAACGTCACATTTCTGAATATAGCTGTTCATAATTTATGGATTATTTTTGGAAATTTTGGATTCTGGAATGCCGCAACCGCTGATAGAAAGTAGCGTAATTGTAATGATTGGAGAGCATAGTCCTAAGCATTGCAATGAGTATATGCATATATTAAATACAACCTCCCCCTTCCACACTATCACGAGCTACGCCGGCGTTAACATCTTTTTAAGCAAGGTCAAAATTGTTACACCAATTATTTTCAAATCTCATTATCTTCGTATTGAATGGTGAGATTTTGTCATGGATCTGTCTCGCAAATTCCCCTTAGCCATTTCTGAAGACGAGCGCCAAGACTTCTTGAATGCGCTGTTCAACCGACACACTGAAGTTTTCATGGTGATGCAAAGCTGAATATATTTCAATTTTATCAACTCATTAAATTTTGTCTCAATCACTTTAACAATCATGGAAAGAGAGTTATCCTATTATTATATATTTCATTCTCCATTCGCCCTATAATAAGTGTTTTCAATATATAATTAAACCCCCCTCCCCGCCCCTCATGAACTTATGAACTAAATATCCCTCACCCAGATCTGGATGCTGGTGCAAAGTGCACAATTATACTTCCACATGAAGTCACATCCTTGTAGAACCTCCTTGGTCACACGTATATAGGTTTGGGTTGCATGGGTTTATTTGATGAGTTAATTCTCCCGTCTGAGAAAACTCAAGGCTAGGCAGTCCATGAATTCCTTGGGATCCTCAATATATGTTATGTTCTCGGAGAGACAGTTTCAGTTTAGCAGTTCTTGTCCCCGTTCAGCGAAAAGGGTTTCGAACCCCTCCCCGTATAAGCTAGACTAGCAGTTGTATAGAGTCGGTTATGCTGACGAATGGATTTGACGAGTAATTCTAAAAGTCTGGCAATCACAATTTGCGAGCAACTCTTTGCTTTATTTGGGTACTGGGCAGTGTCTCGAACTTGTCACTTGCCGCCCAACGAACCGTGAACCTCGATCTGCATACAGATATGATTAATGGCCAATATTGAGTAACTGCCTTGTGATGGACGAGGTAACACCTCTGAAATTCTGCCCTTCTGTATTTCGTGGTGTAGGTAAAAGTGTCTACAAAGTCAGAGAATTTCAAGCCGTGCCAGGCTGCGCTGTGTTTATGATCGAGTGAAAAAAGAGACCGTCTCATTGACTTTAAGCCTGAGATACTATAGAATACTGCATTGTCACGTACGGTGGCATTTGAAATTTACGGGGAGATACTGGGTTTAAAGTGCAGCAACCTGGCATGCAAATTAGAAAGTAGCTTTATTCATTGTTAAACCATTCAGTCTCTCCCATTGAACACCGGCATAATAGCTTCATCTTCTTAAAACATACGCAAGACGGGGGCCGCATCATTTGAATTTGGAAAGTTTTGGTGAACCAATTATACTTGAGCAACACTGAATACACGGGTGAGTAACTAAATTCTTGCAAAGAAAACTACCGAGCTGCCTAAATTTGATAATTTGTATCTCTCTCTATCCATAAATACTGGCTTTTAAAAATATCATTTTTTCTGTTAAAGAAAGGCCGCCTAATATCATAGGCTACATGTATGTAGGTCTTCCAGATCATAGCAAAAAAAAAAAGGGGGGGGGGGGGTTGGGGTTGGGCTGATAAGAAAGGAGATCGCATAATTAAATATTGTCATGGTTATCAGGTCCGTCGTAATTTACCGTCACAAATTAGTCACCAATCGATTACTGCATTGAGCATACAGTATATGAGGGATCCGACATCCCATAATTGGGCTCCATTGGGTGAGTTCGTTTTGGCCGGGGAAAAAGGAGATTGGCTGGAAAATTTAAATGCTGCTAATACTTTAAGACCAACGAAATTGAGTGAAGATAAGCTGTTCGAGTACCCCAAATGTATATCTTATTCTTTCAAAGGGTGATTCCAGATCAAAATTATTAACCTAGTAACATCATTTGCTGGGTAAGTCAACTGATCCAATTAGTTAGCTCAGAACAATACTTTCATCCCCGGTGTTTGGCAGTCAATATTCTCAGAGAAACTGCATGACTCACAACTCGAAACGACTGTTAAGCGACTGGAATAGCCTATGAGTCGAATGTTTGTTAATGAATGGAAAATTCCATTGGATGTGCCACAGCCACTATAAAAAGCATTGTTTAAGCCCTGCTTTTGCATACATAAATATTCGTATCCATTTCCATTGGTCTGTTTGATTTCAAGTGACGGTGACTGGCTGCTATGCTTTCTTGTAGAGCTTGAATTTTGAAGGGCCAACAGTAATGTCGAGACAATTTACATATTCAAATACCTCGGAGATGAGTGCATAGTTCTCTTTCAGATTTTGTGACAGGTGATGTTTCCCCTTACTTTCTCTTCCCGGAAACACTGACGAAGAACAAAAATAGATGACCAGGCGATTACCAGTGCAACTCATATTCCATCTTTTATTGACATATATCATTGTTATTGTTAACAATTGATCTCATGCAAATGGATCAAAGAAGCAGAAGTCTAAGATTTTGTCAACATGATGAGAAGTTTCCTGAAACAGAGAGATACAGATTCTTTTCCTTGTTTTGACTTACAACCTAAATGGTATATTGTCATTCGCGACACCGTGCAACACCTAGGTAGATTAATTATTTTTCCCTCGACGACTGGCATCAAGACTGTTATTGCAGTACAGAAATCCTTCTAACTCAATTCCGTAACTGTAGCAGACCTCACATACCACATTGTGTTTACGTTCTAACCTTGTTAAAGATCTATGGAAATGTCAAGAACAGTACATTAGACAGATTGCTGTTTGATATCGGCCGCTCTTCACATAACTTTTCACCGTACATTTCCTCCTAATAACAGCACCATGGTTAGGTCAAGTTTTATTTATTCGAGTCTTATCATGTTATACTTCAAATTAGAATGAGTCACCCTCCCCTCCCAAGGTGTGTACTTCAGGTACACTGTTAAAAATATCAATTGTAAAATGTAAATTTACATAAAATGTAACATGTAGATGCCTCTCCATCTACATGTTACATTCAAGAGTTAGCTTTCACCTTTTAACGTTTATGCCATAATTTAGAATATATTCAGTTTAACTTGAGAAACCTACAAGTGATTTGTAGAATATTCGAATTTTACAGATATCTCTATTTTTTATATCTTTAATGCATTTTTACATTTATGTGAAATTTTTAATTCTGTTATATTTTTTTACTTAAAGGTGAGTATATTCTTAAATGATTGAGAAAAGTAAACTACAGATATCTCGAATTTTGATCGTATTCGATGTCACCCAAAATGGTCTTTAAATAATGTTTCCACGCAGTCAGTGAATCGACACCATTAGATTTAAAGGCTGTATTGCATCACCCTAAGCTATATTTTTACCTCCCTGAAAGGAAAATTCTCAACTGGTTCTAAGTTACAGTACTCTTAAATTGACAGGGAATTCGAAAGATGCAGAGCAGCTCGTATTACACAGCGTACATAGGGATTCATTGTTTTGATTACACATGTGGAGGAATTTAAGGCAGGCTGAGGGAGGGACTAGAGGTAGGTGGTTGGGAGAATTGGAACTGTCTGGGGTGATGCATTACAGCCTTTAAAAATTTCAAAGAGCGCCATCGCAATTATCGATACAGTAGCGTTACTGCAGTCGCGTAGCATAAAACTAGTCTACTGTACTGTCAATGAGTTTGGTGAATTTTATCAAGGAGCTTCAATTTAGCATGTACATCGGAAACTCCTTTTTAAACAAGCAACTAGCTGACTATAGTAGTCTAGTTACCTCCATGAATATTATGCTGAAACCTGTCACGTTTCCTTCACATACTAATGACAAATGGTCAAACTTAAAGGATCCCCACGTGTCACATACCATGATGAACAATAATGAACGAATAATTAACGGTTCAATTTAGTTTTTGAAAAGTTGTGACCAGATACTTTTCACATTAGTGCTATTTCATGTACACACAACTAGTACTATAGTCGGGAGTCGAAAGTACAAAAAAAAAAAAAATGACAGCTTTCATGACTATTGGATGTGAAACGTGACAATAAGCCTCAGTAAATTATTGTATTGCCAATCATTCGTATATGAAGCTCTACATCTTATTCAGATACGCCAAGTCTATCTCGATTCTGAAGAGATAAACTGTCGTTTTATCCATCGTCTGGCCATCCGGAGTGCTTTGCCCTCAAAGTTTTCTGAGCAGGGAGGACGAAACTGGAAACGACTGTTTAACTTAAATGAAGACATTTCCTTAGAAGAGATGGCATGCAATGAGCGGAAGAAGTCATATTTTGTCCATATGAAAGTCCATATTTTGACAAACTATAGAAGAGAATTTTCGGGAGGTTTCCTGAAATAGCGAATTATGGGTTCTTTTTCATATTTTAATGTACAAACTAACTGTGATATTTCGCGTCATCAAGTGTCGAAAGACCGAATTATTATATATTCCCCGACGACTGGCAATGTTGGTGCGGAGGAAAACAGTTCGAATTCTAACTGTGACTGTAGCAGCCAACAACTGCCACTTTGTATTTACATACATCTCCTCCTCATTTCCCGTTCCTATATGATCCTATTCATAGGATACATAACCAGGTAACGTGAAAAAGCCTGCATGGTTGCTGAGTGGATCACACAAAAGTAAAGGCCACCGAAGCCTTATTGCCTGTGACTGAGTCGCGTGTTGAATCGCGTATCATGTGACCCGCCTTAACTCATCCGTTATGAATTGAAACTCTTGCACACAAGATAAAATCCAATAGGAGTAGCATAAGATAACTCTCCGACTTATCTCCGGTCCCTGTAAACTGCAGTCCCCTGTCACGCATGTTTTTTTTTTGTTTTTTTTTTTAATGAATCACCCATTTTCATGATATCAAACAAAACTGTAACCTTGTTTGCACATGAATCATAGCATTGTTCTCAATTATCGTATATCATTATCTCCATAATTACGTCATGAGAGATACTCATGAAAATTTCTGGGAGAGTTTGTCATTAATCTCGAACACCTATCTTTAGACCTAACAGAGTATTTAATTGTCCAAGTTAATTAATTTCTACTGCGCCTTATATGGAAAAGCGTGGTGGTAGGCTACATTCCTCTCACTTAAAGCGGTCCTGCTATGACCTAACCAGCTGCCAACTGTACACCCGACTTTCTGTGGACATACCCTGAGTACTTTTGCACCATACACCCTTGCAATCGGGTTTAAATATTCTTTTGCAAAATTACCACGTTTATAATGCAGTTGCTGTGTTCTATGTTCATTCAAGTATTAACTTGACTTTAACTGATAAATTTTCTTACAGCCAGATGAACAAAACAATATTTTTTTTTAATTTTGAAAGTCCCTTAATTGCCATTAAATTTATCATATATAAGCTACAGTTGTTATTGAATATTCATGTTTTTCATCAAGTTCAGTTGAAGGGACTGACCATTGGAAAAGATCGATATCTAATACAAATTAGGATTATTTCCTCTCTTTATTTGTGAAAACCATGGACCTATCTCGATAAAGTTATGGATTTTGAAAAAAAAAAATGGCCTATATTTCTGTAATGTCTAACAACTACTTGAATATACTTTCCATTTCTTTAGGCTGTCTTAAAGTAAACATTTTGATAGTTCAAGAGATGTAACCGTTAATTTTAGTCAGTATTCTAAGGTTATTCTACAACGTTATACGGCCTCAAACTCAAAGTTACTCCGAAAGTAACTTCTTTTAAATTAGTGTTAATTAAAAGAAACAACAAAGAGTACGTCTTGCAAAAATTTGCAGATGTGGCATTTGCGTGAAAGGGGGGCAACTGAAAATACTTCTCTTCCAGAGATGTCTCTCTTCAAACAGCAATATCTTATGAGTTTGGAACAATGGCGGCATATTTTCATGGGATTGAAATGCCATGCAGTGAAAAATCATTCTTTCTCATGTAAAATAACCCCTTCACTTGCCGGGGAATAACATATATTCTCCGAGCTAATGCTTAAAGGCTGTAATGCATCACCCCAGACAGTTTCAATTCTCCCAACCACCTACCTCTAGTCCCTCCCTCAGCCTGTCTTACATTCCTCCACATGTGTAATGAAAACAATGGATCAATGTGTACGCTGTGTAATACGAGCTGCTCTGCATCTTTCGAATTTGCCGTCAATCTAAGAGTGCTGTAACTTAGAATCAATTGAGAATTTTCCTTTCCGGGAGGTAAAAATTTAGCTTAAGGTGAGGCAATACAGCCTTCAATCGATTTTTATTCCTCTAATCATGTAAATGGGCACACATGTAAGGTCTTACATTAGAGTCCAGTGTGAACTTTTCAGCTAAAACGAGTCCACCTATTGAGTATTTTTTAATTATGTAGATAATTTTTTCACGTATCTGTTCAATTATTTAAGGACATGTGAAGATGATGCGCCATCTGCTGATGCTCCTTCTGTTTTCTACGGTGGGAGTTAAATGCCAGACATGCCCGTACAGAGACTACGGAAGAATACCTGGAGATATTGCTCTAGGTTTCATGTTTCCATATGCAGCGCCATTCTTTCATGGAGACCTTTGCAGTAGTCCTACTGATGTTTACGACTTTTCAACCATTCAGTTGGTTGAAGCAGCCATTTTTGCCGTAAAGAAGGCAAACAATGACAGCCTTATTCCAGGAGTTACAATCGGTAAGAAATGGGGATTTCAGCAAAGTAGTAGCCCTACTCCTGCATTGATGGACGTAAGTTCACTGTATCGCTGCATGGAGACAGCATCACGATTTCTCTATGCAGCACCTGACCTAAATTTAGGCCTAACTGTTACTGTAGTGTAGGCATTACTATTACTGTGGTTAGCATGGTCAGTTGCATAGTGGGGTCTAACTGAAACGACTTGGATGTGTCACCATAGTCTTTGAGTCTAACCTTGTGGAAAAAGAAAGCACTTTAAGCGATGAAGCGTGAAGCATCTCCGAAAAGTTAGTGACTTGAGTCTTGCATAGCTCCTAAGTTCCGAGACGGATCACCTCTGACCTGACCGTCGTTGGACTATGGGTCAAGGGGTGGGTTTAAGGGGAGGGGTCCCCTCCCCTGTTCGAAAATTTTTGAATTCTATAAGTGTCTAAACGCAATTTGGTGGCACTTTTTTAGCAAATCAGTCAACACAATTTCTTCTAGTTGCAGCCAAAAATATCAGTACAGATACGAACTTGCAAAAGTTAATCTTCTCCAACTAATAATTATGATCGGTTATTGTAATTTGTAATTTCTGGTGTGGTACATGCAGTTAGTCAGAGGCTACTCAGTTTTTTCGTGAGCGTTTGATGCTACCGGGAGACCGATCGTAAGACCATGTCATGTTGCATGTCAACAGTAACACTGAAATTGTACTGCGCACAGAGAGACCTCCAGTTGCGTTTTTTGACGTTGCAGGGTTAAAAATGCACACAGTACGTGTGATTATATTCGACTGCCCACATTAATGTTGAAATATTTCGTGGAAAAATGTACCTCTTCGACGATCGTACCTGCTACAAAGGTTAGGGTGTTCCAACAACAAATGTAGCACTTGAAGGGTGCACTGCAGGGCGATCGGTTAATGCAGGTCTACTATCATGATGAAATAGTTGAGTTTGTGTGTAGAGTTGGTAGTTTCCGGTAAGTTTACAGTGCTTGTGTGTGGCACTCCCAAGACTAGGAAGATTTGAAATGCAGGTTTTTCAGATGGCTGGGCGGGTCAGAGGGTTTGGGTGTTCAAATACGGATCAAACCCGTGAAATATAATGCGGGTCACTTGGGAGGTGTGGTCTTGTTTCTTCACCACTAAGGTGTTAGTTAGACCCTACTCAAAACTTAGCTCTGAGTGGTGGGTGTCTGTGTCTTGTCAATCCCATAAATTTGACGCAATGTGTTCCATATTTTTGGAGGGGAAACCACCAAGTTGCATGATCATGAAGTATACATGACGGAACCAGGCTGAGAGCAGTATATATGTGCCAAATGTACATGTCCGTTACATTCTCAATTTAGCAGAAAGGGTACTATAGGCCTAGGCTAAATATGGCAGATGACACAGCAGTTGCAAAATACAAAATCACAGACAGAACTTTTGTCTTGAAAAAACAGAATTGAGTGGAATTTGAAACAATGGAAATGAGGCTATATTGTGATTTTTATAAAGCAAAAGCTCTGTGGCCCTATAATTAACTTCATCCTTATGTTTTCTCCTGTGGCAGGATTGGAAGCCTGGGACTCCTGTCACTCTGTGACAGTGGCTACAGATCGAAGCATCAGTTTCCTTGGCGATAGGAAGGTCTCATATGAACAAAATATTGGAGACAATTGTGGGAGTCAGTTTAAGGCTGGTATGTATTCCTTACTGACTCTGTTTTCATGTAACGTATAGGTATAGTTTCCATGGATACCACTGTAGTGTGTTTATACAGGCCCATCAATACTTTCACTCAGGGGAGAGGTTAGTTTGGTGGTTGGAGTGTCCATCTTGTGATCTTTGGGTCCCTAGATCAGCTCTCGGCGGAACCACTTGGACAATTTCTGGGGATTCACATTTGGCTTGTTCAGTAAAGGCTGTTTACAGTGGTGCTGAGGGGGTTATTTGGGTTCCTGTTTTCTGATTTAGGTCTTGTTCATTTCAGGTTGCTTGGTACAACTGATGGACTACTGAGCTGGGCAGGCTCTCCACCCCTCCCAGCCTTTGGGAGAGTGGCTGAAGACTGGCAAACACACTCTCATCCTTCGAATGGGGACCTTAGTAAATGGCGGTCCCAGGAGCAGGCTTGCGTTTGCCTTGGTGATTGTTTGGTTTCACCCCTGTTCATCTGAACACTTATCAAATAGCGTAGGCTAATCTTGAGGTCGTTCATCCATGATCAACATGGTATAGAGTCCGTGATGAGCCCATACGTAGGGCTTCCTGATCCCCCACTTTCAAATTGGATACCCTTGATGTCTGCAACTTGGGCATGTAAAGTAATTTTTAATTTAGCGAAATGTTTGTTAAGCCATTGCAGTTTCTGTCTTCAAAGATATTTGTTGTTTTCAATTCCAACAAACATGATTTGTAAAAGAGGTGCAACAAATTACTGTATTTCATGATCCTCAACTTTTAAATTTGATACCCCTGATGTCCACAACTTGGGCACATAATTTTTAATTGAGAGAAATGTTTATTAAGCCATTGTAGTTTCTTGGACAAAGTTTTTATCCTTTTGCATCTTGGCCCCTTTTGAAAGAGCAGCCAAAAGAAGAAAAGAAATGAAAGAGGTATAAGATGAGGGAGAAGCACCTTTACCCCCTCTTTAGGATGGTGATCAGTGGTTCGTCAGATCAACGTTATTGTAGCATGTGAAGCTCGGTTTAAAGAAATTCAGTGGTACACTGATCAACTGATATTCATTTATTTCTTCAGCAATGGTTGCCGATCTTCAAGGTGCGAGGGGACCAGCAGTTGCCGCTCTGCTCTCTGATGCTCAGTCACCAGTTATTAGTTATGCTGCCACCCTGCCAAGTCTCTCTTCATCTTCCCGTTACAAATTTTTCTCTCGGACAATCCCCTCTGACCGGGAAGAGGCAAAGGTCAGTGGTTTGGCCTAAATCATGAACATGAGTTTCAAGAATATGGAGAAGAGGAAATATTTCATGATCATGTGTAAATGTTGTAGAAAATATTTAAAAATTGTGAGCATGCCAAAGGAAACTTAGGGCAAAGGAAAGTTAGTGACCTTGCAGAATGCTCCCTGCGCTGAATTAGTTTGCCACTTTCAGAAAATCTGACTTCCTTTTTGCATGATTAGTGCATAACTCTGTCAGTTATATGGGTATTTCACAAATATTGCATGTAAAACTGGAAGAACTCTTCTTTGCAAGGAACATCAATCCCAAACCTGGTATGTGATGCTTTCTAAATTTGATTTCATGGTGATATTTTTCTACAGATAATGGAAGAGTTCGTTCTTGAAATTCTAACTGTTCTAATGATATTTTGTCCTCTTTCTGTGAAAAGGCAATTATCGGGCTATTAGTGTCACAAGGATGGCGGTACATCTCCTTGGTTTATTCAGACACAACTGAAGATCAAGCAGAGGCAGAGATATTCCAGGAGGAAGCCAAAAAGGCTAAGATTTGTATTGCTTATTCTAAGGTCATCAACTTGGACTCCTCCATCCAAGAGGTTGCATCAGCTGCCTTAGAAATTTCACAGGAAAGTACAACCTTGATCGTGACCTTCATTTCCTCGACATCGTTGCTGTCTAGTTTTGCAAATCTTGCTGATACTTCAAAGTTTAATTTCATCGTCGGTCACCGGTTGTTCGTAGATTTGATCAGGGGGAACTCGTTCTCTCTCAACGTGATGTCCGTCGCTCCGTCGTTCATGGAAATGACGGTGAATGATGAGTTTGACAGGTACTTCACGAGCCTCTCACCCAGTAATGCGGACATGGTGGCGAACGTGTGGTTTGCGTCCTTCTGGGAGCAGTCATATGGTTGCACCATTGGCGTCTCATGTGGACCTGCCCAGCAGACTCAACACATGCAAACCTACCGGAGAAATCCCTATGTTAGCTCTGTCCTTAATACAGTCAACACTGTCATTGATGCTTTGAACAGTTTGCATGCTGCAAAGTGTCAGAATGTCCCGGGCCCTTGTGAGGACTTCATGACGACTACACCGGAGGAGATTCAAGAAGAAATACGACAAACAAATATCCGAACTAGGTCGGGGTCCACTGTAACCAGCTTCAGCGGAATGGGGGACCCATCACCCGGAGAGTACTTTGTGTGGCGGGTAGATACTTCAACTGGAGCCCAGACAAGAGTGAGACCTAATTTGCCTTTTAAACCTTTGTTAATTGTATTTATAGGTAGATTTTTTTTTTGTCATGTTTAGCACGGATGTGGATTCTAGGGAGTTGGAAAGGACAACGTCAACCAATTGAATGTTTTTGAGCTGAAGATGATTTTTGCTTCTAACTCTGTGATCATTAAAAGTTTGTGGTTTTGACCCCACATAAAGAAAACCTAATAACTGCATAGCTATTTTGCTGACCGGTTTGTGCTATAGTCTAGCATGGACTGTGCCACACTCAATTCGTTAATCTATTCTGTTACATGAACATCTCTTTCTACAATCCAGCTTTACCATTTCTGTTCTCATGTGACAGCTGGGTCAAATTCTTGATGGTCAAATAACACTCGAGAGTAACAACGGACTAGATTCAATAACAGCATCTTGTGGCAACCCATGTATGGATCCAGTTTGTTTGGACCTGGAGGAGGACGAAGATGAAATCACGGTTTGTTGAAATTATTCGTTCTCACAAAAACTTCGGTGAATTTTCTTTTCGCATTTGATTTTTCACAATATGTTTCAAATTGGTGAACGGCCTTAGAGTCTTGTGTGCTGCAGTTGTTACTAAAGATGCATTATTATGTTTTCACATTTTGTAGTTGACTTCACTTTGCGTGATTAGTTTTATAGTCCTTTTAGACATTTGAGTCTGAAACACTATAGTTTTGAGAGACAATTATTCTGTTCAATGTCTCTTGATTTACTCTGAGTGGTTTGCTCTACAACCGAGATCATTGTGTTTAAAGAATCATGTAGACGGTAATGAGATTTCATGGTAAATTTCATTTTGGATGTATGGCTTCATAAGATGGATTTTTATTTTAGCAGTCATGTATTTTGCTCTGCAAATTTATGTCTTGAGTACGTATTAAGTCAAACTTGCAATGGTATTCATGCTAGCATGATAATCATTCACTTCCGTGTAGCGCTCAGGGGAGACTATTGAAAGTTTTGCATGCAATACGCACATCTATTCCATACCAGGCCCTGAGTGTATCATAACTAGACGAATGAAATTGTCGTGGTAGTCTACAGTTGTACTGTTAACCAGGGACGTACTAGGACATTCCAAAATAACCAGCCACTGGAGCAATCATGGACCATGGGTGGTTGCGATTTTCATAACCACATTTTTCACTTTTGCAAGTAAATATCATCATATCATAGGGTTAACCCTACAGCCCTTGACCCCAACTTGGTTTTAAAGAGGATGCACATTTTGCAGGTACAACAATTTGATGGCAACCACAGACTTTTTGAACCCCTGGTCTTAATTACTAAATTTAGGAACTGAAATTTTATAGGACTACCTGGGAATAAGAATGAAGATGAGAAATATAATTTATATAGTACTCATGACACATCACAGAGAATGATGAATTTACTATTAATATGTCTGCAATACAGATGTTTTTTAAAAGTATAATTTCATGTGATACTTTTGTGTCCTATTGGTATTCATAAACTAATATCGCTGACTTCTTTGATTTTATTTCCTTTCTTGATTTGTTTGTTTGTTTTTTTTTTGCATTCATCATGTGTATACTGTAGGTAGATCACAAGTGCCTCAAAAAAGCCTTCTGAGGACCTCATCTGGTCAAAGATGCTTTTTTTCATTTGAGTGCAAACAAAGTTTATCAGTTTCAAGACTTAAAAGTAAACTAAGAGAAAAACTCTTTCAGTTATGAAATTGAGTCCATTTTATGTGAAATTTAAAATCACATGGTTTGATTTTGGTGTGGTTTTGGTTTAATGAAACAGACACCCTTACTGAACACAAAAGGTACAGTGCAGTATTTCACTGAGTGTGTACAATGTTGCAGAAAGGAACTGGTTGAAACAAGAATACAGCAACCCATGAATGTTAGACCTGCTGAACAGTTGTTTGCTCACACAAGATTTGCAGAACAGTTTGTTTATTGCCATCCATTTCTGCTTTCTGTTCTTTAACTCTGTCCCTTTGTAATAAATATCATATGCTGTCTTTGAATGTCTGCAGGTGCAAATAAATGGAGACGTGTTGCTCGCAGGGTTCTTTTCAGTCAACGAATGGAACGACGTGACAAAGTCCTGTGACTCACTGTCGCATCAGGGCGTACTTCAACTTGAGGCAATGTTGTATGCAATAAACAATATTAATCAAGACCCCACAATCCTACCGACAGTCAGCATCGGATTTGAAGGTCTAAACACCTGCGGAGACTCTCAGAGAGCCAGCCACCAGGCCCTCAAGTTAGTCTCTGAGTTTGACTTCGGACAGAGTGCATCCGGCACTCGAGTCGTCGATAGCGACCAGAAACAGCATTTGTATGGTATCGTCGGTCCTGGAAGCAACGAGGAATCTATGTCAGTGTCGTCCATTGTCAAGACTTATGGGGTGACGATGGTCAGCTACGAAGCTGACTCTTACCTTCTCAGCAGCTCCTCTGTGCCAAATTTCGCAAGGGTGGTACCGACATATATCAGCTCCTTATTCCCCGTAGCAGCAACTTTGGGAGAGTGGAATTTCCTTTATGTCAGTGTGTTGCTGTCTGCTGAAAACTACGCTCTCAGGGCCATCATCGAGTCATACTTGAACCAGGTAAATGCTGCAATGATTTGTTCGTCATGTGTTTGCCTAACTAAACATATTCCTAATATCTTGTGAAATTATTCTTGAAAATTCAGCCAAGGAGAGGTATTGCAATAATTTTGAAAAAGATGAATGATCCAACCTCAAAATTGTAAGTACCAAACATGATTATGCAAATTTTTGGTTTCAATGATAATCAAAACCTTTGTGATCATGCATACTGTGTGTGTATGTGAATGGGTGCATGTGTGCCTGTGATGCCCTACCTGTACCTTGTAAACTCAAGAAGGGAGGCTTGGACAGATGTCATATTTGTTGTGTAGGTTTTCCAATTTGAGTAGAATAACCAATTGTTTCTGGTGGCAGTCAAAGGCCATTTGGGGTCAACGGGTCAAATTGGGAAAACCTTGTAAACACAATAGCTCAGTAAGTGAAGCTTGGACAACTGTCATATTTAGTATGTTGGTATACCACATTGGGTACAAGAATCCATGCCGTGTTTTTTATGGATACTCAAATCCTCTTCAATAACCGCCAATCCGCAGACATTTCAGCAGCATCTATTGACTTCCAGAAACCATAGTATTGATAAGGATGCTTTGATATCTCCATCCTGGACCACCCTGCCTCTTGTCAAGACAAAGACTTAAGTAACCATCTGCACAGAACCTGTTGTCTGGGGAGTTAAGCAACTGTTTGCCCAGACAGGATTGTATGGTGGCTAGTTAATGCTTGAGTAAACATTGCAAGCACAAGGTGCAAACTATGTCCTTAACCAGGAAAAACAGGGCATGCTATTGACTTTGTCGGAGGTGGAAGGTCATTTGAGGTCAACACTCAACAGAAGTCAATTTGTGACTACCTTGTAAACATGATATGTCATAAAAAAGAAGCTGGAGCAAATGTCATATTTGTGAAACACATTGAGTACAAGGACCCTACTGATTTTGGTAGAGGTCAAAGTTCATTTGGGGTCAACGGTTGCCAGATTGTGAAAACTTTGTGAATGTGATATCTCAAGGATGAAAGCTTGGAAAAATGTAATATTTGGTACAGTTATGTAGGTGTACCACATTGATTAAAAGCACTTTTTTGTTTTTGGTTGAGGTCAAAGGTCATGTGGGATCAATAGGGCTTAAAAAATAAAATATGTCAGATTCAGAAGAGAATCCTCATAATGAGATCATCAAAACCACAATGCATTTGTGCATTTTGGTTTTCACATGTTGCATGACAGGTGCCAGTCCTGCACTTGACAGTTGCTGCCACTGTTTTATGGGAATTAAAAGTAAAATTTTAAGTAACTTTATGTTCAACAAAAACTCTCCTCACCAGACCCCCCTTCTCTGGCACATGAGCAACATCCTTGTACCGCCTGTTGAGGATTTGTCAGCTGTGATGAATCCTTTTTTATTCAAACATGTCTTACTTTTCATCACATGGAGCATTCTCTTCTCCATGTTCATCTTTGTAGTATGATGTCTGCGTTGCTCAAAGTCTTGAAGTCCCAGAAGATGACAGTGGGTGGGATGCTGTTTTTGAAAGCCTTTCTTCGACACCAGAAGCAAAAGCCATCCTCATATCGGCCTCCCCGGAGGAAATTCAGCGACTCATGAGAGAGATTAGTCAACGTAGTCTGACGGGGCAATACTTCCTAGTCGCTGACGATCATTGGGTCTTGGATGAGGATTTCACTGCCGTGTATAAAGATGTTGCCAGAGGTCTGTAAAAATCATTTCTTTGATTTAGCATTTTGAATGAGAATCCCCAAGCAAGGAACATTTGGAATATAGAAGGAAAGATTGCAGCACTCATTCCATTGGTAACATTCGTATTAAAAGTAGATGAAGAGTGCGAGTAGCGATATTGCTTCGAGCTGGCGCTGTAGGCATAGTACCAGAAAAGAAGTTTGAAACAAGACCTGTTCAGTGCTTTCAGATTTGAAATCAAAGTATTTATTCATGTGAACATGTGGTTGCATGTTGTCTTGACTTAAATTTACTGGTATTCGTTTGGAACAACTGCATAAATTACTCGAGTCCCCAAAATTTTTGTCCATCCATTCTGAACTGCAATCATCAAATCTACTTCATCCTCAGAGACTATAATTGAAGCATGGTCACAAAAATAAATGGCCAAGAGAAAGTTTTGATAATGAATGACTCAAGAGTTACGCTATCGCTTCTGTCATATTTATGAAGACATCTTTGTATTACAATTAATAAAACAACAATTTGTTTTACTTTAAAATTTATACTTACAGCATGTAAATCTGCATTAAAATTTATACTCACTAACATGCGTGTTTTTTTCCTTCTTAACTTTTCCTCCGTCGGTGAAGGTGTCTTAGCGATTAAGTCCAGCCCAAGGCAGTACAGCTCATTCCAGAGTTATGTGGCAGGTCTTAACCCAGCCACAAATTCCCAGAATCCCTGGTTCAGGAGATACTGGATGGAACGGTTCTCATGTAATCTCCAGGGCGAACAGTCAGAGTTCACAAATCCTTGCACAGGTAAGTATATTGTGCACGTAAAACCATAGGACTGGTTGGGCCTTTCTATTATTTTATTGCACCGGAGTCACAGGGACTGTCTGGCCATGGAATGTCACAGATGGTACATAAATACACGAGAGATGCATTATGGGTGATGTATAATTTAGCACAATTGCATTATATTGCCATGGCTTCTGTACTGAGTTCAAAATAAGACACTTACAGAAGACTAGAAAGATTCACCTGCATGCTAAAGTGGTCATATCATGTGGACGTTGTTAAGAACATTGTTTACAATACATCATTTCAGAGACCTAGCAGCAACTATTTACTATTAAACAGCTAGCTCTCGAATCTTGGTGTCTTTATCAGCAAAAGGCAGTGGATGCAATCTTTACTTTGACTTTGGGGACCATAAGTAGTATTTGCTTCATGATAATAACACCATATTTTTTATCTTTAAGGAGCAAAATTCCTCTTAAACATTATTTCACTGCACGCTTTTTGTGATATCCTTAAAATAGTCCCCTTTATCAATTATTTCACAAATTTTCTGTTTATTAAGTGATAGAATCATCTAAGAGGCAATTGAAAGTAGGCCATATTATCGACAGTGGAATATTGTAAGGGGCTACATTTAATTTTTTTTTGTCTCTCTGCCTGCATTACATTCAACAGGTAATGAGGAACTTGATCCTACCACAGATGTCAATGATGAAACTGTAGCCTATGTGATCGATGCAGTGTACACCATAGCCGAAGCTCTACACAGACTCCACACTGAAACTTGTGGATCATCTTACGTTGGAGTCTGTGATGCCATGGATCTCTTGTCTGGCGATGAAGTGTTTCGCGAAGTCGTTTCACAGCCTTTGCAAAGTAAAAACGAAGACGGATTGAACATCGCCTTTACGAGGAATGGTGACAGCAACATCCCGTATCACATTTACAACATGCAACAGAATGGACCAGTTGAGGTACGTTAGTTGTTAGTGCAGTAAATACGAGACATTACAGTTCAGCAAACTGTGATGAAAGTACATCGTAACTGGATGAAAACGAAAATGAATGAAAAATGCTTACAATATGCCAACAAAATTACTAAAGGTAAAAAGGGAGACCACATCAGCTGCTTTTAGAGATGAATGTCACACATTTTTGCACATTTTGATATATCTAGCCAGGTGAAGTTGCAGGACCTTTGTGAAGAAGGGATACTTTCTTTTTGCAACCTCACATTTTCACCATTGTTGAATTATTTTGTTCTCTTCCTAAATTTGATAATTGTATGTTATATTGGTATTGCTTCCAGTGCATTTTGTCTCTGATATCATTATTTGCCTGATCTTGCTCAGTTGCTAAACTTACAGATGGCAAAATTTGCTTAACAGCATTGTGTCTCCATTCAGCCCTGAACAGTTTTGCCATATCTAGCCTTATGGTTTTGTGAGCCAGTTGACTTATGTTTCAAGTAGCGCCATGGATCAACAGGCACCTATGTTGCGAGTTCCCTGAAGACGTGCATTTTATCGTACTTGTGCATTTTATCTTACTTTAACAACAAAGTGAGGAAATTTTGTTGTGCCTTTGCCCTCCTATCAGAAACATATGGGCATATGCTGATCCCACCTCAGCTTTCAAACTCTCATTAATGAGTATAATGCTTGCAGCAGCAAAATGTGTTTGATTTACTCAATCTGTCCTTGGGATAATTTCGCTGAATTCTATTCATTAACAAACTGAAACAATTGCATCTACAGGTGGCATCATTTAGTACTTTCCAGCTGACCAGAAACCTTGAGCCTGCGATATTCTATAATAGTGATGGCTCAGAGAGGACCGCTGAGATCTATTCAGTTTGCAACCAGACCAGATGTCTGCAGTGTGAGAGAAACGGGAAAGATGCGGTTGCGACCACACCCTCTGGAGATGTCTGGATTGGAGGTAGCTAGGCAGTATCATTCGTTCAACAATTAATGGGCATCATGTATAATAACAGTGTCTTACCTACAACTTGATATGGACTAATAAGCAGTTCCACAAAATTGGCTGGAATTCATTACATTGTAGTGAAGTTTAATGGTGTTATTGTGAGTAAGATTGGTACACGTTGGTGTAGATGTGTGTTGGTTTGTATGTGAAAACATTTTCAATTTTTTTTTCACTTTTCGTTGATAAGAGAACAAATGCTGTTACAACCACACCCTCAGGAGTAGTCTCAGTTGGAGGGGAATAATATTATGTACCCATACATCATTCAGCTGTGTAATGTTAGTATGTAATCTACAACTGGATACAACTGAAAATTCTTGTCAGTTTGAATATGGTATCGAAGTGAATTCAGGATGGGGTCATTCAGAGAAACTTGGTGTATGTGTGTGTGTAAATGTATTTTAGTGTCAGACTGTCAGTTTGTTATCTTAAAGATGCTTTCACCTGCCTTCCACTGTGTATTTTATAACAAATTTTACAACAGGGAGTATAATATATTGATTGTTGTATTGAAGACAAAATGGTCTCTGACCAATCATGATTGTCTGTCATTACTGGAAATTTTTTGTCAAGAGAAGGCTTTGACATTAACGCCCAAGCAGCAAAGGGAGGGTCATTTTACTGAATGGTTAATGTCAGTCTTTTATTGAAACATCACCCTCTCAGGTTTCTTCGAGATAACTGAACCAGAGGATACTCAGATTGAATGCTCTGATCGTCTTATACTGTACAACATGCAGTTGCTTGAGGCATTCCGCTTTGCCATCCAGCAAGTGAACCAGGACCCTGACATTCTACCAGATCTCAAGCTGGCTGGAATTGGGTTTAACTCGTGCGGGAGCAAGAAACGAGTGGGCAAGGAGGTGGGTAATTTTTACTCAGGTACGGTCGACTACCGACCAGGCTACAACCCTAACCGGATAGCCATCGCAGGAATGATCGGGGGCGGCACGAGCGACACCACGCAGGCTCTGTCCAATACTCTGGTCAATCTGGACATAGCAACGGTCAGCTATGGCGCCACTTCAACAATGTTCAGCAACAGCAAGATGTTCCCCCACGTCGTTCGAACGGTTCCTTCCGATGAGAAGCAAGCTGCGGCCATGGTTGATGTTTTGACAGAATTCGGATGGAATTACATCTCCATTGTATACTCGGACAACTCTTATGGTGCCGATATACTCGAGCAGTTCAGACTCTTCTCGAAGGGATCGAGCATATGCACGGCAATGACCTTAGCTATCAAAAACTCTGACACTTCCCCGAAGAAGTTTGAGTCGCTTATCGACACTCTGCAGACCAACCAGCAAGCTAGGGTCGTTTTACTTCTGACCTCTGATCTGCACACCAGATCTGTGCTTCAGGCAGCAGAGAGGAAGGAGGTGACAAACATCCAGTGGGTAGGGGGGGACACTTGGGGATCCAAGGAGTATGTTTCACAGGGGGCAGAGACGACGTCGTTGGGTGCGATCACGATACAGTTCAGGGAGAGTGAAGCCGCGGGGTTCAGGGAATATTTTACCAGCTTGACTGCATACTCCAATCAGATGAACCCATGGTGGAGGGATTTTTGGAGCGATACCTTTCAGTGCAACCTTGTCACTGGTAGGGACCACTACGACACCAACTGTCCCTTTGTTACGCAGACACTGGATGAGGACTTTGTGCAGGCACCAGAGGTGACGTATGTTGTCAACGCAGTGAAGGCAATGGCATCTGGGCTTCACCAATCTCTGGGAGAACTCTGTCCTGGTGTTACAAATCATCTCTGCTCCAACCTAATGAACAATCCAGACACCTTTTTCAACATTCTGAAAAGCGTCTCTTTCACTGGTGCAGATGGAGAAGAGTTCCGGTTTGATTCAAAGGGGGACGGCCCTGCTGAGTACGATATTATGAATTTCCGTCCAAGGGAGGATGGGAGATTGGTTTATGCAAGGGTGAGCCTTGTTTTTGTTGTGTTTGAGTATCACAATGTGCACTAACTGTTCCACTTTTTGGAATTTAGATATAAAGATATCACAAAACATATAAAAGTTTCAGTTCATTGTTCTTAATACTTGATTTCTCAAGATATATAATCACATTCTATTTTACTGCACTGTATTTTACTGTACCTGTGGTTTTTTAAGTTAAAGGAGGCAAAAGTCCTTAATTGCTTTGATGTAATAACAGTGATTAAATATTGATTTGGTGGATACTATACATCAGCACTTGTTTATTATTGAATAACTTTTGCTCTGCTTTGGCAGTTGACAAAGGATACTGTACCTTGGTTGTCACTTGTAGCTGAAATTTAATGACCAAAGTGGTATTTTCTTTAGTGTATAGTGCTGGTCAAGCAATAAAGCTTCCAGGAGGTTTGGGGTCCAATTCATGACCAGGTCACAGGAGAAATTTGACTTTTAAGGTTTTCCCATCTGAACTGACCTTACAGAACAAAATGCACTCATCTTGATCTAAAATCATTGAGTCCATATCCACTGCACAGTGAAAAGTGTGTAGGCTTCCTCCACTCCTGTCTAGTTGCTTAGCATTGCGAACACTGTCCTAAAAGGCCCGAATATAAATTATTATCTTTCTCTGTATTTTCAAGCTCGGACGGTGGGTCGATGGCAGTCTTGAGGTTGCAACACCTTCCCTGTATAGTGACAGACAGCAAATTTCATTGGGTCAATCTCGAACAAATTGTGTCGGCAGATGCGATGAATGCCTCTCGTTACAAGACTCAGCACGATTATTTGCCAGCCTGCCTGGGGAACTGCAGATTCCAGCTCTAGTAGGTGTACATGAAGCCCCACAAGGTGCGTCACAGAACTGTGGTGGTCTAAGGGAGGCAGGCATTGTTAATGTGGAAGCCATTTTGTATGCTGTGAATGCCATAAATGAGGATGACTCACTCCTTAGGGGTGTTCAGCTCGGCACGACTATATTCGACAGTTGTCTCAGCGTTGGACAGGGCATACGATCTCTTTCATCTTACTTGTCGAGAACAGGAGATTTCAGCGATGATCATGGCTGGCGACACATCGGTGGGATTTTGGGAGCAGAAGACCAAAAGGTTGCTACCTATCTGTCAGATTTATCCGACCAGTCTGAATATGTACAGGTTGGTGTTATTCACTTTGACAAATACTTACCACTTTGACAAGTTTATCATATTGTCAAATTTCAGATTTTTGTCATTTTGACGAATTATATTTCATTCCTCAGAATGTAAATTTATAAAAATTGTCATTTTGCTGAGAATGTTATTTGGGTTTTCGTCTTCTGATTTAACAATGATTGGTTAATCTTATTTGTTGTGTTTTTTTTTCTTGTCTCTTAACGAGTGCAGGTGGCCTATATCTCCGTGGACAATAGCAACTCAGAATTCCTCATGCAGACATCACCCAGCTTGGACCAGTTCTACAGCGTCATTCGAGATATTTTGGAAACATATGACTGGAACCTGGTTACCCTCATTACTGACAGCAGGGATGTTCAACAAACTCAGTGTAAGTTGTTTAAATAGGATTACCTGTGACACATTAATGTTGTGACATCTTGAAACAGTCATGGAAGAGAAGAGGACAAAGCCAGTTTGTTTCTTGTTTACACCCTTTGTCCTGCTTTCTCCTTCAGTTCAAGGTAGCTGCATGCTATCCAAATGATAATGATATGTAGGGCTTACTGTACTTCTTTTTATACAAACGTGACATTCCATACCAACTTCCTAACTGGACTCATTCTTTTCTGTTGCAGTGGCAGAGTCCATATATAGGGCACAAGAAGATATTGGAGTTTGCTTTGACTCTTTCTTAGAGTACACTGGCCTCCCAGCAAGTAGAGGTTCACTGGAAAGCGCCCTCAGTGACAGTAAGAGTAATGTAGCCATTTTGGTTATGTCTCTTTCCACTGCTGAAGAAATGGTAAGGAGTGTAAAACCAGGTCGGCACTTGACCTTCATCATCATCGACAGATATAGCGACGGATTCTCGGCGACCTTGCCACCTGAACTCAACGGTGCCATTATCATATCTACAAACCATGTAACTCAGGGTCTCGATGACCACCTGGCATCCCTAGCAGCTGGAGAAAATGCTGCCAATCCTTGGTTTGATGAATTTATCACAGACAAATTCGGCTGCATTCTGAAGGGCCCAGCCAGCCAACTGTGCGGCAGCTCAGATCGTATCCAGGATTCCTCTGCTAGCATCAACGCAAACTACGTTATTGATGGAGTTTACTCCCTGGCAAGGGCAATCGACTCCTTCAGGAAAAGGATGTGTGGAATGGATTCAGCAGGTCTTTGCAAGGAATTCTTTGAAGTCACACCGAAGATGTTGAGAGATGCCGTTTTTAATCTTGAATATCGAAGCGAAGGCAATCGTCTCGTCACAATGAGGGATGGATCAGCTGTGATTGATTTCACCGTGTGGAATATCAACAAGAATGGAGCTGTCCAAATGGTATTTTATCACCATCCACATATTATCAAAATGTCTTATTCATTTTCCCACAACTACCAAGAAATATCTGAATGATGGAAATATTTAGCCAAAAATATGAGAGTAAATTAGAGGACTTTTTTACTTGCTCAAACCCAAATGAAAAAGCAGTATACAGCAGTTACCACTATCAGCACTTGTCACATATTTGATCCTTGAATTATTGAAAAACTTATCAAAGGATTTTCTGTGTAAATGGTTTCAAAATCTGTGGATGCATGGAAAGTAACATGATTGTGCTTGCATCATTTTCTCGTTGATATCTCAAGTCATATTTCATCGTCATAATGGGTTAAATTGCCACATCTTTAGTCTTCTTTCTTCTTGCATTTGTGACTCAGATTGGGTCCTGGGAGGCCGGCAACCTGCGAGGCAAAGAGATCTACTTTGAAGACGCCAACTCTGTCAGTGGTATCGTCACTTCCTCAGACTCTGCCTGCGGCATGTCAAGGTCGAATGGATCCACTGGGAGACAAGTTAGTACGGAACCCAGCTTGGACGACTCATCATTCTTCATCTTGCTCATCCTCTGTGGTGGGGGCATCATCATCTCGTTAATTTTCTTAATCGGCGTCATCTTCCAGCATCACAGCCCCCAGGCTCAGGTTTATTCCATCTTCCTCTTAATCGTCCTTCTCGTTTCCGTCATCGGCATCTTTGCCCAGAACCTTCTGTTCTCCCTGGTACCCTCAAACACTGTATGCGGCTTGAGGAGAGTCGCATTCAACGTCTCTCACACGTCTGCGTTCCTGGCATCCTTTTTAATCACCGTTAGGATCTACCGGATCCTGGCAAGGGAAAAGCGGATCACAGGATCTCGTGCTCTGTACATCAACAACAAGAGTCAAGCTAAACTGTTTTGCCTGTTAGCCATCATAATGCTCTTGATTGTGGCTCAAGCTTTGCTGTTTCAGCCTCCCTCTTTGGTCGTTGGTGCTAACAACATAACCCACTGTCGGTTCATTGATGGCCATTATGCAATTTCACTGATGTATATGTTCTTCCTGATGTTGGCAACTATTGCTGCGTCCATTCTCGCCTTGATGAGGAGCTCGACCATACTTTCGAGAGAAATTTGGCTTGGATTTTTCTGTTTGATTTGTAAGTACTTATGTCCCATTCTGTTTGTTTTTGCCGAGATTGCTAGTGAGTGGGAGTGATAGATGAATGTTAACAAGAGGTCTTGGCACAAGATAGGGGCAAAACAGCAGTCAACATTGCCTCTTGGGTATCAAGTATCCTCCAATAAAGCTACACAAAATTTCAAAATTCTCCATGCAATCTCTTATTTACATTCTTCATCACATGGCTGTAGGAGGGCCACCCCCAGGTTATTCGGGTTATCATGTACCACTTTTCCATTTTTCTTTACATACTCATGTGCCTAAGCAAACTTAAATTGCACCTTGTTCCCAATTTATATATTACTGATACAATTTCTTGTAAATGAATAATTACATTATGGGGAAAGAGTGACTTAGTCTCATGATAATACATGTGAGTTTTAGTCCTTGAATGAAATTCCTTTTAATAAAATTTATACATGTGTAGATCAGAAAAAAATGTAACTATGTATTTTGGAGAACATTGCCATTGCCTTGTTGCACCAAAAACTGTCCACAATTGGGGCATTGTATGGAAACTGTATGCAGAGGCCAGAGTTGTGGAGTAATCATAGCTGGCCAATGGGATTCTTCATCTGTAGATCAAGAAATCTGTCAGTAAAATTCTTTGAGGAAGGGATTTTAGGAAAACTGCTGAACTTTTAGAGACTGTTGTTGGACAAATTTACAGCAAGTTGGAAGGTGGTTAGAAATTTGATGACCTTTGTATGTGATACAAAGCACTAAAAAGTAAATTATTGATTGACTTTGTGAGCCTTCCCTGTGGATGTAACTTTCATATTGCAGTTTGTGTCATCCTGGTCGCAGCATGGGTCATCGTTGGAATCATAACAGATATCTTTGATGACAACAGAACCTATGTCGTCGCCACCTGCTTCGTATCGGTGGTGCTCGGCTATTTGCTTTTATTTTTCTACCTACCGATTCGAATTTACAACCTGTTCCAAAAACATGATCCCTTCAGCGACAGTGCCAGTGTGATCTCGGGCGAGTTCAGAGAGCCTCAAGCAAGAGGTACCAACGGTATGTAGAGAACTTGCCTTAACATGTCTCCCAACCCAAGAAACCTTACAAACTCATTCCATTTTCCCCTGTCTGATCGTCTGACAAGTGGGCATGGTATGATAATCTCATTCAAGTCACACTGACCAGTGGGCATGTTGCCCCGATGTGAAGGGCAAGTTTGGCATAAATTTCAAGCATTTAAGTTTTTCCAGCAAACTGACTTTATTTTCCCAACAATCAAATCTTGAGAAACAGCAACTGTTTCTATGTGAACTGAGTTTACATGTTTCACTTGAGTCAATTATCATACTCCAACTGAATATCCTTCTGTATACAACTCACTTTGTAAAATAATGTTGCAGAGTATTTTATCGGTAACTAAGGCTGTTTTCAGAATCAGTTTACACACCTTTTGATGTTAAATGTTTTAATGTCAGCCAGGTGACCTCTTTGTGCCCCTTCAAAGGACCACTTTCTGCTGATCCCTGTAGCTGACCCTTATGTGCTCCCTCAAGTGACCCTTTGTGTCCCTTCTTTTGATTATCTGCTTGTCAATTGCACAGGCTTCCCACAGTCCTGGAAAAGTCATGAAAGTTTGGAAAGTATTCTAAGGACTAGAAAAATTTTAAAATTTTGAGAAATTGCGTGAAGTCTTGCAAAAGTATTGGAATTTTCACAAAGTGACATTGTTTCTTTCTCACTTGTGTAATCAGAATGTGTTTTCACTCATAATATAAAAAAATTGTCCTTCTCTACACCTCAGATTACTTTGGCTTTTGCTGTTATAATTGTAAAATTTACGTAAGACATCAACAGGTCATGGAAATTTTTATTTGACCCTGGGAAAGTCATGGAAAAGGCATGAAAATTGATTCTGTAGAAAGTGTGGGGACCCTGATTGCAGCTTAGAAGAATTTGTAGATGTGCTCCATTGCCAGCAAATTCTTCTGCTCTTTTAAGATTCATTGTGCCTTTTGGTACAGATTGTGTTGCTTCACAGCCCTACCCTGCAGAACTTCAATCAAATGTGATACAATGTTGGTCAAACTAAAATGTTCTGCTGGCTGTTTTTACCAATTAATCTGTTATTCGCCGAGTCATTTGCTCAGATTCTAAGATTTTGTATGAAGAATGTGCTATGTTGCAATGTTTATGTGCGACGATTTCAATTTCATTTTATGAAGCAGTAAAGTGTTACTTACTCACCCAAAATACTGTAAATTGTATTATAACATTTATGTTGATAAATGATAATTAATATGGTTTTATTATGCTTGAAAACTCAGTACATTTATTAACAGCAAAAGCTACATTCTGTTTGACAGAAGTTTTCACAAAATTAGCTAAGAATGGACTTTGTTATTCAAAAGCACCATTCTTATGGTGAACCTGTAGGGTTTCACAGATCTAGGAGGGGGGGGGGGGGTCCTAGTAGCTTGAATAGATTGCATTTTCCTTTCTACATGGCTACATATAAGATATGGGTGGTCATAGAGTGTGGAAGAGAAGGAAGAATTCTAGTGCCTTGGCAGATTGGAATATTTGTTTGTATTTTTATCATGGATGTCTAAGGACTTGCTGGAATCATTGATACAATCTGTTAGAGCTGAGGTTAGAATTTGTCAGATGTGAAATTTCAATCAAGTCTTTCTAAAGTGCTTGATATGCCTTTTATGCAAGGAGTCATGAATGAGACATTTAGTGTTTCAATGTTTAATATCTGAAACATATACTTATCAGTTTCCATCGGTTTATCTCTTTCCCTTCACGGTAGATTACGGTGTTGAGAACGGTGCTCATGGAGGAGATGACGACCACACCTACGAGAATCCAGTCGTCCAAGCTAAAATGGAACTTGACAGCAAAATGTAGAGGGCTCTAGAAATGATATAAGGCAGACATACTTCACTGTCAGATCTTTAAGATAAATGATTTTCATTTGGACTGCGGTACACACATGCACTTCAGCTTGTTGTTCTTGTTTTATTTTCAGTTCTTTTTCCAACACCTACCTCTCAAAGGGGCAAGGTGTGAATAAATTCAACCATGTTGGTAGGGATCCAGAAAAAACGTATTCCTCATTATCAAGTCGACTATTGCTGTCATGTTGGCAGTGAAAGTCATTCGTGAATGCAATTAGTGGCAATGTCATTAGTAAAAACTGTGTTTGTTGTCAGATATGGCATGCTTCAATGTAGGATAATGTGGTTGTTAGAACATCATAGAATTCAGTCTCATGGAAAGGCATCTCCAACGGCTGTTTATCTCCTTGAACCATCTGACACTTTCACCGCAGATATGGCATTGTAAATTTGAAATGCGCTGGTTTAAGGCAGGCACATGATGTGGAAAGGTCTGTAGTTAGTGTGTCATGCCAAAATTGTTAGTTGACAATCACTTTACTACCTAAAGACAGATCTTTGTACCATAGATCTTATCGCCAGTGTTTGCACTGGTTTAAATTTCGGACCCGGGTGCCTGTGCTCCATAGTTGTTTGGGTACTTGAAAATACAGCTTCTGTTTAATAGGCTAAGAGTTTGATGTGAAGTTAAAATATGGCTTTCGCTTTGCCTGTTAAATATAACACAGTGTCTCTTATGTACAGATATGACAGTGAAGTGTTCTTAGTTATACAGTAATTTGCACACATGGTGAATTTTGACACACATACGATATTAATGTACATTAGTGAAACTGAATCATAGTATAAATTTGAGACCCAGCTCGTGACATCATTGGGTGGGTGACTCAGTGCAAACACCACTGTTCATGCTTTGCACCAAGAGGTTAGTCCACTTGTAAATGTGACTGAATCGTTGCACAGGTAGTTTATGCAGAAGCTCAATGAGTATTGGATCAGAATAAATATGTAGCAGAGATACAACATAGAGAGGTAGAAGTTTCCCATCAAATTTAATGTTAATCCACAAAGAAAACAGTGCCTTTGCAGAATTATCTAGTGCACCTTTCATTAAGCAGAACAAAGCTTTAGTTTAATTATTTTTAAAGTTTTTGACTTCTCATTAAGCTTTTACTTTTTTTTACACGCAGTTGGTTTTGTTGAATAAAACAGAGTATCACAGTGAAAGTTTGGCAAGTAATGACACACTGTGAAGACTTGTTTGTTCAGTTGGAATTGTTCCATCAATTGGAGACAAACGTCACACAAATGGGTTGCAGAAAATATGGATGTTGTGCAAAATAAAACCTTGACTTGTTATTTAGGAACAAAGGCCAATATCTCCATTTGTGATTCATATTTTTCTACAGGGGAAAAACAAAAAGATAAAGTTCTTTTGTTATTTAAGGTTCAGTGGTCCTTTTGCAACACCTGTGCTAAGAAATTGAAAGACTATTGTTTTGACCTTTTCTTTTCTCAATTACACTTGAAAGGCATTTCTTTACCTCTATGTTTTCCTGGTGAAATACCAGTTCTGTTTTCTACCATTTCTGACATATTTTTGTTTCATTTGTTTTCATTTCTAAACAGGCCCATAGCAATGGGTTCATCTACGAACTTTCCACTCTGTCTTTCCATTTATTAATTCTTGTATTCTGCAATATGATGCATAATATCATTCCATCAACTCTGTATTGGTCTATGTTCAACCTAATTAGCAGACTGTACTTACAATGCTGTGTCTCCTGCAAATTAAGGGTATTACTAAATGAAGAATCTGCTGTGATTTTTGCAGTATTAATCAGCTTGCAAAAAGCTTTCATTGCTTTATCAGAATTAATGTAATCTTTATCTGTGCTAAATGTGCAGGAGCACCTAGCACAGCCTCGATTTCAATTTTCAAAATCAAGTAGATTGTTATTGACATACATACCAGGTTTTCATTATCAAATTATTGTGACTAGTTGAAATTTAAGACTGATTATTAATAGGCATATTAGCAAGGTTGTGTATTCAGCTCTGTCAAAAGTAAATGCTTCTTACTGCCTTCAGAAATTGTCTTTCATTGACAGTGATTCAGATTACAGTACTGTTTTCATAAAGATTTTAAACTTTCATTATATTTTTTCTACACTTCTCTTGCTGATATTTTTATGCTAACGCATTTATAGCTTTACTATGGTTTTACTTGTATTTTTGTCATTGGGAACAAATAAAGTAGCAACACAAGAAAATATATTCATTTTTCTTTGTTTATTTACATTTCTTTCCAGAAGTCTGCTCTCAAAGAGAAGAAGACGAACCAATCAACTGTACAGTACTATATACAATAATTGTTGATGACAACATCTCAGAGAGGATTACCTTAAAAGAATGCTGTAAGGAGTTATAACTGATAAGATTCTGCATTGTGTCAGGAAACAAACGTTTACGATTGTTATTGGCTGAAATGTTTACAAATGTTGAGGCTAAAATGTGCAGCTGCATTCTCTCAATATAAGACACACTGTTGGAAACCCTTAGTATTCTCTTTCATTTTGAAATCTGGAGACAGATTCGTTTCCTTAAAATGATTCCTGTTGCTTGGTGATCCTAAGAACCGCAACTGAAAGCATTGTGTGCTACCACATTCAAAATTCTTTGAAAGTCAATGAAGTCCTATTAAAGCTATACACCTTTCAAGTCAAATATGGAGTGTAATTTTTTGGGGTAGAATTGGATCAAACAAAACTTCCATTTTGCCTGATCTGAATGAAAAGTCATCTCAAGAATGTTCACAAAATTTAAAAATATGTGTATTTGTCGGAGATAAAATCACTGGGAATTTATGGGAAACAGAAACCACCCTGCAGTTTGTTTAAAAATCTCTCATTACTACAAAAACTCGGTTAAGAAAAAACATGCAATATGGCAAATCAGTACTCATACAAAGAGATGCAATGCCACGAACCTTTTCAGATCAGATGTGCCTCTTGTATTTGGATCTCCCTCATAACTTCTGAGGAAGGCATGAAATACAGATGTGCAAAATGTGTATCCATTCCTATATGACAGCACAGAGTATCATAGAGTAATTGACAGGATCATCACATCAATGAAGGCACAGTGTCAATCATGAAGCATTGAGCTTCATAATGCAACACTTGGATATGTAACAATACTTACTGTTTCCATTCTTAATTCATTGTAATCTAGGGGAGTTCAGATAAAAGTTAAAACCAAGATCTTATTGAATCAGCAGGAATAAAGTACAGAAGAAGGCAGTAAACACAGTTAAATTGGTGGCTTATTGGATGCTGATTAAATGATTGTTTCTGGATACAGAGAACCCAATTATTGTCTCAATACAACCTGAGAATTAAATACCAAGTACAATGCATGTAATGCTGGCACTGGTGAATGATCAACTAGCCTTTCCGGTGTTCCTGCAGTCAGCATGTAAATCCTTAAATCAATGCAAAAACAAAAGAAAAAGCCGCGTGAATTCTCATCATTAATAAATCACTTTTGTCAGCAGGTTAAGAGTGCAGTATTCTATTATCACAGTTCTCCATGTAAAGATGTAGATTATGGCTCCAAAATCAAAAAAAGTGTTACAGTATTTGGAAAGATTTGAGATCCACCAGTGTGTGTTGTCTTGTCAAGGTAATATGAATACATGCTGCTCTGATATCAGGACTCCTCTACCTTGTACCCATCACAGACGGTTGGTTTGTTGGGATTGTTGGCTATTAACCAGTCGGCTAACCATTTCTGGATAGAAATAAAATGAGGAGAGGTCACACTTTGAGAGCTGGGCAACTTCTGGATCAATTCATGAATCGTAATCAGTGATGAGGTTACGTGGTAGCCCTAGCATCTGAGATGCCCGAAATCTCTACAGTACAACCAACTTTTGTTACAGTTATCCTTGAGATCAGGCGCGATGGAACAGAAAAAGTACTGAGGAGGGGACGACTGAGTGCCAGCAGGACTAAGTGGAGCACCACTAACTGTTGGCATGGAGCGTAAAGCATATTAGATGGGTTGATATGATACAAGAATCACAATGACTTATGCAGTCTCTTTCATTTATTTTCTGAGCTCTTGGCAAATACTGGGGGGCTAAACATACCATTAGCCCTCCACTTTTTCATTAGGGCTGATTCCCCCCCCCCTCCTCCCCCCTCCTTCAGCTACCTTGGCTGCACTGCCACTGCTTGAGGCAACAAAACTCAACTAGTGCTTGAATCAAATTAATACTTTACTTTCAATATCTGACACAGTGTCATTATATGTGGGGATGAATTTTGCTATTAACAGCACATTATGAATATGATCATAGTCAGTTCAGCAACCTAGAAGTTATGACATCTCTTTTGGCCAGACAACTAAGTTTTGAAAAGGACAACCTAACTAAACATGTTAGTTGTTCCTTGGAAAAAATTGCAACACTGATTATTATGATCTCAGCTGTGGTAAGATGCTCAAAGTGATTGCAGCAAGTTACATAGCACCTCCTCACTTCTAGTTTTTTTAAGCTACTCATACCAGCCTGGAGATCTTAGAAAAAAAAACAACACAAATTTAGGAGAGGAAGAACGCTGACCTATGCGGTGAAGCCAAGATGACAAGTGAGGGGGGCTTCCATTCTATGGCAGAGAGCCGTATAATATGTCTTCATACCCTCAGTTTTCATCCCAATTTGCTTTGTAACCTGTTGCTTGCATCAATTCCAAACATAGCAAATAAAACAGCAGTCTACTTGCTGCATTTTGACAACAAAGATAGGCTCACTATCACACCAGGATAAGAAAATAACTTCTCATGCTGCAATTGATGAGCAATTTAATTTCTCAATGGCAGTCACACACAATCAAAGGTCATCTAAGCTTTACAAAGAAACACTGTCAGTCAAAAGGTTTATTGCAAGTCACAGGTAAATCTAGCTTGACCAAAAAATGAGCAATGTCTATTTTTCAAAATAAAAAAAAACTTTGTTCTCAGATATTGCCTAAAGCTATGAAAGCATTGTCTTGGGAATCAGGGAAAGTGGCAGTTTCATTTCAATTTTGGAGTTTTGCCAAATACCATGTCATTCCAAAACTTATCTGCTTTAAAGGCTAACTTACCACTGGATCCTCTGGTTTCTGTTTGCAAAGCTCTGTCAAACCTGCTAGCAATGTGACATTCACTGCTCTTTCAAGATAATCTTTGGCAGCCTGCTTCACAGGAATGGGCTCCACGACACCTGCAACATAGTTTAAGAATGATGTGGTGATTTGGTATGACAACACCTGAAAAAACATCTGCTTGCTTAAAGGCTGTATTGCATCACCCTAAGCTATATTTTTACCTCCCTGAAAGGAAAATTCTCAACTGGTTCTAAGTTACAGTACTCTTAGACTGCCAGCAAATTCGAAAGATGCAGAGCAGCTCGTATTACACAGCGTACACAGGGATCCATTGTTTTGATTACACTTGTGGAGGAATGTAAGACAGGCTGAAGGAGGGACTAGAGGTAGGTGGTTGGGAGAATTGAAACTGTCTGGGGTGATGCATTACAGCTTTTAAGCAGAGGCAGATACAAGGGACAGTGGGCTAACAAAGGCAGAACTCAACAATACCCCACAGTGCATATCAATAAGACTGATTTATTTTGAACTGTATGAGCAGAAAAAAAAAAGGATAGAGGCAAAATACGACTGTACATAAAGTAATGGTACAAACATTATAGCACTAATTGGGTGCAAGCTTCCTCATAAAATAAAGCTGTTCCTATCTTTTCCCACAGCACATTCTCCCTAGAAGCTGCTGTCATACAACAAGTTTTGCCTGCATCTTGATTCAAAAAACCTGGGAGTGTCACTACTGACTGGAAGGCACATGTCTTCCAGTCAGTCACCAATTAGGATGGGAAACGAATGTCTGGTCTCTGGTTGACGTCTTCTAAGTACAATCTGAAGCTCATGCATTGTGCTTAGTGCAAATAAAATATCAATCATCAAAGCAAGAAACTTCATTGAAAATACTGGAAAACCAAAAAAATAAAAACCTTGAAATGGCAAGAAAATCCCACTTACTGTCACTGAACATAAACCTGATTTCTCTTTCGGCACTGACCAGGCCATCGCTACCGTGGACTGCGTTCTTTTGATCGTCGACACCATACAATGCCCTGATACTGAAGTAGTGGAAAAGAAGAATGTGTCACATTCAATATCTAGCCAGCAAGTTATTTGCAAAGTCTTGTTGCACTAAGCTCCTGAAAAGCTTTTTATCATCAATCTGATAGAACCAACGAAAAATTATAGATACACCCTCAGCCAATCCCACCATCAAAGAGTGAGTGTGTGATAACTGCATTGAAACAAACCTATTACAATGGAAGTCAAGTTTTTGAGCTGATTAATATGAGAAGGAACCAGGAAACACTAAGGGTTAAGCTTGTGGATTCTTTCCCAGCATAAAAGCATTTAAAGGGCAGGGACATATTAAAAGCAAAATCTTTTATGGCATGATTGTGTTATTGGCCACTAGAGGGACCTAAATGCTACAGAATAATATCTTTCTATGCTGCCTCCACTGTAAAGGATCTAACATCAACCAACCATGTACTTTCCAAAAATAGATGGCCTTCCTTCATAATGTGGCAAACTATCAGTCATACACATCTTTAACAATTTTTTGGATTCAGATACTTTAGTTATCTTTCATGTTCAAACTCCATTGTACAGTATTACACACATGGTAAAGTTGTCACAACCTCTTTACACAACTTAAAATTCTTTGCAGAATTTTTCCTGTCTTGATAAGTTTCCTCAGTTTTTTTTTTAATACTTTCTACCACAACAATTCATTACAGGTTATGGATAAACTAAGTATGAAGTTCACACAAAATGTGCATGTTGAGATAGTGTTTGCAATGCAAGGCATCACACATGCACACACAAGCATGACCGCTTAGGTTCTTTTGGCCTTCAGCAATAATAAGTAGTGCAATGCAAAGATGTTTTGAACAGTGAAATCTAAAGCAAGGCAATAACTAGAGCTGCTCATGTGAGCCACATTGCTTTTCATGAGAGCATTGACCGACACAGTAATCAATGCAACAGAGGATCAAATGGTGAATTAAGGAGTGTCCATGCTTTTGATCAAATTTAAATGTTGATACAGATGTCGATGTTAACTATTTTGATAGCATTTGAAAGTTGCATAAGTTTGGTGCATCACAAATTATTTTAACAGGGAAAAACTTCAAAATACCTGTGTGGATGAGTTTCCCTTGCTTTCATGCTATTCGTTGGCCCGCAGAGTTCTCTCCAATACAGAATGGCATTTTCTCTCGCTAATACCATGACAATAATGGGGCCACTGCTCATATAGGCAACTAGACTTGGGAAAAACATCTTGCCATAGTGTTCTGCATAAAAGTCACTTGCTTGTTCTGGTGTAAGGTGGATTCTTCTTTTCTGTTGAACAAAGTAAAAGGTGAGTCCTTAACTTTGTTGACCGTGTGTGCACATTAAAAATGAATACATCAAATGTAAATAAAACTTCAATAAGTAAGCTTTCACGTCATCAATTATTAGAAGTGCCATTGGACAGTTTAACAGGACATGGCCAAGATGCCAATCACACTTAGCGATGACCTGAAATTTGCATGTAGGAAAAGGAAAGACAAGTCTTGAAATACAAGCATTAAAAAAAACAATACAAAAAAAAAACAGCTACATATGCAATCTCAGTGTCCATTTCTTCTATTATTCTTTAGTTTGAACTTCAAATGCCACTAAAATGCATACACTTCCAAGTCACAACAAGTAAAACTAAGAAAAAAAAGGTTGTCTGAAATAAGTTTCTAACACCAGGAGTAAGCCCAACAGACTTATGGAATTAGCACTGGCCAATTGACCCTAGTGTCATGTGCAGTGTGTGCACATATTCTGTATGCTACATTACTTGTCACCATGCTTTCACTTGAGTTGTGTGCTAAACTGTATCTATCAAGAAAAGAAGTGAATGTTTTTATTTGTAACATTTGTTTGTGATTGGCTGAAACTTCTGTGTCACTACTGTATAGCTACAACACTTTATTATGGTATGATCACATCTATACCAATTTAAAGTAACTGAAAAAGAATGTTCAGAACTGAAATCATTTTGGTGATAAATTTTGGAATCTAAGATAATGTGTGCAAACTTTAAGACTCTCCAAAGTAAGGAACTTCAGTCCTGAAAAACACTGTTTGATCCCACAAATTGTAGGCCTATAATCTTCTGCATATACCCTTTGTAGTGTAGAAATTCCTCTTCAGCTGGGAAGCAAAGATCTATTGTTGAAAAGTACCAAAAATATCCAAGTTGGTCAAAAAAGCTAAAACATTTTCCTGACATACTCAAAAGGCAATAAACTAACAATCTGCAATATACAGACTCTATGTAACAGGGCTGTGGGAAAGGCGGGGGGACTTGAGCCCCACTCCACTTTTTTGGTCATGTGTACTTTATAATGTATGTGAAAAGTTTGTGACACAGAAACATCAAAGGGAACTGAAAAAAAAAAAAAATGGTTATTTCTTTATTGTCATGACTTGCTCTGGTATGTGCTGTCTATTTTTGAGCTCTGGGAGGAACATGTAAAGTTGAAAAGCTGAGTTTTTATGTCTGGAAATATTTTCATCTCATACAAAGCCTACAGGAGTGTGAACATGGCACTGCCTTTGATGTCCATGCCATTTGTTCAACTAGGGTTGCGATCAGGGGCAAATAAATTTTGAGGAGGCCTTTGAGAGGCAGTAAGCAAGGGCACCAAGAGCCAGTCCAGGCCTGGATACAGAGCATGAGCCTCTGACTTAAGTGCACATGGTTCACATACACATACTATGTGCAGAGGAAGGACAGGACAATCTAGGCGGAGCACAACCTTCAGTTCACGCAGAGCATACTAAAAAGTTGGCTTTGAAACACCTAGTTGGACTTCCATGGTGTTCAAATCTGCATGTATCCAGCCTTGAAATAGGGATTTAATGTTGTGCAATTTTTTTATCTATAAAGAATGGTAATACATATCAGATGGGTTGAGATGATACGAGACTCATACTGAATTAGTGACTTACAGTATGCACCCTGTTTCATTTATTCATTTATTCTTGGCAAATATTAGGGGGAGGGGGACAGACTATTGAACATTCCTTTAGCCTCTTTGCTTTTTTCATTGGGAGCTTGTGCTCTCAAAGTCTCCCACCCAGTTCTTTTGGCACTGTACATACTCATACATCAATATCTAAGCCAAGGGACAGTACATGTTTTGCAAGTTTGGGTTTGAGATGGGGTCTTACCACTGGGTTGATTCCCAAAACAATAGGGTTCTTCTACTTAAGGTGGTACATCTACATACCAGATTGGTTCAAGTTTCCCTTCACAAACATACCAGGCTTGGAGAGATTACATCTGACTGTTATCCATCACAATTACTTCATATTTTACGATTACAATGGTTACGATTATGGCTAAAATAAAGGTAATTGATTACGATCAAATTACATTGCAATGTAATCATTGTTGCAATTGTGATTACATTGTTTTCTTACAACTGGTGTCCTCTAGACTTCTGCAAAGAGAAGACATACAATAACTCTGGGATGCAGTCCAGTTATCTTTGTCTTCTTCTAATTTCTGATTGGCCAAGCAGAAGCATGTTAAAGCGGCACTATTCTAGTGCCAACTATAATGCACCCCTCCTGAAATGTCCCCCTACAAAATACTGCCCTCCCTGTTGAAATACTTTATTCAGCCAAAAAAAAGTTGGCAATAGGCTATTGACGTTTTCTGCTAAATTTGATGACCAACATTTTATGATATTAGGCAATTGTTAACTTAGGGCACGTAGGCCTAGCTTTAGGTCCTAAGTCAATCAGCCTACAGTAGGCCTACTATTGACAGGCCTACTGTAGGTCTATCTTTAGTCTATAACTTAGTATAAGTTAGTATAGGCCTCGATAGGTTAGGCCTATAGCCAAGTTCTAATGTAAGCCTATGACTTGGTGTTCTGGAGTTTTCACATCATAACATGCTAAATGTACAGTAGTTAAGCAGTAAGCTACAATACTCACCGAACTACAGTAAACAAATCTCATGTAACTCATTATTAACTGCCTGAGCTAGGCGAGTCCTTCCATTTTCAAAAGCATAGGCGCCTACCCTAACGTTACAATACATCAATCGTTACAATACATACACAAAGTATGGTAAATCCAGAGGCTAGTATGATCTCTTCTATATCGTCTGCTTTATGGAGAGCGTCTGGCTTTATCATAGCTAAAGTCCTTTCCACGTAAATTTGGGGCGGTTGCATTATATTAATGTTTACTTCTTCTTCGGTCATTTTGATCAAGCAAATTTAAGGTGACTACGGTAACTATGGGATTAAGATTGCACACTGCAAAGGTTCCAAACTTCGATGCAAATTGTATGTGTAATGATGCCAGCTGTACACTTCTGGATATGTCATTATATGTACAGTATACTCGTACTCCGTGCGGCGTCGCGTTCGATCTGAAGATGGCGTTCCCTAGCAACGCCTATGTCAACAGGGCATCTAAACCATGTTGTTAGTTGTGCTGGAGCATGGCGCTATTACAGGAAAGTTCCATACATACTACATTCTCCTACAGTCCCCTGGTTCCATGTAGTAGCAGTGAGATTTGCCAGTGCGTCCAGTCTTTAAAACACTCTCAGTGCGTCACGTCGGTCACTGAGAATCGTGTGTCACATTTAAAGCTACTGTACCTGTAAAAAGGTTTCCAATGGTTTTGTAGCAGTGATGAACCCTATGTAGGCCTATTGCTGTATGGTTGAACAATTACAGTAGAAAGGAGAAAGATGAAACAACGTAATGAAGTGTAGGCTAATAATAAATTAATGATTCGTATAGTACCAAATCGATAATTTGTAATAAAAAATAATAATTTTCATGTTCAAGTTATATAACCCAAAGGTGATGTAAACCTTTACTTGCGCGAATTAGCCCCCCACCCAGACTTGATTTTTCTTGACCGCCATCCCATCTCATTCTTGAGTGAACTCCTTCCAGATGATATTATGACAATGGAAAAGGAGGTCAAAGGCCCATTAATATCCTAATATAAACTCAATCCACTCTTAAACTGGTTGAGTGTTGGTGCATGTATCAAACTACAAAAACATGGGTTCCTTCTGTTTTCCAGTCTTCAAAAATTGGGTCTCATTTTCCAACTGCCCATTGTCGGGTTTTTCACCACTGTCCATTAGGAGATTGCCTAAGCTGTGATCAGGTCGTGCCTACAACTTTTGTGTCCTTGTTTCAGGAGGGTAAATTTTAACATTTTTAACCTTTCCTCGTATGTTTGGCTTTCATTCCTGATGTAAGTTTGGTCATCCTTCTAGTTTAACTTCTGTTCAATTGTCCTGTCTCAGGTATATGGCTTCCAGACTGAAACTTCCTAGTCCATGTGTGAGGTCGAACCAAGGACTTAATATATAGATGTATCATAATTTTGCTGTCAAAGTTGTGAAAGTTAAAAAAAATCTTTTAATTAATGCAATAAGTTGATTTGTTATTTTTTCTCCTAAAGCCTGCAATTTTTACCAAAGTTCGTATATGTGTTTAAATTTATACTATGATCCCCCTTTCCTCCTTTTTTTTCAAGATAATTCTTCCCGTCTATGTTTTGATCGTATTATTTTAGATCATTAAGTCCAAAATATACAACTGTATATTAAACTTCATCTGCAACTTTTGTGTGAATTCCATCAATGTGTTCTGTCAAGTCCGCTGGCAATATTTCTTTGTCATGTTCACTAAATAAAGAACGAATGATTTTTGTATCGTTAGCATGATGCTTATTCCAGAAACAACATTAAGATCCATATGAATAACATCTTTAATGGATCTAACGACTAGAACACCATGAAAATTGCTGAATCTCAATACCTCTGGTTGTTTCATGTTTCATTGTAAGGATGTTCTGAATGTGTTAGATCGTAAAGGGGTCCAAGCCCAGATCCCTGAGATAAAGAACTTGTTACATCTGTCCAACTTGACTCAAAATACAACTCAGTTTGTTCCTCGCCAATTCTTGAATCCAGTCAAGTACTATTCCATCTCTGTAATGGGCTTGGATCTTAGATAATAACATACACTAAAAGTAAACAGTCAAATGCTATTTTGTGAATCCAGATAAACTACGTCCATTGGATTAGCTTGATTTACAAATGTTGTAAGATTATCACAGTAATTTGATAACGCCATGACATTCCTCCTCTGAATCCATTCTGTGTCTCCAAATTAAATTATTTGCTTTCACTTGTGCTACTTAGTGTCCCTTATTAAGGTTTCCATGCCTGGAATTGATGTAAGATGTAACTTCAGCTTGACACCCTTGTGTGCAACGGTACAATTTTTGTCAGCCTGCAGTCCTTAATTTGGTTTCTAGGGAGGAGCTAAGGACCTCTGACAAATTTCGATAAGGGCGTAACTACCGCCTCTGATAAAGTCTTTAGATTAACAGACTTAACTCCATCTGGTCAAGTAGCCTTGCCTGCATGGTTTCAAGGAAAGTAAAAAATTTAAATCTCTTCTGCAATCGAAATTAGGTAAGGTTATGTTTCCATTAACTTTTTTCTCAGGCCGTAGTATTGGTAATGTTTTCTCATAAGTAAACACTTCCAAGGAGAAATAAGTTATTCGCTGTTCCAACCACCATCAGATGTTATAGAGTTACCATTGTCATCTTTTAATTGCCCCACCTTGCTTACTTTGCCTGGATATGATGTATGAAAATGACCTTGGAACCTCCTGTATGATTTTGATGGCGACTAGTGTTTCATACAGCTTTTTGCAATTCTCGAGGTTTTCTCTTTAACTTCCTCTAGCAAAAGTTTATGGTAATTCCAATAAGCTATGTCCTTTGTATTTCTATACTTTCTCCATGCTTTCCCTTTTCTCCTAATGAAACGTTCCACTGCATTCGTCATCTATTAAACCTTCGCTTTTGCTTTCACAATCCTCAGTGGAACATATATTTTGTTATGTTACTTGTACAAATTCAGCCACATTTACCACATTTCCCCCATGTTCTATTTTTACATAACACATTCAGATCAATGTCTATGTCATCTTTAGTCATACTTTTCCAGTGAGCTTTCTTCCAGTCACGCAAGTTAGTCTTGCTACTTTGCTCTAATCCTCTAATTAAAATACAGGTACAAGAAATACAGTTGTGGTCACTTTTATCCATATTGCTTTCCCATTTGTATGTCTTCCACCATTTCACTTTCCAATGTCAATAGTAAGTCTAAAATGTTTTCCCCTCTAGTTGCGTCATTAATATGCCGTGTCCAAAGGTTGTCCTGAGTTTGCTGAAGGGAATTTTGAGGTAATGCTCTTTTCAGTGTCATGCGATTTCAGTCTATGTCTGGAGAATGGAAGTCTCCAACTAACATAACCCTATTGTTCTTTGCTGTCTTTACTAAAGTTTTAATTGATACTTGATCTTCGTCTGCATTGGAGGTCGATATACTTCTGCAAGAATGTGTTCTTTTCTTTTTTCGATCTGACACCTCAGAGCCTCACTATAATATTGACCAATATTACTCACTTTGAACCCCTGTAAGTTCTTATTTACAAATATTGCCACTCTTCCTGCTTTTTCCTCCTGTCTATATTCCCTATTTTCTTCCCATTTCTACCTGTAACGTTTTAACTTTCGAATCCCTTTAAAGAAAAGAAAAAATAAAAGGAAAAAAGCCTCCAACAGCACTGTGGACTACTGACCGGATCTGTATTTGAAAAGTTCAATATCTTGCAAAACAGCTTGCATAGCAGACGACAGGATCGTTAACCTAATTGACTCGATCGCTCTGTATTGCTCAAGACTTTGGAATGTGTAGGTTGCTTCGTTCAACATTTCATAGGTTAATGTTGATTTGTAATTGAAATATTTTACATTATAAACCATCTTTAGTACATAAAATAGTCAACTATAATTTTTTATTAGCATATATATATAATAGTTATTGTTACAAAAATGCTTAATTTCATTCTAGTGAATGCTTAGTTGATGCCTTACAAATAATTTAGCTATCGTACAATGAACGAGTCTCATTTCGAAATTTGACTTATCGTAAACATCGTGTACACAAGGCATATACGAAGGTGATCGAGTACTACGTTATCGATTTACGTGGAGATTCGAATCCGCGAACGAGTTCTTACAAAAATCTTGATTAAAAACTTACGACGTTATGCCGATTCAAACTCTTAACGCCGGATGCCATGAAATTCTAATTGCTTGCACAGACTCAACGAAACTTTCATCCAGATAAGGTTCAGTAACTTAGCGATACTGTGAATGTGGTTTCCATGGTTTAGGGAAGCCATTTTCTGTTACTGTTGCGTTACTACAGTAGCATGTCACTTGTCAGGCCTAACTCGTTTTAATTATGTGTGCAAGACTATGCTGTGCAGTGATGGCATAATGTACTTTAGGCCTACCGCAACTAAAATGGTTGAAGTGTAGGACTAGCCCAACGTAAGTTAGGGTAGGCAAATAGTCTCCATAGTTGAACTTGAAAGCTGAAGCAGCCAAAGTGAGACCGTAACTTAGATGTTGCCTACACTACAGTAGAAACCAGCGGTTTGTAAGTACGATGGCTTAGGCCTAAGCCAAGTGTTAATCAGGCCTAGCCTACGTGCTTTTATTTAAATAGTTTAGAAATTGAGAATCAGAAATGAGAAAGTCTGAAGACTCATCAAGGATCCTCTACCTTGTTGATCATGGATGAACACCAGCAAAATTTGTCAACTCTTTTCAATCAGTGTTGTAGGACTAAGAAAGAATCAGCTCACCTTCCCTTTTCTGAATATCTTATGCTTCCTGTGTGTCCAAGGAAAACACGTGGTTAAGTATTTTAACCATATCTTACATCCCAATGCAGTTTGAGACTGGAATAACTTCCCTGTCAGTCATATTTAGGAGTCCATTAGCCACCCTACACCTGTGAAATTATTTTGCCCATTCACTTAAAGCCTGTTCTGTCTGACCACATGGCACATACAGTGTGAAATGATGTCCTTCTCTGGGGATGTTAATTGTTATCTGGATACAACACATTATATCAAAGGAAGAAGAAAACAAGCCTTTTGTAAGTTTTGTGTTATATTTATTGACTTACCCTAAGCTATTGTAACTTCTTCTATACCCAGCCTACAAATGAAATAACCCAGTGTACCCTCTAAGCCTTGATTGGTCTGGAGGAGTTTATGTAGCTAGTGTTTGTTCTATGCTGGACATGACTGAATTTACAGACTTGCAGGAGCCCGCAAGCAGTAGCTGCTGATCCAGTTGGGGGGCAGACAGCCTTCCCTGACTTATGTAGATCCCCCTTCGTTTTGGCAGAATGTGATCAATTACAGGTAGCATACATACCTGTACCTGTGTACCAGATGAATCCCATATAGCTACCTTCAGCTTGTGGTCTGTCAAAGTCAGATGGGACTAACTTGGTCTGGTTTTCATCGATGTTTGACCCCAAGTTAAATGTTTCTTAGACCTTCCTGTTATTGTTGATGGTTTATTGTTTGACTATAGAACTATAGATAGAATTCTAAAGTAGTGCCACTATCAAAGTGAGACCAGTGGCTTATAAGGAAAGGCTTTATGTATGAGTATCGGAGCTGCATACCACAGGTAATCATTTTAGCTACCTTCAGCTTGGTTTGTATACACTAAAGGGTTCGATCTAAGAAGCATTTTGTTTATTAAAATTGTGGTTGATGATATGGGTTACATCATTAACTTAATACCGCAAGTGGAGTTTCTATTGTTGTAATATATAGACAAGCTCCACTTAAGTATAAATAGAGTATGCTTGTGTGGTATTTTTCTGTTTGTGATTTTTAACATAAAACTCAAGAGAAAAATGCAAACCATTATTATATTTTCCTTTGATTCCAATACTAGCTCTGAATCTCTGAAATGGTTTGAGAGGGAAATTTCCAGCAGAAAGAAGTCAGCATGCCAGGAGTAGATTCTGTGCAGATATCCCTCTGTGATGCACTGCAAGTGAATGGAAAACCTTTGCAGGAGGAACAACTATGGAGTGTACTTTGTCAAAGTACAGAAACAATTCAGGATGTATTCTTAAAAGGTAATAGTAAAAACTCTATGAGAGGGGAAATTATAATTCATCAGTTTTTGAACAAGCTTTCATTACTTTAACACTGAATCTATCCTTTCTGGAGACTTTACTGGCTAAGTTTTCTAGTGTATGGGCTAACTGATTTGAAATGATTCAGTTAATGACGTACATGTATCAAAGTCATAGGCATCACTGAAGTCACTTGTGTGCTAGGCATACATTCTGGGCTTCCAGAGAAAAGTCGCATATATACCTGTATATCCAAACAATTTTTTTTCCTTCCTTTTAATGACAGGACAAGCTTTGGCAGATGATGGCCCTAGCTTTGTGGTCAGTCCATACACATTGCTATTGTGTGCTGATGGCAAAGTGATGTTTATGGAGAGCATTGATACCTCAGTTCCTGACCTTCGAAATTTTATACCTCCGGAGGGCCTGGCAGGGATTAACCATTTCTCAGAACTAGTTGTTGAAAAAGTTAGTGCAGATAGTTTATGTATGTAATTACTTGTAAATATCAAATTATTACATTAAAGGAAAATGTTTTTTACGTCTCTGGAGAGAGTTCTGTGGACTTTAGGAGAAACTTGTGGTAAACGTTGTGTTTATGGTGAAATGTATGTAGACCTTCCAACATTTTTGCTTTTCTAAGAGATGTGCACAAGTACCAGGTACTTGTGTTAAGTAGTTTGTACCAATGGTAGAAACTGAAACCAAAGTTCATGAAACTACCATTATTCTGCAAAATTTCACTGAGGGATAATAAAAAAAACATTCAGCAGTTTCCATTTGTTTACTTTCAGACTGATGTAGTCAGAAATATTTTAAAATTTAATGATATAGGTCACCATGTTTCATCCAATTTCTGGTCCTAAAACCCATCCACAATATATTTTACGTGCATGTTGATTCTGTGTCTTGTGGAATAAAAGAATCTTTTGTTGCAGGCACATGGTTTCATCAATTCCTGTTGAGGACTCTCAGTCCAATTTGGACACTACTGGTTCACAACCCAATGTAATGAAGTAATCTATTAAATGCGTGGCACAGACCAATGATACTAGAATTGTTTTACTGATATTACTCCCACTCATAGCACACAATGTTAATCAGGGTTCTTGCCATAATAAGAGGATGGTGCACTGGGCTTTCATTTTCCTTCTCTGCACCCAGTTGAAAAATCCCAGATTGAGGAAGAATAGGACACCTGGTCTGAAAAATAGAATGCTTAGTGTGGGAGCAGAATTCTGTACTAAAAAGGAACTGCCTAGTTTTAGTGATGTAATAAATAATCAACTCAATTGAATGAAAACAACAAAACAAAACTTGTGGAACTATACATTAATAATGATTGGTGGCAGAGGTATGGTACATAAAGTCATTAATGCAGGCTGAGCTACCTTACTGTACTCCCAATTAATGAGGTGGATCCCTTGACCCTGTATGGAAGTGGTGATTGGTCTGTGGGTCACGACGATGCCTCTATGCATTGATTTTATTTCATTCATTTGGTTCTTCTCGATAGACATACATTGCCTGTTGAAACTTAGTATTTTTAAAGTATAATAATTTTAATGTGTCCAGTGCAAAGAGAAAAGAAGCGCTGCAACAAACTTTAACTAGTGAATAAGAGTCAAATTAATAGGTCCTCTTACAACATGCACTTAAATTCCTCTTCAATGAATTTAGAGAAGTGCTCAGCACTTTTGACAGTATATGGCAAGGAGTTTAAGCAGGAGTTAGCTCAGTAGCATAATCTTTCTTTAGTAATGTTGTACGATGATGTGGTTTGTGGATGTGTTCTGCTTGTCCTGTATTGATATATCTGATCTGTCTCTGGTTTGAGGAAGAAGCCAGTGAGGATCCTGATAATAAAAGTTTTTGAAATGTTTTGGAAGTTGATGCGTTGTACTGTGTCGTGTGTCAAGTTCCAAAGTTATCCTCCAGTAGATCTATTGTCACCTTGAACTGACGGCTCACAGCAGTCGATTCTAGTTTCTTTTTAGTAACTTGGTATTTTCTGTTTCCTTTTGTTTAGATGTACATTTATGCTCTTGGACAAACTCTCAGATGGTGCTCTGATTATAACAAATCGTCCTCCCTGCCTGGTCACCTGAGTCGTAACCTGCTCTCATTGGTGTCCTCCATGTGCAGCCACACTCCTGAACAACGAATTAGTCTGGTGCATATATTAGAAGTAAGTTAACTATTCCAATGGGCCTTCTGTAGATTTGCATTTTGGAGTGCTGTGGTCATACAAATGTCATCCCTATAATATTTTCAATTAAAATCAGCTTTTTTTCATAAATATCTCTGTATACCTCATCTGTGCCTGATGTCAGTTTGATATTGACTCCTATTATGCATTCACCCATTTTCAAATGCCATTACTGATTTAATGTCTGTCAAGGTTTGTTGTTAACTACTGTTGAAAAGTTTACTTGCCATGTCTACAGTTACCCTTTAATTTGTCCATAGAATCTTGACTTAAAATTTACCATAGTTTCAGTGTTGTTTGATTTGTTCCACTGTCACTGCAAATATAATAGTTTTGAGTTTGCTATAACTGTAGATTTTAATTTTAGCAACTTTTCATCTTTTGTTACATTTTAGTTGCTATACGCCTCACTTCTTTTGTCCTAAATGTCTACTTCAAATTTGTCCATGCTTCAGTGTTGTTCAGTTTGCCTTAAAGTTTGCTATTGTCGATTTGAAGTTTTTCTTTTATGAACAAACATCTGGTATTTGGCAATTCTGTTGACGATAGATCCTATGAAAAAAATCTCATTTTTCCTTTCATAGGCTTGTGCTCTTCATACTCAGAGCAAATCTAATGCTGTACCATATACGGAGCATATTGCAAGACTCAACAAGATAATTCTTGGCAGTGTCAATGAGGTATGGAATTCGATTTCAAATATTCCTCTTTACCAACATTTTGTACTTGCCTAAAGTGCAAATGTGAATTAATAAGCCTTTCTTATTCAGATGATGGAGTTTCCTTAATAACTTAGTTCTGTTAGGGTGAAGTTGAGAGAGGTGGGATGTCAGGCAAAGGGTTATGGTATGGTAAGGGAATGATTGGGGTGACAAGGAACAGACTCTGAAAATATTAAATTTTGTAAAGTTATAAAAGACAGTAAAGAAGATAAGATGGAAAGATAAAAAAGAAAAGTGCACAAAATTAACAATTTTTAAATCATTGCTAGATACAAAAAAAAAGAGATATACTCGAACAAGTCAGAATCAAACTTTTGATGTGATAAATCAGGATGTGTCACCTTTAATTCTGCAGATAGATTTTGCTCAACAATGTGGCTTTGTTTTCGTGTGATGTGAAAATGTCTCGTATTTGTCCTACTGGTGTCACACTGATAGGGAAAGGTTATGGTGCAAAACATTTTAACAGTCGTCACATTTCCTGAAGGAGTGGTATTTCTCTGGACAAGCTGAAATCTTATTTTGAGTAAACACCACATGGACATTATTAAAAATGACTGTAAGTACTGTGTTTTTTAAAAGCATCTTGAACTTTGCAAGGAACATCAATTATTATTGTTTTTTCATTTTTCATGTTAAGCAGTGATAAAGCATGGGTCTAGTGATCTTAATTTCTCGATTAATCTTTGTTAGATAGATAAGTTGCAAGTTGAGAGTACATCATCAGTGGGTTTAATTAGGTCAGAGTTCGAAGTAAAGCGTCCAAAATTAGTCAATTAGCAATCTCTTCTGCATTTTATATTTGGAGTTTCTCATTTAACGGTTCACATGCTTTGGTTATTTTGGTTCACCCCCGTTTGTTGATGGACATAAAAGATTAATACAGATTATTACATTCTGTTTAACTGATAGACTGTTTCATTTGCAGCCATTAAACATCGGCCATAGATGTGACCCAAACTTGGCTCACTGTGCTGTTTCAATTTTTCTCATGATGTATGTCATGCATTTAACTTGCTCCGCATGAACCAGTGGGCAAGACTTTGCATGCCAAATTGCACATTAACTCAGTGGTCTTCACCACTGGTTTTACTGTAATGAATAGGAGATGCTCAGCCATTGAGAAGGAGGTGCAATGTCATTTTGCACATAGCTTGATGTAAGTTCTTGAAATGTAGCTATATGTGGTAATGGCCAAGTATAAAGTTCATGAAAAAGATTAAGTGTGTGCACCCCCTCATTACTTAAAGTCACTCTTCGTGTCTACATATATCTTTGATTGCATGTATCAATACATATCAGTAAAATTAAGCATAAAACTTCTTTAGCCATAGCATGTTATAGAAATGGCTAAATATCTATCTAATATTTAGGTCACTTTTAGTGGGTGCACTCCTTTATAAATCAAAGCCACTGTTCATGGCTCTTATGCTGTGAATCGTCGAAATTATGAAAACTTTTGAATTGCTGATATTGATAAGACATCACTTTATAAGTGACTGCTCAGCTGTGTTGACATCATAAGCATTTGAAGCAATATGTCAATAAAACTCACATCAGTGAAGCAATTGTTTGGAAATTTTCATGATGAGTGTTGCTGAGTGTGAACTAATGTATGCTTGTGCACCCTTCAGCCCCCAAACAGAAAGTTTCCAAGGCAACTGTACTTATAGAAATCTCTGCAGCCATGACGGAACTGCCTATTGTTTGGGGTACTTGTTCCGTTGAGAAAGTGCAGTAACCTCAATGAATTCGATGAAAGGAGCGGCTGTTGCGTGTCACCCTTCAGCTTTGTGTATCTTGGTGGAGGCCGTTCATGCGTGACCATAGGTAGACCTTTCATGTAGGAAAGAAATGATAGCAGTGTATGCCTGCTTCAGCAATGCAATATTATTTCACTGGAAGTGATATCAGTGGCAACGTCAACATTCATCGCTATGCATTGGAAAATATGTGAAGGATGTTTTTGACCGTTATTTTTTAAAAACTTGAATGGCTGGCGAAAGATGGATTTGGCCATGTGGGGAGACTGGAATCAAACTTGGGTAATAATTGCACTTTAATTTTAATAGGCAGTACGAATATAGGCCCATATGTTGAAAACTATACCAGGTATTGTATACTGATATGTGTCTCACAATATTATGCCTTGTTCTGTAATTAGTCTCAAACTTGTCACATTTTTTCTGTGGCAGCTAATTTCAACTTTGATAGTTTCCTTATTTTAGTGTTTATGTTCTTCAAAAAATTCATCTTTTCTTGTTGAAACTGAAGACCTATCTTTTTTTTTTTTTTCAGAGAAACGCACACCATGTGTACATGTCACAGTTGACCTTATTCCTTCTTTTCTAAATAATTTGAATTAAAAAAAAAATCTAAATTGTGTTATGATAAAAGTTGAAGGTTCTTTGTACCTTGGAAAACATTTGGTACTGTAAGAGTGTCCTTGTTTGACATATACTGAAAGTACAGTAGTTATATGAGTGCACAATTTCCAGGGAAAACAATCTGTGAGCACTTCAAGATTTTCTCCACTATGTAAGGCACCGCTATACTTCAATGAAATCACCTTGGTTGAAAGATTTCTGGTTTTAAGTCCAGTTATGTAAAGTTGTTTAACATCATAAGTATGAACGGACTGTTGAGGCTTTCAGCTTTGAACAATGTGAGTTGATATAGTCAGATGGATCAATGATCATAAAGAATGCACATTTTTGGTTTTGTTAATGATCTTGAACTATCAAGGTTAATGTTGTTAACAGTTTTAAGTAATCAAGAATGCAGAATTCATAACTTAATGGGTTATAAAATTGTTGACGTGCCAAACATGGCCTTAGCCAATATTTTATTATAGGGAGTTTCACCCAGCCTAGTTCCTTTATCCGGTGGGGTCCAGGGGGCCTTCCATATGTCCCCAAGTGGGAGACAAGGTGGGCATGGAAGCCAAGCCATTTTAGGCCAAAATTTTACCCATAGAGCCGTAGTAATAACAATAGGATTTTGCTTCATCAGATTAAAGTGCATTCCACTAGGCCAAGCATTCCCCTGGCTGTCTCAGAAGCAGCCCATTGTAAATGTGGCCATCGTCATTCTGATCTCTCCATCTCAATGACAGCGAGATGCATTGCTCATGAAGGTCTTGGTTCCAAATTAGAGATCTTTAGATGTAGTGATTGAATAAGCCATGGACTTACTAGGGGTTTACAATCCATGGCCACTCCCAAAATTGGAATGTTCCCAAACAAAAGTTGGCAAAGATTTAACTAGAATGATTTTGTTACCAAAATGTTCTTGTAACTGAAAATTTACTTGACCTAGTAAATTTTGCTCGAAATTTGCTCGGATGTTTTCCGGTGTCCTCCATGTGGAATGCTTAACGAAAGAAGGGTGACATTGTTTCCTAAATTTTCTTTTGTTTTTTTTTGACAGCTCGATAGGATCGGGCAAGATGAGGATCAAATCTATGCCAATGCCAACGGCAACAACAACGCCAGGATGGATGACCGCTCTTACTTTCAGAAGGATTCTTATCAACGTCAACCACCTGGTGAGTCAGAAATTTTAATTTCATTACAATTTATTATTTTACAACCTTTGAAATTATCATCAAAATGTCTGAAGGACAGACATTTGCACTTCTCCTGAATGCTAACAACATATACTGTACATGTACTGCATCCTTCCAACTATCACCCCAGTAGCTAATATTTCTTTTTTTCAATACTTGTTCATATGTGTGCTTGTCTGTCTGTCTGTCTGTGTGTTTTTTTTTTTGCTTTTTGTGTGTGGGTATCTAGATGCTTTTTATTAAATAAGAAATGATCTTTTTCCCCTCTGAATTTCTAGTGATTTCTTAATGCTTGATGTTTTGTTTCCTGTGTTACAACCATTTCAGTCAACTTTGTCACTCCTTGTTTTTATTAAGCATGAAATACATATGTGTCTCTATGTGATATACTGTACTGTGTGTCACTCTAACCTTGATACTTTGTGTCGTTTTAAAATCTTTTGTGAAGATCTTAGAAAACCTCAGTTGCTGCACTGTACTGCATGCATTGCTTTATCTGGCAATGTTGGAGTCAAATTTACCGTATTAGTTGGCACTTGAAACAGAACAAGATTATTGTTTCCGACCATCTTATTGATGTAGCTGCCACATTGTTTGTTGTAAAACATAATTGTTTGTTGTGCTCCCAGTAGATGAAGCATCAAAATCAGTGTTTGAATATTCATTTCGTTACCGGTACTTTGTACTGTTATAATCTACTGCCCTATTGTGTGTCTTTGCCAACATTTAAAGTTGATCATAGATACATGATGTAGTACTGTGTAACTCAGTAAAATTGTGAATTTTGCTTTTAAGCACAACTTTTTCTTGCTACACGCTGCCTTTTGTGCGGAGTGGTACAGTGGCCTCTTAATGGAAGTGAGATCCTGTTACAAGTTTCTTTTGTAGATGAAATGTGTTTTCACAAGTTATTTTTCTGTGATTTCTTATATTTAGTTCAGATCCTTTCAGGCTTCTGTCCACACAATGCTTCTTGTGCTATAAGAGAAGCATTGTTTTGTTTTGTTGATTCTTCTAACCCAAAAATTTACATTTCTATTCTAAGATCTTCTTGTGGTTTTCAGTTTGCTGAAACTGGTTAACAGTACTGTATTTGTGAGGTTTTCAATTGTGGTCACTTTGCTGGGCGAGTGTTTTTCTCTCCATCACTTAGTTTGACAGTGATACGCTAAAATTGCACCTGGTTGGAACTTCTGGTCCAGGTACCCAAAGTCTATCGAGTACCGGGGTACCTGAAAATATTTACCTTCTGTTATGCTTTGAGTTAATTGTACTGTAAAGTCAAGATATGACATTTTCCCCCCTGCATGTTAATAAAACACCATGTAGCATACATGTGTACATACTGTACATGATAGTGGTAAAGTGTTCTTAATATAGGCATACAGTATCTGCTTGTTCAATGAATGATGCAACCAGTGAGCACTGGCAAGAGTACCTGATAACCCACTGAGAACACTGACTGTAAATGATCCACTTTATGGCAGAATTGCTTTCCCCTCTGTACAATAGACAGTTGGTGCTGAGAGAAATCTTTGGGACAGTTTTGATAATGTCTATGCAGTTGCTGATTTTGTCTGTTGTTCCAGATTGCCTGTCTAAATGTTTGTGAAGTCAGTAATTTTAAATGCAATTTTGCTTTTAGACCTTTTAGAAAGTATGATGTTTGCAGTGGTAGATCGAAGGAGGAGGGGGGGGGGAGCCATCAATGCACATGTACCTGCCAAAATTGTTCAAAATTGATCAATTGTGCCTATAGTAGTATGTCACAGACATCTCAATTGCATCAAACCATGTTCTCGTGGCAATTAATGCAATAAAATTTAAGAAAATGCAAAAAAAGCATTTGATGTGTTTATTGAGCATAAATTAGTACTACTCCTAATGTTGTTGATTCAAAGTACAATGATATAAAGGAATGCTGGACTAGATTGAATGTGACCTGGCTACTGCACAATCATTTGCTCATTAAGATACATTAAATCCTTGCCAGTGATTCTGCAATAAATGTCTAAGATGCAGTTTTTAGGGTCTACAAACTTAAGCTTGTTAAGTTCTCTGCACATTACCGCTTAAACGTTTGAATACCTCACTTCTGCTCAGGATTTTTTTTTATTATTATACCAATTTTTGCATTTGAATAAACACATCATAGTTCTGCAGTCACATTTTCCAGGACTGTTGTTTTCTTTCCCCATGTTTGTCTGCTTCAGTGCAAAGGAGAGTGTGTCCTTCAGTGCATGCCCTGGAATCGGTTGTATTATTCAAAAATGTAGGCATTGTCTCGCTTTGTCAACATGCAGGTGCATGCTGTGCCTGTTTGGTCTCAATGTTTATCTTGTTCAAACTTTGCAGAAGGGTGGCAATTTTGCAACAATGTGAGTTACGACTGTAGGCTGCTGCACCTGTCAGCAGTGAAGGAAGCAGCTCAGTTACTTGAAGCTTTTCTGCATAAATCAGGCATTTAGTATAAACAGTAATTTTAATCATTGCAGAACTGAGCTAGGATTTTTAAAGCCAGAAAAATTGATATTCTGTGGAACAACTTGGCCATAGCTGCTCTTCCTTTTGGTTTCATGTAGTGTGTTGTTGCAGTGTTAAAAATGATGAAGGGATGAAGTAATCTGCTTATGGTCATCTTCCAATTATTTATGAGGTTGGGCCTGTTTTCGATAAAACTGAATCGGGCGTGGAAAAGCATGACCACTCCACCATTGGGATTAGAGAGGAGACGAAGAAGAGGAATGGAAGTTGAGGTTAGGGGTAGGGTTAGGAAGGAAGTGGAAATAGTTCACAAAGTCATAATAGAAATAAGTTGTATCTGGTTCCTTCCTTTTTGTGGTGAACAATGGGGAATGGGAGGGGTAAGGTTTGTCCAAATTGATAGTGAACTGCTGTGTCTCTGGTGAAACTTGACAGCCTTAATAATTTTGCTTCTGTTACCTGTAGTCCACAGTGGGTGACTTAACTTATGAAACATTGACGTGTTGAAAAAATCACGTGTTGTGATTTTTAATCACAACATGTGGCTGTGACTTGTTCTAGTACGCTGGAAGCCAACCTCAGTGTTTTTCTTTGTGACTGTATTTTCATTTTAAATCACGCCTGCGCCTCCTGTGCAGCACAATGAATAGTTTCAATCAACAATTGACTCAATATCACAGGAGAGTGGCAGTATCCAAGCAAAAAGTAAACAAATTCTTGAAACAGATGGTCTTGAATTGTTTGAACAGTCTATTTTTTAAAAAGTCACTTGTGCATCTGAAGTGCTAAAGTGTGATCATGTGATTCATAGATAAATTTCACCAGTGTGAAAACAAATTTATGGTGAATCCGAAAATAGGTTCAATTAAAAACACTGTTACGTGCTGATTTTGCAAGTAGTATGTTGAATGAGTTGCATTGCCTCACAATGTACAGAAGCATTGTCTCAGTTCTTTGCATTGTAGTACAATTTTTGACTGTCAGCAAATTGCACTGTGTGCTGTACTTGAAAGATTTATGTGACTGAACACCTTGGAAAGTTTATCAGCATTGCTGTGTTGTAATCATGCTCAGCCTTTAATCACCAGAGTAAAATGCCACCTTCTCTCAGATTATATTTGCAATTCCATTGCCATGGTTTTGCTGTAGTTTTGTGGAAAACAAAAATGGTATAATTAAGTAGTTTTTGCCAATGACAGGCTTATTTTAAGTGTAAAAATAAGGATGCATCCAGTTTTCAGAGTGTGAAGCAGGCACATTCTGATGTGGTTTCCATACAAGCATCGATAGCTTGGAAGGTCTTTTAATCTGAAAGGTGGTGCAACCAGTGCACTTTAGCTTCAGCTTTGAACATTAAACATCAAAAGCAAATTTGGAGAGTCGCCAGTTATAATTCTATAATTCAAAAGAAGCCAGACCCTGTATGTCTGTAGCCTCATCTGTCAGTAAGGAACACAAAACAGTTAATTTCTGCATTGACTGTCATTCACGTACAAAGTATATTGTTGGCATGTCACACAGTATGCCCATAGTGCTCATCCATGCGTGACATCGCATACACCACACATAACAACTAACGTCCTGTCTTCATTTCGATGGTGATAACAGAACAAGAACCAGCTATATGGGAACTGTTTTGTAAAGAAATCATTTCAGTATTAAGTGGTTTGAATATCAAACCTAAGGACACGGTATTTTAATATATCTCATTTGTTAAATTGCCCTGTCACTGTTAGCACTATCTGTGGTAAATCTTTCAGATATGGACAGACAACCAGCACAAAATCGTTCCCCTCAGAAACGTCCTCACTCCTTTCAGGGAAGGTCATATCATCGTGGTGAAGACATGCCAGATTTTGCGGAAAATTCACTTAGACGACTCCCTCAAGGGAGGAATGTCTCCCATTACAGTAGCAGCACAGCTGACTCCCATGAGAGCATGGAACGTCTCCACCCTCGGAAACGTTCAAACATGGAGGAATCCTACCTTTCAGATGAAGATGACGAAGGGAGATCCTACCACTTGTCGGATATTGTCTCATCACCAGACGTGTCTCCGTCTCGTGTCTCCAAAAAGTCTTACCAGTCCTTGCCAAGACACCGTGAACGATCCAGATCTCCGGCCCGTTGGGACAGGCCGACGACCAGGCCGACATCCAGGCCGACATCCAGGTCAAGTCAGGTGTATGAACGATTGAGAGAGAGGAGGGAGAAACTTAGTCTGCTGAGAGAGCAGCTCGGCATTAGACAACCTAACCCTCCACCGGTCTTTCCAGTTTACCAATCGGAGAGTGATGCAGCTCAAAGTGATATCGAGGACATCAAGAGGAATATAAGAGAGCTAAGAAGGAGGGGCAGGTCACACAAGTCCCTCCTCTCGATAGAATCTACTCAAGAGGGTAAGAATGTCTTCCTTTACAAGGTGTTGAGTTTGAAATCAGTCCTGATCACACCAGGTCATATTTTTCCATTCACTAGTGTAGAGTTTATACAGTCTCTCTGGTGTTTAATGGACGCTCTGCTGTTCTGCAAATTGTTTTAAACATAAGACCAACTGAGCCATCACCTGTACCTCTTTTTACAAAGAGAGCTTCGGTGAGAATGCTATTTCCATGGTCACATACACTTATACCAAATTCCCATGGCAAAAATGAATAGATGTGGCTTGCTTGCTTCTGGTTGTTTTGTTTGTTGATAAATTTGTTCTTTTTTTACATGAGTTTGTAAAGAAAGATATGATATGATTTCTTGAGGTATGTTATGTGTATCTCTTTGTTTTTACCTTTGCATGTCATGATGGTTAAAGGAGAAGGAAACCCTGGGAATATATTTATCAAAATGAAGCAGAAGTGTTTGACAAACATCTTCCCAAAGTTTAATTCAGAGATATTATTTCCTATCCAAGTTACACACTTTTGAAATTCAGAGAAGGGTGCTTCCATTTTTGCCTAAATTGAATGTAAAACAACTTGAGCAAGTTGAATCATGATGTCACGTAACCACTGATAGCAAAAATTTTAACGCATTTCTTTATATTCTTTACCTATTATTTCTATCAATCAGAAACACATTTGCACACATTTTGTGTTGAATTACTGATGAGTATCATGTAATGGTCAAATCATTACTACTGTGACTTGAATCTATGCATGACTGTTAAAAATTATTGACAATGAAATATAAAGAAAAACAAAAGCTTTTCAATCACATGTGGTCTGGTGATGTCATCACAATCTCAAAATGGCCACTTCCTGATAATTTTTTTTATGAATATTCAAATTGCAATATCTTGGAAAGTAAGCGTTGGATTTAACTGAAATTTGGTAATGGTGTTCACCATATGTTAGTCTCTCATTTACCATTGACAAAAGTCCTGACTTGCCTTCTCCTTTAAAGTTTTCTTCCTTTTTCTGTGTCTCTTACATTTTGATCTCTTGTGGGAATGTGACAGCTTTTGTCTGACATTGTTTGAGTCACTGAGAAAATGTGTCTCTGTAAACATGGTAGGGCACGGTTTTAGTTTACTTACTTTGCTTTGGCTCTCTGGAACAGAAGACAAATTCATAAATATCATGTCTTTTGCTTGATGCTCTATTCAGTAGTACTGGGGCACTTTGAATTATATTTGAGGTTTTGTACTAACAGTGCAGTATGAATGTGCTATAGGGTGTGTTTCATACCAGGTCAACCGAAAATAGCAGTCATCAACATCTTTTAATAACAAGAACTAGCCCACTAATTTTTTATTTTTTTGTTGGTCTCTCCTCAGGGAGTTACCATCCTGGTCGAATGACCCCTGCATCGTCCCTTCCGTCAATACCGAATGCTCTTTACGAGGAGCGCTACCAAGACCACCACCCCAGGTTGCACAGTCCACCCCGTTTCAGGGTGCAGACCCATATTTCTCTGACGATTATCGTAGGAGGGGTCACAACAGATCTAGGCATAGAAACGGTGATTTTGAGAACAGAAGACCTCCCAGGCAAACGGCGAAGAAGTTAAAGGTGAGGGAACATGCGATGATAAACTCTGACTGGCTGAAAACTCTGACTGAAATGTCACAGTGGTCGTCAAATGAGAATGTTGAGATGAGAGTGTATGATGGATTCAGAAGTGGACTCAATCCTCAACTTCGAGGTTGCTTCATTACATCAAACATCATTTAAGTCGACCCATACAGGGTACATTATACGTAATCGTGTGTTGTAACTGAAGTCCCAACTTGGCAAGTCAACTTCCTTGAAGCAGGGGTAGATACAGTATATACTTTACAAGTTGACTTCCCTCTAAGTAGTTCTTTGTGAAAGTGCTTACACACAAAGAAACTGCACATGTTATATAACACAGTCATGGTGACTTTAACCAGTTTAATGAAAACTGTAAGGACTATTTTATAATCCGATCTTGTGCTAACCTTGTGATGGATAGATTTTAGAATTTCGGTGTTCAGGTTTTCTCAGTAACTTCTTTTGAGTCTGTTGATAACAATAACTGTAAGTTAGATGCTTATTTGCTGCCATTGTCAATGGGTTTACCTGATATCAAAGCGATAAGGCTGTCCAGAAGAGTCAAGTCAACCTTGTATCTACGTAACTGTGAACCATTAGCCAAGTCACTGTGTACTTTTAGCGCTGTGTAAAAAGTTATATGCAGGCAAATACCTTATGGGATCCCTAATGTCAATTTTGTGCAGCACCATGTATATTTGCCATGAACTACAGCTTTTTCCACCAATTTCTTGATGGTCACATCATTTCTCCGGAAAAAGTCTCTTCTAACAGTGACAATAGCTGCTAAAACTTATATGCCAACCCAGTTTTGGTCTGAACCAATGATACAGTATATGACTGTGATAGTAGCCTCAAATAAAAGATGACATTTTTTGCTGTCAAATTTAGTATTTTTCCTATCAATAAACTTAGTTTTTCCCTGGTATTAAGCGTAGATTCGGCCTGGTATTAAACAGTTTTTATTTGATGTCAAACATAGTTTTGGTCTTGTATTGAACATAATTTTGATCTCATATTAAATGGGGGAACAGGGCATTTACAATTCACCAAGATGACACACAAAAAAATAGCCTGAATCTTTGTAAACTCATTCATTTTCACAACTAGACATCAGCAAAAGCTTCGTCTCCTCAATCCATTAGATGATTTACAGAAGATGCATCATTTGAATTTTTGAAAGTTTGAGCAAATTAGACTTGAGTGACAAATATCTGAATTTCTATGTGTAAGAAACCAATTTCTTGAAAAGAAGACCATCGTTCTTCCTTATTTTGAACAATCTATCATCCCGTGTCAACAAATATTGGTTCTGCAAAACAAACACCTTATTTCTCTTTCAACATTGTTCATACAAACAAGAATGTAAACCAGTGACGTTGAAGTTTATATCCATTTTAATTCACAGTTGCAAACCGCTGCTACTGGTTGTTAAAACTTGCAGTATATATACTTTTCATTATGCATTTTCAATGAGACAACTTTCATTGTACAGCACCATTGAATCTTCAACTGGAATGTGGGTTGGTCTAGCTAGGTGCATGACTCACTCTCTAGTGAGAAGGTTCTCGTCGATGTGTAAACACTATGGAAGCATAATGAATGGAGGCTGGGTTTGATTTCCTGTTCTCACAGTAACGTAGAACACTCATTCCCCAGAACCATGACGGATTATTGCGTCACTATGAGCAATTTTTGGAATTACCAGTGTTTTGGTTCACTGTCTCTGATATTTAGTTTCTGTCCACTGCTGTCACATGGTTTCCTTGGCTTCGTTTTAATTATTGTTTCAATTGCATTCCTTTCTTTGATTACTAGCGTTCCTCACTTTGGCAAACTTGCCGTGATGCAGTGTCGGTGCTTTGATGTCTTTCAACTTGATGCGCTAGTATCCAGAGGAAAAAAAAAACAGTGGACTTTATTTAGCTGCTGCAATTGATGCGCTTTGAATGGCATTAGACTTTATTAAAACACCACACTTATTCTTTTGAGTATGTAATTGATGTATGTAATTGATGTATGTAATTGATACATCTATATCTGTACAGATATTGGGCATTGTGATCATCGTTAAAAGAAAAATGTCCCCATCACTATGGATGGCTTTCCCCTCACCCCCACCAAAGAAAAGAGGAAACATATCGAAAAAAAATAGTACAGTTTGTGACCCCAAAAGCTATCACACCTCTATTCTTCATAAGTTTTATTAGTTTTCTTCATTTGCTATAATTTATTCTGGCAGTATCAGATTTATTGTTACTGTTATCTTGAGATGTGCAACCCAATTATCATGGCAACATGACCATGTGTACTAATTGCCAGAAATCTTTTTGTCAATACGAATCAGATTTGTAGATTTGAGTATGTATTGTAGTGAATGCATGGCTGAAGCATGAAGATATATGCAATCGTTCTAACAGGATAGCATTGTTTGGTGCACTCTTTTGTCTTTATTCAACGACTTCATTTATCTATCATTTTCCTGCAGAAGTTATTTGGGCCTGAATTTGTCATCATGAGCAGTGCTCCAAAAGAAACAATAGATATGGTACCGTCTATGATGGTAAGTGGTCCCACAATCTCATATGATTTCTTCAGGATTCTGTCCAGTGCTTATTGGAGCACAGACTGATTAACTTTAGCCAAAAGTTTCACATCTTGTGTGTGGGTGCCAAGAAGGTTGATGCAGTAAAAGATCAGGTAGGAGTAGCATTAACAGAGTTTGCATGCTATTTCTGAGCACCTTGTGAACTGTTGCAGTAGTAGGGCTGTGCTTGATCATTTTGAGGAAAAATTCTAGCCAGTTTTTATCACAAATCATAACTTTTGGCAATGGATTGTTCATATACCCCCTCCCCACTTAAAAATGTTTTTTTGACCGGCATGCGCCACAAGGCATTGGCCAATCTCTCTCCTTTCTTCATATAATATTCTCATAAATCATCAAATGTCACTGTTGATATTTTTCCTTTTATTTTTTAAAGAAGTTGTTTTGTGAGAACAATTTCTGTGGAAATTAGCTGAATCCTATGTGAATGCTGAGTGTCAAGTAAATGACCTGACACATTATGCTAAGTTTCCAAAAAAAATATATATGTAAACATTTCAGAAAGCAACAGTCTAAAAAAAAATAATTGTAGCCCTAGTATTTATGTAAGTGTGGGTTTCATAAGACTACCTTGGTTTTATGCATCTATAACTTTTCTGTGTGAAGGGATGCTACATAATTTCCCATTTGATGATCTCTAAACAATGAATTTATATTTTCTTTGTTATCACGTACGGTCACTTAACAGATGCCTGCAGTTTTTAGTTTTGTAGACTCTTGATATAAGATGTGCTCTCGTTTGAAGAAAACACCCCCATGAGCAACACCTTCCCGTTATCAATATACTTTAAAGTGATTAGGTATGGTAAATAGTGTCATCCTATCGTTGAAATTGAACAGTTCTTGTTGTTAATTTTCACTCTCCAGTGCAAGATGGGGAAGGTACCTCCAGAACGTAAACAAGTGGTGGTGGCCCTCTTGAACGGTAAATGTATTGATCTCATGTGCGATCTAGGTACCTCAGGAGAGGAACTGTTTGATATGGTCGCAGCTCACCTCCAATTATCGGAGCGGTTTTACTTTGGACTAGCATTCATTAAAGGTGAGAGCATGGAATGTAGAAATCTCTGAGGAAACTTTTGAGGAGATCAGAAGTAGCCAATCTGCTGCGGCGTTAGTGAGGATTGTCTAGACAGTGACGCCACGGGACAAATTAAAACTTGAGAATACACATTTTATGAGTGATTTTATTCTCGATGTAATGAAAATGGTGAATTTCATCCTACATCAGTTGGATATGTTCTTTAGTTCAGATCAGCTTTTATGTTGTGTTAGTATAACTATCATGTTTTTAGCATGTGTTGTCTTAAACAGATAATGCATGGTTTTCCGGTAATGGACTTTAAGCAAATTTCATGAAAGTAAACCGCATTGTGGGTGTAAAGCTTCACCCTTGGTGCAATACAGTCATTACTTCCATTTAAACAACTTTCTCTAAGTCAATCATGTAACTTGTTTCCCTCCAATCCCATGTATATTATGTGACAGTTTCATTAGTTTAACTATGTCAAGGTGACATGAATTCAAGGCCATTATTTTATTTAATAAAAAGAGATTATCTGTAGGAGAAAGAAAAAAATCCTTGTTCAAAGCAGAAAAACTAAGAAGCACCAGGTTTGTATATGTGAAGTAAACCGATCTTACTTTTAGACCTTAAATATTCTTTTACCTTGTGACTGTGAAGTCCTTTGTGATGAGTAAATCCATTTAACAAAGACATTGTTCTGCTAGACATACCAGAGCTTTTGAAAGTGAGGTCATTGCAAGGATTTTTCTGCTTGTGTGCCATGGATTGTTATATTAAAAATTCACACACCATAATATATTCTTTCTATGTGTACTTACCTCAAAAAGAACAAAAAAAAAGAAACAGTACCAGGGAATTGTTCAAGTTTGCTTTGTCCATCACATTTTTTGGGATGTGGCTAACTGTGGGACACATTGGTCGCCATGGTGACATGTCAGTTACACGTGAATAAGTGATTTTATTGACACCTTTGCAAACACTGGCTATCCTTTCATCGCTTGCCTCATTATATCGTTGCTATTGTTTGCCTCCTTTGCATGCTTTCGCTTTTTGGTTTGATCGAAAGATAGTTGTCATGAATCCCGTCATGAAATTATTCTTGCACAGTGGGATATAAGGTAAAAAAGGTACTGTCGTTTGTAGTTCAAGGAACCATATATAAACCATCTATCATTGATAGGTCTTGGTAGGTCCCCTATGCAGGAAAAGAGACACTGACCATAAACACAGCAAATAACCAGTGTCCACAATGAAAAGGCTTATCAATTGCTATCTGCCTGTAAGCAGAAATACAACTTCTTGGACTTTATCACCGTCTGATTTCCAAAAACGCATGAAGTGATGTCCGCTAGTATATCAGACATACATGTCCGTAGGCTGCTACTAAAGAATACCCCAAAAATCCATGTTGGTCCTCTGATGCCATTAACTAAATACATATACAGACTACTGCTAAATAAATCTTATAGAAGGGGGATTTGGCACTTTGATATCATTCCCTTTGTAAAGTGCATGTTGATAAAAGCGTAGAACAGAAGTTGTGTATGTATGAGAGACCAGTTTGACCATTTGTTGTACATAGTATGCATGCTTGTAGCAAAATGCAGCTGTGTTTAAGGAATTAGACTGAGTGCAAGTAATGTTTTCTAGCAGTTTTCAACGAGAACCCTTTTTGTTACCTCAGATAGATCCATCTCATAAAATTTTGACCCAATTTTAATTCTGTGGTAAACAAGACTGGTGTCGATGCATTTGGGGTAGCATTGGATTAAATGTTTATATCCTTGCATAGTAATCTGTGTGCTAACAAATGAATTGTGGATTGGCCTAAAAACAGGACACTTTGCATAATCAATGATAATGTTAATTGTTTATGATAACGACTATTCCATTATGGGCATAGAGTCAATGTTTCAAGCTTATGGTTGATAAACTAAGATCTTGCATATTGTAAGAATTAACCACACCATCTATCAAAAAAGTGTAAAAAGAAATGTGTTAATGGTTCAGAAAAACTCATATTATACAGTTTGCAATAGGAAAAATTTCAGGTGGACTAATAAGTGACTGTCAAAGCTCTTGCGGAGCTAAAGGCTGTGTCCAAAATGCTCTTTCATTTCCTCAAAAGATTTTTTTTCCCTTTCAGATGGAGAATACATGTTTCTGGATCCTGATGCCAAAATTTACAAAGTTGGACCAGACTCCTGGAGGGCTGAAATGAAGAAGGGAACTTTACGGTCCACAATATCCAGAGACAAACTGACACTCTTTTTTAGGGTCAAATTCTATGCTGATAGTGTGAATGTCTTAAAGAACTTGTGAGTAGTCTTGTTTCAACCATTCGTTGTCCTTCCGTAGAGGTTAGGTGTTGGGTAGGAATGAGGAGGTGAGGGAATATGGCTTAGATGATTTTGTACATTCTGATTACAAAGTTTATGATTACAAAGCCTTTCTGGTAGGAACAAGTACAAAAGTGCTTTGGCTGCCACATTCGGTATCATTCAGTTTCGAAATTCAGTAAATTCAGTTACTGACATGGATAAACAATAACGCTGTTAGCTGTCATTTGGCGCGAAAGGATAAGCACACAGTGGAACCACAAGAAGTGTGTTTGACAATTTTGGATGGTGTCTGGCCAGTTCTACTCCTTCCCATCGTCAATATCTTGTCGTTTGTATCCTTCAGGGATCACATTGCCAGACACAACTTTTACCTCCAGCTGAGGAGGGACATCTTGGAGGAGCGAGTGAAGTGCACGGAAGGAGAAGCGATGCAGCTGGCCTCGTTGGCCTTGCAGGCAGAGATGGGAGACTATGACCAGGAGAGGATGGCTCAGAATTACTTCCTCCCAGAGCATTACGTTCCCGCGGAGATCATCGAGAGCACGGGGGTTTCTTCCATCAGGAGAAAGTTGGCGATCCTCCACCAGGGTCATGAGAACATGACTGAAGAAGAGGCAGAGTTTGAATACCTAATGGTATGTGACAGTGAAATAAACATGATCATGTGATTTCATCAAAAATGTTTTGAAATGTTTTTTTTATGCATAGGCAAAGTATTATGACTTAAGCATTGTTTATACTAGAGCAGTAGCAAAATCAATTCGCATTCAAATTTTCCAAGTTTCAACTTCAAACATTTCTAATTTGTCTGAAAATATCCAAAATTGGCAATCTTATAAAGTCTTACTAGGCATTGCTGATGATTTCTAAAATGAAATGTCAACCAATCCATATCATGGTCTCATCTAAAAAAGACATTTTCTATTGGATAGGAGTGAAAAATCTGGGAATGAGCTCAAAACGAAACCTCTCTGCGGAGTTTACGTATCAGAATAGATCAAAATTTGTCAATTTACATGAATACTTCTAGGATGAGCCATTGGTGTAGAGTGACCATTTACATAAAAATACTGAAAGAACTCCACTGGTCTGATCTTATTCAAAATTCAGATTTGATGTATTGTTGAAGTGGGGCCCTTCCTTTATTCTACAGTTCGTCATGATACGGATATTACAATGAACTTCCAAGTTTTTCTGTGCACACTTTTGAGGTGAAACTTTTGCATTATTACTCCAGGACTGCCAAACTTTCAATTTTTCCCTGTTTTATACAGGAAGCAAGAAAGTTATCAGAATATGGAATACACTTCCACAAAGTAGCCAAGTCCAAAAAGTCACCAAAACAGTCGGTGTGGCTTGGAATATGTGCGAGGGGGATCATCGTGTACGACAAGAAGGGATCGCAAAGATCGCAGATCCACGCTCACCCTTGGCCTGCCACAAAGAAAGTAGCATTCAAGGTATGAATTCTTTTTTTTTACCTCTTATTTTTTTTGGACAATCATGTTGAGGATACATCATCAAAGTATACTTCACTTTATCTTTGTTGGTTTCATATTATGCTAATGAAATGAATTCTTGTCTGCTTCTACTCAAGGATAACTTTCTTGAAATCTAGACCATCTTTATTTTAGTATCTCTGGAACATATTATGGTCAGTAGATGTCTAAATCATTTCAAAATTTTGGTCCTCAGAATAGTCAATTAAGAAATTTTGTACCATGGGTAACTGACTCTGAAATCAGGACAATATATGGTTCCCTACAGGTTTTAATCCATGTGACCATTGATTTCTTGACCACAGAAATAATTTACACACCACAATCGGGATTAACTTTAAAAACATTGTAACTAGACAAGTAAAACCTTGATTTCATCATACTTACAGATGCTAGCTAGATCTCTTTGGAAACGTCACACCTGAAGAACTAAACTTTGAAAACATAATACCTGGACATGTTGACTTTGAGCACATCACATATGTGAACTAGTCAACCTTGAATGCAGCGTTCATGTAGAACTTACCTTTGAAAGCCGTGTACCTTGGGAGGTTAACTTAGAAAACACAGTACCTGGATATGGTACATTTCGTCATTGTAATGTACTAGTCAGCTGTGAGCACAGCATATATCTGGAAGGTGACTTTGTAAGCAGGATACCTGGAGAAGTTGACTTTTGAAAACATAATATCTGGACAAGTTAACTTTGAACACATCATACATGTAGTAATTAGCTTTGAACACAGCATAAATTAAGAAGGTAACTTTGAAAGACATGAAACATAAAATTCAGACAAGTTGACTTTGGTCACATGATGCATATGCTAGTTAACTTTGTACACTGTATCCCTGTATTAATTTTGACCCTTCGTAATTGCTGGACTTCATGTTGCAAATGTTACAGAGGTAAAGTTATTTTGTTTTTGATTTGTTTGTTGTTTTTTTCAGAAAAAGAAGTTTGTGGTGGAACCAAATGATTTAAGTGGCTTTAAATTTGTGCATTACACCGATAACTACAAAAAGTAAGTGAAGATGGCTTTTAAAGGCTGCAGGATGCGATTTTGTGCCTCGTATAGATGCAGATAGCTGACATCATAATGTGTTCAATTCTGCTGATGATTGGTTCTCAATGGTACGGACATGATTACAGTATATGGCTGGTTGTTGTTCCCCCCAAGACCTGTTTTCATTTCACTTTTAATCAATGATACCGTTTGTCTCTGTCCTTGATAATGTATTCTAAAGTGTTCAGCAAAATTATTACCATTTTGGCCAAAAATATTCACCTGTGCATAGGTAACCAGTCCTGTGTAAATTTTTTTTTCATAGCATTTGAGTCAATCTGTGTTTATTTCAAGGAAGTTAAAATGAACAAACAAAAAAAAAATCACTTTCTTATTGAGTCATCTCACAAATATGCAACGATACAGGAAAAGAATGACTTGATTCCAAAATATCCTATGCATGTCTTTTTGTTTTTTTAATGTGCGCTTTGAAGAGGAAAGTACTTACTACAACTCTGCAAGGCTCAGCATAGATTCCACATGACTATGAGGACCAAAGCACAGATAGCACAAAGATTTCACGAGGGTGAGTTACATCGCCTTTAAATTGATAAATGTATGAAATGTCACAATTCAGTTCTTTTTGTTGTGTAAATCGGTAAATGATCAATTTATTTACAAACAATGTAATCAGCAGATGGTAACTATGACATGAAATCAAATCTGTTACCATGGTGATGCTTTGACGAAATGCTTCTCACTTTTAAAGATAAATTCAGTAGTTAACCATATGTTTATATCTTATTGCTTATTTTGCATTCATCTAGAACATAACAAGGTCGCTCATTATTCTCCGTCATATGTTTGTTAAATTTTTCCATCTTGCACCGAAAGATCTTGAGGCAGTGTTTCCAATTTGCTGTAAATATAAAATTGCAATGTGCTAAGCTTGTCTGCAGATTGCCAAATTTATTCTGTTTTCTGAAACTTAAGAGTGCCTTTATTGTCTGATTTCCTCTTGAATTCTCAAACTGCCTTTTTCCCCTCCTCCTACAGAGTTCCCATCCCCCATGAAGTACAATACCCCGGTGTGTCAGTCTGACTTTGGTTACGACGTCCACTTCAGTGATGATGACGATGAAGATCTAATCGTGGAAGATTACGGGGACGATTACAACTATCCTCCTAACAACAGGGAGCCTTATCCAGTCGCATCTGAGCCAGCACTGAACATGATGCAGGATCCATACTCTCAGCATCCTAGGGCCCAGTCCCACATGGAGAGAAGAGGAGAGACGCTCCCAGATAACAGCAGAGGAAGGCCTCTGAGGGGCAGAAGGTCCCACCTCTCAAAAGCAAGAAGCGTCGACACGGGACGTCAGCTGCTCGATGATGGAGATGACCCCCTGCTTGGTAGAGAGAGACCTCTGAGCAGCCAGGCCCGCTCTCGGAACAGGAACTACGAGTCGTATTCTGAGGATGACTTCAGTTCCCAGGAAGACATGCACGGGAATGGAAGAGACGAACCGGACTGGCCTAACGTCGTCGGCGAGGAGTATCGACGGCCAATGAGACCAGCTGATGGTGAGGATGAGGAATTAGAGGAAGGACCCTATGCAACTATTGACAGCATTCGAGAGAGAAAGAGGTAGGAGAAGCAGATAATGAACTGAAATAAAGGTTATATCATTGTTAGGTGTTATCATGGTGTAAAAATTCAGCTTAAGTCCCTTTCAAGATATCATCGCCTTTGCTTCAATGTTACATAGCATTGATATATATTGATAATATTTCTTCAAAGTTTTCGATACAATGCGAAACTCTGACATTCCACAATTCCTGTTTACTGTTAGGAATCATTGGTCTTTACTCACATGAGAGAAAGTCATCACTGTGACCACACTCCGTTAACACGCAATGCTGTCATCTGGAATGTATGGTGCATTGAAAGGAACATGTGGACATCACACTCCTCTGAACTTTTTTAAATGTACATAACAATATATCATCAATATTCATACACTGGAGAAGATCAGTGGGGGGTGCCGTTGGTTTTATTTCAGTTTGCTTTACACACCTTATTTCAAATTTGTAACTCTTCTGTCGTGCTCCTTTCCCCCTTTTGTCCAGAGAGTCTATGAAACAGAATTACAGAAAGAACAGTCCTTCAAGACCACAGAGGGGTACCAATCATCCATACATAGTCGGTAAGATTCACTACTAATTATTTGATCAATTCCTACTTGCATTGATTAAAGAAGGCAGGTCAGAGAGGTCATTCCTTCATCTGTTGTTTCATCATTTCCTTGCTGCAGACAAATCACTTCTCAATTAGTCACGAAAAATAGATACTTATTATGTTGGCCTACACGATGATACAGCGCTGACATGAACTCACTGACTGTGAAATGGTACCCTAGATCTAAAACCATTAAAATATGCTAGATTCTGAAAACTCAATCTCTAAATGTATGATTGTGGTTGTCTCCCTTGAGCACCTCTCATCTTTCCTATCGGAAGGATGCCATGTGAAAGAAATGTAATGATGCCATCAAAGGTGCCAAAGTGTAATACTAGAATCTGCTAAAAATTGTCATGAATAACATCTCTGTCACTCTTTAAAGGGAAATAGGTCGTTTAAAATACACCAACATGACATTAAAAGGAAATAGCTTTAGTCATTGTTAAACCATCCCGTCTCAACAATAAACACCTGTCAAAGCTTCATCTCCTCAAAACATTATGCATGTGATGAGTAAAGGAAGATGCATCATTTGAATTTTGAAAAGTTTGGGTGAACAAATTAGTGTCGAGCAACAAATCAGTGAATTTCGACCTGTGAGAAACTTATTTCTTGCAAAGAAGGCTACTGTCCTTCCTTATTTTGAATAATCGATCATTCTGCGTCCACAAACATTGGTTTGAATAGTATGGATGTTTTCTGTAAAACAAACGCCCTATTTCCCTTTAAACCAGTCCAGTTTCTGAGATTATTGACATTTTGACCAATTGTTGCCATGGTTACACCGTGTTCATTCCTTTCCAATTTGTAACGGCAGACACGAGTATCCACACGAGGGGAGATCCTCACCAGAAGACTGCCAGCCCTAAGAGGTCTCTGGCCAGCCCACTCAGCGAAACGCTTCAGGACAGACTCAACGAAATGCCAACCCCGGAGGTACCTGAGAGGGATATCGTCATAGTGACCCTGAAAAAACATCCACACTTAGGATTGGGTAAGTGACACTTGACAAGAGTTGCTTACCATTTACTAGATGATAATAGGTTGATAGTTAGCTCATTCTAGCATGCTGGTGTGGGGGATCGTGGTCAAAAGTCTGTATACCCCTCTAATTGCTAAGTTACTATGTTGTATATGTGATTGTCACAAAAGTTAGACCCAATGCTTATTGGACAGTGGGTGATCAGTTCAAGATAAAAATTCTTGATCAGAGGTCATGTAGAGGTCTCTGCAGGTCATTATAAGTTAACATGAGAAGTCTCTCCTTTTAAGGATCACACAGAGAAGTTAAAAACAAAATAGGTCAAGGATGGTCTTCCAGTTGTGCTGCTTTTGAGGTGTTCAGAGATTTTACATTGCAGGTCACTTTATTAGAAAGTAATTAATACCCATTGGAGTCATTACTGTGTATCCACGCAGCCACTATGGGTTTGTGTATCCACGGAGCAACTCTGCCTTTTACCTGAAATGTCAGAGACATCGGCAAAAGCATCCTTGGGGGATATGGTCATAGCCCAGTGGGAACAAAATGTATGTCAAAACTAATTATTTTATTTTGTTTGTAAATGATGAAGAAAACTTTAAAGGAGGACTGGTTGTAGTTGTAAAGAAGAAATTCCTGGGAAAATTTTGAGCAATTTGAACATAAATTACAGGTAAACTGGTGTTGTGAAATTTCTATGTATGTCTGGTGTAGTATACATCATCACTACCCTTGCATGATATTTTCCTGTTCACCATCTTGCAATATTTCTCTGGCTGACTATAATGAAGAGGTTGGCTTTAAAGGTTGTGGGTGACATGAGAATGACATTTTGGAATATTGGCTACATTAACCATTTAAACTGTTGCAAATAGCCACAAATTCCACCAAAATCAATAGAAAATTGACGATTTTTTGTCTTACACAAATTGCTGTCTTGCACTATACCTACATTCATGAATAAACATGGAGCTAAGTATGCAAATTTATGAAGTCAAGAGAGGGACTTGCATGATATATCTTATGTTATTCCTTTGTCTGCTTAGCCATTAGTTCAAGAACAGTTGAGAATTTTGTATGCCTGGAGGGTTTTTGTTTTGGAAGTATGTATTTTATTCTTTACAAATATTGAAACCCAGAAATTCAGAGATGATACATATGTATAGGTCTAACAAAACAAATACTAACACTGTGCTACACTCCACATCATCATATTTGAATTTACATCAAACTGTGAACAACCATATCTCAAAAAAACAGTAATAGATAGAAACACAATTCACACAGATTTTCTTTCATGGTGTCACTCCACAACTTTTGAATGAAGCTAAAGCTGTTCTAGGTGCGTGGCACATGACCTTTAGTAAACTCAAAATCACACCATTATTAAGTCCTCATAAATAATACATGATAAACCCACAGGTCTTACCATCATTGGGGGTGAAAATTCAGGCAGCTTGGACCTCGGAATCTTTGTGCAAGAGGTGACAGCAGATGGTCCGGCGGACAGGGATGGTCGGATCTTCCCCGGGGATCGAATCATCTCCATCAACGGACAGAGCTTGGAGGGTGTCGGTCACAAGGTCGCCGTGGATGTCATCCAGAAGACACCGGAAGTAGTCCAGCTAATCTTGTCCCAGCCAAGGAGAAAACAGATCAGTATGGGAAATTAAGAAAAACATTCCATATATGAAACTGATTTTGTTTGAATTGCAAATTATCTAACTCTGAAGTTGTTTAGATTAAACAAGCTGTACTTTTGTGTGTATATCATAGCTTTTAATTAGCAGATGACGATACACAAAGGGAAATCAAATCCAGCTGTATTGTCCCTTTACTTAAGAAAACAGTCCATGTTCATCGTGAAAATGGGATGCAAGGAAAATACACTTACAAGGGAAAAACACCGCATGAGATTTGTAAAATGCAGTAGTCATTCAAAGCGGAGTCACCAAGATGGGACTTGGAACATGAGTAGATGTGCTTTGAAACCTTGCTTTATTTTGGTTTTCACGGTTTTTCGTTTAGTTGCCTCCACCTTCTTGAAATTCCTTTGTACATTAACGTAACTGTAATATTTGTTGAGTATAAGACCAGTCATATACATTGCCAGTTGGGACAATATTTCCTACACTGTGCTTTTGTGTGAATATTCACTATGAGTAGGGAGACTAACATGTTTATTCATGAGAATGTTTATTCATGATTCTGTCAGATAAAGGTTAGGAACCGTTTGTATTGTTTATTTGTATGTTTAAGTGCTCTGAAGCACAGTATGGGAGGAGAGTGTAGAACAGTTAATAGGGAAGGACATTATCCCAACTGGCTGGTAAATACACCAAGCCAGTGGACAATGTTGAAGTGGTTGTATGGAACATCGGTTACATAATTACATTTTATTTGATTTTTATCTTAGTTATCTTTCCTTTTCTCTTTTGTTCACTAACTTTTCCTGTTTTTTTTCTGTTTTCTGTCAGGTCCAGAACATAAGTCAATGGAAGGTAGCGCACCTCTAGAAGCTCCCTATGCAAATATCAGTGAGCTAAGAAGACACTCAATTGGGGGTTACTCTAAAGTCCCTCCAGACCGCAAACCACAGAGGAGTGTTTCTGCAGTATCTGCCTCCGGGAGCATCTCAAAACAGACCCCTCCCACCAAACCCAGGAGGAAACCCCAGACATTTGGTTCCTCCTACAGTCTTGTCAACTCTGACTCTGAGGCGGGGATGTCTGAGACGGAACAGAGAAAGCCAGAGAGGCCCTCCGGAAATCGAGAACCGGAGAGAGCTAATAGGGACAGGAAGCCTCCTGTTGTCTCTCAAACGATGCAGGAATCAGGAAAAGATTCAAATGTTTCTTCAGGAAATGTCCTCAAAAACAAAGATAGTCAAGTCAAGGACAGAGGGACAAAATCGTCTCAGCAGAGTTCGTCTGAAAATGTGCAAATCATGGACCACCATCCATCTCATGAGAAATCCCCTCATCATGACTCCATTCAGGGATTCTCTCCTACCGTGGACATGGACTTTGACGACAACTTTTCTGACGACGTACCTACCCCGGAGAGTTCCGAGTTAGAAGATCTGTTTGGAGATGAGGAAGAAAAGAAGAAGAAGAAGCCTGAAATAAACTTGAGAAAGTCAATGAATATGTCCCCCTCACTCTCTGGGGATGAAAAAATGGATGCAGAAAATGAAGTGGGAGATTCAGAGACCAAGAAGAGGCATGCTGATAGTAAGGCAGGAGGAGAAGTTGCAAATGAGGAACTGGTGGCGAGCCCTCTCAAACCGGGAGATGTCTTCACAGTTCAATTGACAAAGAAAAACGGCAGTTTGGGTATCAGCGTAACGGTAAGCATATTACAGTCAGTTTGTTCTTGCATGCCTTGTTCATAGATAAATAGCCTCCATAAAATGCATCGATAAAGCGATGAATTTTGGCATCAATGAGAGTAAGTACAATGAAGATCATAACAGGTCAGACTTGATGCTGAATTTCCCTGTAGTCGTTCAGCAATGGTCAGTCAGGAACATTGATAATCATCAGCCAAAGAGGTACGTTGTTTGTAGCTGCAGTTCAGTGAAACAAGCGAGAGTTGTTTATAAGCAAAGATTGAGTTTGTGGGCGGTCAGTTTTTCTGATTGAGTTGAACAACCGCACAAGATTTTGATAACCATGTGCAACCAGGAAGTATGTGAAGAAATCTTGCTTTTCTTGAATTGATGATGTTTGCATAAAAATCATGATAAAGTGACTGACAATTTTTTTTCTTTTATCTGTTCTTTTAGGGTGGTATAAACACTAGTGTGAAACATGGTGGGATCTATGTCAAAACTATGGTACCAGGTGGTGCTGCAGAAGAGGAAGGTCAAATACAACCAGGTAAAATATCCCTCAACCTATCTTTGCCTCCCTTTAATCTTATCTACATCTTCATTTCCCAACAATTTTCTTTTTATTTCACACTCATACAAATCTTTCCGGATTCCTCCACCTTTTACTACACTCATCCCTCCATTGATAAGTCAATGTTTGTGACACAGATATCTCATGTAGCACTTCACTAGAAAGTAGTTGGTTCTGCTGTATATTCTTTTCCCTTTGAAGTTACATCAGTGCTAAAGCTTTCCAATTGCTCATAGTGACTCTCAGCATTCTGGATTGAACTTTACTTGACACATAACCAGGTATGCCAAGTTGAGAAAGTATTTTTGCAGGAGATTTTGTCAGGAATTGTCAGTCGATCATCAAATACTATGCACAATACTCTGCAGCCAATACGTTAGTACTGGCAACTCCATTTGGCAAAACATGACAGTAAGTTATTGTGATTTTGTGCTTTCAGCTGTAATTAATTGCAAGTGCATGTAAGCAGTGATGGTAATGAGTGGAATAAATAAAAGTTGTGATTGTGTATGATTTCTCTTGTAACATCCTCAGTAGTTCTAATGTGGTAGAAAATCCTTGTACGGTAGGAAAACGTAGTCCTACGTTAAGTTCCCACTAAAACAAAGTAAAAAGGACGGACTTCTGCAAGTAACGGTAGACTGGCATTATTGCATAACTTCTCTTTAGATAATTCAGAAGTTGCATGTTTATTCCCAACATATGCATGTCCCTCTACCATGCTAACCTGTTAACTGGTTAATGAACTAGTGCCTCATTCCCTAAGTACCAATCAAAAGGTCTAGTGGGATATTTTCAACTCTCCTGGAAAAATTGTGATTTTTCTTCTTTAAAATTGTTCTGAGGAATTCTCTTGTGGAACCCTCTCTGTAGTGTTTTCAGACTCCTCTGACCATGAACTGCTGATAAGTATCCTTCTATTCTTGTGTTTGTAGTGAGACTTTTGCCTTCGTGGGCTTATCACATTGTTTGTGCCAAGTTTTCAGGTTGGTAGAAATTTGCTCAAAATAACGATAGGGCATTTCTGCTTGAGATCGTGCAAATACAGTTTAGTTGTGCGGAGAGAGTAAGTTCGTCTTTCGTAAATAGCCAGGTGAATTTTGGGATTTTCAGCTGTGTTACTACTGAAAAGAATCAAACCCCAGTGGAGCAGATCAATGGTTTGGCTAACTATATCAAACCATTCAAGTCATCTTGCTAACTTCACTTCGGTGACCAAAATTTTTAGTTGCAATGACAATCATTTTGTTCCAAAAATTAAGGATGAAAGATTCATGATACCCTCACAACGTATCACTTTCCGTCGTTGCCAGGCGACAGGGTCTTGCAAGTAGACAAGTACTCCCTCAAAAATGTGACCCACAAGCAGGCGGTGGAGATTCTGAGGAAGGTCCCGGAAGAATCTGTACTTCAAATGGAGAGGGGTAATCCCCCTGCCAGAACCAACACCCTCCCTCCTACCCCTGTCCACTTCAAAGGAGCCAGTCAGGAGCAAGAAGAAGGAACAGTGAGTGCTGCTGCAGAGAAACAATTGAACCAGCCACTTATAAAAGGTAAGAACTCAGGTAATCAAGACTTTGCTTTAGTTGGAATTGTGTTTGACAAATGGATCAGGATAAGATCAGAATGAAAAGCTTTGTAAGCAACAACTTTTCCCATCGAGCCTGACATCTTTCCAGAAAAATGTCAGTCAAATTTCTGTTTTCAATATATTGATGTTGGTTGTTTGTGTTGTACAAACGGAAGCAAAGAATGGACTGCAATATTCGCTTAATTAGGTTTTGATCTGAAATGTTGCATTTACCTCTCTTCTCTTCTCTACCCTGTATATGTACTTTTGTTAAGTATTTACTAACTGGAAAGAAGGGGTGAGCTCTTCACTGTACTAAGGTTTATCAAGTATCCAGTTGTCGGGTACTTGTGGAAAGAGCTTCGTACAGCCATAAACGCAAGTAAAACACCCTTCAAGTGGAAATGTTATTGATGTGTCTAATAAGTTAGCCATTTACATAATTAACCGAGGGGCAATTGGACAGGATACATGAAGGACTATTATAGATTAGCAATTAGTTTCTTACTGGAATTGAATTGTACCATCGTATTGCACGAGAGATATGTTTATCTCATGAAAAGTACAGACAGGTGCTGCATGTGTATAATGTGATCTTGACGCTCAATCTTTAAGTGATAAACAACGCATCTTAAGTTGCTGATTTGTTTGGTCGGCTACGTCTTGTTGAAAGCTGTACTATTGGCTTCGATGTGCAATCCGTTGAGAGGCAGAGAGTTCCCAGTTTGTCCACAGGTAACCAAGAGTTATCATTAATTAGAAGTCGCAGTGATGTGAAACAGAGTGAGAAAGAGTTAAAAGATAGGTTAAGGTGATTTTAGTGAAATGTAGTTTGTTGTTCAGTAACAGCACACTTTGGTATTTTCTGTAATTAGACACCTAAGGATAAAAGTCTTAATTCTGATAGATTTTTGATTCCTTGCCGTAGGCAGGGGAATCTATGCAGTCCTGATGTCGTGTGTGTGTATGCGTGTGTGTGTGCGTGTGTTCGTGTGTGTGTGTCTGTGATGGTTGCTCATAAACAAGAAGGGTAACTCTGAGTAATTTCATTTTTGGCATGTAGGTTGCCCATATTGAGCAGATGATCCCTATTGTTTTTGGTGTCCAAATCTTGCACATTAATGAGGTTATGGGGTAAAACATAAAAAAATGTTAAAACTGCCATAGTTCCTTATCGGTGGGTCAGATTTGTTTTAAACTTGATAAGGTTGTCTGTTATTAACAGGTTCACAACCCTGTGAAATTTAATGCTTATCAATAGAGAGGAAGGGATAATTTTTCACTATAAAACAGTAATAATAGCCTAAACACCATTATTGTGGTTATTATAAACTACCATACAAATGCATATGGGGCTACATTGTGCAATGGTAGTTTTTGATTCTGTTGCACACAGTTAACTCAATGGGATTGCTCCCTACAGTACTGCATTTGTAACTTAGTGAGTAACTTCTAGTGTGTGGGGCCTCGATGATAAGTTGTCCAGAGAGATAGTCTTGGTATGGGGGGTCATGGGGTCAGATAGACCCCATGCATTGGAATGTAAATGGGTTTATAAAGAAAATGAAGAAAATAAAAAAACCATCTGTTCTGTCATTTATTTGGATAATATCAATATCCAGAGGAACAGCTGGTAGCAGAACAAGGTTTCTTAGCAATCAAATTGGAGTGCTTTCAATCATATTTCACAATGTCGGAAAGGATGGAGGAAGCAAAAATATTGAGGAGGAATCATAACTTAGGGTCAACTTACAAGGACTTTGAGTGTGTTAAAAGCTACTTGTAACAAGGAAGAAATTATCGCAGAGTCGATAAAGGAAAATTTGCAAAAGGCAGAGTGCCAATTTGAGGCAATGGAAGAGGTTCATGCTGATCTGTCTGGGCTGTTGTCTGATGAAGCATTTGAGCAAGCAGAAAGCTGAATGTTGGAATGCCAAAAGCATTATACTGAGGAGAGGGAGGAAGCAGTGAAAAAGTTAAAGGAGGAAATTGAGTTTAAAATTAGCGTTGGAATTACCTAAGGCAGAAATTCCACCATACGATGGAGACCCAAGAACATTCTTGTCATTTATGAAGAATTTTGAGGTAAATATGGCAGACAAGCTGAGTTCAGATGAGGTAAGGTTGAGTTATTTGATTCAACTAACAACAGGCAAAACTAGAAGCAGCATTGATTACTGTGTGTTTCTTGGAGCTCAGAGATAATGTTGACTGATGTCATACTCATACTGTACTTGATGTGTGGGTTGTATGGCCTGAATAGGTGATCCCTATTGCTTTTGGTGGACTTCAAATGTCGCGGTCATTTTAGGTCACCAAAATAAAGGTCATTTTGGGTTAAAGGCTTGTGGTGTATCAAGAAAAATAACTGCAGTTGATCTTACACTTGTCATGTAAATAATTCATGTTTGTTGAAATATAACCATGTAGCAAGGAATCACAAAGCCTTTTGGCTTTCTGGTTCTCAGGTAGTGTGGTTTTCTGTTCTGATGTAAACCAGAAAACTTTTTTTTGTAATTTTGTGATATTTCATAACTTTTTTCAACATTCTATCTCCTTCAAGATATCATGAGTGCAGGGGAGGCACCTGTTCCCAATGAGGAGGAGATACTAAACGAGAACACGTTGAGGTTTAGCCCTCCACCAGAGGAGGCTGACATCGATGATGACAAGCCTTTGGGGTACTTGCCATCCAATCAGATGGACTCTTTGAGGACAACTGACCAATCGCCTGGTACCACTACACCGACAATTGAAGCTCTCAATGATGAGAATGAGAACACCACAGGTGACGAAGATGAAGAAGGATCTCAAACAGAAGATGAGGAACAAAGTGAGGGGGATGAGAGTGAGGCTGACTCAGAGGATGGGGAAGCCACAGAATCTGACATACCGTCGGACGATTTCCCCGAAGACGATGACTTGTATGCGGAAATTGCTTCCCCTGCTCTCAGCACCAGAGAGGCAGACACACTGACACCAACAGCCCACTTGATGATGACTCCCACGAGGGGTTTGTTCGGGATGAGGAACCAGGGTAACATGAGAGGACAGCAGAACTGGGTCCACAGGAAGAGCATCGATGACGATGACAGGTACTCATCTGCAGTGTCCGAGAGCACCAATGCGAGATCTCCATCTCCTACTTCAAGGCTACCAACCAGAAGATGAAGGTAATGTCAAGTCCGGTTTCCAGGCCTTCAGGAGACAAAATGAGAATCAGACGGGAGAGGCAGACTCCAATTCCTTCAGGAGGGTGATGAGAAGCCCATTCGATGGTGGACGGAAAGCCCTGGAGATTGAGCCTTCTATTTTGCCAGTGATGATGGAAGAAGAGCCTGCAGAGCTGGAGGGACTCTCGACAGCTAATTCAGGGGACAACGTTGTCCAGGGTCCTATGACAAGTAAATCCCAGTCCCCATCCAAGAATGAATCGAAAGAGAAGCTCGACCTCTCCGAAGAACCCGAGTCCCTCTCAAACCATCCAGAAGCCATCGATCAAAGCAGTTACCAGCCTACGATGGTGACGATGGACAGTAAGTTGATGTCGCCGATGTCAACCCTGGACAGCGTCGGAGCATTGGCCTTGACGCAGACACTCCTGACAGATCCTGATGCTACTTCAGATGTGAAGCTTCCAGATGTTCCGTATGCTACTTTGGGTAAGTCGAAAGTTCTCAATTTTGTCATTGATATATTTGAAATTGATGGATGGCAAGGATATATATACATCAGTGGAAAATCATTAACAGTGATGAATAAGTAAATTTAAGTGGCTTTCTGTCAGCGAAGCCAGTGTGAGCTTTTTCAACAGATTCCTTTTAATATTGCGAAGTTGTTACGTTTCTGTGGGCTGTCATTAGTAACAGCATATGGTAACAACATGGCTCTACTTTGAGGATAATGCAATCCCTTACAGCAGGGTATGGCATACGGTACCAAAAGTGGATAGGGATAGAGACTTATATTCCTGCACCCTCTGCAAAATAACTTAGACAACATCTACCTTTCCCCTAATTTTCACAAATTAAATAATTTTTTTACTCATACTGTTTAGGCTGCCATTTTCTCTCATTACAAAACAAGGGCACTTTGAACTGATGTCATGCCGCCACTTCAGTAGTTCAGCATAACTGTTTTCATTGAGTGGTTGTTGAGTGTTATGTGTAAATACTGCTTTCAGTATTTCTGGTCCAACTGGCTGCTTTAACATACTGTAAGCTAAAGAGAAACTCCAAAAAGGTTTTATTTCGTGTATTTGTACATATTTACGTAGTAAATGTGTGTCAATGTATTTTTGCTGTCAAATATTATTCTATTTTCAGACAATTGCTTTGAAATTGAATTGGTGAAAGGCGAGCAAGGACTTGGATTAAGTGTCCAAGGAGGAGTAGGGGCCCATCTTGACCCAAGATTCTGTACTGTCAGAATCAAGAAGATATTTCCCGGCCAGGCTGCAGCCAAGAGCGGCTTGGTAGAGGAGGGAGACATCATCTTGGCTGTCAACGGAGAGCATGTCCACAATGCGGTCCACAGTGTAAGTCAATATTAGGTGTCAAGACAGTATTAGGTGCCGGTATTAGGTATAATGGTTGAGAACCAATAAATGGAGGAAAGAAACCTTAAAAAAAAATTGTATTTGGTGTCAATGGAATTTCATGCCAGAAATGTGCATCCAGTGGTAATGGGACCACCAACTGTCAAAGAAATTTGTGGCAAACTGATTAGCATCAAACTGGTGGATGCTAACTTTGACACCTATCAGTTTGACACTGCAGTCATTGATGTCGAACTGGTGAAAGCAAAAGCTGTCAAATTGATCAGTGTTTAAGTGATTGGTGTCAAATTGATTGTTGTTAGTTTGACCAGCAGATGAAAAAAAAACAAAAAAAAAAGGCAAGTGTAGTCACAGTATGGATTGAACATCGTTTGTTGGTTTTCAGTCTCCAGTCACACTCTCAACCTAAAATGCAATAGAGGACTGATTTGGTCCCACGCGGAGCACCTCGAACGGAAACGTATCTCACAAGGAATGGGGATTGCTTTCAAGCATTAGTTTATAGTGTGGGCAAATAAATGAAAGTAAATAAGACTTGAGACTCACCCACAGAAGTCGCTACCAATCCTTCTGGCACTGAAGCTTGCCTGGTTGGATAAGTCTCCTCTCCCTAGCTCTCCATCCATTTAATTATTAATTTATGTACGCAGAAATATACCTAAAATTGTAGGGGCTCTGTGTCTATGTATATGTAGTAAATGCTGCCAATTTCGGGCGCGTGCACATGCATATTATATGCAAGCAAAATTACTAAACTCCGTGGTCCGATCTGGGTGGCTGTTTTACCACTGCTGCCCAAATACCAGCAACCTACATGCAGCTAATACAATGAATCTCCAAACTAGAGGTCTAGTAATCCATGCCTGAGAAGTCCAAAAAGTTACATTAATGACAGGCGAATTATTCGTCTCTCTCTGAAGTTGTTTTCTTCTCCCGTAAAGTGTGGTTCTGCTGCACGTGAACAACATGTTCCCACAAATACTGACAAAAGCTATGGACAGTCTGAAATTTAACTAGCAATGTCCACTCAAATTCTGCGGCTACAATTGTAGTTACATATAGGGGAAAAAACTCCTGCCAACTATAAATAGATACAAAATGCAATAGCCCCAGTACAATAGAAAAGGTTACCAACCTTTGAATCCAGGGTTCACGTTGCCACCTTTAAACTTTGTGGTGGACCATCCAGGTTACAAGCCTGCAATTTATCATAATATTCTTCAGTTTATTATCTGCATTGTAAAATATCAAATGTTGTGTTCACCTGAAAGGTGTAACGAGTAAGACATAAATTGTATGAATGAAGAAGTAAAATGTATGCAGACATGTCTATGGCGAGGCAAATGCCAACAAATGTGAAGAACTGGGACTATCGGTGTATGAGGTAGTGTAAGATTTGAAAATAAAATATTAATTATCACATGCTTATACATGAAGAATATGTTTATTACCTTTGCCCTTTATTTTTTATTCTCATTAGTTTTCGTTCCTGTTTGAAATGGGGCTCGAAGACTGAATGATTCCTCTCTGCTGGCTGCATTTGGCCCGGGGGCCACATGTTGGCCACCCCTGATCTATATTTTATTTAGGACTTGAAAGAGAATCAGTTTGACACAGATATGTAACAACCAGGGCAGAGTCAAACTTCAAATGTATGTGAGCTCCCTCTAGTCCTTTTGACATAATAGTTAGAAATTGATAAACTTAAGCAATCAATAATCCTATTACTTCCCAGTCCACCAATTGCATTACGATTTAGCCAAGTTTCACTGAAGCTATAAAATGTTTACTCAGAGATGTAAGAGATATCTGTAGAATGGCAGAGTGCGTTCCAGAAATATTTTTCGTGAGCCATGAATCATACGACACTGTGAGTGTGAGGCATGCCACAGATAAATGATGAGTTTTCATCGCACGTTTACTACAAGAAGGTGATAAATACTGTTGCATTGATTTTCATTTTAATTTTATTGGTTGCTCACCATCCTTGTAGAATATCAGAAGCATTATACTCTTAACATATTAATCCTGTTTTTATAGTTTTGTAACATCCTGTTTTGGTCATCAATTTTTTTTTTTGCTGTAAACCCATACTTTTGGCTCTATCACCGTTTTATGACATATGCTGACCTGATATGCTCTGCACTGAATTTCCTCATGGAGGGAGTGCTTTTGCTAGATATGTGCAAGTTTGAACCTCTTCACGCCCAATGGAACAACCTGACTTAACAGAATCTTATTGAATGTGACTAACGTCATGTTTTATGGTTACATGGTAAATGGTTGCTATGGTTTTTACTGTGGTAGCTCAAAGACAGTGAAGGTCAACTTGCATCAAATGAAATGATGCTTTGGTCTGAGGTAAGCTAAATGGTAGTGTGGTATAATCTCTGACATACTCATGTAAAGAGGGTATGGTCTTAGGCTTTTCCAGTATTGATTGCCCAAAACTACTTCTGAATTTCTTTGGTGATTGATGGTAATTTGCAAGGAATGTTCATCCTTTCCCAACATTTTCTCAAATCTAACCCATCCTGCTATCAATCCACATCAAAATGGTTAAAGTCTACACTTCAAATGCATAATATGTCAAAATGGAACTCAGTCGTACTAGTTGTACATGGTGTACAGCAGCAGATATCTGATGCTCTTCTGTTTTTTTTTTTTAATTTACAGGAGGTGGTTACAAAACTGAGAAACTCATCCCAGACTGTCAGACTGTTGATATGCAGACCAAGCCAGGAGGAGCTGAACACTTTGTTGCTACAGGTAAAACAAAGCAATTCAGTGACAGTGCTGCAGAGGACATAGTCGAATGTGCATATCCCCTTCCCCTTCCATCAGATTTCCCCATGGATACCAATGCACTCTGCTATTCATTCAAAGTACATGGACTGGAGAGTTTTGATCCTTTTTGTCATTAGAAACAGTATTGAATGACTTCCGGACTTAGTTATCACTTGCCTCCCATCAGTGTGCCCTGCTTCCATGCTTCTAGAGTTTAAGGTTGATATTAATTTTGAGGACCCTATTTACTGATATCAATAAAGTACTGACAAGAAGAAAGAATTTGTTTAATTGTAGCTAGATTGATTCCAGGTATTTTCCAGAGGCTTGCCCTGTAAACAGTTTCTTGTTAAATTATCTCCTAATTTGTCATTAACTTTAATATTACGGGGAAAAAAGTGTGAATGGTATGTTTTTACATCAGTAAACACTTTTATGATATAGAATTGTATGAATTTAATGAAGCAAAAAGTTAGCTTTAGAAGGCATTTTACATTTAACAGTAACAGTACACTTGCATTCATTTTACCAAATCATTAATATCAATTCTGGATGTTATGTTGGAAATCCACTTGTGTCTTTAAAAGTATTGTCCAGACAATATTCAAACTCCTTTCACAGATGAAAAACGCTAATTAGCGATCATTCAAGGCATTTTCTTGTATAGCAAAACCCATTTCGTCCATAAAAGTATTGAGAGTGTATTTGAACACATTTTATGGTACATAATGTCCGGGACAGTCTCTTGCATAATTCATTATCACAACACGATGATGCAAACGTTGCTCAATGATTTTCCCCGCTCTTGTCACTATATAACTTCTATGTCATCTGGGCTTGTCGACATGTAAAGTTGTTCACATGTTGTTATGCATCATGGATGTTACAAGAATGTTTTGAACATTGTATCCCTGTTCATTTAAACATTTGTTACGTGATGTGCTATACATTCTACATCCCATGTTTATCACTTTCATTAGGACAATGAAAAAAAGAAGCAGCCATCTTTGAAAGACAACCTGGCAGGCAGGAAAGAAGTGCAACCACTCCCAACCGTCCCTGGAGCCAATAAGAACAGTCCCACCAGTTCCCCTCTCCTCTCTCCAACGGCAGACAAGTCCGAGGTGACATCTCACAGCTCATCTGTGGAATTTGGTAGCAGTGAGCTTCTCTCTTTTTCTGAGAGTTCCCCGAGACGAAAAGTCCAGGAGAATGTGAGTGGTCCTATGCAGACGATTTTTATAGGTGTAATGTGTTTTTCAACGGAAAGTAATGATTCAGATGATTGCATGATCATGTATCGACAGACTTGTCTCAGGAAAGTCTCTTTCAGGACATCTTTAAAATAGCATGTGTGTTTGGCTTCAGTTACATTTTGAAAGGGGCCATTTTCAGGGTTAGTAGGGGGAGGTGTCTATTCGGGAATGGAAGGTTTTTCAAGAGGGTTTAGGGAAGGGAGGGCTTGTGTGGAGACAGCTGTTACATTTTCATCATCAGTGAACACTGAATGGTTTAATTCATTGTTTAGCATTGTCAATGAATAGTCCATATCACCATTTATAATGACAAGTTTCTTTCTTCCAGGAAAATTAAAAAAATCCAATATTAGAAATTGCAGAATAAACTTGCATCCCCAATGACAGGATTCTTACACAAACTTCTGTGCTGTAATACTCATTTGAATGTGTTATTTTTTATCATATCAGACAAATCCATTTCTTTATTAAACACAGTATAGATAGTAAAGCAGTTACACAAAATCATTCAAAACAGGTGAAAACCAGTAAAAAGGATTATTGTGTTGTTGTTATTTAGGATGCTAAAGAAGTAACTCTAGTGAAACCGGTGAGAGGCGGGCTCGGCTTCACCGTGGCAGGAGGAGTAAATACTGGAGGATGCTATATCAAGGACATCATCACCGATCCGGCACTCTCAGATGGAAGGTTGATGAAAGGAGACAAAATAATTAGTGTAAGTGGCTCTGAAGATGCTCAAAAGATTTTAATATTACATGAAATGTTAATCAACACTGGAACGTGCATTAACTGTAGTGTAATGAATTTTTTGGGGTAAATGCAAGTGACACACCCAGACTTCGCCCTCTTGCATGCAGTGACAGCATCAACCCCATAGCGTTCAGTATCCTGTGCTTAATGCGCAGGTGTAAAGTTGATTAATCCTGTTCATTAATACAAAACAAAAAAAAGAGAAGAAAAAAACGAAATAAAATTTAGGTTGGAAATAACCACACTTTTATAGAAAACAAACCCTAAGAAAAGGTAAAGAAGATTCACAACATTTTGACAATGTTTGTGCACGAGAGACAAAGTAGTACCACCATTGTTTTTGTGTAAGATAGCAGACGACAAAACACTGTCGAGCTACGATTTTATTGTATTCACTGGCCGGTGATTTTATGCTAAATAAAATTGATCATGTTTTATCCGTAGGATAATGCATGGTCATGTGACTGAAATTGGCCAGTAGTAGTTGAGGATTCCTCCCAAGTATGTATGAATACCTGCTTAGTATCAAAGGTTTGCGGAATAATGAGCATAGAGGAATGACAGTAGAAAGAAAAAAGAAATGAAAAAAAAGCATTCATCTCGTCTAGAGTTTGTGCTTACTAATAGTTTGTGCTTACTAATGCTATCCTATGGAGTCACTTTTTCACACAGTTTTTATTTCTCAAAATGTAAATATTTATGGTTTTGCAATAATACATTGAACAGAAATGAGGACAACTCAGTACTAAGCGTTTGAAGTGGAGGGTTGTGAGTGGAAAACGTGGATAGTTATACTCTTGTGCCTGTGTTTACATATGTTAGCTAACGATCAATGTAAAATCACACTGAGTGGTTGGTTAGAAGTATTAATTACAGCTTTTAGTATTGTTGATTGTAAGGAAGTGCAGATTGAAAAAATAAGTACTGTAAAGTGCAGGAATCATGCAATAGTTAAAGTTATGGCCTAAAGTGAGAGCAAAGATAAAATCTAAAGAGCTCACTTAATCTGTGTATATGGTCTTGGAGAATGAGTTGATCAACCCAGTGTTTCACATCTGCCCTCATTTTTTATCTAAGTGTACTGTTTGCTTGTTGTCACTTTTTTCTGTTTATTTGTTTATTTATTTGCTCTTTTTTGTTTATCAGGTCAATGGGAAGGATATGACAAAGATGAACCATTTCGAAGCAGTTACATTTTTGAGAATGACCCCGAGAGAGGTCACCTTGAAAGTCAAGAGACCCGTAAATCGTTATGACCTCGCTTCACCGTCTCCCGAGAAACAGTATCCATCCTCTACTCCCAGGTCGGATTCACAGGCATCCGTGATTCCTCCTTCTAACGATTTTGATGAAGATGGAGATTCAGAGGACAACGAGCCGCTGAGGATGGACGAGATTGAGAGGTTGACCCCAAAAACTATGGCCACAAAAAGTAAAGTTCAGGAGGATGAAAATGAGATGGTGAAGAAGCAACTTGAGAGTTACCCAGTCATTACTCTAAGATGCAAGAAGAGGGAAGATGTAGGAATTCAACTGGCCTCGGACTCAGAGGGACAGAAACCTCTCATAAGGGTCAGTGTCATCCAGCGAGGGTCACCAGCCCACCATGAAGGCAGCATCCAAGTCAACGACGAAGTTAAAAGTATCAATGGACGTCTGGTCAACAATCAGAGTCTGGTAGAAACTCAGAAATTATTATCAGAGAATGTAGAAGTTGTGCAGCTTCAACTGTCAAGGTATTTTAAATGTTTTATCCTTTCTTAATAATTTGATATTTCTGACTTTTATTTTGTTTCAATAAACCAGTTTCAAACCACTGAATGCATGGACACAGATATTTGAATGTCATTGTTGTCTGTAAAAGTTTTACTTCTTTACTGGCAAATTGTCCATTTAAATATTTAAAACAGTCAGTCAGCCTTCATGCCATATCATACACCATTCAGGTCTATTTGTTTTTAAAGTGACAACCTATGTAGGAGAAATTAATATCAACTGATATAGACCTGCCATCTCCCTTATCTATTCATGTTTTCAGCCCTCTGATTTTCAGTTGCATCTCAAAAATTCTGTAACTTTTGTGTACAATTACCCTCCCTTAACATGTTATTTCTGACACTGTAATTGGTTCGTTGTGCAAGCTTATGCTTGAGTGTTGCAATTCAGTGATCTCAAACAAATACGTTGTCCTTTCAGAAACGGATGGCCAGTCCATCCGATATCGAAAGATGTTGCTGGGCCTGCGGTCACAGCATCCAACTCTGTTAATGACAGCCATGTCCAAGAGGAAAGGCTGAACGGGGAGAAAGCTAAAGAGGATGATTCTGATATCGACCTTGGAGAGGTTTCAGCCGAAGAATCTTGGGAGGTAGGAGAAAAAAAGAGGATGTAATTAAAGAGAGTTATGGGCTTTCCAGTATTGCCAGCCCTAGACCATAGTAACAGTTATGTTAAACAACCAACAAGATTTAGAAAAGGTCATCAACTGCCACTGGTATCACACCAGCAGAAGAGGGGACACAATCACAAAATGGCTACAATGATTGCCCAGTGTCAGAAGTGGACATGTGTTAAATAAAAATTAACTACAATGAGCATAAGTTCATTATCTTTTGTCTGTTGTCGATTAGGCAACTTTGATCAACTCTAATATTGCAATTTAATATGAATGAGATCCCATACATCCTATCATAGTTTTGCAAAAAGTACTGAGAGTTTTGTAATCTTATCAAGTCAGTGCTGTATGCATTGCTTCTTGGTCATATTTAAAAAGAAAAAGAAAATATTTCATATACTCGAGTGACTACTGATGTACATGTCACCTACACGTACAGATCCAGAACGATACAAGGAGACTTTGTGGGTCTCATCACAAGGTCATGAGGGGTGGGTGAAGGATAAGGACACCCAAATATGCCAGTTGTAACAAGATTTAGGGGTCATCTCCAAAATGAAATGTGTGGTCTTATTTTTGTAAGTGAAGGCTTTTTTGCCAAAAATGTGACCTCCAAAACCACAGCGTCCCTCCCTCCTCCGCCCAACCACCACCCTCTGCGATTTTTGTTTTTAATTTAGTCGTTTCATTTGGCATTGCACAAAATCCTGTTATGTGAGAATCTCCAGTTTTGGTCTTTTTGGTAGAAGTGATTAGAGAATAAAATTACATTGTTATTCTGAACAATGAATTGCATTTCATGTATGTTTTAAAACAAAAGTCGAATTAGTTGTTGGGTAGTCTTTATTATCTCATCAATATTCATGTCCAGGATATGTCATCAGAGAAGACTTCTGAGGATGATCTCGATGCGATACTCGCTGCTTTGAATCCCGTCCACTCTACCAGAGGAGGATCGGCTAAAGATAGCATCAACATAGTAAAGAAAGACCAAGAACAACAGCTGAAAAAAGAGGATAAAACAGTGGAAGATCCACCAGTTAACAACACCAAGGTAATGAATATTCTGTTAGCAATAAATGTATTCAAATATTTATTTAATGGGACCTCACTGCTGGGGTAATTGAGCTTTGTTTGTAGTTTGTGTTGGATATATATTGATTTCTTTTGGTTCAATTGTCACAGTGGACATGTCTTTCAGTGTTTTTAAACTTTGATGTCAGTCGTCACATGTAGTTCAAATCCATAGTTTTATTTTGTTATGTTTCACATTCATGTCTTGAGACATGTATATCATACCTGATATACCTGACAAGGTTAGGACCTACTCAGAGACACTAGGAAAGGTTACAGGGAATGCAAGTATCAAGACTTATCCAAATACCTGATATCATGTTATGGATCGGATGCTTCTGTCCACTTAATGCGTACCTGAGAGTTTCTTTTCAACGTCACAAACCACAAGGAAATGCATCTCCTATGTCGTCATTATTAGAGTTAAGGTTAGGAAATGCATTTCCATCAGTTTAGCAACGTCAGGCATGTATCACTTTTGTAGCTTCTAAGCTGGGAGGGCTTGTGTCAAATAGGATGCTTCTGTCTGCCAAAGTAATGAACATTCATAATATGTTCCCTTGATGGTTGACATGCTGTAGTAAGATTTGAAAAAGATCAATTAACCATTTAGTTGATTTGTAAGCAGAAAGTTTTCCATTCTACTTCTGTAGAACATTCAGGGACAAAGTACTGTAAGTAGACTGGTTTAATGGTTTGAAAAAGTCATGAAGACATTTCATGTCAAAACTCTGTCTGTAGTGTAAAACATTGGCGGGAAGATACTTCTGTTTGCTCCTTACACAGTCACAACTGTGCTGTTTGTGAAATAATTTATTAGTAGTGATATAAATTGAAACAAGACAAAGTGTGACCTCTTTCATTGTGCTTGAATTTGAATAAATTTAGGGCCGTAAAAATGTAATGAAAAATATTAAATGCAACACCCATCATATTAAAGTGGGACAGTTGCTGCCAACTTCCTAGTCTTCATTCAGTGCCTGTCAGGAAAGCAGGGCTTTCATCACAATTTTTGTCCCAAATGAAATACCATAGCCTTTGAAATTCTTTTTCCATACTTAAACTGTCTCGTGACCCTCTTCCCTCCACTATCCTTGAATTGCTTAGTCACACATGCAGTACATGTTCATCAAAATGTCCAAAATAAACTCCTCCACTCAGGCTTTCTCGCACCTGTGAAAACTCGATGTCAAGATGCACTCGTGCATGAGTTCATGTTCTGAGACATGGATGGTAATAGAATGAAAGGTTTCAAACTTTGGATATGACTATAACTGACAAACAAAATGGATGACATAATCTGCTTTTCGTGATTAAGGAAGGGTATGTGATAGACTTCAAACTGTACTGTGTTGGGAGATTTTATCTAAAGTGTGTGTAAATAATTCGGAATGACTAGTCACTAATTCTCATGTTATTAGTACGAGACTGATCCTGCTATTAAAATGACACTATGTAATATTTGAAAAGGAAACTTCTAAAACTTAGGGGAAGTGGCAAGGGAATTTTTGGGAGACAATTGCTACATAAATTTTTGGATGATTCTTGTATAGAAAAGATATTTGCTGCGGAATAGGCTAACTTGTTGACAAGTCACAGCATGTTGTTTCTTCATAGTCTCCAAAAAAGATAAGTGAATGTCCTCCACCCGTCCCAGAGGCTCCTCCTCCACCATTGACTCCTACATCGGAACACCCGTCAACACCAACATCAGAACACTCACCTACGTCAGAACACTCACCTACACCAGAACATTCACCTACACCAGAAGACTGTCTTGTCCCTTCGCAGCTGCCAGAGAATTTGGTCGAAGCTACGGAAGAAGTTAGTAGTGATAATGAGAAGGTGCAGGCGACCTCGCAAAACGAAGCCTACAACACGGCACTGGAAGAAGGTGAGGAGGAAAGGAGAAAGGCAGAGGAAGAGAGGAGAGAGGCAGAGGAAGAGAGGAGAGAGGCAGAGAAGCAAAACTCAAATTCAAGGAGACTGGATGAAGATGATGTAGAACAGAGTGTCTTGAATGATATAATGAATCAAGAAGACTCCATCGATGACATAACATTCGCAGACATGCTCTCGAGTGGAGACGAGTACGAGGAAGAGACAGATGAGGCTCGGAGTGATAAGGATGAAGATGACTTTGAAGATAAACAAGAAAGTAATCAAAAGCAGTCTGAAGAAGATCTTAAGATAGATGAAAAAGATCCAGTCAAAAGAAATGTTGCAATTCCCTCATCTCAAAAACTGATGAGCAGTGACCTTTCGTTTAAAGATATTGCACAACTGTCTGCCTCGAATCAAATGAGCGTCATAGCTCCATCGCCAGTGGTTGTCAATCCACCACATCAGAGGGTCTCTTCTCCTCAGGATCTGACAGTCAGCATCTCAGATGAGGAATCATCTCTATCTTTAGCCCTGCCGTCTCTCGAAGAAGACCATCCTTCACGTTTTAAAGTCGCTCCTCTTTCAGAGCAATCAAACAAACAAGAGGAGAAGTTAGAAACTGATTCTCGGGAGGATACACCGGAGCAAGTTCCAACTGCAAATGAATCTCCAGTCACCAGTCCGGTGTCTGTTAATAGTGAATTTTCATTCGGGGATTCCTTGCCGATTCCATCTTCGCCAGTTGAGAGCAAATCAACCAGAGACGACATCGAACATTCTCTCAAAGTCACAAGATCTGCTGACAAGTTTGGACAAGTAGCGAATACCGAACTTGGTCCATCTGAAGTTGGGCAACAGGAAGATGATTCTGAGAACAAAGGTATCGAAGGAGACTCCCCTGCCAGTCAGCAATTATTGTTTAGCTCTCCTGTGTCTGCAGAGAGCAAACTGCCATCAATGGAGACATCTCCTCGGGATGCTTCATTTGGGAGGAATCGTGAGACGCCCTCTCAGGAAATTTCCAGCAGGAAGTCTAGACCTCCTCTCCAGCAACAGTCCAAGGAGAAGAGGGATGTGGAGTCACCGAAAGTTCCCAGAGACACGGTAGTACCAAAATCATTTTTAGAAGCGGAAAACAGGATTGTTCCAGAGGAGGGGGAGTCTGTTGTACCATCAAGGATGATAGCGCCACTGAGGAGACCTCCATCAACAATCAGTGAGGGTTTGTCAGCTTCAGAGGTAAGAATGAATCTTCTTGCTTCTACCACATTCATGTATAAATTGAGAGTATTCTTGTACCCTGCCGTTGCTTGAAATTTTTCAGGTACCTTTATGTCGTGTTCCTTATCAGATATTTCATGATCTTCTACTCAAAGAACATTCAACAGCTCAGGTCGATAACTTGTCAGACGTTGGTAGGTTGGTTGGTATGGTTTCGGTGGAAATCAGAAATAATAGTCCCCAGCATTTTCAGAGGTAACTATTGTTACACTTTCCCATACTTTTGTCCCCCTAGAGTGGTGTCTACTGGGTGGAGTTGGCAAAACCCACCACCGGTGGACTTGGTCTTAGTTTGGTAGGAGCTGAGAAAGGAGGCAAGACCAGCATCTTTGTCAAGACTGTAACTCCTGGGGGAGTCACTGACCTCGATGGAAGAATTAAAGTCGGAGATAAAATGTTACAGGTGATTTCCCTTTTCCATATGATGTCATGATGAGTTTTGATTTTCTTTACTTTTCCTTATTTTTTTTAATTATGTGAATGTTAAACAGTCCTAACTCAGTTCATTTCTCTGTTTTCTTCTAACAACTTCTCTCAAGATTCTAAAACGTAAAATGCATAGTGCTAGAACCTCTATTGGGTGGGAAGTTCCAACATATCATGTTACCTATGAGAAGTTCATTTTCAAAACATCAAGAATATGAATGAAAATGGTTTGAAATGACTTAAATAAATCAGAAGACATGTTCCTTGCCTGGAATTCCCCTTTAATGGTACTATTAAGAGATTTATGCAAGCTGTGCAATTTTTTAAATGCAGATTGCATTATTGTTGGTCGAGAGACGAAAATGTAAACATGTTGTTTCAATTTCTTTTCGATAGGTCAACGGACAGAGCACGGTGGGTATGACACAGAAGAAAGTGATAAGTCTTCTGAGGAAAGCCCAGGGAACAGTGAAGCTTGCTTTATCTAGGTGAGTTTCTGGAGCAAATTCAGGGAAGAGTTAAAACAAAAAAGAAAAAGAAAGAAAGAAAGAAGAAACAGAAACAGAAGAAGGGTAAAGTTAAGTGTCATTGATACAGCCTACCATCCAGAAGTGTTATAGACTCTCAAGAGGGAGCCAAACTGGTCTGTCTCAGGGAAAAAAAGAGATTAGCAAATAATCAGGATCTAAATATCTGAATTTTACCACTGGTGTTTCGTGTCTTCTTGTATGGTACTAATTGCTAACACTTTGGGTTTGGGTTAAATGACAAGATATTTTGTCTCTGTTTTCCTATAGCACAAACGTGGAAATGTTTTTGGCCGGTGAAATTTGCGAAATTGTCAGTAGCTACTAAAAGGAAGGGTTGTGTCCAAAATAAAAAAATCGAGTTTGTTACTTTATTTGACAGTTTTGTGTGCACATTAGGCAGAGAATGGTGGTTTTTCAAAAATTATCGAGGAAATGATTTTCATTCTCGATGGGCTGCTTTAAGTTACAGTTGTGACCTTGGGAGTAACAGCCCCAGTCTGTGCTTTTCATTTCATTCTGGATGAAATATAATGTCGGAAATATCATTTTCACTTTCATCAAGCGGGAAGCCGCCGTCTCGACCGTCCAGTTTTGTCACAATGGATTCCTGCAACGACACCGACCGGGAGGCGCCTCCACCGGCGGTACCCCCGTTGGATTTACCCAGGGACACTATGGTGTCGGATTCAGATCCTGAGAGAACCACCACCAGACGGGTAGAGGAGGCGGCGGAGGAGAACATCAGCGATCTGTCCTCTTTGGCATCATCGAACAATGGCAAAGATGTCCAATCTGAAATGAAAGATGGTAAGCTATACGTCTAACATCTGGCTTGACTTGACTTTATGTTTTCATCTACTTTCTGTTTACAAAGTAATAGCTTCCATTTATTCTAGCGACAAACACGTCCAATTTGCACGTGTTGGTTTTCAGTTACATCCATCTGGGATCTCTGGATTCATATCCAGTTCACCTTAATCGGGTCATCGTTAAAGAGACAGTTCGTACTTGAAGTCATGATCACTGTGTTAAGAGTGCCTTGGCACAACTGCTTGAAGTATAGGCAACTGCTATGTGTGAGGCCTATATCTTTAAACCCTATTGACCATAAGCAACAACATCAAACTAAAGTTGCTTGTTTGTGGCCAAAGGAATTGTCATTCTGTTTTCTTTCCAGTAAACCTTTCTTTCATGTTAAATTCTGGAGGTGGTTAATAATGCTATCAATCACCATAGCAACTCCTCATTTTAAAGTATTTGATTGCAAGTTTGTTTTTTGTTTTTTTTTCTGTAAGTCATGGATTTCTTAATAAGCTAGAAGACTTAATCCTTTTGTTTTTTGTTCGTTTTAATTTTTTGCAAGGGTCTGGAAATAGACGCAGAGAATTTTTTATTTTAGTCCCAAGCAGTTTCTTTCAGTGTCCAATGTATATTCTACATGTAACATGATTTTCTTGCCTGTAGAAGGATCTGTGAAGGGAGAAAATACTTCTTCTATAATCTACCTTAATTTAGTCTGGTAGCTACTTGTTGTTTCACAATGTTTTCGATGATTTAACGACTGCATGCATTATCAGATGAGTCCATACTACCACATCGGCTCACATGGACATCATGTGTACCCCCAAACTAGTTTTAACATGCTGCTAATCAAGTTCTTGCCAGTGCAGCTGTTGATAACTTCTTTGTGGCAACAGCTGAGCTAACTTGTAGTAGTAGAGCTAAATGTATTGGCATATAGACCATTCCTGCAGTCTAAATTTGTTTCTGGGAGGAAGTTCAGACATCTGTGTTCTTGCTGCTGTAAACACTACCTGCGAGTTTCTTTGGACGAGTCGTTGTGTTTGACTTGCATTGTACAGGTCTCGTTCTGTTTTGCTGTGCAAAATTTGGTGAGTTTGTAAAGTCAGATTTGAGAAATTTCTTTCCTCTGTTTCATGAGGTTTGAATAGAGTAGCTCCATTTAATCATAGTTTTTCAACCAGCTCAGAGATTTATCACATACTTGCAGTTTAGTGACACGATGTAATGTGTTCAAGCCAAGCATACGATACTCTTCTTTGTGGTCTCCTCTTGGGCACAGAGTGGAAGATAAAGGTGGACAAATCATAAATAGATGTCACGTGATAATTCAGTGTTTTCCAAGGGAACATTGGGTATATGAGCCTTTTGATCCTACTGGCATTACTTAAAAGGATGGTCCAACCACAAATATAACTTTGATATGTTTGACAGTTGGCAAATCTGACCATTACAGTGAAACTTCCATTCAATTTCCAGGTGTACTTCTCAAAATATTAGCAGTTGAAGTGATGTCATCTCATTACATTAATAAAGCCTTTATTTTGTGTGTTTTTCTTCAACCTTTACACCAAATTTAATACTTCAATATCTAGTGCTATGATAATGTGACTGCATGAGGGTATGAGTTTTGCGACCTTCACATAACCAATACTCAAGCTGACCACCCATTGATTTCAAAGTCAAAACAACAAATTCAATAATGAAGAAAACAAAAGGCTGTTCATCAATGCTTTTAATAGTGCTTTGAAAAGAACTTAGTTTATTTCACCCCCTAACAAGCAAATTGGCAACTTTGGGTAACTATTTTATTTTTCTGAAAGCATGAGAATGTTCGTGACAGGATGTTGACTTTCTCGACTCCTGCTTTGAGAGACTGCCGACCAGTTAATATTTGCTATATTCTTCTCTGTGAGTATATCTGTGCATTATCCACCTTTCTCAAAACATTTCTCACATGTAGCTTAGTATGTGATTACATATGATTAAATTTGCAGCAAAAAAGCGTGAAATATGCTAAAAGTCCCCATGTTCATCATATTGTGGACAAACCAACTGAAAATGATAGTGCCACCTCACATCACACATAATCTCAAAGGACATTTTTCAATTAATTTCTCAAAGTTCTTAAAAAGTTTACAAACCTGAGCTGGGTCTTTGTCACGTCAAACAATCGATCAGACGAGGAGTGTGTCTCATTGTTTCCAAGGAAATGACTTCTCTTTTTCTTTTCAGTTGATTGATAATTTTGTTAAATTTATCAAATCTTTTGTCAGCTGGACAATTTTCAGCATTATAATGGATCATACATGCATTGTTGCAACAAACCTGCATCTCCAAGAGTTCAAACCTACCAAAAATTGGCAGCTGTTTTCACAGGTCGTTTAAAGACAGTTGGAAAAGCTCATTAGCAGCTTTTTTTTAAAGGAAACATAATACTGAAATGATCTAGAAAATTGATCGCAAATTGCCGATTTTGATGTGTTCTTTTCAGTGCATTGATAAACATTTAACATGAATTGTCTGTTGAAAGGACCTTTTCACCGATTTTATAAAATAATTTGTCAAATATTTGAATTGCCCTCTACTTGTTCTACTTGTCATATTTAGTTTGATTTTCATAACTTTTCAAACAGTCCAGAAATTCCCAAAACCTATGTGTGTGGTCATCTTCTTTAGCATGTTCCTGTGACTGAATTTGTCAGTAAACATTTCCATTTCAGAGGATCAGGTTTCTTTCTGACTGCATAGATTTTGCTGTTCCACTTAAGGTACAAAATGCATTTGGCAGACTATTTCTTTGTTGAATAAACAGTTGATTCAGATTTGTTAGAATAATAGATGAAGTGCAGCCAAGTCAATTATTTTGTCAAGTTTGGAGTTGAGACAAATGCAATTTATTCCTATTCCTCAAATTTAAAACACTAATAATAGCTGACTTTTTATGACACATATGTACAAAAGTGATGAAATTGTCAGAACTGTGGAGATTTGCAGCAAGTGCAATTACATGTCAACTTTAGGTCAATCAAAAGCTTAGTATTTGAAAGTTTTTAAGCCCAACACTGTAGTAGGACTATGTGGAGGCCTAAACTAATGTTAGCATTACTAGGCCTTACATCAATCTACTTGTCAGAGTTTCTTCCAGATGGCTTAGGGAAGTTAGGCCTATTTCAAACAATGTCTATGTTACATTTAGGCATAGGGACATCAGGAGTAGCATTTCTTCTTCCTTGATGGTGAAGCCTGACAAATTGGCTTAGACTTTGGGAGATTAAGAATGTTGTACAACCGTTGTTCCCAATGCTAGGTCTTCTGGAAACCCAAGCAATTTACATATGACCTATTCAGATACAGTTACAAGTGACATTGATCTCATTCTTGCAGTCAGCAACAGCCATTATCTGCAGAGTGGAGTGACATGCTTCGTTTCACAGGAAACAGTTCTATCTTTTCTGTTGTATTGTTTAATTGTGTTTCACCAAGGCTTATCTGCAAATTGTATTATGTGTACCTTTTGTTTTTCACACTGTTTAACTTTGTAGCCTACTGATTGTCTGCCCCGAATGAGCGCAGTTGCCTAGCAACAGCAAGCAGTCTCAAATATCTCCAACTGTAATGTTTTTGCATACAAATGAGAATTACTGACTGTTTGTTGAGGAATGATTGGTCAAATTTTAACTAATCACAGTTCAGGATCTTAATGACGGATGGCTTAAGGTTGTAGAAATTGTGATAATACCCTCAGGTAAGATTTAAAAATGCTAAATGAAATGTAGAGCAGAAGGTTATTTTTAGCAGAACTGTGTGCAAAATGGTATGTCGGGTGGTGAATAGGAACTTTCATTTTAATTTGCATAATTGGTATACATTGCATTCTTTGGATAAATCTCAAGTTACACTACAAGGCAATATGAATATTAGCTGGGAAGATTTGCATTCCTTGAAATAGTCGTTTACCAAATTGGCTTTTACAGATGTGGATTGTGCTTGGCCTGCCAATAAATTCATAGATTGATTTAGCTGTGATACCCATCATCGACACTGATTTCTTTTACATCAGTTTCAAATTCTGCTGAACAATAAAACCTAGGAGAGACAGTTTATTTGCTAATTTTTTGTCGGCAAAAGTTAGTCGATTGTCAGACCAGTAAAGAAGCTTAAATTTGACACTGGTCTCTCACTTCCTGTGAATATGCTATGCTCTTCTAGTAACTATATAAGAAGTAAATGTACTCTTTGAATTGTGGGTATGATTCTTACACTTACAGGTTTTTATTTCACTGAAATGAGGGACCATTTCTAAGTTGACGGCATGAGACGTACTGTATGATCACTAGAGTCAATTTGATTGTACGAGTTGAATACCGAAGTCAAGGTTTAAAAAAACTCATGCGATGAATCTTTAAGAGATGTTCAAACAATTTTCATCTTGAAAACATCACTGAAAAATATTTTGTTTTTATCATGAATGATATTTTTATTTACATATTTGTTCACGAGAAAGCAAGTGTGATGTGATAAAATATAGCTTCGATGCATGATAAAAGTCAGACTTGCAGCAAGTATGATGTGATATGATAAAATATAGATTTGACATCAAGCAGGCGTACTGTCATAAAACATCGATTTGCAGATGAACAATGTGATGTGATAGTGCAAATAAGTGAGATACTTTCTCTGTGACAACATATTAGTTGTTCACTTTTTGTATATTGTTTACTCTGTTTTGCAGTTTGTGATCTCTGTCTTGCTGCAAGTATGTCTCTGCAAGCTTCATCAAAGCTATTGGATAGGCCACAAATTTTACCTCAAACATTACTTTCATACTGATCTAAGAGTTTACCACATGGCAATAAGTAACATAACTCCTAAAGAATTCAAAGACTCCTTTGTTACTTTTCCTTTCTGTCTGTTGTGGAAAGTAAAGTTTCTTCCTTTAATATTCCTTTAAAACATGTATTGTTCAGCGATAAATCTGATTAATCGTTCCAGTTACTGACATTGATAATTCAGTCATCCTGTTCATGATATTCCCTTTCACTTTTCAAAAGGAGGCTTCTGTTCAAGTCACACAGCGTATGTGTCATTGTGTAGATGAATTTGTGCAAACTTTGCAATATATCCAATGGTATAATCAAATCAACACTAATGGAGAACTCTTCTCCGCTTATTACAGATATACTTTTGTGCAATTCAGATAGTTCAGATAGTATGTATTAGGACTTTTACTGTTGTACATTGCCTGAAGCACAGTTTGTGTGATTTGAGGGTCAACATAGTCGATTTGTTTTACTAATGTGCACCTGTGTCTTTCTTCTTTTTTTTTTGAGATTCATGATGATACCGGTTTTAATCATGTGGATGTTTTGTCACTTGCTGTTGCATGTTGTTGTCCTTGATCACAAAAAAAAAAAGAGTTCTGACCTGATTCTTGCCCACAGACAGGCGTTTGCAGCCAAACGATCCCTTGATCACCACGGTAACCTACGACTCCTCCCTCCTCCACACCCTCAGTTTTGAAAATTTATCTTCCTTTTCCATGTTGACCCCACCACCCCCGGAATTTGACGTTTCTGACTCTTCAGGTAACCAAATCTCTGTCCTAATCAGGTCAAATTCGAATCATCATCATCTAGCGCCCTCAATGCCATGTATATGCTTGCCACCGCTTCATCTACGCTTTTGCAACGCTCTTATGTTTCACCTCTCAATTTTTTGCATGTTTCAAAATGTTTGAGATGTCATGCTGCATGTATCAAGTTTTGCGATACTTTGAAAGACGTGCCACTCGCATCAGTCTACGATACGTGTACTCTGTCAACAGCGCTGAGTCATCCTCCTGCAATTTGAATGTCACCCCCCCACAGTCGCCACTTCCCGTCTCTCTCGTTTACCTCGTCCTTGGTCGACACTGCTGTGAACAACAGCTACATTTCATGAGGCATAACATCATACACACAGACTACAGGGTTTAGAGCCATAAAGCTGTTATTACTTCACAGTTTTAGAGAAGAGCCAACAGCTTTATAGCAGTCAGTCTCACAGTAGTTTGTTTACGTAAACCTGAACCCATAAACTGTTGACTGGTTTCATTTTATCGATCAGGAGGGGCAGTTTTTCGACCATAGTTGACAGCACTCCAGTTTCTATCACACTCTCAGTGATCTTTGAGGTATGTGTGTGTTTGATGTCAAGGCTAGTACAAAAGAAAAGCATCTTAATTATCCAAGTTTACATCATATTCAAACACAAACTCACTAAAACAAAGTGAAAGCATATATTGCGTGAGAATGTTCAAAAAGCAGGAAAAATGAAAGGAAATCAACACTTGCCAGTGCTGTAAAGTTAGATAAAAGAAAATTACTATGACAGATATTAATGCTGGAATCCACTATGTCTCCAGTGTGAACATCATCTAATGTTTTGTGCAAAACTGAACAGGGAAATATAGTAATTACATTAAATGTTACAGGAGAATTGTGATCTACAAAAAGTATCCAAAAGATCACAAACAACAGCAACAGCTTTATGAGTAGAAAGAAAACAGTTGTTGAAGCATTCATCACTAGCAAGGTGTTTCTTAGGTACTCCTGCTACCTGATGATGGTAATTAAATTGCACCTAAAGCCAAAAATTTCAAAAAATATATTTCACTTAAGAAATGAATTCAAGTGGTCCAGCTCTCTTCTTCACAGGACGTTCCTGAGCTGAGATATAAAATTTTGAAGTTAATTTACTCAATTTACAATTGCAGATTGTGCAATAATTTGTCCTGTCATTTGGTTTCCGCTCAAATTACTTTCCTTGTTTTTCTTTCTTTTTTTTTTGAAAGCCATTTTGCCTTGTCACGAAATGTGATCACTGTCTTGCTGTTATACAAGCCCTCCGCATACGACATGCCATGCAAGGAAACAGTAAACCTTTCAAGTTTAGATAAAGATTTTAAAACAAAACAAAATGAGTGGTACAAGAAGGACATCATAAGTTATTACAAATATTTCTATATTTCATTTGAATGTGTTTCAACATTTCATATATCACCAAGGGAACAAGCTATGAAGGTGGAATTTGGGTCAAATGATGCATCTTCCAAACTCTAAAATATATCTTCTTATCATTCTAGACTTTCTGTATATTTAAACACTAAAGTAAAATTATGAGAAATAGGTAGGGGTGTTATTAGCCATTTTGGTTATCAATGTACTTAATGTCGCATAAACAAATGATACAAACAACTGTAAAACTTTGTTGTCAATTTCAGTGAAATATGGTGGCCATATGTGGTCACATGGTTCATAGAAGCTAGAAGAAAATCACTGTGCCCTCCCTTTCACCCCTGTCTGCTTTGCCTTTATGTAATATTCCCTTCAAACTGATGAATTTTAAATACTTAATTCAATTTGAGAAGCATCACTTGTAGCAATAAGGAATACAATAACCCTCCAAATCTTTGCAATGTCGTTTGTTTTTCTCACAAGGATGGGCCAATAGAAAATTTTTATATTTTTTTTTAATTAGTTGTGTCTGCATTTGTTTCAATTTCCTCATTTTCTTCATTAAATGACATTTCTACATATTCCGAGCATTCAAATACTCAGAATTTTTTTTGTGTTGAACTGCTGAGTCAGTCTTCTTGTAGTACAAGAATGTTCCAAAATGTTTTCTAGAAACACATTTCTACATTTGCGACATTCACGCATGGAAGATAAAATATTGATTGCACGACCTTGCAGGCTGATCCGATGTCTCCTCCGTCCATTCTTCATTTTACTACGGTTTCCAGACTTCCAGCCCTCTCCGACTTTTATTTGCTGTCACAAACTTACACAGGCTGCTGTTAGTAATGATTTAGTCCAAAAGTAATGGCATCACGACATATTTATGTGATGGAGAACAGTTCAAGGTTATCAAAAATTCATTTGCAATGGGGGGGGGGGCAAGAATGAATGTTTCTAATGGTGTGTGTTTCTACCTCTGGTTGTTATAGTATATATGCATATGTTTGAATTTTCTGTACTGAGACATAAAAAGAAGATTTAATCACTTAATGTTTTGCCCGTAATGAGGTCACCCATAAAAAATCAGTAAGATGATAATCAGGGTTGACATCACCAAATTTGCTTTGCTTTTGTTGTCCTCAAATATAACTGAATGATAGAGAGATAATGCCCCCCCCCCCCGGCTTGAATGTACCCATTTAGAGTATATTGATGTTTTACTTTGTCGTGACAGTGCATTGTAGGTAGTATAAGTGAATATGTGGGAGCAGGAGAGGACGCAGGGGAATGGAGAGGGGTTAGCTTTTAATTAGGTTATCCTAAGTGTACTCCAGTCTATGTAATGCATCGATGGATTTGTTCCTGTTATGAAAAGTTTGTTATTGTCAGCTGGTAAGATGAAGCTGTCTGATTTAACCTTTTCCCATATACTATAGCAATTGAACCTCATCCCCCCACCTCTCACACTAGGTGAAAAAGAATACACTGCTGACCAACAGAGTGAACAAGACTCGTAAAAGTTACTATGGACACAGTAAATAAACAAACAAGAAACAGATACATAGACAAACAGACAGACATTCAGACAGACATCAAACACACTTTCAGACAGACAGATAGATTATTGCTTGATATTTCAGTATTCTTGGGTCTTGCCTACAATAATGCTTTATTATGTTCAGTATCATAACCATCCTGTCTATACTTCAATTAAAAAGGCAGCTTCATTTCCCCAACAGATGTTCCCACCACTTGACTTCCTCCTTCACTCTTCTCTTATTTCTTATTTTTTTTTTTTTTGGGAGTCATGTGTCGGACATCATTCGAATCCACAAGAAAATACAGAGTTCCTGAGTGTTCTTGCCGTATCCTGCGAGGACATCCCGCCCCTTCAGGGAAATGACGAAGAGCAAAATACAGATTATTTCATTTGAAACAACTGCAGAGAATACCCTCTTAATTTACCTCATGACCATCTTAAATTTCGAGCCACTCTCCTTTTACCGATATTTGAATAATGCTCATCTGTCGATATCAAAGCTTACTGTAGCTTGACTTTGTCTCTTGATGTATCTAGAGCAACTCTTCAGTTGGTCTGACAGAGACAGCAATGTGCACATGTCATTTTGCTCTGAGGGTCTCTCTCTATCGTCCAAGATTTTTGTTTTTTGATTTCCCCCGGTGAGCGTGTCTCGTCACGGAACACGAAGAGATCCAGCGCCAGCTTCGTTGTATCCAGCTAAAAGTTCTATCTTCAATTATCATTTGGTCGGCTAGCTTCACTTCAGAGAATTTCAGCCGCTGTGTTCTCACAGCAGTGGAGATACAGTCGGGCATCTAAACGTTTTAATTACTGTGCGATAGATGATAGAATCACTTGGCTTGAACTGTTCACAGCAGAGAGAGGAAGACTTTGGTAGCTGTGTTTGAATTTTTGTCTGCGTGAACCAGCAGTCGGGAAGAACAAATTCTCAGAGCTTCTTAGCTGTTTGGTTTATGGTGATTATTTTCTTGGATATTGGCAATTAACAGTTTCACGACATGGATATTCTGCACAGTTAAAAGTGAGTAACATAACACGGATTGCTAACAGCTTTATAAAAAAAGTCAGAGTTTGAAAGAGAGAAGGCCTTAGGAATGGTATCAAATTTGTTCATAGGTTTCAATCGTAGTTCAATCGTATGCAGCAACTCAACTTACAGCTGATTTTGTGTTCATGTACAGCATTGTATGGCAGTACATACCAAGAGGACACTAGGGATGTCGATTGGTCAAATGTTAAAGGAAGGGAAGGGTTAGGTTTAGTCACTCACAAGTATTGATCTGCAAGTAAAAGTTTTTTGGAGAAGCCAGCTGAATGATTTAATTCAATATTTAGATTATTTGCCTTCCTCTTATTTGCACAAAGCAGTCGTTGGTAACAAAAAACAAGAAGAAAAGATTATGTCGGTAGTTGTGTATTTAAGAGTGAACAAATTAATGGGAAATAGGGCATTTGTTTTAGAGAAGACATCCATATTTTCTAAACCAATGTTTGTGGATGCAGAATGATAGATTATTCAAAATAAGGAAGGACAGTAGCCTTCTCTTCAAGAAATAAGCTCCTCACAGATAAAAATTCAGTTACTTGTCGCTCAACACTAGTTTGCTCACCCAAACTTTTCAAAATTCAAATGATGTGTCTTCCATTACTCATCACATGCATAATGTTTTGAGAAGATGAATCTTTGGGAGATGATAAGACTGAATGATTTAACGATGATTACCGCTATTTTTTTTGTATGTCTCGTTGGTGTATCCCAAATGCCCTATTTCCCTTTAAGTAACACTTGAAATAATGTCATTGCAATGTTTAGATTATCACCAAATTTTGTTAAAAGCTTTGTAAATTTAATATTGGAAATTGTTTCTATGACAACATTACCTTAAACTAGTGGCAACACTACAAACCAAAGAAGATAGTTGTAATAATTTAGATATAAAAATTAGATTACATTCATCATTGTAGTAATTTTGAAAACTGTTCGTGTTACACCAAAAGGTCGATGTGTGCTGATAAAAAAGAAAAAAAAAATTAACATTTCCTGTTGAGTATATCAATACCCACCCTATTTCCAAGCTTTTATTCACCCTTTATTCATATGCAAGTATATAAACCCCAAGCATGAATATTTGCATATATATTCATTAGACTTGCATACAATATATGCTCATTAGCATACTGTACATCTAACTTTAGATTAGAACACTTGCTGGTATACACTCTATGTGTACACATGGTAGTCTAACCCACACAATGACCGGTACCTGCAATGTGGATAGTTTACTCTGTATATACTTGCATGACTTTAATGACAAGTTTTCTTGGTGGCAGTTCTACAGAAAAATTTGAATTGAGCTAAGACTATATGGGCAGAATTTGGTAAAGGGGGCGGCGAAGAAAATGGAGGAGTGGTTGGTAAAAGATTAGAATTTACATATTAATTTTTTACTAATTTTTTTCCAACAACAGTACCATAATATTCATTTCTGCCTACTACAGCTCCAAGTGTATCATGGAGTGTTCCTTCCTCCAGAAAAGAAAAAAGAGTTCAATCCCTTTCACTGTAATTTGAAAATATGTTTGATGGGGTGAATAGTTTAAAAAAATCCTTGCATTATCTACTGATGGGTAATAATTCAATCTTCAATTGCAGTGACCCACTTGCTTTACCAAAAAAGAAAACTTTCTAGAAGAATTTTTGCAATGACTGGGTAGATGTCAGTAGTATATTTTGAGACTGCAGGGAAAATTACAAGTGTCCCTAAAGTTATACACTGTGAAAGGGGAACGTTTTGGCCAGCCAGGGCATATGTCCGTTTTGGAAATGTATCACTGAAGTATTTGATATTGATTGTAAATAGGCAGAGCAAACAGTGGTCATTGCTTGAACAACTTCAAGAATACGTCAGTCATTCTGCTCTGAAAACTCATGAAGCAGCCGATATTTTATGAAAGAATTGCGTGCATCGATCAACTGATCGATCGATCGGTTAATTAGCAAGGAAGGGAATGAGTAGTTGTTTTATTCAATCATCAGTTTCATTTTTCATCCATATCCAAATGATAACCTTTGAACACCTTCAAGAAATATTTTGGTCAGACTGCTCCACAAACTCATGAAAAAAAGCCAACATTTTGCCAAAGAATCACTTCACTTGCATCAAATCAGGGCAGTAAGAAAAGAAATTATTAGTTTGCCTTGTCAGTAAACTTTCACTTTAATATGGCTTTCATATTTAAATGCATCATGATATTTTAGGTTTTAGAGAGTTGGTCTCTAACATGTCTTTGTCATTAATTTTTTACATTTCTTACTCCTCCTGTATATATGCATGAGAATGATGATCATGGCATGAGTGGTTGCGTCCCGATTTCTAGTTATTGTTCATCTCACAGTTAATGCATTCTTTTATGTTGTACCACTTTACGTACACTGCACACAAAATTTGTGCATGAAAGATAAAAAAAACAGGTGCTATTATGCCATCATCTTTTTAAATCACCCCCTATCTTTATTTAACATGTTTCCATTTTTTTCTGACAGTGCTGACAGGGAGACGGGGAAAGGGGGTTTGAGGGTAGAATGGCAGTTATACTTTGGTTTCCGCTCACTATTTTGCTACATTCAAATACACCTACTTCATTGTATTTATAAATAAGTGGATACAACAAATTGCTTTAACTATACACTCCGTATCTACAGAACCTTTCACAGTATTTAATTGGATTAATTTGCTTTGAGAGAAGTTCCACTTCAAGCATTTTTCCCTTGTAATCCTGTAGCAATTTCACTCTGAATACAAAGAGAAGGCTGGTTCTATGAATTCCATATTACATTTTGAAGGACAAATGTGTGTGTACATGTGTGCATGCATTTGTTTCTTTTGTTTCTTTTTTTCCTTTCCTTTCTAATTTTTTTTAATTGGCTTCAAAGTTAAAGTGCAACATATCAATTCAACTGGGTACATAAACGTTTTATGTTGTAAATCAGTGTATTTATTTTCATGTGCACTTTCAATATCTTTAAAAAAGTCAGTGTTTCCCAATGTCAATATATTTAGCTTTAATTATTACAGTAGCTTCATGATAAACACACCTCCCTCCCTCCCCCCCCCCCACCTTCTGCACCAGTCTCTTTAGATGATCATGTAGTTCTAAGGTTTCTATTTATTTGGTCCTCCTGGACAATCTGAGTGGAAGAGAGGAGGATGAAGAGAAGCGGATGAGGGTCTAAATTTAGTGATGAGTGTACTTTGCAGCAAATCTACAAAAACAATTCCCCACTTGAGTGAATGGAACTAGTGTGTAACAAAGTGCACATACCAGGGCTATCTATTTTTCATTGGCCTGTGGTGCACAAAAAAAAAGATTTGCTACAGTATGTTTGATATTGTCGCCATTATGGTCAAAATCCTAATTACATAATCAACCTCCAGCTCAGACTTGCTTATCATCTCTAACTATCCTCAGCAGACCGCGACACAGCCAGCGACGTCGACTCTACGGCAGAACTTCCCGATGATTCGCTCCTGGATCTCCTCGACGACGATAGCGGCAATGCCGTTACCATGGAAACTGCTCTGAGAGCTACCAGACAGATAGGGAAAGTACTCAAGGTACTGTACGGTAGCTTTTTGAAAGTAATGTTACATGTCTTATCAGTTGCAGTAGGGGTGGATGTTGCAAGTAGGTTTTACGGACTTTCTAATAATGGTAGGCTGAACATACTCGATCGATGCGTTAATCAATAGCCGTTAATGAGACAGAACTGACTGCGTATGGGGTTTTCTACATGTGCACAAGAACTATACATGAAGAAAAAAAATACATGAACATTAATAGCTTTTACAGATCAAAACAGCCACCGTCGGATGATTCTGTGTCTTGGAATGTGGTAAGGAAACACATGTATGTGCATAATTTTGTTCTGAATTAATTTCTGCATTGATGTTTGTATAGATATATGACCATGAAATTGGGATCCCTACTTTGCATGAAATTCACTCTTTCAATGTCTATTTTTCATTCAGTATGGAACAAATTTATCAATGTGCTTGATTTTATTTGTGTGTGTGTGTGTAATCCTCAAATTGTTCAACTTCTTGTTTTGTAAGTAAGCATTCGGTAAAAACTGACGTATTAACTTTATAACCAGAAATAAATTGACCCATTGGTAGTATACATAGTAGACCTTATTACAGTAGTTCTATGCCGACCGGCACGGAGCCTAAATTTGCTAGCTTCCTCCTGGCACTAAAATTATCAACTTCAGGAAAAAAAGTTCTCATGAAAATTAAAACTTACAACAGAAAACATACCATTTGACCATGAATTATGCCTGAAAAATCATCATTTTAATCTGATTTTGAGCCTGGTGATCCTTGAATTTTGAAATACTCTGGAATCGTAACACCCACACAAGCTGCAAAGGAGTGTAAAATCCTACTGCTGACTTATTCATGTCACAAGTGCATATGCAGTATGAACATGATGTACTGGACAAGCACACAACATGGATGAATTGAAAAAAATGTGTAAAAAGGTGGAAAATGAAAACATTAATGACTGAAAAATGGGGTAGATTCCATGAGGGTAGGGTGAGGCACATTTGTCAGTACAAACGGTTAAGCTGGCACTAAATTGGGCTGGTGACAACCCTGACTATTACCATGGCAACTCTTGGTTGCTGTGCGCAACTGTCAAAATGTTTATTTACAAAATTGGTTAGGTAAACAAAGTCTGGTTAAGAGTCTTCATCATGAACAGCCCAAGAGAAATGAGTTCAAGGTTACACAATCTAAACATTTGCGGTTATAGACTGATGTAAATTGTAACGTTTTGTTTGGAAAACACAAGGTAGATGCATTGCCCATAATCTGTCCATAGGGCCACCAGTTGAAATTACTTGAATTTCATACTGTTGATAAATACATAGCTATCGCTTTGACTTTCAACTTTATTTAAAGCCTATACAATACTTTCTTGACGTACATGAAAAGAAAGGAACAAATGAAACAGTTACACAATGACAACGCAATGAATAATTAGTGGTTGAGGAAAACGGAAAAAAGCTATTCAATTTTGTAGCAGCGAATCCCCTCGAACAAAAAGAAAAGAAACAAGTGTGTAGACTTTGAGCTTAACAATGGATTAAAGCTGTATTCATTACTAGGTAGTAGACCTACTGTAACTCTTCTCCTTACACAAGTTGTGCTGATTTTGGATGTCAGTGAACATAGACAGCCAAAGTGCAGTAGTTAAAAATTTCCTCTGTGAATAAGTCACCATACTGTTAAAGCTAAATTTAGAATTGCAATTCTAGCTTACTCAATTTAAACTAGCTGTAAGTTACTTTATCTGGTCTGGCAGAGTATCACAATAGTTCATCATGTGAAAAGTACTCATTTCACTGTGTGGTGTTCAAACTTTTACCATGGTCTACTCAAATACACTTTAGTGCAGAGAAGTCACACGTACGGAACATACCGGGTTCCTGTTGCAATTTGCGACCCATGGAAGCCCAGTTGTAATTTATTTTCATGCACAGTTCACAGTAGTTGCAAATCTATTTTCTGTGTCCTGCCTGAAAAGTGTAATCCTTTCTCAACTTGTCTGAAGCTGAAGCCAATACTTTGCTAATGGTACACGACCACCAGCTAATTAAAACGCTGACCAGCAGAAAGCTTGCTAATCAATTTGTTGACAGTACTTTATCCCTTGAATCATTCATGATGGTATTATATTGTTGTAAAAAATGATCTGTTGAGCAAGCATCAAATTTAAGAACACTGTAACCCAAAAGAGATTTCTGTAATTCACCAATTTGCCAGCTTTTAAAGTCAATTTATGACAAGATATAGATTAGCTTGCACTGCTTTTCTTCCATAAACTCATAACCGGGAGCAAGCTCCTCCTTCTGAGTAGCTTGTCTACAGCTGAGCAGCATGGACAACTTTGGGGGAAGTGTACTGAATTGATCAATGCAGCGTGTATCAGGTCACTGAGAGTTTCTATCACCGAAAAGCCTTTGAAAGTGACAGAAAACCTACATTTGTTGTCCATAGATCACACTGTCACAAAAGAAGATGTTTATGCCTGTTTACAGTGTCATATTAGTCAGTACGATGCCTTGTATCAGTACTCATAAATTATATTGCACATTTTTGACAGTTTCATCCATTTTGTAAAAGCCGAATTGAGGGAAATTGAGATTTTATACACTTTTGTTATTTTTTTTTTTTGTTGCTATCATTATTTTTTTTTTGACAGGACAAGATACAAGGCAAGGAAGATATCTCATTTGGTAGCGACATTGGATTTCCTTTATCCTCGGAGAATAGCTCCCCCCTCCCTTCAGAGGGTGAGCAGTCGGAGAGGTCACCCGCATATCAATCTGACGCAGGAATTAGAACGTCCATCCTGACGGAACGAGAGCTGACAGCGATGAAAATCCTTCAAGTGCCTTCAGACTGTAAGCTGTACTCTGGAAAATCTTTACAGAGCATCATCTCTGGCCTCCAGAAACAAATCGATAAACATGACCCAGAAGAAGAATTTAAAGTAAGCCTTTTGACAGGTTTCTTCTTCCTCTTGACCACTTGACCTCAACAACACCTCAGCTGAGAGGTCTTAATAAAACCTTCAAAGTACTTTATCATTGCCATCAGCATACAACCTCACAACAGAGGTGACAAATATTTATTGATTTTAAACAGCCATTTCAGTTTTGGATTACTTAAGAACAGAGTGAAAAAAAAAGTACTTGTAAAGATTTTTTTTCTTGCATGCCTTGGATTATTTGAATATTTATGAGTACTGATCATTCTCATTTTAGCTTTGTTTATTCTGTTTTGAGACATGATTTTACACTTCTTGAAACCATTTAATGAACTTGAACAAACTTCTTGAAACTTTTTTCTGAAAAGAAACTCATATGTGGCAGGAAATACTTGGCTATCAACCCTTCAAGGAAATATTTGCATTTGTTGCAAACAGTCTCCTCGTAAATGTTACTCACTTTAATGTCAAAATGTCACACTGCAATGTCTACTTGTGTTTGAGATGCATGATTTTACTTGAAAAAAGTTTCAACACTTTTGGAAAATGTTTCAAATATTTGTAAAAAAATTTTATGTGCTCAAAATGTTGCTGAACATTTAAATGTAGCTATATCTTTTGGTGGACATTTTCTTGTTTTTTTTAAGAATGCTCTGGCAAGGTAATCAACTCACCCCCAACTCAAGCAAATATAATCAAATTTCACTTTAGTATAGATTCTGCAGTCCCGCCGTACCCTTCTGTCATCCCTACTGGAAAACCGTCATCCACTGAGGACAATTTTTTTTTTATTCCTCTTGTGTCTAGATTCTTCTAGAATTCCTTGTCTCAGGTTGCTGGAACTTTTTAGAAGTGTTTTTCATCTTCTTGGCATGTCTAGACTTGTTCCTGATCTTTTCATGTATTGACTGGAATTTTGTGTTCCATCGACTTTGACACAGTACATTGAGAGATACTAAGTTTGTACATCAATGGTAGAAACCGCAGACGTTGACAGAAGGTGTCCGTCACTTAGCAGTAATTTCATTTTATATTGGTAGAGTACCAAACAACCATCAAAACAACTTACCTTAAACTCTGCTGTTGACATCAGCGGCTTCTCACTGTTTCTGTCCTCCTCTTGTTCACGGCAGATGCTACGTCAGGTGAAAGCGGCAGACGCTTGCGAAGTCGCTCGGAAACCAGAAAACAGGGACAAGAATAGATTCAGGAATGTCTTGCCATGTAAGTGCCTTGTGTGTTACCTTAAGTCTAATTGCAAGAGAAAAGTGTCACAGTCACGCCTGAGTATGTCATACTTCTGACACATTTGAAACCAGATATCTGAAAGCCTTAAAAGTTGCACCCAGCAAAGTTTAGTTTTCTCTCATGCAACGAAATGGCCCCTCACATAAACCCACACTTCTCAGTATCTGATATTGCGGCCCTTTATCATATTTTTGAACTGCAGACTTGAAATGAGAACAAATGGTCAGGGGACGTGGGAAATAAAAATTGCATGCATGACTGCACAATTTCTGTAGAAATATGTATTAAAGGGGCATTACTTGACACACTGGTGTGGTTACCAGTCATCTTGCCCCCTTGTAAGTTCGCCCCCAACCAGTTCGCCCCGGCTGTTTCGCCCCTCTTTGTAAGTTCGCCCCCAAGAGAAAGTCATTTCACTTTAAAATTACTGGGCAAATTCCCTCCCGAAAAGTTAAAATTTCAAAGAAAATATCCCACGTAGCTCATTTCTGGAGTTCAAGTAGCCTTTTTTTAAATCCACAGTTAATTTCTCTCTATTATTTCCCGATAATGATGAGCCGCTGCAATTTTTTGTCACAAAGTGATGCATAGTTGACAGAATATTAATGAAAACCATAGAGCTCCATATACATCCTTCTCTCAGTATTGCAAAAGCTCAGATCTAGTGTTTTCTGGCATTTCAATTTTGCAAATCTAGCACTTTTTGCCACTTGTTCCTGTTAACCCTGATGTTCGTGCATCCTGGGTTCATACGTGCATTACCAAAATGAAGAGGCATCAGACAAAGATCAGGCATTTCTTCAAACTTGAAGTTGAACAGATAAAATACATTGAAGACAAATTAATTTTTTCGCAAAGATTGAGTAAGGTAGGCCTGTCTTCACATGCCTTGATAAGGCAAGTCATTGGGTTTTTTTTGTTTTGTTTTTGAGGAGTCATATGCTCTTGTTACTAGCATGTACTTTTTGACAATGATGAACAAAAATTGTAATATTGGGGACATTGTCTGCTTAGATCTTGAGAAGATGTCAAGGTGAAAACCACATGAATTACATACCAGGAAAATGGTTGTCCCATAATGAAACGTGACATACATACAGAGGCAGTTACGAAAATAATAACACTTAGAACCATTTTAAGGGTTCAAATATGCTAACTCTCTGTACTGCCCAAAACTAACATTTAAAAAAGAAAAAAAGACATGCCCAAAAAAAAACGGCATTCAAGAAAAAATATCAATGTCAAGAAAAAAATCAGTAAAAGCCACAGAAAAACAACATGCAAAAAAAAAAAAAAAAGCGTCACAGAACAAACTGAACTTCAGGAAAAGCATCATGTTCAGGAAACATGCTATAGAAGAATAAAATTGACACAAAAACACAATAAAAAAAAAAAAGATGCAAAAATGTAATGAAAGTCTCATAAGACTGTTACCACTAATGTAACAAACACACATAACAAAAAAGAGAAAAGACATGAACAATACCATAAATGCAAGACATCAGCGAAATGTAAAGAAAAGGGCCATAATGCTAGTAGCACTAACAACAACACAAGAAAATAAGATGACATAACACATGAACAATGCAATGTACACAAAGAGACAAAAAACGCGAAGTGCAATGCAACAACACACAAAAGATGAGAAAACACATGAATAACGCAATGAAACATGCAAGACAAAATACATGAAATGTGATGAAAAACCCCACAACACTATAACCACTAACGTATCAACATAAATTTACATTTACAGATAAGGGGGTGAAGTGGTCTGCACGTGGGGGTAGAACTGACAGATGTTTGGGGGCGAACTGGAAATTTGGGGGTGAAATGGTCGGGGGCGAACTTGCAAGGAGCAGAACAACCAGTTACAGCTGGTTTCTGTGCCACCAGTCAGTCACTTGTACCTACATTGGCAGGAATTAAAACAATGTTTTGGTTTGGGTATTTCTTTATTATCGCATAGCATTGTTACTTGCTGTAATGTTCCAGTTCCGGTATTCACACCTCTCGACACCATCATTAATTAACTTTATTCAAAATACCTTCGCCAATGTCATTTGTCTGTTTTATATTAATACTTTAATTATGATGGTGTTTAGTACTTAGAATAATGACGCATTGACGAGTTTTGTTCACCAGACTAAATGCATTTCGTTACCAACGTGTTTGATGTGGAGATGAAGCCAATTGACACATAGAGTTACATCGCTTTCTAAACCGTCTTTTTGAAAATACGAGAACGTCTTGCATAGTGCTATCCTTGAATTCTTGCAGTTGTTTTTTTTTTTTTTTTCCATTGCTCTCCACGTTCACAAAAAAAAATGAAAGAGAGAGAGAGAGAGAAATTTCTGTATGTATTTTTTTTAAGATGTTACTTAATCAAAGCAAATCAGATCTAAATGGTGACTGGAACTTCTTCCTAATAATTAGCTTTACGCCTTTCATACTCTGAGAAACACCTTCTTGATAACCCTCAAAATCCATCTACAATTTTATTGTTTGTACGTTTGTAATGCAACACACATATATTCACTCTGAGGATCTTTAGTGGTCTCAGGATTTTTAGTATTCCCTCAGGAAATCTGATCATTGAAGCTTTCATCATCTATTAAACCCTGTGATTCACGATGCATTTGAAGTAGAGTAAGATTCCCATCGTGAATCTGTCCTTCGTTGTTTCGTCTTTCACATTTTGTGGGTATAAAATTGCCAGGGTCGTGGTTGTGGATATTCTATACCTGTTTGCTGGTTGCATAGCATGTATCAAGTTTACATCTCAAGATGCAAAAAAAAAATAGGAAGAACGAGAGAATTATCTGTTCTTTGTCTTTGATGATGGTGTTTAAAAGTTGCATTATATTGAAGAGAATTGTAATGGAGGGTTATGCTCTGCCCGTTGTCTGTGTACTTGAAAATTTGACTCGCAGGAATAACAGGTTGTAGTGGATGTGGTAGATGGTAAAGTTATTGCTTGGAGAGTATGTAGTAACCATCTCATTGTAACTTTCGGGGCGATTCCTTTCTGCATTGGTGATTCATCGGCCTGTCTTTCCTTTTCCTGGTAGTAATTACTCCCACATTGTTATGCCTTATGAATGAGTTTGTTCGGAACAATTCTTTGTAAACAAAAATTATGCAGGGTGTCATAGAAAATTTCCTAGCTTGCTTTTTCCGCCGTTTGATCAAACAGGAAACTGCAGCCGGAGGAACTAAAATCATTGATATTGTGGGAGTTGTCAGGATCCAAAATTGTGACACCTGTTTTGCCACGTTGATCCTCTCTTTTTGTTTGTTTGTTTGTTCAATTCCTGTGTGGGCATAAAAAACAACAAGCAATTACAAAGATAATGCAAAAGTAAAGAAAGATACATCGTAGACTGATATTAGGAAGTGAGTAAAGCCTAAAAAAGCACACCTGGTATCGAGCAAACTTCCTGCAATCAAATAAAGAAAGCAAGGGAAAGAAAGAGAATATGTAGAAGTTGGAAAGAAATGCCGTGAAATCTCCTGTTATTGTTGCCGTATTTAAAATTATCGTGACATCTTTCATACTTCCTGCTTCTTCATTTTGAATTTTTCAAATGAAAAAAATGGACTCTTCTACCACCCTGTATGTCGTATGACAACAGAAAACTCATTTTGCAGTAGTTTGAACATTTATAGAAATTTGATCATTCATGCTATGTTTCTCCTCTGTAAAATCTTGGTATTAATGGGTGCATGAATTTAAATTTGCAAACAGAGTCATCTAACGTCTTGTAGTTTTCTCAAATTTAATATTTTCAAGTTATAAATAGTATAGGCATACATTGAGAACAGAGTAACACATGTCACCATGTCTGCTTGTCTATGGTAATTGGGGGCTCACTGCAATCGAGGGAGCAAAATTTAATTTAAACGTTCATCTTGCAGTCATTTCATCCAATAGAAGTAACATTGGTAAATATTTAGCCCCCAGTTGGCAGGCGTGATTGAATTTTCTCGAAATCTGAACAGAAGTTTCTTCAGGTCGCTTGATACTAAATTCTGTGATGCTGTCATGCAGACTGTGTCCAGCTGGGACAGGAAATAGAAATTTAAAATATTAAAAAGAGGTGTTAATATTCTGACCATCCCTGTGGGATTAACTATTTCCATCAAATCTTAATGAAACGAGAGACAAGAATGCTTCATTGTAACCTTCATTGAAGTGAAATCGAATATTACGGGAGGTCCAACCGAAGTGAAACATACCTTAGTTCTTTATTTACTTACATATTTATCTAAGTTGTAATTACTGTTAATCTCATCAGCTTGATCATTGTTGTAGCAGCTGGTGAGAAGTTGTGAGATGGGTAGAAATTTTCGAAAAATCTGGTTTTACCCTATGGAGATAAAATTCCTGCCAGTTTTCTACACTTTGCTTTTGAACAATAAAATAGTGAGAGTAATCCTGAATCAAGGGGAGGGGATATTAAGAACAAGGTTAAATGTATCCATTAAAATTACCGGAGATTTGTTCAGCAGTTCATGTTGGAATGTGCCTTAACCGTTTTGCTTTCCGCGGTTTTGTGATTAAATATGTCTAAATACTTATACAGTCATGTGGAATAATTATTGAAAAAGGGAAGTTAAGATGATAAATCTGCTTGTTCGAGGGGAACATGACTTAAACGGTCTTTGAAACAGCTTTTAAGCATTTTTTCTTTATTCTCGTTACTTGATCTTAAGTGGTACATGTACCATCGATAAATTTTATTTTTCTGCCTTTACGAATCATCTCAGTGCCACCCCACTGTACCCTGGTACTTGTTTGTCAGTCAACTGCACAGTTTCCACCATTGCCATTCTTAATTTACTGGTTCCTGATTTGTTCCATTCTTAGAGGTATTTACATTGAATGTTCGGATTGCTCATTAAAGTTTTGTAAATGTACTACAGCTGATTGTAACATGTAAACTAGGTCGACTTAGGGTACATTGAACACAAGAGATTTTTGTTCATTTTGCAATTTTTATCTTTGTTTTGCACAGATGACAAAACCAGGGTCGTACTACAGACCTCGGACACGGACTATGTTAATGCTAGTCACATACAAGTGAGGGTGAATTCCTCAGAGTACCATTACATAGCCTGCCAGGGGCCCCTCCCACAAACGACCAAGGATTTCTGGGCCATGGTCTGGGAACAGGGTGTAGAAGTCATTGCTATGGTGACCCTGGACTACGAAAATGGCAAGGTAGGTTTTGACCAGAGTTGAATTCTCCACTTTAAGAGAAATCATAGTATTTTTCAAAGAAAATTGTTTTAAATGCAAAGAACTGTTAATTATTCTTTCTCATCGCCATGTGAAGTACCGGCATTGTGGATTTAAGGTGGCAAGCATGATTGCATGACATTCCACATAACACTGACCTTCCATAACAGTTGAGATTCCCCCTTTATCCCCTTTTTCATTTGCAACTAAATCCCCCTCCCCTTTTCTATCCTCATCTGTCCTCCATTTTAGGTATTACTAGCTCTTCTGTAAAATAATATTATACTTATACTGTATGTACGTAGACCAATAGGAAACTGACCCTAGCACCGAAGAAGAATTGTTTACTTTTGTTTTGTTGAAGGGGGGAGGGGCTTGTGAAAAAAAATGTTAAATGTACTTAAATATCCCTTCCTCAGAGAGATGTCTCCCAGTGCTGAAGCACTGCTTTTCTGTTGTCTGTTTGTCATGTGGTATCCCTACTCTTAGCTTGGTTATTCTTGGATTGAAACCCTAAACACCGCCATTGATAGTCACTCTGCCTTAATTAACGTCTTGTTTTGTTTCTGATGGAGGCTATTTGTTTTAACGTGTTTAATCAGTATTTATCGTGGTTCGCAGAATCCAGTTGAAGGATCCCATTTACGTACTTGAGTTGCAGTGAGCTGCAAATGCTGTCAGTTATCCTGGGCAACATAACAGGTTGAGTGTGTTGACATTTAAAGATACATGTCAATTGTCTTCATTGTGCAATTGACCATTCGGAGCCAAGTGTTTTCCAGCTTAATTGTGTAAAAGTTCTATCCTTCAGGGCAAGCATTCTATGCTGATTGGTTTAGAGTGGAATTAAGTTTGATACAAAGCTCTACAAATTCTTTGGAAAAGTTGTTTTCAAAATAGCTGTTTTGAAATTCATTTTGAAAAACAGTTGTGACACATGTTACTTCTTCAGTTCCCAGACAATTCCTCCCTGACAATTCCCCTAACCCTTTCCTTAACCGTAATCCTTTTCCAAAGGATTTTTCTCGGGGTGGGGAGGGGGGACTATCTAATGGCAAATTCTCTTTGGTGGGGATTATTCAGGTGGGATTTGTCTGGGGGGAGGTTGTCTGAGGGAAAATTTTCTGAGGGGGAAATTGTGCGGCTGGAAATTGTGGAAGGGGGAGTTGTCTGTGCGCAACTTTTCCTGTGTAGTTTCTTGTGATCAAATGTGCTGTGGTCTTTTAGTTCTAATTCAGGTGAGATTTCAGTAGATGAGGTATTACCATGAGAAATCTTTTTTGCTAATTCTCAGACTTAAAGGTGGGTTGTATTATTGATTATAACCTGCTATTAGCTATTCACCATGTAATCGAGATACCTTGTTCGTGAAATGGCTGCAAGAATCTACGTATTACACTGCACTTCATTAACGCTTGAGCATCTGTCGTGTACCTTTGTTATATCTAGCAGACGAATATGCTGTACCATGTCAGCAGTAACTTTGGAAGAGAAGTATCCTCTACCTTGACTGCGAACATTAAATCTGACTAGACTAGCATGCTCTTCAATGCTAACAGCATTTGTGGTAGACAAGCACATCGTACCATACTTACCGTAAATCTGATGGATTAGTACATTCTGCCATGCTAACGTTAAGTGTGGTAGACAAGTGCACTATACCATGCTAACATTAAGGCCAGATTGACTAGCATACTCTACCATGCTAACATTAAAGCTGATAGACTAGTGCACTCCACCATGCTAACATTAAATCCGTTTACACTATGACACTTACCCATGAGGTTAGTGTTTCCTGTTAGCAGTGGTGCCACGAGTAGACCTTCCATTTCCAAAGAAACCAATAATGATAATAATTGACCAAGTATCATCCAGAGTGCAGCACCGTGGAATGTGCATCTCATCAGACTGTCATGTATGATCGGAGAATGCTGATTAAGATGAAGGAGGATTTCATTCTTGATGCAATTGTTCACAATTTCCTTCATGTCATGTTTATCTTGTCTGCAGGTGAAGTGTCACAAATATTGGCCAGAAAAGAAAGACAGCGTTTTGAAAATCCATCATTTTGAAATCAAACTGGAAGAAGTCAGCAAACTAGATCACTTCCACATTCGTCACCTAACGATGACACACACAGAGGTAGGAGTTGCTTTCACATTTCCTGATGGCATAATATATTAAAATTTGGTCTTAATAGTCTATGTTTTTTTAACACTTTCTATCTTAATTGTCTAGGGTTTTGAGTTTCGTTGTCTCTATTTCCCATCCACTATTTGTTTTTGTTGAATAATGAAAAAGGAAGACACTCGATAAAATGGTAACAGGATGTTTTACAATGCACCAACATGGCATACAACAAATTTATCTTTAATCACTCTTACAACGCTAAAGGCTCGTTAATAAATACCTACAAAAGCTTCATCTCCTCAAAGAGTAGTCCGTAAGATGAGGTGATGAATAATTTTTGAAAGTTTGGGTGGACAAATTATCCTTTAGCAACAAATAGATGAATTTCTACCTGCGAGAAACTTATTTTATGAAAAGAGGGCCCCTTTCCTTCCTAGTTTTAAATATTCCATATTTCTTTGTCTACAAATATTGGTTTTAAAAATTTTTTTTCCGCAAAACAAATACCTTATTTCCCTTTATTGCTTGTATTTCCTGCTCTTGGTCTGCAAACGTGCATCAGGAATGTGAGTGATAGTATACCCAGGATACACTTTTCACAGTTCTGTCAAACTGAGTGACTCATCGTAGAATATGTGTCATTGGAGGTAGAAAGTGAAACAAGTCCCTTCATTCGCATAATCATCACCTTTCCCATCTTCTGCAAACTCGATCTCTTCACATCACAAAATGTCTCATTGGTGGAAGTAGATGTTAAAGATTGTTATAATCAAAGTCCTTTATAACACTTTCTCTGCAGTCTAAAGAGTCTCACCGTGTGACGCATCTTAACTTCACGTCATGGCCAGACCACTCTGTGCCGGATTCGGCTCTGCCTCTCCTGAGGTTTACTCGTTACATGCGAAAGATTGGAGGAGAATTTAATCCCGTAATAGTCCACTGCAGCGCGGGGATCGGTCGCACTGGCACCCTCATGACCATAGACATTGTGTTGAATTTGATTGAGGCTGATCAGGAGGTAAAGTCATTTACACCTCAGTAATATTCATGATGACACTTTTGAGTTTGTAGTAAAACCATGGAATGACATTGGGCTTAGCAACTCATATTGCTATTAAATGTCTGATTTAGCTAAGGAACTTATTCTGTGACGAGAGAAGATACGTCAGATATATAAACATTTTGTCTGCATTAGAATTTCTTTATTTAGCTCTGGACTACTTGACAGTATCAAACTTTCCAAAAGATTCTCCTGAGGAATCTATGAGTGTTCTTGTATGTCTGATGCTTTTTTATGTTGTGCCTTCTTCCACAGTTCAAGATTGAAGAAATTGTTAGAGGTCTGAGGTTACAAAGGCAAGGCATGATACAGACGAAGGTATGAAAACATTGCCTCTTTCTTTCCATATCTTCCCTTGAACACCATTCTTACCACCGTCTCTCGAAATGTTAATCGAGAATGAACTGTTTATTCGTCAATGCAAACACAAAATACTTCCATTTTCTAAGTACTTGTCAGTTTCACATTTGAGCAACATAGCATCTATCAACTTGTGCTGTGGCAGAGTAGACAAAGGTAGTGGCATATGTAGCAAGAAAGCTTAGCAACTGGGATGTTTGGGGTTGGACCCCTAGCCAGGTCACCTGAGATGGGTTTTTTTTTTTTTGGTTTAAGAGTAATCTAAGGTTTTTCCAATCTGAACCAACCTTGTGAAAAAAAAACATACCAACTTAAATCCAAGATTGTTAAGTGGGTAGTCACCGAACGTGAAGATGCAATAAATAACCCACAGACTTCCACCACATGAGTGTGGTTGCATAGCATTGTACAATAACTGAGCTGCAAGGCCTGAACTGTGACTTATTATCTCCTTCCATCCATGTATGAAGTAAGGTTAACTCTCCTTGTTTGTTTCCTTGTCATGGTTTTCATATTTATTTGGGCTTTTCTCTTGTTTTACAATTTGCTATTTACCCATTCTTTATTTCTCTGTTTTGTTCATGTTTACTCATTTTTTAGGGAGGTGTAAAATATCATAGATTGACGTATTTGTATTATTTTTTCTGACAATCTTTGATATTCTGTTTTTGTTTTTCATATTCCATCTCTGTGGTTAGTTTGTTTGTCTCAAATTTTCATCTCTACTTGGAGGGGTCCAGACAAACAAAAGCGACATGTTTAGTCCAGTTTCTGTTTTGAGTTCCAGAGAGAAAGTCAATCACTACTTTTTTAAAATTATTGAAACTTTTTGATGGATTGGAAATGGTTGTTTAAAGATCAGTCATGAGGTAATTATAGTGAACAGGCTCCCGACTTGACTATCTTTGTTACCTTTTGAAGTTTTGCTCAGATTTCCCCTTTGATTTTTTTTTCTCCTCACAGGATCAATATCTGTTTTGCTATAAGGCTGTCATTGATGCTCTGAAGACGCTGTGAGCCATCTATTGAGAAACAAGCATCCAGTTTTGATGTTTCATTGCTGAGGATACAGGGTGAGCCATGACTGTGAACAGACAATTTGACAGGCAGACGTACTGAGAGATTTTTTACTCCTTGCTTGGCCTGGTAGGATGAGGCAGCGGAGGAGTGCCAGGGTGGGATTGAAAGTCCATTCTTTTCTTTATGGAGTTTGAAGGCACTTTATTTGGCATGACTCATGTGGTTGGCTCCCCCTCCATGGAGTCATCATCACATCAATGGACCATTTGTGAATAAGTTTATGTGCAATTGATCGAAGCAAAGCCAATTGCTTCCTTCATTCATTTTTGTTACTTTCCAATTTCTTCTATCATGTTCCTTTGGAAGACAATTTCGTAATGAGAGAAAAAATATAGACCAGTGATTGGTCATCAATGGGCACGACAGGCTTAAGAGATGTCAACCCATTTGAATTTAGTGGTCTGTTTTTACTTTTTAAAGGACTGTATGTTTGATGTGACATATAAGTTTGAACATGTAATTTGACAAACCGCACCTTTCATTGCTGATAGATAAGCGTACAATCACACCTCCCTGTGGCTGAAACCCTTTTCAAAATTGCTGGCTTGGTCAAAAAAGCTAATTATGCGACACCAGACTATAAACACATTTAGTTGGAAAGGGTGAGGAGGGGGGGGGGGGAGAATCTAGGAGTTGACTGTGTAATGCTCTTTAAGTCGATATGCAAAGATTATCTGGCCTCAAAAGGTGTTCATAATGCTCTTCAACAAGGCTCACATTTTTATCTCTTAACATACTTAGAAATTTGGTTGTCACTGTTTGTGATCTCTCGGTTTATGACTGTTAATACTGAAATGGCACAAGTTATGTGCAATACATGTATTAGACATCACAGCATGCATCGACAGAAAAGTCACACCGCAATGAATTCACGGTCCAAGTCTGTCGTAATGCATGGCATCAGATGGTCACAGCTGGTAGTACTTAAATATATATTTTTATACTGTGCTTAGGTTTATCACAAACAATTTTTGTATGCAAAAGTTACATTTTGTATGGAAAATCCACATGTATTATCATTTGACTACACACATTTCTTTTGTGCTTGAAAAATGTTCCCATTCAGATTTGCATTTACACATTAATATTGAAAAAAAGAAAGAGATATCTAAATCTGTATCCAACTAGGGGTGTGAGCAAAGGGGGAGAGGACATAACCTCCCCTTAGACTCCGCCCTGTGTCAGTCAGTGGAAAATGGCTACTCCACATATTCTGCTGCCCCCCAACTGACCCATTCATCTTTGTATAGGCTACTCTATCCAACACATGTTATCAGTAGCATGCTCTCTAGTCCTGCACATTTAATACTCAGCAGAGCTAAGTTCGCCTTGTTTTTTTGCATTGGCGTACGAACAGCCTAGATGTACTTTATTGTCCTCAAATTGGAAAAGTACCTCTGATCTGGGACTGACTCATGTTTGCGGAGGATGGAGAGAGGCTGGCCAGAATCTGTGCCAAGGTGAAACTGAAACATATTTCACTGGTTAGGAGACATTATAATTTACGCCCCACAAGAGCAGAATCAGTAACAGTCATGATTTAAACAGGAGATCCTGCGCGGCATGTCGAACAAATCGTATTGGAAATATCAGATGTAATCTTCCCTTCAGTCTGAGTCACTACAAAATGCATGATTTCATTATCCTTGTCTTAATATTTATAAACATCTCCATCACACTGTCACTTGTGTGATGAATATTTGGGAAGGATCATTGAGAACAAGCCAGTAGAAACTGGCATTCTTTTAGATCAGTTCAGCCTGAAGGCTTCAAGACTACACTTTGTTGCACACCACTTGCTTCTGTAATTCTGCTTTACTATGGTTCCTTTTTTGACTAAAAAAATATTTCATGATCAGAGATTGCCATCTGCTGATTAATAGCTGTTTGTTGGTGCTATACTGCAATGTTTAGAGTGCCAGCTTGTTGCTTAATTTGCAAAGACTACCACAGAACAATTAGGCAAGAGAAAAAATGTTTCCTTTGTTCAAATGACTTCACAAACTCGACTTGACATTTTTACTTTTTGTTCAATCCTTGTGCTCAATTCAGCTAGTCTCTTTGTTCTAGTGAGACGCAGGGAAGAGAAAAAATTATGGCAAAGAATTAAGGTGAATAGACTTCTGTCCACTGAAAGAAATGAAAATGCCAACAAATGTTTGAAAGGTCTATAACTGTAATGGAATTTTTGTCTATCACATTTTATGATGACCGACTTAGCATAGCTATTGATTTTCAGGTCACTTCAAACTTGCATAGCAAATACCTACCTCCCCCCTCCCCTTACACAGGATAGTTTGCAGACCTCATATTTATCTTGTACATATAGAAAATGTATTTGACTTGTATAAAATATTTGGTGAGGCAACGCAAGCTTTATGTATATATACGTACTAAGATAAGCCATGTTTTATGAGCTGATAACCTTGAACTTAACTTTTTATAAAGCATTGTCAAGAACATGTTGAACGAGGATATAATACATCACTGAAGCAATGATTACCTTTAAGGAGTACTTCTATACAAAGACTTTTTTTGTCTTTGTTAGCCTACATCAGGTAGCCTGATTTGGGAACTTTCCTTCTCAGAGAGAAATGTTTCTACACGTGATGTATACAATTTTAATATCTGTAATAGATCTAACTTTGAAATTGATTTTTATGGAGAATTTTGAAATAATTAATCTTTTATTCCAATTCATAACAGTGTCTGACAACAGGTATTGTTTATAGCCACTTAGGAGAAGAGATGACAAGGAAGAAAAATACAACTACATTCCTTTGTGTTTTACATATTTTTTTTGTTTTGTACACATTTCTTTCCAAATAAATCCATAATCTTACCTCCATCATCTAAGAACTCTTCTTTGTACTCCCCATAAAAATAAAAATCAAGAAGAAAGCTTTGAGGTTGTAATGATTGTGGAATTCAATCACCTCAGGCCAAGATCAACATGTCCAAAAACTTAGTTAAACTTCCTCATCCAGTGGCAGATCCAGGGGCAGGACACACCCCCCACCCATCCCCCCCAAAAAATCCAAAAACAGATCAATTGTGCCTGTACGATTATATTGCAGACATTCCACTGTTGATATCCTTGTCATGTTTTGGTATAAAAACTCTTACTCCATATTGAGAGCACTACTTTTGTGCAAAAACCTTTGGAAAGAGGACACTCCCCCATGTGTTTTGAATCTAGTGCACCTTTCCTCCTGCATCCACCTCTGCTATCAATTGTTTCTATGCTCCAACACAGCAACCTCTTCAGAGTCCAATTTTGCCATCATCAGGACTTCGCAGAAGTTTCTATTTCTGTTTATCCAACTGAAAGGACTGTTAAAGTGAATAGAGCTGTCAATGAAGATTGCCCTGCTGACACATATCATTAATATGTACAAACATGATGTCTAAATATAATGTCTATGTACAAACAAAAGGTCTAAAAGCACGCTTTTTCAATTAAATTTCACAAAGTACCAAATGCTGTTGCAAAACTATGTCAATTTTCTGATACTCATCATTGTCCCTGGAGAGGGGTAGGCAGGAGCATGTGTTTCAGAAGGGGGCTCAGATGCAAAAGTTTGTTCAGTTTCCAAAACCAAAATTTTTTCTGTCAAAATGACAAATTGATCTTAATTTTTTTTTCTTCTTTTGAATCCAAATAAATTATTACTGGACTTGTCAGACATTATTCTTGTCAACATGCTTGTTGTATGTTTCAGTTTTTCATAAATTATTCCAGTATTTTTTTTTTGCACTCCACCTCAAACACTACTTGAGGAAGCCTGACCTAAAAGTTGAAGGACAAAAACAAAGGCTGAACTTTTCCTCACAAGACATACTTTTTTGGCTAAATTTCAACGCTAAGGCTGTGATGTTTAAAAAACCCCATTCTTTTTTTTCAAGAAAAGTGGCATGAAGATACTTAATGTTTGAAATAGGTGTTGGTATGTACCAGTTTTGTACAGACTGTAACACCTGCAAACACAGGTTTGACTCATCTGAGATTCATGAGTCTTACTTAATGTGTGATGATATGCTTGTAAATATGAAAATTTTTAACTTAAGAAAAAGGTAGTGTTGAGCATTATTGATACATTGTCATAGATGAATTAAAATATGCACAATCTGAGTGCGCATTGAGTCGAAAGCTGAGCGACACTTCATGGACGTTGGTCTCATAAATGCAGTCAGTCAGTGCATAAGTAATACATGTCAGTCTGTTGTGTGGGCCAGAGAAAACTTCGACGTCGGGTGACTTTCGGAGAAAACCCTACAAAATCTTCATTAAATCAATTCTCATGAGTGCGTTGTAATATTATCCAGCAGTACATTTCACACAAATGTTACAAAAATCACAGACTTTGTTAAAGCATATTGTCAAATGATACCCACATAATCTGGTCCACCACATAATATATCCTGTGACCTTTTGGCCTGCAGGGCTACTAGCAGTCGGGGGCGTATAGCACCAGGGGTTGCCCACATTCCCTCCATAAGAGCATACATAACATGGACTGCAAACGGACTCCTGTAGAGACTACTAAGGTAGAGCAGCACTTCACTGACGATGTCGAAGCTACCACTTAAACCCTCAAAGAAGTCTCCTAACTATAACACCTTGAATGACTGTGCCAACTTCGATGGCAACATTTGAAACACCTCTCCTCATTTTCTACTTTTCTTGCATTAGGATTGTGGTTTGCGATCACCAGGATACCATACTAAGCATGAGATTCACAATTTGTACAAAGAATTGAAAATATATCATTACAAATGCACCAAGAGGCTGCCATTTTCAATACATGTCCTTGCTGATAAGCATCTTAACTCAGACAGGCATCTCTGTTGTAATTGCAAAATATTCTGTCTAACATATATGATCAAGAGGAATTATGAATAACATAGGTAACCATTCAAATTTAAAAATATGAATGACATGCAACTTTATGACAAATCATCTTCACCATCCACTGAAGTTTATAATCATCGCTGTACATATGTCATCCTGTGTAATGCCATGTCAAATTCATCGTCACATGAAATCAGGAAATACCAGATACTACCCATGCTCTAAAATTAATGGAAATGATCTTCACAAAACACTGGCCCTAAGTTGTCACTCTCATGGGGCATGTCACTGAGTCAATTCGATTACATTTTCCTGTAGATAATGGAAACCAATGCCCCATGAGTTTCAGATACCCACAAAGTACAAAAAAAGATAAAACTAATGACACATAACAAAGTTCTCGTTATGAAGATGGCCATGTGTGAACTGCATAAGAACTTGAGGGGAGAAGTTTGAAGAGACGGTGTTAACTCTTGCCTCCAGAAATATTTGATAATTGAGAAGCAAAATGGTGCCACTTGAAGACCATTTCTGGCTCTGTTAGGAAATAGCAGTAGCATACTGTCAACCTTTTTCTTTCTTTTTTTTCCATCAAGAGGAGCTTTTATTTGGAGGCAGAATTTTCTTTTTTTTTAATGAGGCGGGTTTTTACTTCAGGCAGGGTGGTATTTTCCCCTCAGGGGCCAAACTGCCCCCTAAAACTCCCTGCAGAGAACACTGCATGATAAACTGTCGTACCATGCTGTCTTCAGATACGCAACTGACCAGTCTCCCAAAGACACTGAAGAAGTATTCTTCTTTAAGTGTCCCTGATCTGATATGGACAACATTCAGTAAGAAGCTGCACTCAGTGTCCATTAAGCTACAAAACTGAACTATTTCTCAAGGATGCAATAGACCCTTCCCTACCCCTTCCCCCAGCTGCACTTCACATTATACTTCGAAGCACAGATTAACCACTTCAGACAAATTTCTAGGGCAAGAGATAATTTTCCCACAACCAAAATTCTATAAGGTGTTCATGAACTTTCTAAGTTGATCGTATGCTAAAACTGGTAACACTGCTTATTCTTCATTAATGGCCCTCTGCGGAAGCATGCGGGGAAGTTGTATCTTACTTCTCTGCTACAAATGTCCATTTATCATGGTGAATGAATACCCTTCACTGTCACAAACAGAACTATTGTGACAGTCTCTGATATAGATGTTCATTGTATCACAATGAACGACATTGCTCTTCACTGTCACAAACAAGAATATTGTGACAAGATTGTGTATCACTTTTATACACACACTCCAACTCATTTTCATTTGTCTTGCTCAGCTTTCAGTGAATCTTCAACTTTCTCAAATTCTTCCTTCTGCAACTGGTCGGCTTCATCTTCAATCTGTGAATTTGAAAATATAAATCCTCCTTGATTTCAAATATCTCCAATTTGAATCAGTGAAACATGTTAAAAATGATTTCCAACTGATGATTTCAAGAGAAGAAAAAATAGCCCTCATGGGGAATTTCATGAATTCCTATCCTGGTTTGTGGATGAATACGTCCTGATGCAGTATGTGTTGTCAAGTTGCTAAAGACGGGCAAACATTAGCATCTACATTTCACTGATGCAATGTTCTAATGATTGCTGTGAACATCCGCTTGATCAGATGTTCAATCCAATTATTGGTTGATCCCTTAATTTTATCCTTCCCCTTTTCCTCTTTGAGCTCTTTTGCTCTCAAATCATTCTGGTGGAATCTGATCAGACACTTAATGTCTCAATGAGGGGGGGGGGGGGGAAAAGAGGAAGATTGAGACTGGGGATAACAAAGGAGAATGAGAGTTTGAATAGTAAGTGACACTTGTCTTAACTTCTAGTTAAGCTCGAAAAATGATAATAGTTATTAAATCATTTGTTTTAAATCTTTGGATAAAATCTAAACAAAGTCATCAATGTAAACTGAAAGCAATCACACATAGTTCCAAGACCTTCATTTGGAAGAGACCAAACTGGTGATACTGTATGGTGGAGGTGGTCTAGGGAAGTGGGTGACTCTCCTCTTTCGAAATAAAATTCTACCGCTGAATGTTCTCAGATGCAAGCTGGTGCACCGAAAGTGTGCAATTGTGAAGTTAAGTTTCTTATAAAAACATTTGTTTTCCCAGGTATAATTTGTTAAAAACAAGTCTTTGACCATGGCCCCCCTTGCCCCCTGTGAATGCACTATGCAGGAAATCCATCTTATGTAAGATTGCAATCTACTTCACAATCTTCTACAGTCAAAAGTAGGAGATGACTGTCTCTGAATACAAGCATTTCTTACAAAACATGTTAAATTACATTATATATCATATTACATATGGTATATTAGTTACATTATGTTACATTTTGTATTATTGCAGCAGCTCTGATTAATGCCTAAGCTTCCCCACATCATTTAACTTACTTAGGAATTGCACCTTCTAAATCTGGGACTTCAAGCATGAAACATGACTTACTATGGTTTAAATTACTGTCACAATCCAAATATTTCATCCTTTGCATATCCCATCTTCCACTTGCTACATATTTTCCTCCTTCGATGTTTGTTCACCCTGTTGTAAAACATTGGCCACTTACTAAAGTACACACACCTGTTCAACTCCAAGAACCTCTGGGATGTAAAATTGCATCATATTCTGAACTCCATTCTTCAAAGTAACTATTGAGCTTGGACAGCTGGTACAGGCTCCTTGCATCTTTAGCTTGACAATACCATCTTCAAATCCCTGAAAAGAGAATCATATCATGTTGTGAAAGGACAACTTTTGAACAAAGTCTGGGCAATCACCTTCTCTAGGCTTGGGATTCTTCCACTATACTTTTGAACAGAACAATGATACATCATTATCATCATCATCATCATCATCATCATCATCATCATCATCATCATCATCATCATCATCATCATCACTGCCATCAGCACCACCATCATCATCATTATCATCACCACCATTACCACACCATCATTATCACTGCCATCATCATCATCATCATCATCATCATCAATTCACCATCATCATTATCACCATCATCATTACTACCATCATTATCATCATCAATGCTATCATCACCACCATCATTACCATCATCATCACCACCACCATCATCATCATCCATGTGCCCTATTGCAATGTTACATTGGCAACCATGGGTTGCCCCTCTCGCCTATTTATTGCCAGGCATATTGATGCAACAATATTGTAAATCTCTGTACTACACTTCTTAATAGCAGTGAGATAATCAAACCATTGTCTCCCTCTGTCGTGTTTACCCTCGGTCTCTCCACACTCGAAACTCTCTAATTTACACTCCAATTTCTCTAATTTCCAAATTCTCTGATGTATCATGCCTAAGAATGTCCTGTCCATGCCTCAGAAAAATCCTGTCATAGGCAGACGTATCTTATCTGAGAATGTTTTTTGTTAATCTGATTTCTGACTGCCTTGTTTGATATTTGTCCTGTCCAAGACACTTTAAATATTCATCTGTAAAACACACATCTTGACATTCCCACAGCATTCAACCTCATTTTAATGTCATACATGATGACCCATGTCTCAGATGAATAAGTTAACATGTGGAAGATGGATGTGTCTCATAACATAAGATTTTGAGGACAAATTTTGAGTTTGAAAAAAAGTTTCATAGTATTAAGGCTTTGATAGCGCAATACATTGCTTAACTTCAGCGATGTCTTTGATGTTTTGAGTAATAGATTGCCCTAGCTATTTAAATTTTTTAGCCTCTTTAAATTACCTGCAAGTAAGATTTGAAAGTTAATTGTTCACTTTTTGATACAAAACAAAACAAACAAAGAAATGTGCAGATAGCAAGAAGCATTATCTCAAGTATCTCATATCGATGGTATTAATAACCAAGTCAACATCATATCATTCATTGCCATACATTGACTGTCTCAGACATTTCAATTACGACAACGCAATTCCACCCCACTGAAAGTAAGTCTTTAAACAGGAAGGAATAAAAATATAATACAAACACGTATACAGAATAATATTTGGTAGAACACATTTCATACCAATATATTCATTTGAGCATATTAATAATCAAATGAATGAATAATCGATTAAGAGACCTATTTATCTCTTTTACTTCTCACAGCTCATCCTCAGTAACAGATCTGCAATGACACCATTCTTTTCTCAAACTTTCTTTTCCATTTCATAAAAGTAAGACAAAGATTGTCTGCAGTTTTGTTTGAAAAAAAAAAAGGGTTGACATGTCCAAACAATGTATAATCCCATACATATGTGCTGACATTCAAACTTTCTGCCATTTTGCTTTTAAACATGAAATAATGCTTGCAAACTGGTTTGATCAAAATCCTTGAATTAGTTGATACACGTTTGTAAATTCATGCATAGATACAAAGGTAAAAAGTTATGTAAAAGTACGAGCAATATCTGAAAGAAAGACTAGATTTGAATCTTCAGCTCTTAGTAACATTGCTAACCTTTACAGCTTTCTTTCTGTATACTCACGCAAATGTATTTGAGATAATGAAACGCAATTATTGGTACAACCAAGATTTAAGCCAATCATGATGATAGCTAAGGTTAAGGAATCAACCAAAAGCATTTCCTTAGATTCAACAGCAATGAAGGAAACCATTCGGATTACGCCTGGGGACCTTGTACTCTGATCACCAATTGGTTCATTTCTAACACATGTCAAAAGTTCAAAGCATTTGTCTTTGTCACTGAAACAAAAAGATAATCCTGTTTATAAAGAGAGTAAAGTAATTAAAGCAATCACAAACTCATTACCATGTACACAATATCACCACCATCCTCCTGGACCGTTGGTCGTATCCTGGTGTCCAGTAACTCTTTGATCAAGGCGACAGTTTCGTCATCCTCCTCGAGTATTTCTAGAAAAAAGAAACAAGTTGATGAGCAGAGATGGTGAGTTGCTAATGTGAATGATTTCTTAAAGTTTCAGTTAATTAGTGCCGAGAAAACGAGAGGAAGCAATCAGAAAGGTGAGAGGACAAAGGAGGGATGGAAAAGTAAGAGAGGTAGGACAGTGAGAAGGGAGAAAGAAGGAGAGCAGCAGTCACACAGATACTGAGCACAGAGAATCAAGAGATTAAGAAAAAAGAGCTGAGAAGCGACATCCTATCAGTCAAGTCTAACTATAAAGATTATACAAAAGGCATTTCAACAGAGATGAGGTGTAAAATGACTGACTATGTAGTCAAACACATTTAAAATATTTTTTTCATGTTATGATGGAAGAAATTTAAGACACATCATGAAGCAGGGTTACACTTAACAAAGAGTTTGTTTCTCAAATTCTCATGTTAGCAGACAGTTGCTTATGATGTAGTGACTATTGAAGTTTGCAAGGACATGTGACTCTACCAGTGACATGAATTGATGATTAGAGTTTTTTTTTTTTCCCACAAGAAATTAAAGCAGAGGAGAAAAAATGAAATTGTGCAGACCGATGAGCGACAAAGATACACGCTAAAATTGTAAACATCGCATCTATTTCAGACGAAATCACCGATAGATAAGATGCAAATGAAATGCACATTCTTCTTATGAAACTCATCAACAACGAAAGCAATTTAGACCAAACTGACCTGTATCAGCAGGAGGTTTTTCCTCAGTCAATATAGGCAGACCGCTTGCAAAGAAGTCCATGATGACTGCATAGATCTCTGCTTTCAGGACAGGCCACTCTACTGCATCATCATCCATTTTGGTCACCGTGATGAAATCAGGACCGAAGAACACACGCTGAACTCCATCGATTCTGAACAAATTGCTGTCAAAATGAAAAGAAACAAATAACAAGATGGTTTGGAATTAAATACAAAATCTCTGAACGAGTACAGACGTGAGCAATTTTATAGGTATTGTAACAAACAGCAGTCGCTTCACTTACAATGAAACAGATTAGGCCCTCCCACCACAGGCTTTGTTGCAATACTCTTGTAAACTCCTAATGTATCACAAAAGGCTGGGAAAAGTAAGGAAGTTTTTTAACACAGACATTACATTAAGGTATTTTAGAGAGAGTCAAAAAACATGTGGGCAGGGTTTACGAATACTCCAATCGGTCCAAGCATGCCTCCATCTCATACCAATCTTCTTTATTTTTCCTACCGAGCTAATGGTGACCCATGGGCACTTCTCGACGTTGGGAAATCCATTGTGCCACTTCCCAAGACATCAACTCCTGGCAGGAACTTCAGGCTGTTAGGATTTGGAGTGTCATGTGTTTGGATGAACATCGTTCTTGCTGCAAGATCAGAGAGAAAGTAAAAACACTTTTTCACAAAATCTGTGATTCAGGGCTGTTAATGTTTTGACAATTGATTACAATGAAATCAGATTATTAAAAGTTTCCTTTGGAATATATATGAATGATAATTTTCTCTACAGTAATACATACTTGACCATTGCAAATTAAGCATGAAATTTCATTTTTTTATGAATGCATTGGAATTTTAAGGCTTATAGACTGGAGGCAGGGCCATTTGAGCTGCTTCATGGACAATGGACTGAGGAGTATAATGGAACCTACTGTTATGCAAATTAGAAAATGATCTTTGGACCTTTGAGAGCTAAGTCATAGACCAGACTCAACGGTGTACTATTTCACAAAATAACGCACACTTTAATTTTACATCAAAATAATCACAACAACAGAAATAACAGGTAATCTGTTGACAAATGTGACTGCAATTATTACGTAACGCATTTCGGTTCTTCACTGCTTGTCGATGTTACAATGTACTGCCTGATATCTAACTTTTCTGAATTCATCCAAACCAAATCTCAACTACCAACATCAAATTATGGAGATAATTAAGAGAGTAACTTTTACAACGTATTACATACTATCATAAATACCAAGCACGAACACTGTTAAACTGCAACATTAGGCTACATTACAGGCATCTAGACCTCAGTATTCTCATCACATTAAGGTAGGTGAACATCAGTCATAGGCTAAGGATACAGAACAGTACAGAAATCACTACATTGTTTGGAGGCTTTCAAGTGGGACCAGGCAAGATAAAATAGGATGATAATTATCAATAGAACAGAATTAGAATTATGCAGATCAACAGTAGGATAAAAGTAGGTCTTATTCGGGTTTAAAGAGTAGTTTTCATCAATAGCTCATACCAGTGCTGACGTTTCATAACACTTTTCAACTTTGACACACTACAGTATTTGAAGAACACTACAGGTAATATACACTTCCTCTTCTTTTGGGAGAGTCAAAAAAGTTAGATAATGCAGTTCTTTTATGAAAACAGAAAAGGAGGAAGGTCCAAAGGTAGGAGAAAGCATGGAGGATGAGTAAAAGTCACTTGAAAGCCTGTTTTTCATATGACAAAGGACTTGCAGAGATACTGCCATTAAAGCACCAAATGTTTGTCATATTCATATGACTTGAACATGTCATATACAGAAATTGAAAATTGATTGCTAACATAATTTTTATTTGCAATCATTTAATATATCTCTATGGTCCTAGCTAAGCAGAACCAGGTTGTTTACTGTAAAATTACCTTTTATGAAGCTGTGTTGACAATTCTGGTGAAGCAAAGGTCGAGGACCTCTTGCAATAAACGCTGATGACGAACCTTTCCATTTTACAAGATGTTGATGTGCACTCAAGAATGCAGGCCTGAAATGAACATTTAAACTTTTTTTGTTAGTTGACTCTAACTTTTGATCATGCCATGCTTGCAAGGGCAGTAATTAAATGATTGATTATTGTGACACAGATATATATGTTTAAAGCCAGATACTGATGTCTAAACAGAGAAATTCCTGTGAGACACTCACTTTTCTGAGCTGACTGTAAACTGTAGCATGATCAGTAACAATGTGTTTAGATGAAACCAAACCAATCCAAAACGTGTATCATAAAAGGAACTTTGCAATCCAAATTGGGCAAACAAATGGTTTTTCCACTTGCCTATTGATACTGTACACAGTGCAAGTTATTACAGAGTGCATGGCACTGTAATCAAGATGTTAACTTGAAGAACAATTTGTGGTCAGAGAACTGAATGTTTTATTCTTGTTATTGCCATCAAGAACCACATTATCAAGGCAGTGGTGCATCCAGGATTTTAAGACAGTGTGGGGCACAATTGGATTGCCATCAACAGTGAAGAGTGTCTCTCTCCCATTTGAGAAAATTTGTGAAGATGTAAATAACGTTGTATAACGTCACACAGTATTTTAACTCAGGGTTACTTGAGAAGTCAATGACTGCACCTGCTTGACCTCATATATCAAACTGCCTTTCTGCAGTCACTCTCTGTCAAGCTTTTTACATAGCCCTATCAGACACTATTTTAGTTGTGCCCTTGTTGTGGTCGTGGATTCTAAATTCGTACCAAATTTTGTTCCATATGGCATATACAGCATGCACAGAGCAGTACACCATAGGAATGCCTCATAAGTGATTAAACTGATGTGAACAAAACTCCATCTTTACAAAATTCAAAGTATTCAACTCTCTAACTTATTCTTGTAGAAAATGTACAAGACCTATGAGCAACATGGTCAGCAGGCTATATTTAAGCATCTAAGTTACCCTACTGATGCTCTTTGATTTTGTTTCTGTAATCTGTAAATGGGGGAATGAGGACAATAATTGACAAAGCAGTAGGCCTAATTGGCTTTGGACCTAACTTTGTTCAAGGCTCAAGTTGTATCTAAGAACAGATCAAGTTATTTCAGTATTATCAGTTTCATCACATTTTCCAAAGAAAACGTGCTTTAAATATTCTTCCAACTTTCCAAGTGCGTGCTCTCATTATTTCCATCACATCTTGATTGAATCCCCACTTCAAAGACGAAAAGTCATCACCTCAGACAGCATCAATTCTCCCAACCACTTACATCTAGTCCCTCCCACAGTCTGTCTACATTTCATTCACATGTGTAATCAAAACAAGGGATCCCAGTATATGCTGTGCAATACTCTGCTTCTTTCGCATTTGTTCTCAATCAAAGAGTAGAACCAGTGGAGAATTCTGGGTACGAATTTGGAATCCGAGACCACAAGTGACCACAAGGATTTTTTGCTTTTTTTGTTTTCATTTTTTTCCTTCCTTTTTTCCCTTTTTCTTTTTTCCTTTCCTTCCTTTTTTCCTTTTTTCCTCAAATAGTTGTAGACATTCTGTGAAAACCTGTGTAGAGAAATGAGAGAAGTTATACCTGCAAAAGGAAAGAGGTTAGAAGAGGATTCAAACCGAGGATGTTAAGATAAAAATCACATAGCAGTTCTTACATAAACCATTTACACTACAATGAGCAAATGAATGAATGAATGAATTTGGTTGATGGGTGTACAAAGATAAATTTATACAACACATCCCCTACGCCTGTAATACATACGCTACCCCTATGTGTGTACCCTAACCCTATACTATATTATTATAAGGTAGCCATCAATGGCGCGGGCCCGTCGAACATGCCCCCAGCCTAGCAATCACGAATCACAACTTTTGAGAGCTTAGCAGCTTACAGTAGGTTAGGCCGATTGAAATAGTGAAGCATGCAACCAGTTTTTGTCATTTCCACACTAAGTCAATGGCAGGCACACTCGACAGGCACCTTGGGAAAACTTTTGTTTGGCTGGTTGTCGTAAAGAAGGCGGAATAACTTCACCTTTGGTGACACCATTTTTTGGTACAATGAATACATATTAATTTAAAACAACACTGATTCATAAGAAAACATTCTGACTTTTGTAGGTGGAACTGCCACAAATTTGAAAAAAAATCAATTTCTTTAATAGTGCGTTCGACGGTTAAGCCAGCCATTATTGCTGGCCGAAAAAGAAAAATCTATAGTTAGTTACATCCCACGGTGTATTTTACATCCAAACTTTGTAGCCAAATGCCTGGGGTGATGGTTGAAATTAATGTCGCAAATCCGGTACCTACACAGAAACTTAGCTTGGAATTTAGAAACTACTGTAGTTCAAATAGGCCTAACAATCAACTTCACACTGTAATCAATTCCGGAACACATTGTGTTTATTTGTTTCTCCATAAATAAAAACCAACCTTTCTGTTAACAAATGTCGTGTCACCTTCCGTGCCAATCGAGCACTCTGACGAAAGTTAGATGCCATGATTAACTACAACTTATTAATATTACACTACAGGCTACGTAAATAGGATTGCGTAATACTGTACACTGAGGTAAGGTTGAACACTACACACTGAGCTCCACAGGTCACGTCACCTTTCGCAACCAAAGCGATTCATCCAAAGATTTTACTGGAGGTGGGAGGGACCAGGGAGCAACTCCCTGGATGGACTCTCTATCGCCGGAGACGATAACGGAAATGACACCCTTGTCTCGGTGTTATGGAGACTCCATGGGGAAAAATCCATTGATAAATCCACATTAATGCTACTTCGTCTCGAAAATTTTACATTTACCTTGTTTGTCTTTTAGAAACAGATTAAAGTGATGTAGGATTTTAATGAGCGTGTTACTGGACGATTAATTGCAGAACATGACACCTTCACTTTTAGTGCCATTGTTGAATTATTCATCCATCCTTGATAAGCACCTGCTGGACGAGTGACTTGTCACACGAAGCTGTACTTCTTGTTACACTTTCAAAGTATCCTAAAAAGTTACCATGATTTTTTTCAAATAAACAAACAATACATGTTAAACAACATTTCCTTATGGTGGCAATACAACTTGTTCGTAAAGATACAGAAAATTTCTGTTGAAAGTATAAACTGAACACAGGAAGTTTAAGTAGAAAGTCTATAAATTTACAGACATTTTTAACAGTTTAGTTAGAAATGAAAACGTCTTTCTCGGTCGTCCAGACTTAATGAAATCCAGGGTTCATTTTCTGAGATTAATTTTGTCCCATTCCATGCAACTTTGCTTGGCTGAGCATTTTGGAGCTCTCCAATTCATTAGATTAAAATCATACTGGTTGAGATCGGCACTTAAATGGCCGGCCACGTGCCGCAAACCTTAGATTCATTATCTGCTGACTTTTCCCAACATCAGTAAATTTTCTGGGTGTAACAGGTTCAACATTTTTTTTTTGGGAAATCGTCTTTGGTGTTATTTGCTGGTACTGATCGCCATCCAAGGGTGAGGGTAAAGGGAGTATCCCCCTTTTACCACTGAATTTTTTCTTTTTATTTCAGAAGGGGCTCAGATGAAAATGGTCAGCGCAAATGTTATTCACTTTTCCAGGCCAAATTTTCCTAACAATTGTCCCAAGTTTTTGTAAATTATCTGTTTTAATTAAACTTTCCAAAAAGTTTGTCTTTTAAGTTCTTTTTTTCAATATTCTTTCAATGATTTTATCTTGGTGTAATCAAATTCACCACTTCCAAGCTCACACAGGTTTGGTCTGATACAGTGACCAGCAAACAAAACAAAAAGAAGAAAGGAAAAGTGTGCCATATGCTGTGAGATACACCACATGTGAACAGTTTGGTAATGCCCTTTATCAGGGTTAAGTCAGAATTAACTGCTCACAGGCCCTTCCAAATATGATATTCCATATTTTCACAAGATGAAGTTGATACTTAAAAGTGATCACAAGGGTATTGTTTTGTAGATGATATATATGATAGATATCTCCAATGACTGATACAATGTAAATATTAAAGAATATGCAATCACTTCAGAGATTTAGTTCCAAACACCAAAGAAAAAAAAAATGACACAAGACAAGGGGTTTTCTTTCTCATAATAGCTTATTTCAAATTTTTTTATTAAATTATCTTCACACAGAAAAGAAAAAAAACTGTTTCAATGAAGAAAGAAATAACTCAGAGGATACTGGTAACCCTGCAGGATTAATATAAAATAAAACGAAAAACAGCCATTCATGCCACTCTAATGGAAGATTTTAAAAGGAAATCGTATCTTTGAAGGTCTGATTTCAACCAGCCTGAGGAAATAACACTTTTTACTGATGTCAATTTACAATGTACAAATCCTCTTACTTTCATGATTTCGTCCAGAATAGGATAGGAATACAAACAAAGTGAATGTGTAGATGAATCAAGAATGATTTATGGAAGGATGCTAGGAGAGTGATACCACAAACCTTGTTTTATTTTTCTGTATATTGACAGAGCCTAGTAATACACTATAAAATCAATGTCCACATATGCCCTCGGCGTCAATGTCTTGGACACACACTTGACAAAAATTTCTCATCTCCAAATTTTCTTTCTCAAGATATCTGATAAACAATCAAAGCAAGAAATTGAGACCCGTGGTCCCTCTTCATTGAACACAACATGCTCCCACGATACAAAATTTAACAATTTTAAAATTTCCACTTTGTGTTGTGTACAGAAAACAGTAAAACGGTGCAGTAAATGAAATTGAGTCAGTACAGTAAGCAAGCAACTTCTGCAGGACCCCACTGCGTTTCCTGTATCCGGTTTCTCAAGAACAGTTTTGGTGTGAACCGTTCTATCTAAATTACTTACAAGCCACTACATGTGCAGCAAAATCACTACAGAAACCGCATTTGGTGTGAACAAGAATTAGTCATGTTAACAAACTGCACATAAATTTTCTCAGGCTAACCGAATTGGACACTTGGGTCTACAAAATAGCTTCCTTTTTTTTTTTCCTTTTTTTTTTCAAAACAAAATGTTTACCAAATCTGAGAATGCATACCACCTTTAAATTTCATGCAAGCTTCATCTTCCCTGAATTACAGTAGTCAGTAAACTTTCATCAGATTGCTAAAAACAGATAAAGTTTGTTACGTTGACACAATGAGAGTACGCAAGGTTTTCTGTAGCGGTCCCAATTTACAGTATTTCATAGTTAAATAGGTCACTTAGTTCATGGGACTAGAAGCCTACTGCTCCACGCTTGGTTGGATTGATCATTATCCTGAGGGCAATTAATTTGATTAGATGCAATCAATCACAATGCATTGCTTTCTTCTTGTTAGAACAGCTTCTGTGTAGACATACTGTAAGGGCATTGATTCCATCTTTGAAAAACATGGTGAATTGATCTCGTTAAAACAGTCAGCAAACCATCTTTTCTCCTCAATTTCACATTTTTGAATGTGAGCAGTGCTGGAAAAATGTTCTATTTCCTGAGAAGAGGGTCTAAATTTTCCACAATTTCTTATAATACTGCTAAAAAAAAAAAGCCGATAAATTTCCCCTGAAGTGCCAAAATTTCCCTGCAGCTACAAAAATTTCCCTCCAGATAAACCAATTTCCAGGGAAGTAGTCTTCCCTGACTTTTTCTACCCACGGTGAGCATGACAAATCAAATCTTTACCATGGTATGAAAAACAGCTCACGAAAACCCTAGTCATTTGATGTTTAACTGACCGTGTTATTGTTTGCAACTGGAGTCAGACAAAATCACAGTGAGGTAATTACAATGACCTAAAGGTCAAAGAGGGTTCAGAACAAGATATACCACACTAAGACAAAAGAAAGGTGAGGTTTGAAAAGGGGGACTTTTAACAGCTTCAATTAAAGCATGGACAAACATTAGTTACAATTTACAGGCTGAGCAAAAAAGAAGACTGACAGTAAAGGCTTTCACTGCATTAGAAGAGAACCAAATTAAAAAAATACTGGCATGGAGTTTCAAATGACCGATTCTTTTGATTTAAAAACAAAAACCTCATCTTTCTCAAAACTTTGGCTCCAAAGTGTCTCAAGAGATGTCCTTTCAAGCATACCATATTCATCATCGATATCTACAAATCACACAGAGTGTAATGAAAATGCCCTCCCTCCCCCCCCCAAAAATCCAAATCTAGGGGGAAAAATGTTTTACTTATAAGATACTATACACCTACTTGCCATCTCGTGACCATTCCTCTGATGTAACATAAAATGTTAATATCAATTCCCTTGGAACAGGGTGTGACATTTTCATTGTTAGTAATGTTTGTAACTCTGATAAAAGTTATCTTCTAATATATCTGTGACCTGAATTTTCTTGACCATTATCAAAGATCTTCTTATTTAGAAATTTCTTCCTCTTAAAGTCATCTTGATTTCAACATCTTGCACAAATTCATGATATATCACATTTATTAGGACAGTGTTCTGACAATGTCTAGCAAATCAAACAGTTAACTGAGAGCACTAATCTGCTGGAGACATACCTTACAGTCATCAAAATGTTTAATGTATTGATTCGCACTCTCAAAGGCAGATGTGTCTGTATCTTCCTTGAGATATGGAAAAGTTACTGCAATCAACACAGCATGACAATATGATGGATCATTTTAAGGTGGGGGAGTGAGGGGGGTGTTGATATCTATGTCAGTTGTTATAAAAGCTGTGCTCAATTTTGTAAAGTGATCTAAGTCTGAGAAGATCTGCTTCTTTCAAATGATGAATGTATATCCAATTCACATAAAGGCAGGCACTCATCACGCCAAGCTACATTTACACAGCATATACAGGGGTCCGTTGTTTTGATTGCACATGTGGAGGAGTTTATGACGGGCCGTAGGAGTGGCCAGACACAAGTGGTTGGGAGAATTGGAACTCTGGGGCAATAAGTGAGTGCCAGATGATACAAAGAAGAGCCAAAACTAATTTATTTCTTTACATAATACACACCTATCATGTTGAAAAATATGGTAACCACCAATAAGGCTTCTCAACCCATTCCTAATGATGCCATAAAACATCATCTTACTGCAGACTTAATATGGAAGAATTAATCAACATTGTTTATTCTTTCCAATTGTCCATGTCGAGACAAAAAACGTTTGGAGGATGGTGGGAAAAAAAAAGTTCAGATAGTACTTTTGAAAGCTGCTGGTACTGTTCACATCCAAGGGCCTTTAATACTGACAACCTTATAGTCACAACCTTATAGTCACAAAGGTTAACCTTTGTCAGGCACAGCACCAACAAGCCATCAAAAAACAAAAAAGAAAATTAGGTCCTGGAATAATAATGCAAGCTTCATCTAGGTTAAAAGTTAGTAATAGTAAAGTAATAACAGTAATAAATAGTTGTCACACTTAAAAACAAATATCCCTAAAATATAATCTTCATATAAATACTTTGCTTGTTATTTACAACACTTTTCATGGTGATGACATGAATGGCATTTGATTAAAAACCAACTTTATTCTACAATTGCTGAAAAATTTGAGAGAAGACAGTCTTTTAGATGAGCTATTGGTTTCATTTTAAGTTGGTAATTTCCTTCCCAGCAGCAAGCAGTGAGCTGAATTGTGCTAATTATCACCACACATTCACTGAATAGTCAGGAAATGACAAGTTTTCACTACACTCAATCAGAGACTGTACATATCTTCATTGTCGAATCTAATTAATTCACGAACAAAACTACAAACTTTAATTTACTGAAAGGAGTAGTGTTTGTAAAGGCTACACGACTAACGATGTGAGGGCCGGTTCTGACATTGTGAACCGAAACAAAGGTTGCAATAATGCACACTGAACATGTGGCAAAATCCAGCATTGTCATGCCAATACATAAGATACATGGTATTACCTTGATCTGCAAAGAAAAATGTCATGTAATGACTTCACAAGATAACTCATAGCCTAACAGAACTCATGGTTTCCCATTCCCACGTACAGTACCAGACGGACCATGGATTGCAGGTACCTGGATCTAGACATATGCTCACTAACGTCACTCACCTGATCAGTAAATGAACAACTGCAAATTTATTTGAAAAATATTCACTTTGTCATAAAGATCTAGTTCACTAAAACTGCAAACTAATTTTCCAACACAGTCGTATAAGCTACAGTATTCTTCATACAAGGTTCAACAATCTTGGAGGAAAATATGCTTGAAGTTTTACTGTTACATTATCTGCCGACAAAGTATAGACGCAGAGGTTTATCTAATGTTGAAACTTCTTAATAAAAAAATCCTTCATAATCAAGGTGGCTCATTTTGTCTGATTCAAACAATGCACCATGTTACATGTATACATAGTGCTAAGTAAGGGGTCTCTTCCTTTTCTCACCAGGAGCATCCGTTCAAAAGAAGAATTGCCTCCCCGCAGCCGTGAATATGCACATTAACGTCACTCACTTTTCTCCAAAGGTTCCTCAAGTTGAATGAGTAGAAAAGCCAATTGGCTATTGTGTGAAACACAATTCGTATTTGGCCTGAATAGACCAGCTTAATGTGAGATGAATGGCAAAATTCAAAAACATCTTTTCGTTAAAAAGTTTAGATGTCTTTTACGTGGAGGAAAAGTCAGCGGCTTTGATCGATGTAGAAGACATTTACCATTGTGTTGAGTTCAGAGTTTGTTTACATTTTAATTAGAGCATGATGACAATGTACTAGGTTTTCCCAACCTGGCATTCTTTGTAAAATTGAACTCAGAAGTGCGAATTGGAAGGTTTTATTTGTACCGATGATTGTGATTGGCAGAAACAGAAATGTTAGGCATATCAATTTACAATGATTTGAAAGAATAATGTTAAGTATTGAAATTATTTTGATGATACTTGTTGAAATCTGTGATGTTTGCAATTTTTTTTGACTCCCAACAGTGAGAGCTTTCTGCCTAAATAAACATGATTTTTATCTCACAAGTTTTATTGCTTTCTGCATACACATTATGTACTTCAGAAACACATATCCTTTTCAGGGCTCAGAAAAAACAGTGACAATATTGTTTCATTTCATATATATACTAATATACCTGTGATTAAATCTATTTCCTTCAGTTCAGTTGAGAAAAAAGTCCATATCCTGGTTCCTTTTGTAACTCAAGCCTCAGACGTCTTTTGAGTTACATATCAAATTAAATCTATGCTGAGAGAAACATACATAAGTCTTGAATGATCTTGAACAAGCGGAAAGTGCACAGGCACTAATGAGTCATGCGTCAGTGAGTATTGTTAAATCCTATCCAGCATGGACGCAACCCCGATGAGAAAGGAAGAGACCGATAACAGATGAATAGAACTAACATCACAGGTATGTGTTAGCTGAAGTTTCTTACCAAATGAATTCTACCAGCAAATAAACATATAAGTGCACCTACATCCCCACTGTATGGTCATTTTTATGTGATTTCCAAGGCCATATAACCCTAACATCACCCTTGCACTAACCAATACACTAACAGTCTAGCGATTTGCTCTGCAAACTACTGTACTTTAGCTACATTGTTCTACTTTTAAGCCAAACAAATAACTTAAGCAGAATTCCGTCATGTGGTAAATGAACAGAACTTCCATGCAATGAACCACAACAAACAAACAATTTTATCACTCTGCAAAGGGTCCACAAACTAGGAAAGAACATCATCACAGTGATTGTGCTACTTAAAAAAAAATGACTCGATAAACTATTTCAGTCTCATTCAACCTCTTAACTTTGCAAAACTTCCACTCAACTCTTGACTTTTTATTTTCTGGTGACTTTTGTTACTTTTTCTGTAATTACATTCATGCTTGTAACTAGTGTTTTCACGGGTATGAGAAAAAATTACCCAATTCCTGGGTTTCCTAGTTTTAGGAATCGATAAAAACACTACTTGAAAATCGTGTGTTTAAGATTATGCAGGTAGTTTTCAAAATGATTTACATCTGTGAGCCAGTCACAATACAGCGTTGCAAACCCCCCTCCCAATTTTTATGGTTTTGAATAAAAAATATAAAAATATCCAGGTGGACCAGAAATCTTTGAAGAGAATAATGACCGCTTTCTACCACCTGGACTATATTTTGGAAGCAGGGTTTCAGGGATGAAACCATACTCAATACCATAATTCTCATACAGATTACTACAAGAACATTATAATACCTTTAGTCTAGGCAGTTGGTTACAATGCAATGATGTTTTGGATCCAAAAAATTGAAAAATCTCAGACCAGTGGTATTCTATCAGTATATTTGTTTCTTTATCACTTATCTTTGTCAGTAAGTCTAGACCAATATCTAATCTGAGGTGTATTCCTTGAAACAGTCCCAATCCGATCTAATGTAACACACAATTCTTGGGAGAGGTCTATTTCACAACGAGTACGATATTTTTCACTCCTATCCAATGCAAACTGCCTTTTGAGATCACGTCACATCATGATGATTGGTAGCTATTCAAATTTCCTATTCATCACTGACGCTTCACATGACTGTACAAGATTGCCAATCTTTGGCTCTTTTTGAAAATATTTGGAGAAGATTTAAGCAAAACCTTGCAAAAATCCGATCAGAATTGAATCCGATATCATTCTAGAGTGACATACGCACCACCACCTTACGGCCACACCACAGACATACCAGGCTTTGTTTTCTCTGATATGTACCCTAATGACGCAACTACCAAGAAGGCATCGATCTATGCCCTACCACAACTTCCCTGCCCTCCCTCCTTCCCCACTCCCTTGAAATCACTACCCATTACCATCTTCATATAGGTTGAGAAATTGTCCTCTTAGCCTGCCTGATGGATGAAACCATAGCACATATCACCCTCTGTTGTGCTGCCACATTAGCTCAGGTCATTCACCCTCCTCTTCCTCCCAGCTACTGTACTTAATGGTAGATTTGTCACCCTCCTCTCCCTTGCCATCTTAGTGCAGGTATAAGAGTGGTGCTGCTGTCCTTACCCCACTGGCCGAGGGGGACTATGATGGCACTGGCATTGTCATCACTACCATACTGAATGGCTTGGTCGGTCAAAGTTGTTGCAGCCTGGTAAGGTGTGTGACACTTCTGTATGGTGTCACAGATTTCTCCGTCGCTCATGGAAAAGTGCACGCCATCGGTGATTAACAAGAGGAAGCTGTCTCGTCCATGCTTCACCTGCAATCAAAGACAAAAACTTTAAAATCTAACCTGACTGACCACCTAAAAAGGAAAATCGATATTTCACAACTTGATTGAAAACGAAATATTCACCAATGACAAGGTCCACCTAACAAAGCCATCAGTCGTTTAAAGATTCATAGGTAGAATAAAATCTCATTCACACACTCCCATCCACCTTTCTTGATGTACGGCAGTAATATGATAAGAGGAAACTAACACATTAAACCTGAATGCACGTTTTTCACTTTGATTGATGAAGGGGGGGGGGGATGAATTAATAAAAGTTGCAGTTTTGAGGTCTCTTTTGCGTTTTTGTGGTACAACATTTCAGAGAAAAATGTACACACTTAAACAAACCTCTGCGACACAGGTTTGCATTTGAATAGGATACTACTACTAGTAACAGTTGATGTGATACCAGATAAATTATTGACGAAACATGAGTAATATTGAATATCAGAGCGATCAAGCGGAAGTTTCCAGCATAAACGACCTCAGCTGCACAGAGAAGTTGATCTCAGTCGACAGACTTCTTCCACATTTGCGGTTACTTAGCATCGCAAAGTCAGTTGATATTTTTCCGAATAGATGTGACCAAAAAACAAAATAAAATAACTGGAATACCTGATGACTTACATGAAAACATTGAAAGGCACCTTGTTCTCAGTGCACTAAGAATGAGATACTCTCCATGCTTGTTATAACATTTACAAAATTGAACCACAATAATCCTTTACATTCACTTTTTCATCTAAGTATTGGTACTTATAGAGTGTTTATACAAATCAACAAACAAAATTTACTTTTGTTTTTCAGTTTCATTGAACAATAAAACTACAGTAGTTCGTACCTTCCAAGACCTTGTTTCAGGAGTTGCTATAACACCATATTGCTTTAGGTAAAAGTCTCCTATACTTCTGGTCATTGTTAGCACCCCGTTGACCAAAGGCGTACCAAGGCTGTTGGAACTAGAGATGATGGTGGGCAAAAAAAAAAACTCAGATAAAAGCATTAAAACCAACTGTACAGAAAATTAATAGATACAACAAACGTTTGAAAAAGACCATGGAAAAAAAAAAAAAACATGCGATAACAATGAAAGTGAACAATGAAATGCAGTGCACAATGAACCAATAATTCTAAAACTCATCTGGTTTGGTTACAGTATTCACAAACAACTCACTAACCCATCTCAACAACAAATGCACTCCCTCTACCTTGTCAAGCGTACTGGTAACCTTTTCAACACTGCCTATGGCACTGTCTGGTCCACAGTAAAACCAGATTAGTGCCTCCTATGTCCTACCAACATTATTTGCCAGGAGTGTAGAATTTAATGGGAATGTTGGATGGATGTCAGCCACCCTGAGTTCACAACATACAGTATCTCCAAAATATATCTAACAGAGTAACCTATGTACAACTAAATGAAGGGAAGTATTTAAACTTGCAGTAAGCGTACCATTCCAAACAAAGGGTACATTGGTGATGAATGTGCCCGGCAATGTAAGCAGTGCTAAAGACTTAAAAGGGGAAATCAGGGTTTGACTGAGAAAATTCACCTTTAGTTGATTTTTCTTTCTAAACTGATTGTTCACCGAAATATAGAGACCTTGGGGAGGTGTCTGAAGGTAGAAGAAACTGTAATTATCGTGTTAATTACTGTTGAATGAGGAACTCTTGATATTTGTCGGGCACAAAAAATAAACGTTCATGTACAAGACAAGACAGCCTCCTCTGTACAATGACCAATCACTGAGATGACATTATATGAATAAACACAACTGAATGTTTACGGTTCCCATGCTGTTCGTGCATTGTGCAGTGCTAAGTAAACATGAGTTTAGTGATAGCTGATGACACATAAAGCACACGTAGGCTACATATGAAGCTGTTCAGCCACACGTCCTCATACCTTGAAAAGGCGATAGTATTGAATATTCATATTTGATTCGATAAATATGGATGTTACAGACTTTCGCAGTTCTCCACCGATTGTTTGTGAATTTGACTTGTTTCTCGAAATTGTCCACATGTTTTGACATAATCTTGATCATATTTGTTAGTAATAACTCATTGCACGATACCGGTGGGGAATTAGTAGTGAAATAAATTGTGAAAATAAATCCTGATTTCCCCTTTAACTTGGACTTATCAACACAGGATGGTGGTTGCTGTGATGAGACAGGTAAGTGAGGGAGGGGAGAAAGAAGTGTGCCAAACTCAGGAAGTTGCTATTAAAATATCATGGTCTAATGAAACTGTACATATCAAAAAGAAATGTAACCAAAGACATTCTGCCACTATTAACTGTGAATTCAACTGCCTTTTTATACATACTTTGTAATTTCTGTGAGGATATAAGTTAGTCCGATTACTCCATCTGCAGTGAATAATTTATCTGGTATTGCATCTCACTATGCTACACGGTATGAGGAAGCTTACACAAATGGAATATTGTGTAGCAGTTTTTGTCACATACAACATTATCATTTTCTCTGATTTTGCAACAAAATATCAACTGAAACCTAAAAATGGCTATCCAAATTTTGAACACTAAATTATTCCCTGATCTACATCTCGATCTCAGCCAGGTAGAAAAAAAAACGCTTTGTAGGCATAGAGCTGGTTCGCATTTTGGTCAATTTCGTTTGCAGAACGAAATTGGCCAAAATGGCTTCGACCAACTACCTGTACATCAGCAGATTCTAGCACTATTATTTTCTAGGAGAACCAAAAAACAAACTCCATCTGCAACTAGTGATTAAAAAAAGTCTGTTTTGTTTTGTTAGTTTACCTAACAATTTTACAAAGAAGACGTTGGATATTTGCGTCATACAGATAGCCTCATACTCTGATTTCTTCAGCTGACTGCAGACAACATATGTGATCTGACCTACTGGATGACCTTCCACCATAAAAGCTACTGCTTGAAGGAAATATTGCAGTACAGTTCATATGCTAGCTTCTGTACAGTAATTGGAGATAAAACCATTATGCAAAGTACTGAATTTCAAGATCTATTTTGGCACCAAATATAACTTTCTGATTAAGTTGTGCCAATTTTTTTGGCAGTTTCTTAATTATTTTCAAGCACAATGAGCAGTTAAATTCAGGTAGTCACTTAAGCACGCTTAGTGAGGGCTTTCAACCAGGCCAGGCAGCATTACAAGCAGGCTTTCTACCAATGAGCTACAGTACCACTGGCTTTGAATGCTGATTTGCATTTATTTCCCTACTGCATGGTGTAGCATGTCACCTGCAAAGACCACTGAACACAAACTTATTTGCACTGAATTGCAAGTAGTGTTTCCTCTAGGACAATATCCATCGGGTCAAAACAATGAATTACGAGCAAAATTGACTCACTATTAATTTCACCATTACATGGCTGAGGACATGAATCTGAACATCAGTGCATCACATTGTGTCAAAACAGTGTCAACACAGCTTAGCAGAGACACTGATTGTAATGTAAGATTTTGCTATCCACCACAAGAAGTAATAAAGACGGGCAGTAGCTAGTCTACGTAGTGCCTCTTTGGCAGGCCGTCCCTATACGGCTGGGGCCCAAAGAGCCTGCTGGCGATGGTCAAACATTCCTTTCATTGCGCCCCTTAACTTGATGAATTTAATATGAATGGCCACTGGTCCATTAATCCGTGCACACACGGTACCAGGAGGCGTCCGGTTATATGTTTGATCAAGTCAATTTATAGCTGCAATGGTAGCAATGCTTCTCCTTCAATTCAAAGCTAAATTAAAAGGAATTTGCTGCCAAGGCCCCGGGGACATTAGTTTTTTGCAGTGAGTAGCTGTGGACAAAAAACTCTTCCCCCACGTGGGTTAGTCAGCAGCTTGACTACTGTAGGATTCTTGTTCCACGTGTCAAGTTCAAATGCTTGCCTAACAGTTGTTATCCAAACCACACATCAAAAACAGCAGACAGATTTGTGTGCATTGACAGACACTGAACTGTCACGAGAAATTAACGACAGACCAAATCCGACCTTTGATCTTTCCTTCTGACTGGGCAAAGTTTGTCCTATCTTGAAAGACAAAACTTGCCACTTACAGAATCATGATTACATTATCTACTAATTACATGACCTACCAGGAGAGAAAGGCCAAAGGGACCTTGAACCAAACAATTTACCATATTAAAGTTACCTGTTCAAACATGGATGAATATGACTGGGGAATTATCACACCACTTACATTCAAAGTTCTCTATGGCAAAACATGAGTTTGTTTGCTCCCATTGTGTTTTGGGACTCCAGGCAATGGTGAAAACAATTTGACATTAGAATGCAAGGAAATTGATAACAGATGCCATTGTCTGGCAGTTGAAGGAAAGTTATGCAAAATTTGGACTTCTTGTTAATTTAAGTTTAAGTTTAAATCTAAGTCTGCTTGAAGAGACACACATGACTCTGGAATGCACATTTTGGTAACAGCTCATTCGAAACATGGTAATCCTGAGTCTCCTGCAAGCCTCTGTGGCAGTGGGCACACAGAAGTGTCTCCGATACGCTCCCAAAATAAAATCTGTAATACAAACTAACGCAGTGTATGATTCGTTTTACAAATTTCTTCACACTATGCATCAAATCACCAAATTTATTCGTAAGTAACATTTTCCTTTTTTAAGGCAGAGTGGAATCCCTAGACCCAATACCATCAGACCTATTTTCAATGCTGTTTCTCATTATCCAGTCTATGGTCTGTGGGAACACAAACAGATAACAAGCCTCTTACTCCCACCTAAAGTAGCGCCTAAAGTAGTGTTTTCACAGGTATCCCAGGTACCCGGCAACCTGAAAGGCATTTAATTACCCGGATCCAAAGTTACTACCTGATTCCTTCATAAAGTGAAAAACGTCTCAACTGCTGTGTGAACACAGTGTTAGAATGTCAAATTTCACCTACCGTACACAGCAAACAGCTCAAAATGGATTTTTTTTTCTTTTTGTCTCTTTGTCAAGAAAAGTAGGTGGTTCTATTCCTGAAAAGGTGGAAGCAAGTGTATGTAGTGTGCTAACAAGATTCTTCCATGTCATGTACTACACTATGGAAATGCCAATGTTAATAATACAGACACTATTTTGGTAGGGAACTCGGGTACCTGACGGGTATGGGAAAAAATTACCCGACTTGCAAGTTTTAGGAATTGATGAAAACACTTATCTAAAGCCTCCCAGACCAGGGAGTACATCCAACAATGATCAGGAATTGTGAAGAAGATTATAAATCGTTAACACTGCATTCAAACAAACGCCACCTATGATACAACTGCAATCACAGACAGTTCTAAGGACAATTCAAATCAATGTGGAAATAGCTTCCTGAATGATAATTACATTTACAGGCAATATGGTGATACTGTGCTATAAGCTGTACTTCCAATCTTATAGTTAGGCTACAGAGAGCTCAAAACGAAACATGTCCAGCATGAAAATGTCTGTTTATTTTTCCTCTGACATATTCTGGTAGAGAAAAGTGCCTGTTGTAAACCCCGTTCTTAGACAAACAGGTTGTAAATGTTTTCAAGGTCACAAAAATCATTTTTCAAATTATTCACAAGTAACTAAGAACTATGCTGTGCAGAAAATGGCAGAGTGAAAAGAACAGCACTAGTGTGGTGAACTGTAAGTTCCTGAGTGTATTAGGGGCAGTGACCAGTACTTTTGGTACAGCAGATAGGAGCGCATTTGTTGTGATGAGACAGGTACAAGTGTGAGAAGTGAAGTACATTCACAAATACAAAACATAAAGGAAAGAGTCAGCTTACAAGATTACAGCGATACAATTCAGGAATAAATCAGTTGGGATATACGTTACTCACGTTATAAATCCTTTACACTCTATGATCCGTTCTTTCTCAGCTTCATTGTACTCTGGATCATGATCCTGTCGTCAGCCTTCTGGGCTGTCCATCCCGACAGAGGATCGCTCTGCTGTCACCGACATGGCCCAACACTAGTTCATTACCATTGCGTAGCAGACAAACAGTCGCTGTTGTACCTGAATGCTTAACACTGGCACCTATGTGTGGAATGGTACAACACATGTTTAACACTTGTTAGGAAAATGACTTTTACAGTGCACCATTTCCAAAAGAAAAAGAAAATTTTATCACTGACAGGTGTACACCAGAATGGGGAAGAACAGCCTGTGGCAGAGAGAGTCAACCAAAGCATCTCACTGCAAGATCCGAGACGTATTACGTTCCACGAAAAAAGCTGTTTCAGGGGCAAGGATTACCAGGAGATGAAGAGGCACAGAAGATACAGTATATCAGTGAACTTTAAGGCAAAAAGAAGGTTGTAGTCCAAAATGAAGAAGGTTGTAGTCCAGAATGGATTAAGGTACGATATTAAGACCAGATGCACCGTCAAAGGTTATCAACTTTACCAGCAGGGAAGAGAGCTGGTACCACCACAGAAACTTTAACACTATGACAAGCCATAAACAGTACAAAGAACATTACTGCATTTTTAGAAAAAAATCATAAAATGGCACTGGCTGGTGGGGACCCTGAAGTGAAAATTACTGATTACTCCAGAAGGTATCACTATCACTCCACGATATCACTATCAAGTATCAATATGACATAAGCCCAATACCATCAACCTTGTAAAGAAGAATCTGCAAGACAACAAGCACTTTTTGTCAAGCACAAATTTGGTGAAAAAGGGCCCATAAGGCTTATGCGCAATAATGGATGAAACCTCCCTGAAAGATATGACTGAAAGCCACCACTATGCAACAGAACCTGTTGGAGAAGTGTTTTGTGTGATTCATAAGATGGTCTAGCAGATTCATATATGGGACCAAGGACCCAAAATTCATGTAAAGATGTACACCCCTGATGTCCCAACATGTCACATGCAGAAAAGCAATATCATACCACAAACAGAAGATACCCAATAGTACCACTTGGACATTGGTCAAATTTTATTGTCTCCCTTTTTATGCCAATCTTACCCCATCCCAAGTAGCTGGCACACCTCAACCCCTTCCACCTCTTGACATAAAGTACTCACTTTGCTTTTCAGCAAGTCCTGAGATATGCTGGGATAGTTTGTTATTGACTTCTATAAATGCAGCCTCCAGAACCTTTTGCAAATTATGTTCTCTGGCCAAATGGTGATGAATGCATTCTGTCAGATGCTCCTTGGTAAACTCTGCAGCCAGAGGTCCAGCATGACCGTCAAAGATCCCAAAACATAAGGTGTCTGCCTCCAACTCCTTCAGGAGGATGCGGTCTTCGTTCACTTTTCGTCTCCCAACTATGGAAGCATGTCCAACATGTTCTAAGGAGACATGTGGTATCGGGATGCCGTGTTTAATGCTCTGTTTCATAAGAATGGGTTCTTCGATCCTGTCATCCCAAGTGCCAAAGTTCGCCCATTCATCTTTAGAAGAGGCAGACGAGTGCAGAGATGAAGTTGGAAGAGACTTGAATGGATTTCTCAAAGTTCTCTTGCTATGGCATCTTACAAATGGTACCACAGAAATAATTCGTAACATACTGCACTGGATTGTACCAAAGGAGAATAGCTCAATATGGGACGGTAAAAACGCAGGATTCTAAGCTCGTGTCTGAAGAGGAACAGGTAAAAGTGATGAAGATTTATGTTCCATTTCAATAAAGATTTGTGCAACAAAGATGAGAACTTGAACCACTTCATGGATGTATGCTAATGCGCCTCATGCCTTTTGCTAATTACTGACACTGCCTCTCACAACTGTCAACAATGCAAATACTGGCGCTAATAATAGTAGAGACCTGGGTATCGGGATAGCATCCAACCCTAGGAGTTAAACTGTGTCAATCGTAATACAATACCTAACATGCCAGATGTAAAGTTCTCAAATATAGAGCAAAGAAATGTTTCCCTTTACACCAAAAACATGAGTACCATAAGCAACATTTTTGTACATTCATAGACGACAGTTTGTAATTAACCTGTCAAACATGATGAAAATATTGCACAATATGCAAAAAAAATCTAGATGTAGTACCTGCCAATGAGTAAGAATAGCCAATAACTTGTCTCACCTCCAGAAAAAGAGAAAACAATCCCCAAACTTGGCCTAAGTTTATTCCTTTTCCCCCACTCTGCTAAGCAAAGAGAAAGGGGAGAGGCAGCTCCATGTGAAATACCATCTTTGAAAGTGATACTGCTGATAGCACAGTACAGTTTAACTGTCAAAATTTGTTCAATCAAAAGTTACTTAATTTTACCACTGAATAAAGTCATCCTCCAGGTCATTATCAGACATCTGATATAACTACTGTACCTGCACATCAAATTGTAAGAAAGTATGAATTTACACTATTAAATTATTACCAGACACACAATAGCCAAGTGATACTGTAGTAAAGACTTTTATTCACACTACAGTAGCCGCCGATCTGGATCTAGCACCCAGTGCCACCTTTGAAGAGCACTGTGCGTTTCAGCACATTACCGTTGACACCACAAGATAACAGTCGCATCATAAGTCTTAAGCATAACCCTACTATGCTACAAGAGCACGCTTGGTCATTGGGTGTTCAAAAATACACACAATACACACAATCCGACCTAGGCCTACTTGTGTAACATTTATTAATATGCATGTACCATGCATGCACTATCCGTGCATTATATAACTATATCCAAACCATAACCCTATCCCTAACCTGATCTCCTAACCCTAAAATACATACGCTATGCAATCCATTCATCACTCAGTCTATGTAAACAGCACAAAGCCCACTCAGCTGAGGTAAGCCTGTTCCAATCCACTGCATGTGTATGCTGGCATGACAGTATATCCGTCACTTCCAGGGACAGAGCCCAAATTTTGAACTTATTAAAATTTACAACTACATGCCCCAAAATCAGTGAAAACGATTCATGCAGTATACTTATATGACTAGCCTAGGATAGGAAAATGATGCTCAGGTACATCTAAACAATAAGACCAGGGGCCTGCCCATAAAACTGCTTTTCATGACCATTCAAAACATAAAAAAGTAAAAATCAACATCACTCACTTGAACTTGAAGGCTGGCAAATATGGTGTACAACGGCGTAATTTGTTCAGTTTTTCAACTACGTAAAAATTCATCAATTTCCTCATTTCGAGAAAAAAGCTTGTGCTATGCAAGTATGCAGAAAGGTGTGGGCCTATATGCAGTGCAATGAGGTCATTTACAAATACAACTTAATTGTTAGGTCTAAGTTTGGTAACAAAACATAGGCCTAGACAATCTGAACATGAGAGATAACGACACTGGCAAAGGTTGGCTAATTAGGCTACTTGAAAATTTGTGTACTGTTAGTGTTACTGTTAGCAGCGCGCAGGCTGTGATGTAGAGACTGAGGCCGTATATTATTATAACACAGCCCCGTTCAATGCTAGGCTAGAACTTCGTAATTTGTACTTAGCAAGTACTGTGCTGACAACACACGCTCAAGGCTACATTGTGAGTCTAAATCACATTAGGCCTTTTCCAGACGTAGCGTTCGTTATAACACTTTTACTTAAGTTAGTGCACTTAGCTTGAGGCCAAGAGATATCTTCGGTGGCATCCCCTGGTTAGGTCTGGCCTGGGCCTAGCGTGTAACGCTAACGTTTAACTTAGACCTCAGTAACTGTTCGAACTAAACCTAACGTTTCGCTAGCTTGTTTTGTTAATTGACTTGTTCAAATTTTCTCATCAGTAGGCCTCAGTTGAGGTTGAAATATAAATATTATATCTTTACTTACAAGGCTAAAGAGGCAAACCTCAGTAACAATACGTGAACATTCGGTATGCTGGTTTAGGCTAGGTCGGGTACTTCCTAACCTACTTGGACATTTGCATGCAAAGACTGGAACTTTGAAGATGTTGTTGTTTACCATACCATGCCCCATTATTAATTTATTAGTAAAGTCTGCGCCGGCCGGCCGGCTGAGCTAGCTGCGTGCCCAGCTTTGCAACTGCAGTGTCGTGTGTATGGCAAGATACTACTGTAGGTGTGTACTGAGTAGTGTGTATCAGTTTCCCAGGCGCCAATACTATCGTTGCGTATGGAACGCCGACAACCTGGACAAATTTTGTACAGAAAGAAATTGATTCACACACTATAATCCGTCTGATACTAGAACATAAGGCTATAGACCTGTGCTTTTCGGCAATTTTAAGGCAAGCTGTTTGCCGTTCTATTTTGTTTGATTTTATTATACAATAGCTTTAATGATATCAGTAAATTAGTTAACAACATTTCAAAAAGAAAATCGATATTATAAAATCGATTAATGATATACACATCATTTATGAGACACAAAAGAAAACTCATTTTAATATCATTGAATTAGTGGTGTCAGAATGTTAGGGTGATATCTACAGACCCCAGATTCAAAAGAACTGTAGTTGCCCATCAAATATGCCACAAATGCCTACTTCTAATAACAACCGTCCGGAGCATTTTGTGTATCTACTTTTCTCTTTGTATTTTTAATGTTTTTATGACAATGCAAGGATTTTCCCGTATTTTTATGCAGTAGTCCTACAATTGTCTACCTTATAAGACTTGAGAGTGCCCATTTCCAGCAATCTGGGAGGTGTATATAACACAATAAGTACTGGACTCGCCGACTTCTAAGAAGTATTAAACCATTTTTGATAAGTCTGCATACTTTTGTATTATTTTATAAGGGGAATATATTACCGTTGTTGAATTATTGTTGTCTCTTAATGGGAACATGGGAAGCAAAGAAAGAATTTTAAAGCTGCAAAAGAGTGCTGCTAGAATTACATTAAAAGCTGTATTGCATCACCCTAAGCTATATTTTTACCTGCCGGAAAGCAAAATTCTCAACTGGTTCTAAGTTACAGTTCTCTTAGATTGACAGCAAATTCGAAAGATGCGGAGCAGCTCGTACTACACAGCGTACACAGGGATCCATTGTTTTGATTACACATGTGGAGGAATTTAAGACAGGCTGAGGGATGGACTAGTGGTAGGTGGTTGGGAGAACTGAAACTGTCTGGGGTGACGACTTTTTGTCTTTAAATCCATCATATTATGACAAATCGTCTTTCTTTTCTTGATGGATTAGAATGGAAGACATTTGATAGACATGTAGAACAAAAAAAAATAAAGATAATGGTATACAAAATTATAAATGATCTTGCCCCATCTTACTTCAAAGACTTATTTCCTAATAATGACTCTAAACATACAACCACTAGCTACGATAATCATCGTCTGATAATCATGTATATCACTTAGGGGGGGGGGGGGGGGGTCACACTGAATATCACAGAAATAGGTTCACATACTATAGCAGCCAAACAAGGGAATGAACTAAATCTTAAGATAAAACACGCAACTACTCTTGTAAGTTTAAAGAAATGATTTCCTCAGTCATATAAGCTGCATGCAGTCATTTTCTAGCTATATTTCTTATCTCTTGGCGAAGTAAAGTGTCGTCACCTTAATGTTTTTACGTTGATGTGTTGAGTTTTAAGGAAGCATATGTAAGATATTAGGTTCAACATACATTTTCAAGTCTCTAAACCTGTTATTACCCTCTTAAGTTTCTTATGTTCAGATTTGATACTTACACTTTTACTTTTATTTTATTTAATACCACTTTCGTCTGTTAAATGGCCTCATGTAAGATTGGCGTACACGCTACATGAGCTTCTACCCTTGAATTTGGAAATGAATATTTAGCTAAAATTTTCTGATACTCTTTTTGCCAACCTGTTGTGGCGCAAGAGACTCTAATATATAATCTTCTATAGTCTTAGTCTTCTACAAGCTCCTCCCCCTCCTTGACAAATTTCCGTCTGGCTTTAGTAAGACCAATTGGAACCTGCATGAGAAGCGAACATCCAAAGTTTTCACTGACCAGGTCACTCACTCATCCGTGTTCCTGCAGCTATAACTGGGAATGGAACTAATTAATTAGTTAATCTCTACTCCAATTAAGTTACCAAATGAGGTTCACTGCTTCGTTTTTTTTTTCTTTATATGTTGGTCACAGTAAACTTAAGATATTTGTTTTTAATTAAATCACTTTGATAAGATCGGATGGGGATTCTTCTACATTATCTCGATGTTCTTTGGACCCAGGTTGTGGGTTGCGTTATAGGAAAACCTCCAGCATTCCACGATCAATATAGACCTGCATGTGTGACTTTTAAAACTGGAAGCATCCGAGCGATCTACGTTTATAGCTGGAGACCAGACTGCGGTCACGTATGCCCTTCTTATCATTCAGCTACAGTGAATTCAATACGCGCTATTTAGAAGAGCTGGACACATTTTGATTTTCAGACGCACATTCATTCACTTGCCGAGGGACAAATCTAAGAATATTTCCCAAAGATCATAATGCAGAAAAACTCGAGAAAAGACGTTTGTGTTATTGGAGGGGGAATTTCCGGCCTTGTGACAGCAAAGTGCATGCGAGACGCTGGATATAACGTGACTGTATTTGAGCGAACGAATGACGTTGGTGGACTATGGGTATTCAGGGAAAAGGGATATGGAGTGATGCGTTTCACTCACATGTATGTATATTCTGTTATAATTAGCTTAACAAACCCTAAATGTATATCTCGCAAGAAAATATGAAGAAGTAACTGTTTCATCGTAAGAAAAACATCATGTCCTTTTGCCCAAAAGAACTTAAACAGGTTACTGAATGTTTTTGCTATGTAACTGGTGATTTTTATTTGTTAAACTTTTTAGGTAATCAAACAGCCCAATTCTTTTCAGAAGCCATATAATACATCATGCAGACTAATTCTGTACTATGCTTACATTAGTTTGATATTGAACTGTAAAGAGTATATAACAGCATAAAAAAATCAATATAAAAGTAATGATTGTTTCCCTATAGTTGGAAATATCTGAGAGTGTGGAGGAAAAGATAAATAATTAGGATAATCTGATATTTTTTGCTTCATTATTGTCTTTTCAGTGCAATCGCAAAATTCAGGAAATTATAGGACTGCAGGTGGCATGAAAAACTGCAGTATGGAGTTATGGAGTATTGGCTGAATATTTACGCAGCTGAATACTGCGAAGTACCTACAATTTTCATCAAAATCCATCAAACCTTGACCATTTTATCTGCTCTACAATTGCATCATGAATAAACATCTGTCAAATATGCAAATTTGCAACGGAAAATAAGGAAATATGGATATACTTGTTGTTAAAAAACCCAACATACTGGCGTAGATAGACCAGGATCATCCAACATTAGGGTGGGGGAGGTTGAACGTGAAAGATCGAAGGCGCTTACAGACCAAAGAGTCTCCACACTTCTTTAAATACCTATTTCTTTCACAGAAACGTTTCCAAGCAGAATTACTGTTTCTCAGACTTTCACTTCCCTGAAGATACTCCGGACTTCCCCCATCATGAACAAATGGCATCTTACATAAGAGACTACACCCGTCATAATGGTCTTTATGACGTCATTCAGTTCCAGACGGAGGTCGTCAACCTCAAAAGAAATGGTAGGCCTATGATTACAAACAATAGAAATTGAAGTGACAGGGAGGTGATGGCGTCATGCTTGCGATCGGAACCTAAGCCACACAATTTACTGCATGTACTGTAAAAGGGTGCTTGCTTGCGTTACATACACAAAGATGACGTATATTGCTCGAAATGGTAGGCCTATCACTAGTGGCACAGAATGCCTGCACCAATTAAGGCATCGTATATAAAAGGTTTGGGGGTTGGCCAATCACAGGGATGCTTTAATAAAGGATACTTTTGTTTTGATCTGAGAGCATAAGCATCCTACTGAAAATAGCATAGAAGGTAGCAATAGCCTATAATAACATTTTGTGCCACCCTCACGACAGTTAGGAGCTAAAAGTGCGGCAAGAAGACAATAGCTTTCAGTTTGAGAGTCACAAATGCACCGATTATTCAGACTCATATATATAATATTCGGTATTTTGTCGCACCCTGACGAAAGTCGTTGTATTTGATAGCTTTGCTTCAGTAATAAACACAATAGGCCCACGGTAAGTTAACATCCTGGATTGCTAAAATCTCTTCGGTGCAGAATTACACAGACAAACCTAGATAAAAATTAATTATAGATACATTTCAATCACGTGACACTACCAGTCGCGTAGCCAGACAAGGTACTGAAAGGGGGACTGATTTTTCCAGGTTTTGGGCTAACAAATTTTCAGAGAGTGCCGAATATAGTCAATGGCAAAATTTAAACTCGGGGGGGGGGGTGGAAAGGACTTGTCCCCCCCTCCCCTTGATTACGTGCCTGGAGGGGACATGTATTCTGAGGACGGCACCGCCGATGGCGACATTGCATTCCAGAGAAGTGGCATGGTTTGAATTAGTATAGCATAAAAGCGCAGGCAATGCAATGCAACAAGCACTGCACCACACTCCCGACCTCATAAATTGTCTTCTTTCCAATAATAAGAGAGTAGCATTAATACGCAATCAATTGAACTCATATCACAGCCTCATATTTCCACAATATATGTCTTTTGGAGGTTTGTCAGTTCTTCAATATAGGGCTTATTGTTTTATGTTTAATATGTATGCTATCTAGGAGAAGGATGGCAAGTGACGACTTCCAAGGTAAAGGAAGATGAGAATGGAGTTGTCTCTCGAGTTGGAGAAGAAAGCACCGTCGATTATAAATTCGTTGCCATAGCGTCTGGACATCATGCCAAACCAAAATGGCCGAACTTTGATGGACAGGATATGTTTAAAGGTATACCACTTAGTTGATATCATTAATTATTTACTGACTAATCAAGAAATGTTTTAGACCAATTTCATAACTTAATGTGAATATATCTACAATGGTTTCGAATATCCTATTTATTATATTCTGTTCTCTACATTGTTGGCAGGTGAAGTAATACACAGTGTCGATTTTAAGGACGCCATAACTAACGGCTTCTCCGGTAAACGAGTCCTCATTGTCGGTATTGGAAATAGTGCTGTTGATGCCACGGTTAACTGTGTGACAGAAGGAAGGTAATAACTTTACTTCAAACATCACTCTGAGTACCTCCATTGCCTTCGAAATCAAGTCTTTAAGTTCATTTCGAATTGTTTGTCATAAGCACGCTGTTCACACGCGCCATAGCTCGCATTATGTCAACAACGGCACAGAAATTCTCTATGCACACGATGGTTTTCTTTGCGTGTCCCTCGAGTGGAAACCTATGCTGGAAAAACTTTGGAATTACGTCGAAAATATTTTTTCATTATCTCTTGTTAACAACAGTTCTTAGTTTCTGTCGATATTGTGAAGTCGTGCATATGGCATCAGTATTTTTACACGCTGATCTATACGGAATAGTTTTAGACAACGCAAAATCGTTTGAAAACGTCAGAAAAAAAACACAGGGAATGTGAGTGAGCATGAGCTTTGGGGATTTTACAAAGTCTCACTGGCTGTTTTGAGGCAAATCCACGCAATTTCTACATATGGCAAAAGAGAATCAAATGTATTAAGCGATAAATATTAATACTCATATGTTAATAGCTAAGGATTGGGCGATTCCATTTGCTGTGAGGGAAAGGAAGCAAGTTGTTTTCTTCGTGAACCGTAAGTAACAATAAAGTACACGAGATAGTCCGCAGATTCAGCCAGCTGCACAATAGTCAGATGACCCACGACCGTCAGTTTTGCATATTCATTACAAATTCTAAACTTAATATCTGTACGAAAACAAATCATTGTGTATGCTATTTTAAATTCGGGTTGTGAATAAAACTATGAGAAGAAAGTCCTCCCTAAAATAACAGATTCTTTTTCTTTCGTTTTTCTTTTGTAGATGCAAAGAAGTTCATTTAAGCACTCGCTCTGGAGCTTGGGTGCTACCAAACTATGTTTTCGGGTGTCCTATAGATCACTATAGTTGTCGAGCCTTGTTATGGTTACCATGGAAACTGTTAAACTTTGTCATGGAAACTGTGACGACGATGATACAAGGACATCCTAAAAAGTGAGTTTCAATCTTAGAGCAAAAGAAGAAGAAAAAAGAACCTCAAATAAGTTAAGCCATGAAGAGGACATGGTACACTCTGCAAATGTTGAACGTTTAAAGTGATTCATCCCCTCATACAGATCCAATTCAGACAAACCGCTTACGTCTAGCCCCTCCCACAGCTCGTCTAAAATCCCTTCTTGTGCAAACACAATCCTAATTTTAATTGCCTTATGAGTATATGAGGACAACATGTGTGATCATGACACTGTACCCCGTATCTATAGGCTGTGAAATACGAGCTACCCTACACCTTTTGAATTTGCTGCCAATCAAAGAGATAAGCCAGTTGAGAATGAAATTTGCCTACCCCTAGTAAAAATGTATCCTAGGAGGAGGGGAGGGGGAATTAGTGGCTGCCTTGAATTCAACTGTTCAAGGGAAGACAACCTAGAAGGTATTCATTCTGTTTTGTGTATTGATTATTTTATTAGCTGCATTAGATATCACAGTAATTCGATGTCTCTTTTTCTTTTTTATAAATGTTGTTGTTTGACTTTAGGTGGGGTCTTAGTCCCAAAATGAGGGCGCTTCAGACCCAACCTACTGTTTGCCCAAATCTCGTCTTCCACATTCAAAGAGGGCAACTCAAAATTCATCCAAACGTGAAGAAGATGGAGGACAATACAGTTCACTTCACCGATGGGTCCTCCATTGCGGTGGACTCGGTGGTACTCTGCACCGGGTACTCGATCGATATACCGTACCTAGAGGAGGATGTGAGGGCTAAATGCATAAAGGAAGGCAACCGTCTTCAGGTATTCAGAAGTCAAGCACACTATGTTGAATCCCAACAAATCTCACTGATGATCCAAGCCATATCTTAGAAAGCTTAAGTGCAACGATATAGACCTAATACCAAATGGATTGCAACACTAAATTAATCTTTTACTTATGTCAACCTACAATGGACTACCACAGAGCGAGTACACAGTGTCAACATGTGCAACCTGCTGAGGCATGCATCCTTCAAGAGGGGGAAAACATTTGGTTCTTGTTTTTGCTGATGGGAAAGAAATCTGCAAAATCTGGTTAAATGCATGCAAGCACTTTACAGTAAGGACGTATGAAGCGGTAGACAGTGTGGGGGAGGGGGGGGTGAGGGGAAAAGCTTCTCGTCCGAAACATGCGGAGACTGACTTATGCTACCGTAGTTTCCAAGGAGGAAAACCCCTTTATACAAGGCCAGAGAAACTGGGAAGGGAATTCCCCTGGAATGCAATCTGAGGTTCATCTGCATCAAGTATACTCTCGGTGCGCTTCACCCCAATCGATGGATTCATTACTGCTTAGATGGAGTCATTGCAGCTTGCCTCTCACTTTAATCAGCCACCCTCCCCGATTCTCTGATTTATAGTCTGTTCAAACCTCAGATGGGACAGACGTTTTAGGCTAGACCTCCCCCCCCCCCCCCATACTGGGTTGCTACCAGTGAGCTGTGTTATCACCAAAACATGGTCTTCATGTAGGATAAATTATCTTTGAAGTTTTTCCAGAGGTGTTTTTCTCTAACAAAATAATGAATCCGGAAATAAGAGAAAAATTTTGTACAACTTCTGACATTTAGTGGCATTAAACAATATCTGAAGGACTCTAATTTTTGAGTGCTAGCCTGTGTACTTTGTATTTGTGGAAGTTATCTGCTAGGCACGATAACAGCAGGGAATCCCATCATAACTTTTGTGAACCTACACACTACCTTGTCCATAATGTTACTTGGTGGCTTATTTTTACAATGTTTTCATATTTTGTCCTCTTCTCTTTTCATCAGTTATTCAAAAATATTTTCATTCCTGAAATTGGGTCATCGTTGGCGTTCATTGGATTCGTACAACCTGCATCCGGAGGAATCTTGAGTATGTCGGAAACACAAGCGAGATGGTGGGCGGAGCTATGCAAAGACAATGTTCGGTTACCTAGCAACAGCGTCATGCATGAGAGTATGGACAAAGAAGAGGTTCGTTTTGCTTCCTTTATAGTCCGGGAGTTAGCAATGATTTAATTCACATCTCCAGTTACAAAGGGGGGGGGGGTGGGAACATAGGGATGGACTTTCTTAAGTTTCGTAAGTTAAAATGGTGCGTCTGTGGTGGGTCAGGATTAAAATGATCCCCCAAAAGAAACGTTTAAATTACATGTGTGAATACATCCAGGTCAATTTCATGCTCCTGATTGCAGATCTAATGTTCTTAAGTGCCCAAAATGGTGCAAAAGGCACTTAAGAGTGCCCGCAATAACGTGGTTTTCACATTTAAATTACAGTAATCGCATATTGAGTCACAGATGAAACTTTGCTATTACATTCTTTGCATGCCCTTGATCACAGATCAGCATTTCTTAAGTGTTCAGGTTGGCGCAAAAGCCACTTAAGAGCCCCGAAAGAGGGCGCTGTTTTGACACATTTCAAGCACATATTGAGTACGTTCCTATGTTTCCTCACCACCCCTTTTCCATTCATAAAATTAAATCTTTGTACTCGAGATGTGTATTAAATCTTTACTAGCTCCAGGACTCAATGTAAACTATTTTAAACAGCATTTCCAGTTTGATCGTCATTATTCATTTAAGGTTCAAACTATGACAGTTGGTCGAATTTTTTGAGACATAATGTTGGTGTAATAATTTCACAATCATATTTTACAGTCTCGTCTTTTCCGACTTTGTATATTAGTCGTCAACATGTGCACATGCGTGTGATTGCTGCAGACCAGCAGGACACTGGGAAATGTTCCTCCCTGTATGACGACAAATTGCATACGAAAAATCGATCTGACAGAAATTGGGGGTCTTCTTTGTGATCAGGACAATTAGACGATATTCCATTGTACATTGTAGAAAAAAAAAAACCTTGTCATTGCATACCCACACCCACCCAACTCAAAACCTTGCATGTGTTTTGTATGGGTTTAGATTGACAATGATATGATGGGGATTATCTCTTCCTCTAGTTCATGACCCACCACAGAATCTTTAGTTTACCATCCACCGTGAAGAGTCTATATTAGCCTGAGTCAGCATTACGTAGTTACGTAGTTTTCGGTAAACTTTCATAGAAATTGTCCGCATGGTGTTAAAAATCATGGTCACCACATCACGTGATGTATATATAGCAATCCTCTTGATTATAACTGAAATATGTCTCAGATTGAAATACGTCTTTTGCCAATTTCGTTAATTGTTTTTTTTTTTTTTTCATTTTATTTTTTCCAGATTGAATGTTCAAAGAGATATTTCTCTTCAGCTAGACATACGATTCAAAAAGATCCAATCCTTTACAATGATGATATAGCCGCGAGGTTCGGGGCCAAGCCACAGTTCTGGAGGCATCCGAGTCTTGCATGGAGGTAAGAATTATTAAAACGCTATACATATATAACAAAGCACAACTTGAAAGATCACACAATGTAGCCACTGATATCTCTATACTGACACATTCTCAGATACTGCATATGGCCTTACCTAAACGTCTTGTGACGCGCTAACTTTGTTATGAATTAGACCTATTTTTCTGTGTGCGTTGCTTCATTTCAGAGGCATAATTTTGGAAATGGGCGATCTTAATTAAGTGCATATTTACACGAATCGGTGGGCTATACATCTTTAATTCACTCATTTCTTGTTTGAGTGTGCACATATCATCTTGAATGGCAATATGTTTTTATTAAAATACATTAGGCATGACCCTTCAAGTGTGAAAAGTATAAACAATTCAAAATAATGCTCTAAACAAAATAAAAAATTGTTGTCATGTTCTGGATTTAAATTTGTTATCAAATATCAAACATGAGTCACTGTTATGTACAAAGACATTTTCTGCCCTTTGCGAGTATAATGTGATTGACGCGTTTAACATTGAACGCATTCCTTGTTTTTTTTATCAATACTATATTTTATATTGCTCATCTTACGACATTTGACAGGTTACTGTTGGGTACATGTGGATCAGCTCAGTACCGCCTCCAAGGACCCGGTCGGTGGGAGAAAGCTCGCGAAGTGGTAAGAAGTGTACCGACCACAGGGTTTGTTGACTACAGTGCCATGATGATGCTGATTGTCCTAGCAGCAATAATCGCGTGGTTTCTTAAGTTAATATTTTAAACATGAAAGATATTTAGCAAATATAATGGCTTTCCTTTATTGATTCATTGTATGCATGTAGCTTGCCAAAATACAGTATTAATGGGTATGTCTGCTATATAGGCGAAGTAAAAAAAAAAATGGTTTCTCACCCAAGTCGGCCACCACATGAATTATTTTCATTACTGTATTGTCATTATTGGTATCAAAAGTATAATGTTTAACCAAAAATGTCTTGTCCAGACCTCGGGAGTCAGTCATCTTTCCAAGTCTTCCGTGATGTTTTAGCCACATAGCACTCGTCGAGACAGGGATGAGGCGCAAAAGACAATTTGCTGTGCAGCTGCCAATGGGCCTTTTGGGTTCCTGTATATACAAAAATTGCCCACACAGTCAAATGTTATGAAAAGTTACGCCAAGAAAATATTTTTTTAATGATTCCTTGGCCTACACTAATACATGTTTATCAACACAGTTTACATAACACAGAAGTTTCTATATATCTTCGACACTAAAATGGAAAATCCTGAATTCGTTTCCTGGTTGAGTTCATTATTTATTGTCCACGGTCTTGATACTTCTGTGATCAAGGACTGGAGATATAATATTGGGTGAAAGCTTAAAATATAGTGACATATACCCTTAGTTATCCAGTGGAAGCTTCGATATAGCTGATAACCTTTCGCATAGAGTCACAGGAAGTGTGTGATCCCTTGCTTAAAACAATTTGTACGAGAAACAGCCTATATATAGAATACCATTGTCCTGGCCCATGTAGCTTTGCGCTCATGACACATAACCACACTATAGCAGTTGCAGCGTGGCGTCTTGTTCTGACCTAATCTCCACAAGTAATGAAAATAATGTGGTGTCTTCATGCAAATATGCAAATAAAAATCATTAAAATTGTACAGTTTACATTATAGATATTATTAACAACGGTTAAGATCATTTACATACTGAATTAACTGGAATATTTTGTCATATGTAACATTTACAACCGCAAGCATGATATCTAGAAAAATCAAGTTACCCATTGCTTGTTGTTTCATTGCGTTTTCCCCAAATATTAGCAAGGATATCTCACTTACAACATTTCACCTATTGGACATAATGAGCTACGCTTTAAAATGTTCTTTAGCATGGTATCAAGGTATTTACCATCTCAAAAGACGAAACAAAATTGCATTTCACTGTAGAGAGAATGTCGGGAAACAAAAAATAATAAAAGGGCGTCGTATAATTACAATATCATTTTTAAACCATATCCATAACCATGGGGAAAGGAAAAACAGCTGTAGTAAAGTCCCATCTTAGCCCACCATAGCTCCCCATCTTCCTCCCGGTACTACGATTCAATCATTTGTTTCTTAGTCACTTTTTCATAAAATTAGGACTCGGTATGCTTTAATTAAACTTCTTACACTTATCAGTCTATGGTTTTTCCCTGTCATACTATTTCAGGGGGGGTTAGGACCCCTTTGAATTGTTTGGGGTGAAATGTATGTGCCTTTGGGTCCACTCCTCCTACTTCACCCTCCCCTCCCCCCCCCCCCCCTCCCTCCCACCGTTGTTGTAAGAGTCTCAACAGGTCTGGCATGCACTGTTGCCTTTACTCAGTACTTCTTCCTTTGAAATATATATTAGTATTTATTATCAATTATTATCAATAGGGTATATCCTCAACAGGGTACATAATGAAATACACTGTATATTCTTGACACTTGATGGAGTTTGACGGTAATAGTCCAAAAATATAATGTTTACATTGTTTAAATGAAACCAATAACGAACATGGAGATTGCCATAAATTACGCATGGAAAAGAACTTAAAGTAATCATCAAACTGTCGACAACGTGACGCATGATTTTATGACAACATGTTATTTTATTTTTATAAATGTAAGTAACAAGTGTGCCAAGGGGGCTGATATGGAATTCGCTTTATTTTTTTTTTTTTTAATAATTCACTTCATTTTTGTGAGAAGATAAGTTTTATACTCATCTATTTGTTATTTAAATTTTCAACTGAAGGCAGTGGTGGAATAATGCCTCATTGGAAACGAAAATTTGAAATTTTTATCTAATCAACAAGGACGAAATGAATTACTCTGTTGTTGCTTATATAATGTGCTTTGTGGTATTCATTCCAAAGACACAATCCTATCGAATGGGACGACGCATTTCTCTGCACTTTGACGCTGTTTACGTAACTATTCGATATATCATCATTAATCCAAATAAAAGTCACCAGTGAGGACCAGAATAAATCAATTGTTGTGCTGTATTATATGGCATTGTTTGCAGTCCGACTTTCTTGACCAACTGTGAGTGCAGGTAATTAGCCCGCATCAGCCCCAAAGCATTCTGCCATTTGAGATGGTACACCCTAAAGGGAAAAAAATATCAGCACCGGTACATCATGACCGATATCAGTTTGTGGAAAATATAGATAGACTGAAGTATTGGAGGATTTTTTGGGAAAATTACATTAAAAAAAATTTAAAAACTACCTGAATGCTGCTTCTCGTCTCATGGTACTTTCCTGGTTGGAAAGAATCAACAAGCAATTCTTTCACCAACTTGCACTTTATACTAATAAGCCGAGAAAAGATATAGATTAATCATCTCTATAGCCAGCCATATAGTGTTGCAGACTGTGATTTATATGAGTGTGCGGCAGGGAGGAAGTTAGATTTCGGAATAAATCCAATTAAATCGATCTTTCCGATAATCGCTCACAAGAGTGTTCGTGCTGGCAATACTGCACTCATCCGTAGGGAATCATGTCAGTGTCGGGCAAAAAAAAAAATGTTAATTTGTTATTAAAGTTATTAACTTGTTATTGCAAATAAATTAATACTTCTTACTTGCATGGCACTAAAATGCCAATATCAGAGTGTAACTGACAAGTGACTATAGGATGACAAGTGCAGCCAGCCTAGGCTGTTCTAGTGATTAGACTTTCGTTGTGGTAAGGCGGCTTAACCTTGCAAGAAAAAGTTTCTTAGGATATTCACTGACATGTAGTTAAAAGCTCCTATCTCTTGTTGAGATTAGCCATTTGGGGCTTACAAATACATGATAACATTGGCAGACTCTTCCCAATTACCAAGATTGCATCTATTGGAAACTGGTTTGTATTAATGACCTTCCAGGATACATTGTACATTACTTCCTGTTAGGATCCCACGTGACTTGTATTCACTTAGTTTGGAATACTATTCCTTTGATTTACAATTAAAAGATCATTTGTGATTATTTCATCCAAGTTAGAAAGTTCCTTCTCTGTGTGTCCAACATATCTGAGAGAGTTTATCGTCGTCCTTGGTTTGATAACTGATGGATTCTGCAAGTTCGTAGTTTCCATGTACGGGGCAACAGTTAGTTTCGTTGCAATTTCAGTCACTCTGTCTATTAGCTCCTACGTAGTCGTCCGCTAGCTTTGATTTAGTGTGAGCGCTTGCTATCAGCTGGAGGTTGGTCACGCATCCGTAGAAGACTATTTTAAAAATCTTATGGATGCGCATGATCCGTGGGGAATGCTTTATCGGGGATCTTGAGAAAGTCCCTCTGACATTGGTGGATACGTTTTACTGGAGGGTCAGTTGCTCCGGATAACATTCCGTCTTCCCTGGGACCTTGTGTATGTCTGGTGGTTGTCAGTGTTAGCAAGTCGTTGTTGTAGCTGCTTTGTCAGGGCCTCCTGGTACACGGCATGCCTGTATCGGTGGTGGTGGTGGGAGGGGGGGGGATCTAAGGTGGTTCGGACGACTCTCCACAACATCTGGAGTTCCCCTCAGCCTATCACAGTATAGTTATCTGCGTTAACAGCATATATAATGAGTTTTAATTTGTAAGTCATAATTGTCAGGTAAAATGTTCCGTTTGTGGAAAAATCGAGCCCCCTAACTGAAAAAGCTACATAGACCTGCAAGGGTTCGACTTTGTAGAACGCGCTTTTATTGTGGAAGAAAGAAGACAGACATTTGTTGATAGCTTCTGGTATTTAAGGATGGCAGCTGGGCCGGCTTATGGACTTCTTGTGGACGTAGACTGTGAGGTTATTTGGTTTATTCTATGGCGCGTGGATGCCGTTTTCTAGATCCTGCATGTGTGACGTTCAAGAAGATTGACAATCTTTTTGTTTGCTCCGATGGTTTCGTCTAGTCCGTACTGTTTAAAAGGGCACAAAGGCCCTTCTTGATAAATCATGGCGACTCTCCTCGGTTGGGTGCTGATCACGCCTGCATCGTCATTGTCTGGGTAGAAGCCGAAATGAGGGCAGTATTGGCCTAGAATGCATTACCACAGATGAGGGAAAAAATCACCCAAGCCAATGAATCACGTTTATACAGTGATAATGAGACAAACTCAGTTCGTCGTACCGATGGGTAAGCTATGACGCCGCTGAGACTTGCAAAATTGGTCGAGCTATTGTGATATATCGAGAGAGCAGTTACATTTGGATCACTGCACAGCGTGTCGTTGGACCAGCCGAATATACCAATGCGCAATGCAGTGCATGTAACTACTTGTCAATCATTGTGGTCCTGGGCTGTATAGCGTCAAAACAAACTTTGACACTTGTGCTAAATTCCATCATAAATTTCTTAAACGATTTTCTGAACGTTTTGAGCATAAGAAGATAAATGGTGCTGTTCGCGAAAACCGTTAAAAGTAAGAAACTGACCCGATATTAATCCCAGGTATGTTACGTTTGAGAAGTAAAACCTAAAGAAGACAGCAATCCACGTTGGAGTCCAGGACAAAACAAAAACTCCAGTGATCAGTAAAAATGTAATAAATATTCTCACTTCTTTCTTGTATGCTACGTCCAGTGGTTGTGATCCATGTACTCTACTGCCATTCTTTGCAGTCGTTGGATGGGATGTATTCGCAGGGGGAGGAATTACAACAACAACCGAAGCCACAGCGTTCATTCGCTTCGCCTGGTGAACTGTTACGCCCAACAAGTAAACATTCCCTATAATGATGAATAGGAAAGGTACTACTACGGTAAAAAGCAGAGATAAGAAGGTGACCACAGCAAGAAACTCCGTTGTTTCATAAATGTCTGACAAAAAGCAATAACTTCCATCATAATCGAAAGATATCCCTTTGAACTGAAAACCTTTGCTTGCTGCAAGCAGAGCGTTCTCCACTCCACACAGTGCGAGAAATGCGAAAATGTAAGTGAAGCGACGGGAATTCAGAACGGCGTGATACCACAATGGCCACTTGATAGCAACGACCCTGTCCATGGTCAACATGGCCAGTAAAAAGCAGAGAGCATTGGAGAACGAAAATGTTTGAAAATTCGAAAGAAAAGCAAAATGGAAATATTATGTCAGAACCGACTCGACTGGACGAAACGAGAAACGAAGTATCTTCGTAGAGGATAAAAACGATACCGCCGAGTAGATCTGTTATGGCCAGTAGACTAACCGTGGTTGTGGTCACCTCACCGAAGCAGTTAGGTGACGATTTCAGTACCAATATGTTGATCAAATTCGAAACGATGCATAAGAGACCGACAATGTTGGATATGAATAATCTAATTGCGACAGGATAAATGAACGAGGGGACATCTGTAAATTCTATATTTTCTGTGATGTTTATCAAACTAAGGTTCTTCATTGTTGAAATTTCTGTTAAAAAAATATTATTTCAGCTGTCCTCAAATTTACCATTGGCGCTGACGGGTGGGGTGAACAATCCGTGAAACGACGTTTTTTAACTGTTCTACATGAACGTAGCTCGACGTATAAAGGCTCCACGTTCGTTTGGCGACGCCTCAATATCAAATCCTCCGAAAGAATTCGGCGACAGGGTTTATCGAAGGATGTTAGGCATCCGCCTAAACTTCCAATTGCAGTAATTGTTGTAGACCAGTAGTCTACTATTATATTTTTTTCACTTTGTGATACGGCCTGAACGCCAAGTTGAACAAGAGGAGGATAAATTCAATGTAACTGATGATATTTTGGTTTAAATCCATACTTGGATGCCATAAAAATGCATATTTTATACATATGACCTATCCACCGTACAGTATAGAACGAAATGCATCAGGGAAATGAAATGACACTAAAATATAAAATGAATCTGCTTGGTCCTCGGAACCGTTAATAAACTCAGGGAAGTCTGTAACACGACAACTGACAGACTAATCTGCTTTAAGTAGATGAAAATATCAATGGTTGCGTGTCGTTTGGAAGGATAAATCAGTTGTCAATCTTACTGACCAATTATTCTAGTTTTTAGTTTTCCGTATTTAAGTCGATTTGGCTAAATAGTCAGCTTTTTAACGGATCTGACGGGTTATTATTTTGGCGAGATTTGTGCCAATCGATAACCACTTAAGGAATAATGTATGTCACATTATGTTTGTCTGACGATGACATCATTACAATCGATACATTGATGTATCATCTAACTTAGGCATAAAAGGTTTGATGTCAACGAAATCTTTACGAGACTGACAGGGAGATAACGAATATTTGTTTTGATTGACAAAATGTTCATTCCCTGTAGTTCACTTCAGTTATTAGTACACTTGAAAAAGACAACACCAAATTTAGGCCCAGCAAGTGCGGTGACGGCAATGTAGGCATATCTGTTAGGCCGCCCTCTGGTATTTGCAGGGCGACTGTGTCCATTGCCATTAGCCCCCAAGATCTATTTTAAAAGTTTCAAGGTTCAGTTCCATTCACGATTGCTTTAAAACCACGTCCCATAAATTTCAAAAACCAGGTGATATTAAAGGTCGTCGTACAGAGAAATGCCTGGTACGGACGTAAGATCATTGAATCTCTTTCATAAAGGATTTGCAACTAATATTATAAAGAAATGTAAACAGTTTTAACCTGGAACCAACTTCTGTTACAGCTGTCATTGTAACGGGTTGACTGGTAATATCAGTGTATGCTCTTCGCCTCGGCGATTATAAGATGTACTCATACGAAACATTGGCGCATTTGTTTTTATCATGATAATGCAAACCCAATTCTGTTTTCAGGCTTTACTATTCCTCTCTAATCTTTATGTTACGTAGATGTGTATGCATGTGGATGTTTCTTTATGTTAGTCACTCTGGCTCCGTTACGGTCAGTGATCACCTTTTTACTTTTTGTGTGTATTATTAACCAGTGTTCACTTGCTATATATATATACACATATATGTATATATATATATATGTGACGAAGACGAAGACCTCAGGGCAGGTTGAAACGTTAAATACACGTTTATGCAACTGCTACTACTTGTTGGAGTTTAGTGTTATCTTTTGTTATTATTGCTTTGTAACTCAGTTTCCAACACACGGTATACGTACATCTGTATAATCATGTTATATATATATATATATATATATATATATATATATATATATATATATATATATATATATATAATCTCTCTAGTTTGTTTTTGAGATATTTTTGAAAATATTCATACGCGTCCTATTCGCTCCAGTAGGCTCACTTAGGCAATAGCTTCTTACGTAAAAGTGACTTTTTGACTTACCTAACCACAAAAACGTACATCTCTATGACATCTCCCCCCCCCCCCCCCCATTTATTCAAGGGTTTTCAAGAAATAATTCAGTATAACTATTCCGTCGTAGTGCCTAATTTGTTAATATACTTTATGAAAAAATACCTTCTTTATCAATTTAAATTTAAGAAATATTATTAATATATATCTTTTGTTCATCAACAAAACACACATGACATCAATTTAACATCTATATACTTCTATCGACACTTTGTGATATGTCAATACAGTGAGTTTATGAACAAAATACTTAAAGCAAATGGGAAACTTTACTCTCGAAATTAAACAGGTGATACATACATTAAAAGTTTTTTTCAGTTCTGCAAAAGATACCATGTTCTTCGTTCTATGACTGTACAGTCCAAATTTCCTTTTAACATTACATGAAAGGATACACTGATTTTTGCTTTCTTGCCATCTCATCTTGACTTCTATTCGTCCATCATTACGGAACGTTTCGTGACTTAAAATCGTTAATGCAAACTGTGATACGTGTCTGATATTTTAGAATAAATTTCTGGAACGATTTCCTAAATGCTTTGAGCATTGACAGGTAAATGATGCTATTTGCCCAACCGTTGAAGTTGAGACACTGAATGGATATAATGCCCAGGTATATACCGTTTGAAAAATAAAAATCTAAACAAGATTGCAACCCACGTGGGAATCCAAGTCAAAACAAAAACTCCAGTGATCAGTAAAAACGTAAGATATATCCTCACTTCTTTCTTGTACGATGCCATGGCCAACGAATGTTTCACCTGTAATCCATCGATGTTCCCTCCAGCCACTGCGTCGGACCTCTCGACGGAGATATGGTTTGTGGCGGAAACTGAAGCTACTGCGTTCATCCGACTCATCTGCTGAAGTGTGACACCCAATAAGTAAAGGTTCCCTATTATGATGAACAGAAATGGTACCAGTACGGTTAGAAGCACAGATAAAACGTTGACAATAGCAAAGAAGCCGGACGATGTTTTATGATCATCTGTTAAAAAGCAAAGATTTTCGTCATGATGGAAAGAAATCCCGGTGAATTGAAAGTCTCTGCTTGCTACAAGCAGAGTTTTCATCAGCCCACAAACGGAGAGAAATACGAAAATGTAAGTGACGCGACGGGAATTCAGAACGGCGTGATACCGCAATGGCCACTTGATAGCAACGACCCTGTCCATGGTCAACATGGCCAGTAAAAACAGAGAGCATTGGAGAACGAAAATGTTTGAAAATTCGAAAGAAAAGCAATATGGAAATATTATGTCAGAACCGACTCGACTGGACGAAACGAGAAACGAAGAATCTTCAAAGAGGACTAAGTGATCCCACCGAGTAGATCTGTTATGGCCAGTAGACTAACCGTAGTTGTGGTCACCTCACCGAAGCAGTTAGGTGACGATTTCAGTACCAATATGTTGATCAAATTCGAAACGATGCATAAGAGACCGACAATGTTGGATATGAATAATCTAATTGCGACAGGATAAATGAACGAGGGAACATCTGTAAATTCCATATTTTCTGTAATGTTAGTCAAAGTTACGTTCTTCATTGTTACAATAAGTATTAAGAAATATCTCACCATGCATTCATATCACTAGCGTTAAAAACAAAACAAAACAAAACAAAAAAAAACTTAGTTTTCCAACTATGCTACATAAAATTCGACGTATAAATTCTCCACGTTTTTCGATGCTTAAAAATCAAATGTCCACTAGAAATATCCTTTGTCGGCAGGGTTTAACGAAAAATTCTCGGTAGCCGCTTAAATTTCCAATTTATTGCAGTTTTTGTGTAGGAAATTAGTTGTAAGGGTTTTCACCTATCATAAGACTTGAACACCATATACGTTCAAGTTGATAAATTCAAAATATAACTGAGGTGTTTTTAGTTAAAATCTTAAATATTATTGTATAAATGAATGTTTTCTAAGACATATCCACCGTATACAAATATTAGCGACGAAGTTTCAAAAATAGCATAGAGCAAAGTGGATCAATGCATCAAGTGACACACAAACAAATTTAAATTAAATCTGCTTCTCCAGAGCCGTTGATAAAATCCACAGTCCGAAACACAAGTCATAGACTATATCTGACGATGATGCGTTGTGTTGTTTGTAAGAAGAAGATCATGTCAAACTTGATGACGGATCCAACTATTTTTTAGACGGTTGTCTCATTCATGTCGTCCATCTTTAGCTAAATATGTAACTATTTACTGGATTGAAAGGCTATGCATGCGTCATTAATTACAGCCATTTCCGGTATACTGAGTGTTACATTATGTTTGTTTGCCAAAGCCATCATCACCGCAGAAGCCACAGCAGGTCGTGTACTTATAACAATAATATAAATTAGGCTAAAAGGTTTGACGACAACAGATTAATGAGGTTGGCATAATGGTTCATAAAGAGCATTTCTGTGATGGACAACATTATTGGTTTTTTCCTCTAATGTGGTCAATTGAGCTATTAGTAAACTTGAAAATGATGCCTTAACATGCGTAAAAAGTCAGGAATATAGCTGGGCGATGACACCCTTTTTCCACCGCTTTACCCCTCCCTTTGCATGAACGAAAGAGAATGAGATACCCTCAGTCAACAGCAGAGAACGGGCAGCTCTCTATGTCAGGGTAATTAATCGGTAATTATTTAATTTGAAAGTAATTAATTCAATAAAACCAATTAGTTCACTCATTCACACCATGAGAGATTACAATCACAAACTAGCTATGGACGTCACACTTATGGCCATATATGCACTGGTAGCCCAATATGACTCTTCATCCAAATTTTACATGGTTTATGGTTATAATTAATTACCGTGACCAATAATACGGATAGCGCTGCAGCCATGCATGCAACTGCTGTATTCTGTCAGGTAGCATAATATGCTACAGTGCAACATCAGCCCACTGGGGGGGGGGTACCAACTTGGGGCCCTGACCTCTTTTAACTTAAAAATGGGCGAAAAAAAATGTTTCAAAAAAAATCGCTGATTTGTTAAGGAATAAACTGCACTGTAATTAGTGTACTACCAGTTTGTTCCCTCCCAAAGAAAGGATTCTGGCATGCCATTGCATCGGCCTATCCGCAGACAGCTGAATGTTAGCAATGGCTTCCAAAATTTTGGGTGACATAATACTAAAGTGCTTCCAAAAGTGCGCGTAACATAATATAAGACATATATAAGACATAAAGGCTATATGGAAACGTAATAAGTAATAAAGAATAAGTAATTTAAACCACCTGACCACGTAAAAACCGGCTTGCAAGCAACGGCATTGTAAGTAGCCCAGGGCAACAGCGTAATGAGTCTTAGGATTAGAATTTTGTTGCGTTATTACCCCACCAAAGATGCTCGTCGTTTAAATAAAATAAGGAGTATGTCAGTTTGTTAGAAAATTTAGAAAATACTAAAAAATTATACATTAGTGGGGTAAAAGTATTGGAAAGGTATAACCAAATCGCATTCAGGCTACTGCTTTTGTTTTGAAACAGTCATACATTTTTTTTTTTTGGTTGATGTATAATATGGTGTCTTAATGTATAATATGGAGAAATTCGCTGTACAGTTGACATGTGTACTACATAGGAAATGATGAAAATAATATCAACTGTTGTCTAGGGTCTTCAAACAGGGAGGGAGAAAGGGAGAGAGAGAGAGGTGGAGAGGAGGGTGGGTGGAGAGAGGGAGAGAGAAGAGAATGAAAGATCATTACGGGATATACTGCGTGAACTATTGAAGCGACTAAATTGTAGTGAACAATGCATGCGGAGTCAATTAACAATACAAGAATATATTATTAATGAAATTAAATAAGACTAAGACAAAAAGTATATCCTTTTGTAATCAGGGACAGAGTTCCGGGATCTCTCAACTAGTGTCAACTTCAAACTGATAAATTTAAAAAAAAACTTTAAAAAAAAAACAATTTTGATAAATTACGTTTTGTCATTTGCAAACGTTGAGAGTACGTTATAACGTTTCTATAGGCTATTTGTTGCTCTGTAATAAAATTTTTCGGATTCTGGAGAAAGCAAAACATGACAATTTTCATCAAAGTGGAGTAATTTAATAAAACTATTTTATTTATTTCATTTACTTTACATGTTTCTTTACAAGAACAAACTTTGACAATTTAGATTATAAAATTAATTAAATTTACATGATAACGAACAGTGCTTGTTCCAAACCATCTTAAAGAAAGTAGAACACCACTTAAAGAACTTTGTTGAACTTATAAAAACTATTTCTTAATGGCAGTTTCGCGATTTAAATATTTTCATTGTAATCAATTTGGTGTGGTCTCTTTATTTCGTATACAGGATTTTGGAAGTACAGTGCAATCAAGAGTCAGCAACTCAGACACACAGGACCTCCAATAGCAGTAGTCTATAGAGGTTATTGACCTTAATTTATGACGTCATCAACGTATTTTTTTCACGAAATACATTTACGTTTTTAGAGGTGAAGGACACAGTCATGGCTTTTAATTTTGCAGGAGTGTCCTTTTAAGATATCAAATTATCCAGTAATGGACGCAACATTTTTATTTTTAATTTTTTAGGCCATCCATTTAATGAACGTGGTAGCTTTAAACCAAAACCTCCGTCGCCAGTACTGCCAATGTAAACAGCATCCAATTGATGGTTAAATAGAATTGAAAACAGTATTCCATTATCTGAGGCATGCTGTTGTACACTACATCAAATGCTCACTTATACTTTATGATTTATCTGTTTGGATCAAACGGAAACGCTGCAAAGTAATGTTTCCACACTCACGTTACAGTCATTTTTTTATTCTAGATATCGTCGGTTAGAGCCAGCCAACTCTCCAGAGTTCAGCGGAATATTAATTTCTGATAAGAGAGAAATAGGTTTTTAATTTTTATTTTTAGTTTTTTTTTTGCAAGTTTGTAGAAATATTGCAGGTAATTTAAATTTTATAAAAGACATTATTTCTGAAAAGACTGCATTATATTTACTGTTTGGGTAGGAGACGCGCACTTTAATTTATCGTGTCTCTTTATGAAAACATTAATCTCTTAAGCATGGGGACCTCTTATCTTTACTGTTATAGATGTACGAAGGAGTTTTGTTGGATGAGCAAATTTACTGCACAGTATGGTTACTTCATATAATAAGAGGCAATTCCATGCCCGGTTAAGTAATTGCAATACAACATTAAGTGCAGAATGAGATATTGGTTTTCCAAAATTGCGGTTGTCATTTTTAACCAATCGCCAATAGCCTTACATCATTCGAAAAAGAATCTTGAAGACTTTTGTGGCCAATTGGAACAAAACTTGTAACGTAGTTCCTTTTATCATTCTGTATCTACAATGGTTTTAAAAATATGATTTTTCTTCTGAAAAAACAAATGGCTTGCTTCACAGTCCTATCGCTCTACTGGGGCGCTTTGTTACACAATTTGTCATTGGTAGATTTTTTTTTGTTTTGCCATTTATGTGTTAAGGAGATCCTCCTAAATTTGGAAGAGGAAAGTGTTAAAAGTTATGTAAAATGTCTGTCTTCCTTTAATCTCTGTGTGGTTGATATTGCGAGAACTTCAGTGAAGTAAGGGGCGCACTTTCGAAACTTTTCAAGCAGAAACTTTTGCCACTTCACTGGTCCTGGTGTAACTAGTTGTACAAACTATACTGAAGTTTACCGTACAATGGTTTATTGAAGTTAAATGAGTCGCAAACGATATCGCTCGATCGAGTGACTGTACATATTGCCCTGTGCCTACTCTTCCGATCCCGGCCCTGCAGACTGTGAAGTGTGATTGTGAATGGTGCCAACGCTGTCCTTGCCACATAGGCCTACTCAGATCGTGCAGGCAACCGTGATTTGCTATAACTTTTGAGCGATATTGAAACTAAGGTAGGTCAACGCTACGCCTGAATATAATCATCTTTTTTTTTAATCGTCAGCCCTGTAACTTACCTAAGTTAGTCTGAACTCTGATGTACAAACCGCAGTCTGTGCTGTGACCTACTATGTATAATAGTGCTAAGACGTTTACTAACTACCGCCAGGTCCTTTGGTATTTGGTAAACCTAGCCTTAGGCCATGGCCTTAATCATAACAACATTAAGAAGTTAGGTATCTTGAACTATGATGGCTTACTGTGGTATGGATGGTTTACTTTAGTGTGATATTGTAACTGTTAGTTACCTAGGTGAAGCAGTACAGTCTCAGTCTGTATACAGTGTATGGGCCAGTGCGCTAGATGGTTTTATTTCAAATTCTCCTGTTTAGGCCTGCCAAATCCAGTGATACCTGTTAGGTGGACTTCCCACACAAAAAAGTAGGAACATAGTTCTTATTCAAATATAGCATGGTAAAGTGCAGCGTAAAATAATCAAGCAAACAAAACAAAATCATGTAAATCGGTGAACAGGCGACAGTGAGGTATGATTTTTTTTGTAATATTTTTCAACTGTTCGGGTGACATTGTCCATTGGGCAGTTACGTACATTGAACAGCACACAACAAAGTTGTACATAGTTTGCAATCTATGACGATGCAGAACACCTGCTCTCATACACCATCACAATGCTTAGCCAATCCGTAGTCTATGTAAGTTGTAATCGACACACCCCCATCTTTTGAAAACAAAAACAAAAAAAAACTTATACTCCTGACAGTTTCAATTCTCCCAACCACTAGCATCTAGTCCCTCCCACAGCATGTCTAGAATTCCTTTACATGTGAAATCAAAATGTTGGATTCCTGTGTACACTGTGTAATATGAACTACTCAGCATCTTTCGAATTTGCTGTCAATCAAAGAATGCTTTAACTTAGAACCAGTTGAGAATTTTGCTTTCCAGAAGCCAAAAATTAGCTTAGGGTGATGAGTTACTGTCTTTAAACTTGTACATTATTTTTTCACCAATCACTCTCGGATCGTGTGAAGAACCGTCACATTTTCGGAATGAGCTGGGTGGTTTTCAGTTGAAAGTTTAATTTTGTAGCTCATATTTGAAAGATGAAACAACCTTGTTCTGTTTGAATGAAGTAATGTGGTTCCTTCATGTTACAAAATCTTAAAAATGAGATATGTGGCAGACTTCGTGATGGTGCGAGATAAAAGCTTAACTAGAAGTGTACGTACCTACAGATGTAAAACGTAAAGCTTCTGAAACTACACTATAATTAATCACTATTTTCAAGGTGAAATGGGTAATTAGATTCTGTAAGTTTTATATCATTTGAAGGTAATGAAACAGAATCTTTTTAATTGAAGTGAATGTAAACATTTAATTTTAAAAAAAGATGAAAATACAAGTTACTGGGTACTTACATTTATTTCAAAACCTTTTTTTAAAATTTCCTCCAAGTTAAGAGCTATGTACCTGTAAGTAAAGTATTGCTAATAGGACTATGAGTATTTAAATTGTTAGGATATTTGCTTTTCTACCACATTTGTATGTTGGGAACCACTTAACCATATTCTAACAGTACCCCCAGTGTAGGTCAGAATTTAGCTAGTTGTGTGTGGCTGAAGGTGGACATGCTTGACAATGTAGACGACAGCCATTGCCAAAAACTACATTTTTGGAAAGACAGCCTTGCAAATAGACAAACTGTGCATGATGTATGATTTGGAAGCCTGAGTGTAAGCATAATGGTGAGGTTTTGAAAGATTTCTGAGTACAAAAATGTCTGTGAAAATTTATTGTCACTGTGTACAGTATGGACAGACTACCCTAGTTGCAGTTCCACTAAAGCCATAAATATTGTATCATGAATCATTACGTTGACATTTGACAAAGTACAGTAGTGAGACCACTGTGAAGATGTAGTATTTTATTCAGTATTCATGAACTTTTTGCTGATCGAACTGCATTTTGTAGCATATTCAGCCTCTACAGTGTTGCTTAGTTGTTTTTACTCCCCTTCAGCCAGTCTCTCTTTTGCCTTTTCAAACCTGTCAGTATTAGTTTTGTAGAAATTTGAAAATTTCATGTACACTGTCCACTCCAGGTAATAGTATGTATATAGTCCCACACTACACACTGTTTTCCACTGATTTTCAAAGATGGGTTGCTGCCACCTTTGAGTGTGGGGTGGGGTTTGAGGGGGGAACAAAAAATTAAAATGCTTAATAATGCAAAATGACAGTTTGAGATTATATGATTTCTACAGTAGCTTCATCTGAATTATCAGTACTTAGCCATATTGCCAACTTTTTCAGAGGACCAAACTAACATATTGTGGGGCTAGAGGAGGGGGGAGGGGATGACTGACAGTCGCTTCTTCAGGGTGTGGCAATTTTTTCTTTGGGAGCACACATGCGCTATTATGTGTCGAATATACCACATCAAATGTTGCCGTCAATCCTGGTTTTGTTAACTTTTGAAATTTTGTTTTTCTCAGATTCTTCTCAAGATATTTTGAAATGGATATAAAGTGAAGAAGAACTAAGTGAAGAGTTGCATGGATGCCCTTTGACAGTGTTTGTGGTCAGATATAAACCGAGATGTATTCACAAGGTTAGTGAGTGCTAAGTCCTTCCTGTGTCATCAAACTAAATGGAACGATCCGGTTCAGGCCTTTTAGTCTTAAGGAGGATACTGTTGGTAGTAATACATCAACATACATTTTTAAAGTTTCTTCTTCCAAATCAGGTTATAAGCACCAAAAATTGATCTGCCAGTGACAAATTCAGACAGAAAGTGAAGTTGGAACATGGTTAATGTTGTAATTTTCACCATGTTGACTCCCCACACTCTCCCCTGCTTTAGAACGTTTGGTTAAAGGTTATCAAATTACAACTGGCACTGGTAAATGTAGGTGACCTTTGACCAAACAACATAGCCTTCTTATCTCTGTACCTCAAAAAAGGTATTTCAGAGAACATTCATTTCATTCTTAATCACGTACATTTGAAAATATGAAGACATCTTTCAATATTCCGGAGGAAACTGCCCCTTGTCACATTTTTTTTAGTTATTGTACAACTCTTCTCTATTTGAAATTGCATAGATTTTCAATTTTGCATTGATTTCAATTTTTTCACAGTCAAATTTGGTGACTTTTTCCACAAAATTTACATGCACAAATAACAAGAAAAACCTGCAAAAGTAGACAATATCATTTTCAGGAACAGCTCTCCCTTAAAGGTTATTGTTGAAATAAATGTATGAAATCAACTTTCAGTGAATTTTACAATCATGAATGCTAGCAGTGATATGAATGATGAATTTATGATGAGTTCAAATTTGGCAAAATTATCTTAACAAGTTGGACCTTAAATCACTAAGCACCATTTAAGAAATTTTTAGAATTAAAGTAGTAGTGAGGTACAAAATAGTGCAATCTATGACTATCTTGGACTACATCAGTTGTAAATAACAGGACAGAGGGCATATACATGGTCTGTTATTAGTGGCCAAAAGGTATATCTGTACTGGCACTTCCTCAACATACCTACTGTAGTTAATTTAAATATTTCATTGTGCAAATTGGAGCAAAGTCAGCACCATAACAACAAATTTTCCTAAGTTTGTTTTTTTTCTGTTTATGTAAAACATTAAATTCCCAGTTAATACTATCTCGCTCTCTGCTTGTACAGGCCACTTGGAGGGATCCTCCAACTGAGTTCCCTTGTTTTCACCATCAACATGTTGAAAGGGTCAAAGAGTAAATCTAAGTTATAATTTCTTGGAGTAGAGCCTGTCCTAAATTTATTTATTTTTTTTCTTTTATGGTCAGATCAGTGTGGCTAAACGATCTCCAGAATATAAGTTGGTGATGAAAATTTCCCCCCCCCCCCTCCTTTGCCTCACTCTCTTTTAGTAGCAAGTGTTATGGAAAACTTTCAAGTTGGTACTGCAGTAACCATATTCAAGCAGACAAGATACATATTTTCCCTGGAGTAGGTCTGTTAAGTTGATGTAATTTGGAATTAATGAAAATTGAGAGACTGCAACACTGTCGCTGTTACATTCTGTTTTCCGTGAAGGAAAAATCCTTTGTACCACCTACCTGACCCTAGAGCATGGATGTCAAAGTTTCTTGACTTTTAGTTTGATTAGACGACATTCAACCAGTACTCTTAATCTCTTAGAATTCATGTCATAGAGTAAATTCTAATTCCAAGTAAGTCAAAGGAGCAAGGTAGATTTAGGAACAGAACTCTAGAATACTCAAGGTTTTAGGCTCCTGCTCTGAGAACCAAAATCTGAGCGGCAAGAAGCACTTGTGGACGCTTAAAACGAGAGCTACACAGGGACGATTCTTGGCACAGAAGGTATGGTGCTAGAACCTTAATTCTGGCACTTGCAAAGCTGAATTAAACTTTGCATAGATACTAGCAAGGGTCAAATATATAGTCACTCATGAATGACCACACCAGTGAGTAGTGAGTTGTGGTTGGGAGAGAGTTGTAAAGGACTCAGACGGAAGTATTCACATCATCAGAATTGATATGGTAGCAAATATGAAACAGAAATTTGTGATTGGATTTGTCCTGCATATGCTGTACCTTTTATACTATGGGCACTGCATGACATGAGAAAAGGTTTTGGATTCTAGAGATTTTAACATACTATAACCTGTTGAAATTACTCAAGATCAAAACAGTTGTTGTTTTGTCACTTTCTAAATCTAAAAATGTCCCTCCTGAGAGATCTGGAGTGTTTCTCTGGTAAAATCTACTTTTCTTGAATTAAAAAAAACACCTACAGTATGATTACCTCTTTAACTGCATTTATTCAGTGGTAGTATGTTAACCTGATTACCAAGGTGGGAAAAAAAGACACCTGGCAGAGTTTGTAAATTTTGATTCTTTCACAGCTGAATGGCCACCTTTGGACACCTTTCCAGCTTATGTAGGGGTTGCCATGGTAACCATTGCAGGCCTTGTGACCTGTTCTGTCATGATGATGACTTGTACATACTGTTCCTTCTTAAGGTTTGTTTTATTTTCAGATTTCTAACTGCAGTATTTAGCTCATAAAAGTTATAATAATGGTGATAATGACATATGTTTATTGCTACAGCGGATCATAAGCTCCATTCACGCCTTATTTAGAGGATAGCGGCTTCCCATAGGAATATTCAAACCAGAATGTCAAGCTTACTACTCACACATTGAACAAATGAAGCCAGATAAAGTTGGTGGGTTCTTGCACTGTAAGGAAAACATTTCTGCTTTCAATGTTTCCCATGTACAGTATTATGTACATACAGCCTGAGTGTTATTCATTCATGATCCAACTACATCTTCTTGAAAACAGAAGTTAATGCCACTGTTGATTTTTGAGACAACCCGGTAATGCTTTATTCCAAACCTTATTATGTTTGTGAGTTATATTATCCTAAAATTCATTCCATTGGTTTTCTGTTATGCATAGTTTGATGAAAGTTTGCCTAAGCCAGTCAAATTGGCTCGACTTCACTTAAAACTCGGTGACGTCACTCTGGTTGATATTTCTATTTGGCTATGTGCACCCACAGAAATGAAAAAAAGTGTCAGAGAGGGAGACAGCCATTCACATTTTTAAAAATTTGTTTATCTGACTGGTCTCAGTTAACTGAACAGATTAATACAAAAATGCCACATGCTGTTCCCTGCATTCATTGTCAGTTGTTTCAATTTCCAAGGGGATCCTACCTAACTGGACAAAAGCAGCCTCTACAATTAATAAAGGTTAGAATGGTAACTGCATCTAAAAGGCAGTTAAATATCCAATATATCACACTGTCCCACAATTTTTAGCCAATAATCACCAGTACTTTACTTTCTGTATAAGTTAAATGTGGTGACTAATGCAGATGTACTTGTTTTAAGCTGTGAAGTACAAACAATGGACCCATTGAGAGGATGGATTTGTGAGTAATAGTCAAATCCTACCCTTGAAAGATGGATAAAGGCAATGATTGAAGGTCAGTGAAAGTCTGACCTGGTAAAAGGTATTAAAGGGATATAACAGCTCAAGAAATTGGAAGAATAATAAGAATCGTACAACATGAAGTTCCTGTTTATCCTCAGCCTGCAGGAAAGATAGTTCTCTTTCAATTAATTCATTTTAAAATCTGATAATAGTATTCAAGTATTGTTTGAAGGTATATTATTAAGGAAATGAGCATTTTTCTGGCCATTCATGTAGATTGATGTCCTGTGTTTTCAACATTCTTTATGTTGCAATAGTTTTAACCCTTGTATTGCTCTGATAGTGAACTGAACACTGCAAAAAGTATGGAGATACCTCTTACAATTATTCTGCTGGCCTAATTCACAAACATTAACATCTGTTTTCTTCTTTGAAACTAGCCATCCAGCTGAAGTTACAACATGATTACTCATTGCAACAGCATCTTAACACATTATCCATGTTTATGTAATTCAAATAAATCTATTAGTCCTCTTTATATCTGGAAGAGACAAGGAAGTTTGGTTGGAAAATATCAGATCACTTCCCGTATCATGTGACTTAGATTTTGACAAGAAGACTAATCAGTCACTTCAAGTCCATAGTGATCAGTGTTTGGTTCTAAAATAGTTTTTGTCAGAAGGATAGAATATCACAATGTAATTTAAAAATACTTTGGCAAAGTGGCAATGTGTGAAAAATTAATAATTTGTGACAGAAAGTACCGATAATCTTTGTACAGATGAAAAGTACCAAAAAGGAAAAAAGAACATTCCTACTGTGTCACTCATACATGATTTCTTATACCAGTTTGTTTTGAAAACAAGTGTTTGGCCGCTTTGTATTCAATGCCGGCACAATTACAGCCTTCATTCTCCTTCAATATATACAACCTATGGTATGAAAGATGTGTGACGATGATGGTTAATCATATACCAGGACTTGAAGGAATTTCCTTCTGTCTTGTTGCCCTTTTTGAGAATGATATATTTTCTTAGTGCTCAGTTAGCATCTTTGATTGCCCAAATTTAGGTACATTGTGAAGTAAAAACTGCTAGAGTCATCTCATTTCATAGTTTCAAGTTCTGTTTGCTCGTGATTATAGCTTTCAGAGTTTTTTTAAGATGTCCATTTCAGTGGTCCTGTATGCATAACGAAATGTACACCCAGTCACCGTCACGGTACAGATTCCTTACATCACAATTTGGACTGGATAGTTGTGGGTAAGCTACATAATTATTGGTGCCCGTCTGGGCATTTTTGTTGCACAATTTAGTGGTTTTTGGTGTCCTGGCCATCAGACAGGGTGCCCTCGTTCACTCGGACACTCAGGTTTTGGAGCCTTCGTACGGTGATGGCAAGAACCCTCAGACTGATTCAGAGGCCTCCAAGTTCTGACTACTGCTTTTAAAAAATCATTCTATTTGAGTTCACTGAAGTGACAAATGGAAACTCTCCAAAATCTTTCCTTTCGATGATTCGTGAAGACCTTCATAAAAATCTTTCTGTTTTTATTCAAGGGGATCATTGAAGAAAAGGTCAGTTCCTGGATGTATACAGTAGTATAAGGCTACAAATTTTCAACAACATTCTAAAATGGAAAGGAAAACAGGGCATATGTTACTTTAAACTTTTGGGTGGAAAGAATGCTCCTTAGGAGGAAAGGATTTGTTTGGGATTGACCTATTATTGTCACAGATTTTGTAAAAAAATTGAATTGTTAAAATATTTTGCCCTTTCCCTGGACTCACAAATACTGTCTGAAGTGATTATATTTCTGCCTAAAGAGCGGATATCTGTCAGTCACAGCACAAGTACCTTCATACCTTGTTCAAATGAAACTCACGGAGGCCTGTGAAAGTTTGGAAAAATGGCCACGACTAGCAGCTACAGTCTATTTTTGGTGTGTTTTGTCAATGTTGTGATCACTTTGATTTACTGGCCTGGCAGAGATGTAGGCAAACTGCAATAAATATTAAGTTCATCTCATTACTGTGGGTCCTATTTAGGGAAATACAATGTGTCACCCCTGAGTTCTTCTTTGCACTAAAAGTGAAAGTTTTTGGAAGGCATACCACCCTCAGTTGAGGTTGACGATGTAGTGAGGGTGACCATAATTTTCTTCACTCCTCTCATACACCTGTCTCCTCAAGAGGAGTGCATAGTTTGTGTTAAATGAATACTGTGCTCTAGCTTCTTGAATATACAGTATGTCACACTTGTTGGAAAAGTGCAATGCTGGATGTGCAGCAAAGGAGCGGTAAAGTTGTGAAGAACAATGGTGAATATTATGACTCATGATTTGTGATATATGTAAATGAAATTGTAGGCATTGATTGATCTGATTATGCTTATTAAAGGACTTCAAGAGGTCCTACTAGCATATGGCCTTCAACATCAAGTTCATGTATTAACATTCTGTAATGATACTTACAGGTACCTCCTCACTTACATGTCTCCTTACAACTATCGCACACTATGCATTTTGCCTTTGTCCTGACTGGTTGCAGATGTAGCATTTCTTTTAAGAATTTACAACACTGTACAGTGAATATTTTGCAGTGTATTAAACAAGTTGAAGAATTTTATACACAAATTGCATTTGGACACTCTACCAAATTCATTTCTGTCTAATATCAGGAGAAGGGATGTGGGTTTCAATAATCAGAGGAAGTGTTGTTTATACAGTAATTGTCAACAAAATTTTCTCAGTGCCTAAGGTTGTGTACTCCATACATGTGATAGGTTGCATTTCGCTCTACCATTCCAAAAATCTACGTTGTTTCTTTAGCACCGTGCATGGTTGTTTCTCTGTGGGTCCATCCAAAATTCTCAAAACAGTACTTTGAGGATATTTCTCTCACTCAGAGAAAATCTGTCACAGACTCGGGGATGAAAATACTCTTAGAGAAGATTCTCATGCCCCAACATTGTGCCCATGACAAACTTTCTTGTATCGTTTTGAGAATGATGTCGTCAGACACACTTGTAAAAGTTTGCGTTTAATGTTAAAACTCCATAGTATCACAGTCTGGGTTGATCAGGTAGTAGAGAGGTGTACCAGAAACTGCACTCATGAGAAAAAGTAGGAACACATTTGCAATTATAAGACAGATGGCTGTAAATCAAACTTACTTTCACCTGTTTTTTTTTTTTTGCTGTACATTTAGAAAGAAAAATGCCACTTTCACTCTTTTGTATTCAGCAGGAAATTCAAAGCAGGTGGAAGAAATGATAGCTCGGGGATACAATCCGGGACTTACGTTGAAGAATTCTATGCCAACCCAGCTTTCATGGACCTTCCGTTTGATGGAAGCAGTTCCAGCCCCCCAAATTTACATATCGTGAGTCCGCATCACAAGTGTTTGTAGTATGTAATATACAGGTGTAGGTTTGGATTTGTGATTACGGAAAAATGTGGCCTCTTTTCAAATCAAGAATGTGAAGCTAAGTTTTGAAACGATGCTTTAGCATCATTCTGAGGTTTGAATCCTACACACTGAAGGTTTGAGTTTTTAACGGGAACCAAGTTCTGTGGATCCTTTACTATCTCCATTGTGTAAAGGGTTTGAGTTAGCTACCCGGGTCGGCAGCAGTCAACAGAGCCGACCACCTCAAAGAGATAAAATTACTGACCATGACTGGAACATCCCGATGACCGCTGATGTTGTCAAGTCCAATAAAAATTTTCGCTTGTGGCCTTTCTTCAGTTTCTAGGGTCCACAGATCAGACACTACCTTTTATCAAAACAACTGCCATTCCATTCTGTGTAGTGCACAACCCCATACTATCCCTATAGATGATTGACTTGAAATAGTGAAGACTGCTGTCAAACTTTTCCTTATTTCCACATAAGATGGAGACATCTCATTTTTTCTGATTTGCTTCGTATCCTTTCTTCCTGGCTTCTAGCCTTGCCTTACTCATCCAATTTTTCATTTACTCACTGTGTATTATTCTTCTTGCCTTCTGGTACCTTCTGAGCTGTACAATCAATATTTGTAAGACCAATATTTGTTCGGAATCATTTGAGCAGTTTGGTTAGATTTTTATCGAAACTTATCACTGAGGGATGCAGACATTTGAGAGGAATTTCGGTGTTGTATAGCTGCAATTCCGTTTGAGATTGAATTGTGCTCGTCACAAGTTTGTATTGTATCACCAGATTCTCACCGTAGACATACCCTTGCTTACACTGATGCACTGCTGCAACACACCTTGGAGTAAAGTTCTAGCGAACTCTGTTTGACAGCGTTTAACTTTCGCTTTGAGAACCACAATGTGTATCAGAAAGGGTCCCAAATTTGGCTCACTACAGAACAGAAGTTTCTTAAGACAAAACCTTGAGTATTCTCACTCCAGATAGATGTGCAAAGTGTATTAGTTGTCGGAAAAGGGATGAAATCAGGGAAGAAGTTGCTAATCTGATTTGGTCCATTTTTTAACAATTCCAGACAAGTATCAAGATTTATCAGTCTTCGGTGTAGCATGCAAACTTTTCTTCTAGTTTCATACGGTATGGAAACTTCAAACTAGAATCAGTCTTTCAGGACTCCTTGCAAATGAATGCCTCTGTTGTGAAAATTGTGTCAAGTTTTCGCTTTTGTGGCTAGGAAACAACCCCCATACACAGCTATACAGATTTTGATTGCTGTTGTTTGATTTTGCGACTGACAAGAGAGTTTGGTACTTCGTAGGGAATTGTTTATTTATTCACTGCTGTGTTGCCAATAGCTGCAGAGAGTTTGCTCGTTGAGATGTGAGAGTTTGCTCGTTGAGATGTGAGTGCAGTGATTCTGGTTACTTCTGTAGAAAGGGTTTAATTACCATTTTCAATCATTTGTGAGCCAAAAGATGGTACATCTTCAAATTAATGTTTATATGATGCTCGCAATGGTCATTTCATTCTATTTCTTTTGGTTACAGCATGAGCCTACCCTTAGAAATCATCAGATCAGAACTGATAAAACTACCTCTACCACTAAATTTCCATCCACCATTTCCATGGAAAAACCTCAAACAGTGGTTTCCAAGGTGATAGGACCTGCTCCATACCAAATGGAACCACAACATTATGTGCAAGGGCAATGCTCACATTACTTCTACTGTGAATGGAAGGGATAGTGCAATAAACAACGGCGAAGCAAATAGTTTTTCTGCCGAAAGTGAAATTGAGATGGAGACAAATATTCCAAAACTGACAGAGTGTTTGTCGACTGACATTGTGTATGCCAATCAGGGAGCCTCATGGTCTTTCAAGGAACAGGAGGAAGGACAGTGAAGTGCTGAAGAGTATCGAGAATTTGCAAAATGAGAGACACAGCATTGCCGTCCCACCACATTGTACAGTTGATGGTGTGACAGATTCTACTAAGGGTAATGTGCTTAATCATCATTTGGAGGTGTTGCATGACAGCAGTGAAGAAACATCAGGTACAGGAGGGTCATCCCAGATTAGAAAACAGAGAAGAGGAACCATGGTCCCATCAAGATGTAGGAAGCAGCGGGACCTGGAATAAACGGGTCAGACATAGTTTGGATGACTCCTATTCCACGAGGCAGAGTCCCAGTCAGCAACCACTCAAGAAATTAAAATTGAACAATTCCCAGTTTTCCCACAGCGATACAAAACGTGTCAGTAGGAAAGGCAGCAGGGCAAAACGGAAACTTCAAAGTTCCTTCAGCAAGGTTCAGAAACCAGTATTTCGTCCAAGGAGGAGGGTGGCTGAAACTCAGCAAAAATCAGAAATAATTCAAAATCCATTTGTTGTCTGATGATGGAGACTGTGTATTGTTAGCCTGTTTCATTTGTTTTGCCTTGAAGGATTGATAGCAAGTGCAGCCTCAGTTTTCTTGACATTGGCCATGGAATCTGTGAAATGCTCTCAGCAAATGTTGTGTAAGATCATTTGTCCAACATGAAGATGCATTATATTTGTTTAATGCAGCAGTGTGTATTCAACATAAAGAGAATCGAGCAAGAACAGCCGGAACACGAGGCAGCAATACACAGAGTAACAGAATGCGTTTCAACCTGTGGATATAATTGCCACATGTCTCTCAGCGTTGTATTCCAGAAAGTGAAATAGCTCTTTGGTTGCACTCTCCCAGCAATTTGCCACATGTGTCTCGGCATCGGGTCAAATTTAAACACTGTTAGCTTTCATGATCATGTGATATTGTTTTGTAATTGTTTTGAAGTTGTGATAGCAAGTTAAGTAACATTTTGTTCTTTTAATTTTATTCTACAAATGTTTGTGAGATAATTGTATTCTCTTCCTTCATCTCTTTCTTCAGAGCAAGTTAGGGCGGTGGATGTTAATTTCAATCCTGCCAACATTTATTTACCTTCTGATTCAATGTGATGGTGTTCATGTGTGCGTATATGAGTATTTGACATGTTGAGGGTGTAAGGGTGCTATCTTAAGATGCACAATATGTGTGACTTCCAAACTTGGTATTTAGAAAGGTCATGATGTGGGGATGGTTCCTATTGTTTTTCATGGATGTCTAACATTGTATTCGGTCAGTATATGTCAAAGTTTGAAAACCTTGTTCGCACCGTATCTGAAGAAGTGAAATTTGCCTAGATAGGCAACTGAGTAGGTAGACACTAGATAGGCAACTGAGTAGGTAGATAGGCAGTTAAGTGGCTTGGTAGGCAACTGAGTAGGTAGATGGTAGATCAGAAACTGAGTAGATAGGTAGGTAGGCAGTTTAGTGGCTAGATAGGCAACCGAGGTGTTAGATACCAGATAGGTAACATTATATTAGGTAGATACTGGTCAGGCAACTTACTAGATAGATAGGCAAATTAGACAGTTTAGTAGGTTGATAGCCACTTATTAAGACTGGTTAACTTGTTGGCATGCCTGATCAGCAGTGTGCAGAGGTTTTAAATATGTCTGCTAAATACCCCCTGATGCAGGCGAGGGATCGTTTTCAGGACTTTCTGGTCACTAGAAAGGTTTGAGGTTTTGAGGTAGAATTTCCAGTGCTTAAAACTTAATAAACATTCCATCCATAGTCGTGTACAAACAACTTCAATACCAAAATGCTCAGCATTGGACTCTTCTTCATTGGTGTATATATAGTGTTACAGAAAGGGTATGGAAGTCATTAAGGTGATATTATCCTTGGTCCCTTTACCTTCACCTACCTTTCAAAGTTTGGTATTGTTATATATATATATGAGATTTGAGATTGAAGATGGTGCTTTCTGTGTAAAATGATAAGAACTAGAATTTTATTTTTGTAGTAACTTTCATTCGCTGGTATTCAAGTGTTGTTTTTTTAGAGCAATTGTAAAAATTCATGGTAGGAACATATCTGTAGCAATAAAATTTTAAGCTTTTGTTGCCCTGTTGGTGCAGAAAACATACTTTGTTTCTCCCTTTAACTATGGAAGCACCATTATATATTTCCTGGCTTCACTAGATAGAGACCCAGTCATACCACCAAACTCTATTCTTTCCATCTTCACTTTGTACCTCACTTACCTGTCTCCAAACAACTATTGCACATCCCATTATGGTGCTAGGACTATGGGTTGATGTTAGCAAGTCACAGTGCTCTGTGAAAAGGATTGCAGCTCAGGGGCAGCAATCAGGGCAGACAACCATCCCTCCCAGTAGCCCCTGTGGGAAATTTTTGAATGGACATTTTGGTGACTCAGTCCGGTAGATAGGGAGAGACATTATTAATTGTGTTCTCTAGGAAAGGTTTGTGACTACTGTTTCCTCCCACCTTCCTGCTCAAATGTTCCACCCCCCCCCTTCCAGCTCAGAAACTTGTCCTACACCACTGACTGATGGTGAAGAAATCCTTTAATACACTTGTGAGGTATAGCAGAAATCAGTTCTAACTTAAAACCGAACTGCACAATGCAAATGTCTCTGCCAAATTTTGTGTTACCATTCTATGTATTTGTACGTGGAAGCTGAGAGTTCTGAAGCGGGCGCAGGTAACAAAAAGAAGACTATTTCCAGACGACTTAAAAATCCTTCCATGTTTTATGCCTTTTAATATTGTTTGAAATATATAAAATTTATATAGTTTAAACACTAACCATCATGACAGAACCAAACAAGATGGTCTTCCACGTCAAATCATGATTATTTTGTGTTCACTTATAGTTTTACATCATTCTCATAGAAGTGATCTTTCATCCTGCCTTCCTACATAGATATTGCTGAGTAAGGTCGTGTCAAGCAACAAATAGTTTTATTTTGTCATATAATCTTTAATGTTTGAACAATAAAGCCATACAATGTTTAATTTATCGAAATGTTAGTGTCGTCTTCATTGTTGTTTCACGCATATTTTACGAATCCTTTTTGTCTTTGAGTTGGAGGGGGAATGCGACACACTACATATTTTTACAAAGTAAAGCTATCACAGGAGTATCAGCATATTTCCAGGCAATCTGTATCAAGTTGTTAGGAATTTTAAGCCAAATTTAATCAACTGCAAAACTTGAGTCTGTTCAGGTTGACCTTGATAGCTTAAATCGATTTCTCATGCTAGCATATTTGTACATCTCTTACACAGCTTTAATTTGTGATCAAGGGGAAAAAATAATGCAGAAAAATTGATCCAACTGTTTGAAGTGGTTAGCAGACAACCCATTTTGGTTAGTAGAAATTAAACCAACATTCTGGATTTGTGTAAGTCTGCATAGGCACTATCCTTATAACATATTCAGTACATGCTGTGTGTGCAGGTACGATCCTGTTGAGCAGTTTAATAAACGAAAAGTACCTTTGGCTTCAATTAATTCCACAGTTAATTTTTCAGGTAGCACCAGAGAAAACGTAGATTTGTAACTATTGCGATGCGAACCAGACCATTTCGTCCCTTGATTCATGAAAGAAGGGTCAAGAAAGGAAGATACAGAAAGACAAATTTATGCAAGAGATGTACTTCGAAGCAATTGTCATGAAAAAAAGACTACGAAAAACATGCCTAGATTAATCACCCAGAACATTTTATTTTCACTTCTTTAAGTAAAGAACGAAACAGAAAAAGAGAGAAGAGGGGACCTTTAAGGTTAATAATGTACTAATGTTACTAATCTAAATGTGACTAATAAGAGCACAACTCATGCCAATAACAATGTTTGAAAAAAAGAAGCTAAAAAAAAAGAAGCAGAAAAAAAAAGCTGAAAAAAAAAAGGACCAAAATGCGATTCACTCAAATACTGTGTTCTAGTCATACAATCAATAATTCTTTGAATGGTATTTAAAAAGAGAAGAAAAAATGATTTATGTGATGAAGGAGAAAACATATTTACAATATTATTTTACAAAACATTTTTTTTCTTTGCTCTTCTGTGAAAAAGAAAGGTAAAGCTCCTTAAATTTTTCATACCTTCAGATGCTCTTCTCTGAAGAAAAAAATTGTCCAACTTCTACTTTCGCCTCTGCCACCGCAACCAATAAATTTTGACATCATGTTATCAGTTCTGGAAATTAAGTTTGCTTAGTTAAAGTTACCACAAGAAATTTTCTGTTTTAAGAATACACACACCCCACTAGAAACCTGCTAATAAGGTTTGAATTGATTGCCATATTGTGAAATCTTCAAATGGCCGAACACAACTGCTCGTGGTTACATCGCTTGTAATAACCTGTATCAAATGAAACTATGGCATGTCCTAAGTAGCCTTCAAGGAATATTGCCACAAGAAAAGTCTGTCACATAGCATTAAATACAAAATGCAGTTTTGGACAGACTGGAAATATTATGGTACTCTTAGATTTGAGAGACTGATCTCAAACCTGAAGGCCCAGTCACATATTTACCGGATTGGTTTAACACACACCACTTATACAACTTTTTGTCTTTATGAGCAAAATGGGCAATCTGTAAATGGGTAATGTGGGCCAAAGGGAACAGTATTTGCAAGTGGCATGTCCCTGACACCTAGTCTGACTTTTGGGCCAATCAATCTGCTAACATCACCAATGGACACTACCAAAAACAGAGTATATGAACATTTAGATAGGGGGCATAAACTGGATCAAAAAGAACGTGTACAAGATATAAACTGAATTGCCTTCTCCGTTGGTCTCCCTTACAAGGTTGTGCACAAAACACATGCATGTACAAAACTTTTCACCGGACTTGGGCATAACTCGCCAGATATTGACGAACATACGACTGAGTTGCTAGACATTTAGAAGACACTGGTGGATCTAAAAACCCCATCCGTTTCTGATCGGTAGCACCAATGCGGCAATGTGTGACACAGGCTCAACAGAATATATAAGGGAGTTAACAATATCATTGCTTGATGTTAGCATTGGCTGGAGAGTTATGAGAACCATTTATGTAGGATATTACGATGGCTCCTGTTTATCACATCAGACTTTTCTAACTTGACAGGAAACCAATTCTCACTTGAATCTCGCAGAATCCATCTAACACCGCGGACAGACTCCAGAGAGCAGGCCTAAAATCGTTGGTTCCTACAGCAGGTTTACCTTCCCACAAATCTGGTGTATGATGCCAAGTTGTGTGACTGAAAAAAATTGCCAATGTTGTCAAATGATTAACCAGGAAGTTTTCAACCAACATGGGTGAGCAAACACAAGTGACACAAGCTTTATCAAAACAACAAACCTGCTTTATCCTGGATTTTTGACATCCTTGCTCTCTGGCCTAAAAGAGGCACCACACCTAATTGGTAGAGTTGGAAGGATGACTGATTTGTGTTAAATCCATTCAACCAACTCTAATATGTCATCTTTCAATAACATTCTCTACAAACACAAAATTTTACTTCTTTGTTGGTATTTTCAGCATCACAGGCAAGGAAGTCCCCAACAACAGTTAACTTTCATCCTCTTTTTTATCCTCTTACCTTTCTTTCTCTACATTTCTAAAAAACCTTCCCACACTGAAATGATAGATACTGGTAACAACTGGCAACTTGTTTGGAGATCTCTTGTAATGAGCACTAAGTCACTTCATCTTACGCTCTGAGTTGTTCATCAAGTTTAACGAAGAAAATCTGTGGATCGTGAAAACTTCAACAATAGTCTGCAGCAACTGAAGTTTCAACAGAGAATAAGGATTTTCCTGATCAGTCTAACTGATAAACCTTGCCAGGTTTCATCTTCCCCAATCACCACCCCAGTAAATTTCTATTATCTGACAGAATAATGGCTCAGTTGCTCTCCCTGATACTGAAGATGATTCATAAATTAGCTCCCTGAAAATGACGCCATCAGAGATCTAAAAATTTCACGAGAACTGCTACTATATTAACATTTGATATGTTACAAATGAATGAATAACAACACTGGTTGTTTATGTTTTCAAAATTTCAAGCTGTTAGCCCACTGTCTCGTTGGGGGATTTGTCTTGTTGTTTCTCGCCAACAATTAACCAAGATGGGGGAATAACAACACCCCACTGACAAAATGAGGTGTTTCATAGTCCTGCGGCACAGGAATATCATCGCAGAAAATGTTCTTTGGTTCGATCAAACATTGTACCTAAACTGCATAGGCCATAATGATACTGCATCTGATTTACACTGGCCGGGTTTAGATGCTCAACCGAGATGCATTTTATTGAACGCACGGCAAATCATGTGATGAGTTACAAAAGGAAAAAAAAAAGGCTTTCACACTTCCATGGAAATATTTACTGGGCAAGGTAATAGAGTATCTGCATGAAGAAAGCCATCACATGAGCTATGCTTGGTGCTTCAAAAAACTTTAACACTTTACTGAGTGTAGTCCATCAGATGACAGGATATGGAATTGGTCAACAAAGAGAAAAACACTACTTCTGACAGAGAGAGAAGAAGGATAATTCTCCGTTTTCCAAACAATGTCAAACTTCACCGTCCTCCCTTCAAAAGAAACTCCCTCTAGTCTGAATCACAATTTTAGCAGGAAAAATATGGTAACTATATCAAATTTTACATCTGGTGTGAAAATTAAAGTAAGACATTTTACGAATGATAGTTTTGACATCAACTTATTGGACAGGTTTCCCTTGATGTCTTTCCTGTTGTTCACTGACAGGAGTACCACTCTCGAACTGACAGGGGCCACATATGCTCTTCTCGTGATCACGTGCCCCAGAGAGCGCATCTCTTCACCCTCATCTCCTCCTGCCTCTACCGGTGGGGAACAAAAGGTCTTAAAATTGTTCTAATCATATGATGTTAATACACACAGCAACCTTTGATGAGTTGTCTGCAAATCCTGAAACCAACTTCCGGGGTGGGGGGCCAATCGACTATGGCAAGCTGACCACTTGAGTGGACAAAGCGGGGACATTTTATCATATACTGAAGCGAGACTTGGCCGAGGAGCCTCTTTTGACTATCGTGTCTTGATGTGCCTGTGTAGAGGGAGAAACAGAACAAGGCGTATGATTAAAATTTGGCTAAATGATTACAAAGTAACTATCTGCAAAAAGTGAGAATGAATAAAAATGGCAATTTCTCGCAGAAAATTGGACAGGTCCAGGAAAAACAATTCACAGTGAATGGCAGCTGTAGATAATAAAAGCACCAGTAGGATTTAACATAACCATGACAACAATGGTCCTCTAGAGAAGTAAACTAAACCGATATGACACAATGCTCTCCAGGAAAACAAAAAGGCAACTGTCCGTAGTTTCTGCCATAGGGTGGATCAGTCTAACTTTCCATTGCAAATGCACAAGTAACACATGTGACGAAGTGACGCACCGTGATATTTCTTTTTTCATTGTGGTTATTTGTACAGAAGTCCCGAACATTTACCGCAGCATCCAGGTCCGTTGTAAATATTGTTTGGCTTCAAAATAAAACAAAGGAGCTAGTGGCAAGGCCAGTCACAAGGCTGCTTGGGGTTAAGGAAGGGTTATGTGGCCTTGTAAATAGGCATTGAAAACCACACAGTGGGGTGTAGGAACATCAGCGCACTTGATAAGGCTGCTTTGCCAATAGCACCCCCTTTTTTTCCAGTGGGGGCTAACAAGATTACCATTCCATGAGTTTGGGAAGGGGTGAGAGGGGCAACTTGGATGTGGAAAGGAAGGTATGATATCAACTTTTTGAAACAGCTGACTTTAATCCACACAGTCAAGGCTAATACTTTTATACCATTCTAACTAGCAACTTTCATAACACTCACCGACTTTTAAAGATAATGACTGAGACTTCATTGTTGATAAGTAGACTATTAATTACAGACTAAAATTCATCGTAGTTTCATACAAGAAGTGAGAAAAAGCACCTTTTTGATGTTTTGGCAGACGGCAAAGGTGCAAGAAAGTTAAAGAATACATGGAATGAAGTTTGAGACTTACTTCGAAAGAGACTTGGAACCTTCCTGGCAATAAGAGTCTCTCTTTGAATCTTCTCCTAAATAAATGAAAAAGTATTAAAAGCTATTAAAACAACAATACACAGAAAGCTACAGAGAGGCAGCAAATTATGACAATACACAGAAAGCTACACAGAGGCAGCAAATTACAGCAATATACAGAAAGATACACAGAGGCAGCAAATTACACCAATGTGAAGAAAGCTACACAGAGGCAGCAAATTACAATACACAAAAAGCTACACAGAGGCAGCAAATTACAACACTATACAGAAAGATACACAGAGGCAGCAAATTACAACACTATACAGAGAGAATAAAACATTTCAGACACAATGTGCTCATTTTTGTATCTACATAATTGTGGCATATACACATCTAGACCCTCTTCCCAGTTAGCTATACAAGAGAAATTATCAGTTGCTTATGTTGTATCATACAGGATGTGTTCTCTTTCTAGCAATTAGGAAATCTGCCTGTCACTGAGAAGTGGGACAGTGGACTGTGAGGAAAATTTCAAGACACAGCTACTTGTCTGACGTGTCTGTTCAGCGATGACACATTACAAGCAATGCTAAAATGCAAAGTTACGACTTGACTGTAATTAGGTCGACGAGAAAATGACTTCAAATTTAGCTGAACAAGGGCAGCTGACGACTGAACGCGCAAAACAATGCAAAGATGAATAAGCTTAAGTGACGGACCAGACCAGATGAACACAAATCAGTCACAATTTCATTGGTGACTTTCACACAAAAACAACCTTGTTTCATTGTTCACCATGTTAAATCAGTTCTTTCACTGTCACCATTCAGAGCACTTTTGGTGTGACACTGTCACATGCTTGTGATCTTCCCTGTAACTTTCACACTTTGCATCACAACTGGTAAAATATTTCCTAATGACTCTTGAAGAAACGTTAGTCATAATGTGGCAACTCTTCAACAAGTCTTTGCATCTTTTCCTTTGCATCTTTTGTATCTGTTGCATCCAACGTTCTCATTTTACGCCAGAATGGTTGTTTTTTTTGTATGCATTACTGATACTTGTCTGTGACCAAATAAATTCAATGGACGTACCATAGTACATTCCTCTGTGTGATATTCACGTCAACAGATTTGGAAATTCTTGAACGAAGAATGCTGTGTGCTAATGTAGTCACTGAAAACCGTTACTGCAGAATTACTATTTTCTTGCAGTTTACCCTTGAAATTTCCAAACTTACCACAAAAATTTATACTCTGGCATAAGAGAAGAAATCATATTCGTCAAATTCATGCCAAGTCTTTTTGAAACGACACAAACCCTGGTTGCATTTTCTTGCTTTGCAAATCACTAAAATTGGAAGAGGGCTCTCACCCAATTTTAAGGACCACTTCATCTCTCTTGAAGTCACCAATCCACACGGAGAGTTTGTTACCCTTAGCTCTGATGTTGACGACACAGCCGTTTACGACATCTGATTCCTCGTCAAATCCCTCACCAATCAAGCATAAAAGCTAGAGAAAGGAATGCAAACAAGATAAGACAATAATGTGATTAATTTCAAAACTGAGAACTTGAAGGAAGATTAATTTGCCAATGACCTATTCGCTATCACATAGCAACATGAATATTTTTACCAAAAGCATGTTACTGTCAGTACAGAGAACACTGATTATCCAGAAGAGTCGACGGTAGAACGATGACGCAAATCTACCAGAAATTAATAATCAGGTTCCTTTTTGGCAATCTTGAAAAATCCATTTTATAACTACCTCCATAGCTAGTGCAATGGTAGTATATACATCACACTTTGGCAGTGATGGACAAATTGGGCTGCATTACTTTGTAGTGATAGCTGCATACACGTACATACATTGCAAACTACCAGTACCGCAGTACTTCGATTACAACATAGCTGCAGTATCATTTGTAATGTGCAGGGCCAGTGCAAAGTGAATGATATTAGGCTATTAAACCTCGATCTTTCATCCGACTGTTTTTGTCTTTTTCGTACGCTGACCATCAAAAAGTTCGAAGAGCTACACTAATGGTCCTATCAATGAACCCTCCGAGACTGAAAACAAACATTTTTGGTTTAGCTGTTTTGTGGTCACGTAACTGACACGACCCGATACGATTGTTCAGTGTGGCACCCTATGGCTTGTAAAACAGTGTTATGGATGATAGCAATGAAAGAGTGCTGTTTGTCTTAAGATGTCACCTATGATCAGAATGTAAATATGTAGTAGAAACCTTTTCCATCACATGGTGACACCACACTGTAACATGATATTGATCCTTGGAGTACACTGACCTGTCAACTCTCCTGGTTTTACTTATGGGTTTTTATACAAATCTCCCGGCCTTATGGTTTCATATTTTAACCTCCTGGTTTTTCAGTGTTCCATTTGAGACATTTCCTAAAATAGCCTAACATTACCCCTAGGCTTGTTTGATGAATTGACCCCCAAAACAAGAAGAACCACATGATCACAGAGTAATCTAAAAGTAGATTGATTATTTACAATTGCAACTGACACACAGTACAGTTCTTTACACACAGCAGCCTACTTCCAGTGCCAAACGTGCCTTGCTGCTATGCATGCATGCTATAGCGTGTGTCCACACACCTCAACCAACTTGGCCATTGCTACAAAAAATAACAAAAGACAAAGGTATGAAATATATACTCACTGTTTCCAACCAAAGTTTATCTATATCTAGGCCTTTGGGTCCTCGTTTATCAAAACTGGCCAACCATCTGCCTCCAGATTTATTTCTTTCATCTTCCCACATGGGTTTTATGTCATCCTGATAGGCAAAGATTGAAAGAGAGAGGACAAAGTTACAACTGGAAATTGTGAGCAATGAAAATGCTCTTCAAAACCGCTTCGGTTAAAGCTTCATCACCCGTGTGCCGTAATTCTACTAAACACCACATAAATTTTAGTGTTTGCACTGGGTTCGAAATTCAGACCCAGGACCTTTTTTACACATACGGTGTATGACAGCGAAACCGGGTCCGGATTGTTATTTCGGAACTGGGTCCTTACATTGTGTTTCGAGTACCCAGGTCCCGGATGCAAAACACTGATAAATTTGATTGGCACATTACACATTCTGTTAGGCAGGGCTTGCAGCTGTTACGTTACATAGAAAAGTGTTCTTAAATTTGAATATTCAACTGATCAGTGTTCTCCACAGATCCTCAAGACAATGAGCAGTCACACATGAAGCATAAAAATGATCGCAAAGCAATCACCGGGACAGGGGGTTAATTTTCCTGTTCATCAGACATTAGTATGCAATAGGTCTACATGTGAAAATGCAAAAGCCTATTGCCAAATTTTTTTTAGAGGTCTAGCAGAATTTTTGTACAGGATTCCTTTCAGTGGTGGTGTCGATTTTCACTCAGGGGCAGGCCTCCCCTTTAAGTCCCTGATGGAGAACACTGCCAATGTTGTATTCATACAGCAATATTTCTGCTATATTTCAGAATTCTGTAAGAAATGTCTCTCACCTTGAATAAATTGTAATCGCACCCTGAGGCCAATCTGCCTGCACTTTGAATATGATTGTATATTCTGTGTGGAATGAAAAAAAAGCTCAAACTTTGTGACTGAACACATTGATCAATGGTTTGCAGTATTTGTATATTAATGCACCTTTCATCCTCCCACATTTTAATACAGGATGCTAAATGACAATTTATGCAATTCAGTCATTTGATAAATGACAAAAAGCAGAATATTGTTCAAGAACACAGATATTGCTAAAAACAAGTACGTAAGAAGTCATATCGTGAACTCTTTGTGCCAAATGGGAAGTACATTTCAGGTATTAAACCTTCTCAACCCCAGAACAACTGCAACATTGAGAAATTCTTTTAAAAAGTTATATATTACTGTGGTTTCTATGGTAACAAGGAATGGAAGAGGAATGAAGATTTATTGGATGAGGAATATACCAAAAATTTTATTATAATCAACCATAACCCATGTTACACACACCTCTCGAAAAGAATTCCCAACAAAATGTTCTCCAAATATCATTAGACTAGATTCCTTGTTAGATGCAGTAAAATGTAACATAGGGATAACGGTGGTGCGATATGTACCCCTGACCTGGCAAGTAAGTAGAAGTCAATTTCAATGCTACTAATTTACTACTTTTGTTGTCGAGAATAGGGCTAGGGAAAATTGTGAGGTGCTGTGTGTGTGTCTGGTACTCGAATAATGGAAGATACTCAGTGATGAGCCACCAGCTTATTGTGTCCTCACTGCTGAGTTGTACTGGACATAAGTTGGAACACTTAATTTCATCACAATTTGAAGTCAAGTGTCGATTCTACAGCAACTTTTCCACTGTGGTCTTCTACTGCATGTATACAAAATTTGCAATTCGCCGCAAGCAAAAACACAATATACACAATTTCAGCAATACTGTACACACAATTTCAGAGACTTAAATTAAATTGACTCGACTAAAATCCACAGAATGAAATTTTTAAAGGTGTTTGAAAAAACTCACAAAAATTATTTACATTTTATCTTTTACTCTTTCAAAGCAACTGTTTCACAGTTCTGCCATGACCACTGATACCTCACTGACCACTATGATGTGTAGTTATGACTCCTTTTTCATTGAATCCATCTTCAAGGATAATTGGGTCAAAATTTCAAGGAGTCTCCATTTACCACACCTTCAATGCAGGCACAGATTAAGTCTATGGATTTAATGAGTGTTAAGAGACCCTTTCCAAACAAACACCCAGAGGTCCTCCATTGTGCCAAATGCTGTGATTTCAGAGACCAGGGATGAGCCCAACCTGGATGGCACGCGGTGCTACTACCCAGCACTTGGGAATCTCACCTAGCAGGCTAGCACTCATCCAAAAATGGCCAGAAGCACATGGCACTACTTTTAGCTTTTCAGCTCAGTAGAATATACTTTTTCGTGAAAAGCTAATATGAAGTTGGATCGCACAAACTGAACACCTGAAAATTACCCGACACTCAGAATGAAATCGTTGCACCACCCCCCCCCCCCGCCAATCCCCCTGAGAGACCATTTTCAATAATTTAAATTTTACTTACGCCCAGAAGTCTTCTACGGTGTCAAATGCTGTGATCTGTCGTAAGTTGTCTGCCCAATCTTTACTTTTATCGTTCTTGAAGAACCAGAGACACCAGCGGTTCTGTAAGGGATGCTTGATCAGAGGATCAATCTGGAGTTTCTCCAAATCTTCAGACACCTTCTGGTCATCATTGCTCTAAAAGAGATACGAAAATAAAAGATATCGCAACAGTTCAACCTGTCACAAGTGGTTTCCAGTACTAACAAAATCAGAGACCCGCAAAACACGAGAAAGCAGTCAAGTTTTCTTCAAGGTGCAGTCACAGGTACACATTTGGGCGTCCCACCCTACAGATGTACCGGACATCCAGCCTGGGCAAATAATCTGGCTGGATTGAGACATGAAAATCTGGTTCAAGCCAGATTTTTTCAAAGTCAGTGCCAGATATTTTCTAACACTTTGTATAATTTGTCTGACCAGAAGATGTTGGCATAAACTGTCAGAGCATCGCTCACAGTACACATTGGACCCGCTTTGTAATTTAATAGAACAGATCCAAAATATACAACATCTTTTCCACAAGAATTTACAGACCTTATTTGTACATGAAGTAATGATATTACCACTACAGCAGCACTCAACAATTTGTTAATATTGGTGAAATAACTCACATTTACAAAGTATGAATTAATCTTGTACCCAGTCCTTACATCCATTACATTATGATGAAGTACTATGAGCAAAACTATGACCAACATACAGTAGTTTTGCTACACAATAAAACAAGAGTTTATTCATTCAATTTGTGTGTCCACCAAGAGAACTTTATATTGTATATATACTTAACAACAAATATACCAAGAACTGCAAAAGAACTGCAAATTAGAAAAATAATAGAAAGCTCCTCTTTATCCTCTCTTGGCAATGGCTGGATGTGAAACATACTTATTTTCTTATTGGCCTAATCTGTTTTTGTGAAATTGTTTATCAAGGGCTAAACTCAGTGGAATTTAACAAATAACACTTCAGTCTGATGTGTGAAAGTAACTGCTTGTGACTTATTACTGTATGCATAAGCTGTTTTTTTGGCAAATGCAACACAGACAGTGCTCTAACCTAAAAGGAGGAATAGAGGATAGGAAGTTGTAACATACATTTTACATATTTTTTTGCATGTTCTTCCTCCAAATCAGGAATAATCTTAACAGATTTGTGGTAAAAATGATCTAGCAAACGGCAAATTCTGTCATAAAGCACCCTAATAGAAATAAAACAAACTTTAATTTGGTCCATTTTTTATCTTGAGAAGACCTACAATCTTGGACAAAAAACCTTGGCACACCCCGCGCCCCGGTTCAATGTTGGCTGTAGGATTGCTGTTCAAAGGGTACATTCACTTCTATAGCGCAACATTGGAAAGGGGCACGGGGTTTCATGTTATCCTGTCACCTAAAATTCAGTATTATATTTACAACATACGACAAAGTGTCCCAACAATTTTGTCCAAGATTGTCTGAGAATTTCGAGGGGTTAGAAGCATGCGCGGGGCACAGGAAAAATCATCAATTTGAAACAAGTTAAAAGGTAAAATGGGGGGTGATATTCCTTGCAACAAGAAACATCAGCAGTGCATGTTCGGCATGTTTGGGGCCTATAGTGAAGTTGGTTTATTGTAATAATATTATTGTGTGAATGTTGTCAATGTTATTACGGAGTAAAGGAAGGAATAAGTCAGTCAAATCCATGTATTTGCTCTTAATGCGCTAAATAAAATGCAGTCATTTGGGAGGTACCATCATAACTCCAATGCATCTTGTCGACCACGAAACTACTTTAAAACATTTTGTATGATACAAATGACGTACTTTCGGCTCAAACTCTGATAATGAGACAGGTACCGAAGAGAAAAAAAGCAAACAAAAACAAAAACAAACCCCACCCAAAAAACTAACACGTTAGTGGTCCGTTGAAGAAGATCGATGTATATGTGTTATTTATTCAAATTGTTCACAGTGTCTGGTATTAAAGTAACTACGCTTAATGATGATTAGGACTGACTTGGAGGTTAATCTGGATAAAAAAGTGTACTATCATTATACAAAATAAACCCCTGAAATGCAAATTTAATAAATGTGACGTTTGCTCATATTCACCTTACAGTGACATTGTGGCACCCATTCCATTGTACCGTACATGGTGCACTGTAATATGTAAGTCATTTTAAGAAGTTTCAACGTACTTCATAGTACATATTTGTTGTTAGAGCTGTATCATTATATTAATATGCATATATATATTACCTTATGTATATATGAATGAATGAAAAATGAGAAGTTGACAGAGATTTTATTTTATAAGTGGATAATTGAGCAGTGAAAAACACTATGGTCATACCGTGAATCGAACCCCGGCCTCCCCATCCAAGCTGACTTATTCCTAACAGCGTCCGACAGTATAGGTTAAGGAAACCCACGTTCTACCAAATGTTTTGACAGGAAAATTTAAGCAACCCGTGGGAAAATTGCGTAGATTACAAGTCTGGAAATTACTTACGTTACCAGCTGCATGCAATGTAAAACTTGCAGTCACAACTCTTGATTTAGCGGCCAAAAATGTAAAAAAACCAGCCTTTACTAACGTTCTACCATTATTTTAATATTAAGCTGAATCTACACTTCTGACTTTAACGCATTTTGGTAGAACGTGGGGCTACTTCAGAATACATTATAACTGGGATTCCTACCAGCATTCGACAATTGCAGTAACATTCCTGTTGCAACGCAATGCAACAGCTCCCCATAAATGTTATTTCTAATCGCAACTAATTCTGTACGCATATACAATACCATGAAACAATCTGTTCATTTATGATCACTCCTTTTCAACAAAAATGCACACAAATAAACCCCCAAATTAAGATTAAACTTGTTTCGTTCATAGTCGAAATTCAGAATACTTTCATGTGAAAATCCCCAGACCCATAGGCCCCGATGTCTATTTTTTTATAATGCACCTTGCCCAAAAATGTTCAATTTTCTTTCGAAATTTCGCTCCAAAATTGCTCCCAAAAAACTCAGACAATCTTGGACAAAAAAACCTTGGCACACCCCGCGCCCCCGTTCAATGTTGGCTGTAGGATTGCTGTTCAAAGGGTACATTCACTTCTATAGCGCAACATTGGAAAGGGGCACGGGGTTTCATGTTATCCTGTCACCTAAAATTCAGTATTATATTTACAACATACGACAAAGTGTCCCAACAATTTTGTCCAAGATTGTAGATGTAAATATTCCTGAATATGTATTTTTTCCCCCATTTATACAAATGCAGTCAGGGCTAGTGCATGAGTAACATATGTCCATTGTAAGGGCTACACCGCATTCTGATCCACAGATTCAATGCACACTCCACACACAATATGTTACAAGAATTGTTTTGAAGGATTCATGATGAATTCTGACGCTGGATGCAGGAGCGCCACAAATGGTTGCAATTTTATTACACAACATTATGAATCCTTCCCCAAAATTCTTGAACTGAACGCTTCAGTTTAAACAGAACGTAATGACTGAATACAGACATTAGGGGCCATTTACCAATTTACCAGAGCCCACCAGCATTAAATGTCGATGGGGTCATAAGAACTGGGGAGGACCACATCTCTAGCTTGTGTAGAGCACCCAGGGTGGGGAGAGGGGGGGGGGTAACTGCAGAATACAACACTCACTCAACCTAAAAAATCTCACGGTCGCAGTCACCTTCCATGGAGGTGCAGTCATTTTAAAAATGACTCAGCATGTGTCTTACAAAGATTTTTTTCTGAAAAATGGCTTAGTCCGGTAAGCCTCCAATCAGGATCGACTGGAGGGGCAGTTGCAGTCAATAAAGTTGCAGTCACTTTGAGAATGACTAAGCATGCATCCTGTGTTGTTTTTTTTTCCTGGAAAATTTTTAAGTTCACCGAGTCTCCAATCTGGTATGGACACACAGTCGCAGTCCACAAAGTTCCCGTCATTTTTAGAACAACATTCACTTGCTCAGATGTATCAGGTCTGGAACTTGGGAGCACTTGAAATTGAATGCAACTGCGCCTCCAGAGTCTCAGTAATATGTTTAAGACTAAGAGTAAGACTAAGAGAGCCATTATTCTGCAGCTGCACCAAGCATCCGAGCCCCAAATACTGGATCAATCGTGACCCTCTTGAATCCATTGACCGTTGAAGCAGCAACAGCCCTCTGTGGCACAATGTTCCATTCAGTCATGACACGCCGACTAAAACTTAATACTCAGGACCTGGGCCTAGCGTATACCCATAACATAAGCTAGGCCTAGGTTGAATAACACATAAACGTGCTCCGGTCATGAAAGTAGCCTAGCGGTATATAACAATACGTACACTAGCAGTAGCCTAGTGAGAACCTAACATTACACATGGGCAAATGTGGAACACAGGACGACTGTCATGCAGTTATATAGTATTATTCTTCCTGCAACGAGAACATTCACCATAAAATCGATACGAAATTTGGAAACATAAACTTTCCCGTGGTTTCTACACTGGGAAAGTAGGGCATTCACGTAAAGACAAACCTTTTCCATTACTGCTGTGTCGGCGGAAGCCATATTGTTCTATGATAAGTTCACCGGTATAGACAGGATTGTACACCCGTACCGTAAGAAAAAGAGCGGCGCTAGTCACATTCCACTCATAAAATAATTCATTTCGAATTGTCTTAGCTCCACTCTAGATGATTAGTTCCCCTCACCCAAAGGAAAATTATTCAAATCACACTGACGGATCAAGGTGGGGGGAGGGGGCGAGAGAGGCGGGGCGGTGTGACAAGGAGAAGAAGATGTTAATAATATACAAACATAGGAAAATGAAATTTCTTTCATGAAAATTAACTTTACAATAGTACACTTTTGTTGCAACAGATCGCATTTAAAATGAGGGGGTGGGGACAGGGAAATTCAGTTGCAGAAAAATATATATTTTTTGAAATTTCCTTTCTCTGTTCCTTTTTCAGTAGAAAGTATCATGGAGAAGGACAATGAGGCCGAAAGCTTGGATGCACCCTGAAAATGAGAAGCAACGCCTGCGGGCTTTTCCTTCAACTTTCTCAACTATTGTTTTGACCCAGGCACACATATGTCGGGATCAAAGCAATTTCTTGCGCATATAAAGATCTATATATATAGACTGCAGTAGTTAATAATTTATTTCAAACACAAATATTGTTTCATTATGCCTATTAATCAACATTGGAGCTACAAAGAAGAAAAGTTATTACTATAAATTTCCCACTTCATGTGAACTTGTGATATTTATTGCTGTGGAAGCACTATACCCACCCACTTAGATGATATAGCCTACTAGTGGTCGAGAGAGCTGGGTGGGAGAGCAAATAAATTCCCAAGAGAGTGTTATCGAAATTTTCTTTTAATATGACATGGGAGGGAGCCCAGGAATCGCCATGGTATTTCGATGGGGTATATTTTGATAGGGAGAGCATTGCATAAGTCGAGCCTTGATCGCCGGTCTGGAGGTGTCTGGGGGGAACTCAAAGAGGATGGGATGTGTCCTTCATTTTGTGAAATTTTTCAATAAAAAGGTAACTTAAGATCCGTCTGGTGCAATCATAGTCGTACGAGAACTGGGTGGGGAAGCGGTTGCAGCCCTCCCATAGAGCAGGTTAAATGCTTATTTCAGAGCGCTGATACTTGTGAATTCATGGGAAGGGGGACAGTGCAGTGGACAGTGCGGTGGGCAACGGTGTTTGCCAACAGGGGAAAATGCTTATTAGTTGTAAAACGTATACTGTTGAACATATGGGGTAGAATATGTAAATTTATCTTAAGCGATACTCAGTGCACGCAGCGGGACACCTACCAAGTTTCTCCTTCACTTGCTCTTTCTTTGTTTTAACTTGTAGTGTCATCCATACCCGTCCAGCCCTCCTGGGGGCTATCGTAGTAAAAGGTGAAATTCAGGGCAATTTGCAAACTTTTTAGGGCAGACACCCTCCGCACCCCCCCCCCCCTTCTTCTGAAATGTCTTCGCGTACGCCTATGTGGGCAATATTTTACAATGGCCTGTCGAAATCGTATTCTTTCCAGAGAAATGGTTATAGGTGGATCCTGTTTTTCGACGGTTGGTTAATTGCTGTAAATTAGAAAAAAATTAACGTTCACCTAGTGTAATACATTGCATTTTCTTTTTATAGTGAGACTTTCTCTTTTATGGAGGGGGGGGGGGTCACTCAATTGTTTCCATCTTTCTATGGCAACTATAAGATGGTACGTAAACATTGCTAAATACTAATTGAAGACTTTCGTCTGTATATATAGCTGCAGGGTTTTGATGAAATGCGCGATATTCCCGGTATTCCGGAGTTGAAGGCACACCTGTTACACAACGTATAATGTAAGTATAACATAAAGTTATGCATGGATGGCTTAATTTCATCTTCCACTCTTATCAAGGAAAGCTTTCGAACATATGCTTACAAACGTGTTTACCTTGCTTTATATGCCAAAGTAGGAGGTGGTCAACGGGTTGAACTTCTAGCTCACCGAAGCATTCTCATCGTGCGCATTTTTTTTTTTTTACCTCAGCCACGTACCGTGGGTGACTTTTACCCTAGAAAATTTTTACCACAAGGCCTACCTGTCAGATTAAACCTGCCTCGTAACTTGCCATCGTCAGTACAAACTAACAGTCAGAAAAATTACAATGTACTGAACTTATCAGACTTTCGTTAACATTAGCGAAGAAGTATCATTCCCAGATAATTATATTTGCGGAGCCTGGGAAGGGCGATTTTCTGCCATCTCGGAGTCTCCGGAAAGTTTATGGTACGTTGACCGTCAACTGATGGTGGCGCTCTGTTAATTATTATTATCACAATTACCGTCAACCGTCAACCGTCAACTGATGGTGGCGCTCTGTTTGTTATTATCCCAATTATCCTCTAGTCCAAAAACGTTGGTGCGCAATTGCAGTCTGAGGCTCCCTCCATTGCGCATTTCACCGTGCACGGTAAATGTTTTAAATGGTCCGCCAAGATTTCTTGTTCAGGTCCCCTTATTCGTTTGCAAGCTTTCCCCCCTAAAAAGAAAAGTTTCAACACGTCCCTGCCTGAAAGTAGTGAGGTTTAGTATTTACACCGAAAAGTACACTACAGGTTCCTCTTTTGGGATACAGCACAAAACTATTTCCTCGTTAATATTCATCACTGAATTATGGTTCAATTAAATTCTCTTATCGACTCACACCGAATACCAGAAACTGGCTCGGAGGCGTCATCACTTGGTTGAAAACAATCCATACAAAGAGTCTACTCCGGCCGACAATTTGGATCTTCACACCAAGAGGTATATGATCCCAGCCGGCGCAGCTGGGATCAGGGTGCAGTGGTCACACAGAGAGTAGGCGTTGGGAGGGTGGATTGACTAGTCCCTTACAGCCTTACTGTTCAGCGAAGCATTTTTTTTGTTATTAGGTCTTCTCTTCCACAGCTCTATTAGCTGGATTCACATGTGCTAACATCGGGATCTTTAATATGCGGATCCTGGGAGGTCAAGCACCCTTCTGAGGATGTGATGTCATATCAGACATTCCCTACCCAACGTGTGACAAGCTATAGGATTGTCCTATCATTACACTTAAAAATATCCATATGTTGACCATTCACATTTTGAGCTAGATGGAGTGGAAGTAGAGTAGTGGTCCCGCCCGCTTGACAAGCCTCTCCGACCGAAATATCATTCCAAAACCTCCGATTTTCTAAAAACAATTTAAACTTCCTTCAATCGTCCTCATTTTCACATCATCTGTACTGTAATTAGTTCTCTCCAATGTCCAAGTAAAAAAAGTAGTGATGATGACCGAAAACATGATGAAAAAAGTCATTGTCGTGGCTCATAAGTTTAGGCACTTTTCCAGAGCAAGGTTAACAAAACTCGCGGATGTACAAAATCTCATGGTGGCATATGGTACCTGTCAGCAGCACAGTGCGCACCTATTTCTCCTGCATCATGTTATGAACGGAATCGTTGACATTCGTAACTGACAGGGGTAGAACGCTGACTGTACAAATACGGCAACTGAGGAATACATAATGGAACGAAATTAGGTTGAAAACGTGTTGACCAAGACTTCATACAGATGGCCACGATCAGGGCCAACCTTTTAACGAAAAAAAAAAAAGTCTGAACTTTCGTTACTCAGAAACAAACACTAAACTTGCAGAACAAACAAAATATATATAAAATATATTGTCCAAGCGAGAAAGGACGTTGCGGGGACAAAAAATCTCAGAAACAAAACAAAAAAGGAATTAGTTGCAGACAAATATTTAAAAGGTTGGCTGTAGTTGGTCTTACGTAACTGCAAACACCCTTATAGGGGGACACATCTTCTGCCACACCAGGTTTGCGTGATACAATTTAAGGGCCCCTGATACTAGCAAAGTTTGGTGGGTCACACGATCCGCCAGAGAAATGTCCGATGGCTCAACGTAGGTCCGCTGACGTTGATTGGTTAAAAACCTGTGACGCCTTTTCGTTTCAGCCCGCAGATGTTCCAAACTACTTCCGCGCTAAAAGGCCACCGGCGACCCGCCAGATATTGCTAACTAGTGCTAGATCAAAATTTCGTGATACCAAAGATTCGCGGCATGTGTGCAAAATCAGCTGGACTGGGAAACCGTCCCGACCAAAATTGAATGATGGGCTTTTTGCCTTCTCCCCCCCCCCCCTTTTTTTTTATTGTTTTCATGTCTGCTTTCGGCCGGTATAAAACAACGAAACATCTCTGGATTCCCGCCTGGGTTGCTACTCCTATCACACATCAGTGCGACTGTTCTCGAAGTCCCCCCCCCCCCCCTGGTTATTTCCGATAAGACCTGAAGAATTCAGGCTATGACAGGCACTTCTATCATGTCACCAAGTTTGAGTTGTTGTTGTGGATTATCATAGATCTCGGGCCCTTTTTTTCAGAAAGTACCTTACGGAAGGCACAAAGGAGATTAAATATACTTATTGGGGGGGGGGGGGGCGGGATACTTTGTGTAAGTCAACCACATTGAATAGACCTCAAAAGGGAAATGAATAGAATGAATAGCATGCACTGAATGGGATTCTGGGTGTCTATTCAAAGTAGTTTGAGGTTGGGTTAGAGAGAAAAGTATATACTGTACCCTTATTTGCAGGCTCAAGTTTCTACAGCTTGTAGTACTAACATCTCAAAGATCAGCACAGTTTCCTCACACTTATGTCCTAGCCATTTCTGAATGATATGTTTGTCTTCACCCCACAAACTATCCCCGCCTGTATTGAAAGGCCATCATCACTGCATACCAGTGTTGTCACTATGAATTAGTGAACATGAGCAATGACATTTTGGTACGAGAAAAGCTATTTAGATATACTCAGAGGTACATTTCTCCTACCCCATCACGTGCCCTAAAGGAACATGAATGTGGCCAAAAATAATCAGAAGGCATTGGCATCATGGTCAGTGACACTTGTAGGGAAGGTAGAAGTCAGAGTTGGTTGAAACTCCTAAAGAGGAGTAAGCGGAAGGGGGTAGGAGAGGGGATGGAAAAGATATTTCTGCAAACATAGTATTCCCAGTGTACAACAGCAAGCATTCTTTTAGCATGGGCTCAAAATCAATTGGCTTGTTCACAGTTCTGGATAGTCCTGTAGATACAAGTGTCCCCTTGCTCATTGCCAGAGGGTTACCAATGCTGATGTTACTGGGTATATTATACAAGTCCATTGAAATAGTTCATTGTGATGTCACTGAACATGAAGTGAGATTTACCAAACTTGATTCTGTTCGTGTATTCTTCAAGCTGAAGGTATTTAGGTTGTCCAATGTCATGAGTAAAAGGGTCAAACATAAGCACGCATTTCTTACAGTGATTAGGCATGAACATAATTATGAACAATGGCAAATCCTCGTGGCAAAGTACTACATATGACATTAGTCATGAAAATACATCAATGTCATGATAAAATATTCTATAAAATACAGAAAATACTGTTTTGTACAAACAGTCATAAAGTGAAACTTATTTTTTACAAATGGTTAATCTGAAATTTATTCAAAGTAATACCAACTCTGAAAAAAGTCCTCCAAGCTACCAGTGTAGCTACCAGTAGCTACATATATTTGGGAAAAGTTCATAAACTGAAAAAGAAATGAAAGTTTTTGTTTCTAATTTTCGTAGCAATTTCACGATGATATCCATTGCTAGGCCTCTTACACGTTAAGCTCTCCGCTATCTTGAATGGCAAATTTACATAAAACATCCTCAAGAAGGTTTTGCACATATGCACTACAACAAACAAACATCAGGACGAGTTGTTGCATCGAGTACCGACAATATCATGATTCCCTTCCAAAATTTCTAACTGGATCTTAAGTTTCACTGATGTACATCATACCTGCATGACAAAAGATGCTACTTAAAGGGAAATTCCAGGTAAGGAACATGTCTTCTGACTTATTTAAGCCATTTCAAACCATTTTCATTCATATTCTTGCCGTTTTGAAATGAACTTCTAATGGGCAACATGATATGTTCAAACTTCCCGCCCTACAGAGTTTCTAACACAATGCATGTACACAAAGGGTGAAAGCATTATCATGTAAGTGACCATCACCTCTGTGATTTGTGACGTAGTCGACACCCAACTCTTGATTAACAATGTCCAACCTGATTGCCCTTTGTTTCCACTTTTTGCTACTTACGAACACTTCCATCGCCGTGCCAATTACCTAACGTACATGGTGTTACATTAACCTGCAAAACAAAATATCATATTGTGACCACTTACTTCATACACAGCTCAATGTGTAATACATCAAAAAACAAAGCCAAACCAGTTGAGATTTGACTCTCAATGTATGCTGTAGCATCCTGCACACAAACAAGCATCTATTGATTGAATTTCAAGACCAGTGATCACATTCACACAAAAGATATGCAGGAGTTTTCTAATCTCAGAACTCTATACCCTCTTTTAAGACATTTTACTGTAGGTATTAAAATTGAAACACTGACTGGTCACATTCTAGTTCACACAAAACATGTAACTTTTTTATGCATCTTATTATTCTGATTATACAAACTTTGTTCGACTGTGGAGGTTTTGACATTCTTAAACAAATGGAAGTCAGGGCGTCTTAGTTTTCATCACAAAATGATATCAATATAATGTGCAAAGCTAATATGCCCTTTCAATAAATGGTCATTTTCCATGGTCAGCAAAAAAATTACTTGCTGGATAAATGAATCAATATGTACATCAAAATTAAAATGAAAAAAAAAAAAACATAGACAAAAAGTTGCTTTGGTGTTTCATTCCCAGAAATGTACATAAAAAATGGTATTAAAAGACTTCTTAGAAAATGAAATACTCCATTCAGGTATTCTCATGAAGAGGTCACTGGTTAAAGTAATCTGGGGTTTGGGCAAAAGGGGGAGAGATATAATCAGGGTATTGTATCATTACATTTGACTGGTATTAACAAAACATAACATTCAGTCCTTTGTTTTAATGAACAAAGGCCTTTTTTCATATTCATGTCTGTTAAAGTCCCAGAGTAACTTTGCATAATGAAAAAACATAACAACCAAAAATGAAGATCTAACAAAAACTAGGAATGTGAACTTGAGGACAGTTTAGCAGTTATCGAGATGTGTCTTCTCAGCTTCTAATTAGAGTAATTTCTCTCTGAGATACCAATATCCAGTTCAATAATATACAATTCCACTTCCCAAATGAAACTGCAAATGCCATCCTCGTAATGGGCAAAGCCGCTACCTTTACCATCATGACATGTTTATGAAACTCATGTGCACTTACGGTCCTTTTGTTCTAAATACCATACGACTGGTTAGGTTTTTGTTTGAGGAACATGGGACAACACCTCCTTTTTGCCATGAGATGAACTCAGATGGGGATGGGGGTGGGTTAACAGAGTTGAGTTGAAATTTCCTTTCTGGACATCATCACATCTGGTTGGTCTTCAAACCTCCAGGGAGGAAGGATCACTGTCACTGTTGCCTCCATTATTCTTCAACGGTAAAATCAATGATCTGAGAGAATTGTCTGCGTCACTATCTCCTCACCTCATAGTGCTGCCCAAGTTCATATTTGGCGATGATCTTCTGCCGTGAGACGATAAATATTCATCACATACCGGTGATGAATATTCATAGCATATGTGGTGACTCATTTTTCTTTCTTTTCTTCCTTTCTTGTTTTTCAGTCACTATCAAATTTGATAGAGTTTACTGATGTATCAATGGCTCCACCTTTGTAGTTACCTCGCTTCTTTTTCGTCTTCTCATGTCTAAAAGCTTTCCCCCTGACTGCTTTAAGGTCACGATTGGCCCTTTCACCCCAAGAACCACTGGCACCTCTCTGAATAATAAGGGAAGATGAAAAAAAAAAGTCCATCAAGAAAGTTCAGAGTTAATGATATCATAATTGTGTAATGTCAAAGGCCAAAGAGGTAGAAAAATGGATATGCATGACAGCAACAAGTAGGAGCTGTCTTTGCAAAGCTCTCTCAGAGAAATTTGCAAATCCTGCTAACACAAAACTTCACAGGTACTACCACCATACATAGAACAATAATCTAATAAAAAAAAAAAACCAGAAAGCCAAAAGGCTTTGTGATTCCTTGCTACATGGTTATATTACAACAAACATGAATTATTCACGTGACAAGTATAAGATCAACTGCAGTTATTTTTCTTGATACACCACAAGCCTTTAACCCAAAATGACCTTTATTTTGGTGACCTAAAATTACCGTGACATTTGATGTCCACCAAAAGCAATAGGGATCACCTACCCAGGCCATACAACCCACACATCAAGTACAGTATGAGTATGACATCAGTCAACATTATCTCTGAGTTCCAAGAAACACACAGTAATCAATGCTGCTTCTAGTCTTGCCTGTTGTTAGTTGAATCAAATAACTCAACCTTACCTCATCTGAACTCAGCTTGTCTGCCATATTTACCTCAAAATTCTTCATAAAGGACAAGAATGTTCTTGGGTCTCCATCGTATGGTGAAATTTCTGCCTTAGGTAATTCCAACGCTAATTTGAAAGTCGATTTCCTCCTTCAACTTTTTCAGTGCTTCCTCCCTCTCCTCAGTATAATGCTTTTGGCATTCCAACATCCAGCTTTCTGCTTGCTCAAATACTTCATCAGACAACAACCCAGCCAGATCAGCATGAACCTCTTCCATTGCCTCAAATTGGCGCTCTGCCTTTTGCAAATTTCCCTTTATCGACTCTGCGATAATTTCTTCCTTGTTACAAGTAGCTTTTAACACACTCAAAGTCCTCATAAGTTGACCCTAAGTTATGATTCCTCCTCAATATTTTTGCTTCCCCCATCCTTTCCAACATTGTGAAATATGATTGAAAGCACTCCAATTTGATTGTTAAGAAACCTCGTTCTGCTACCAGCTGTCCCTCTGGATATTGAATTTATCCAAATAAATGACAGAACAGATGGTATTTTATTTTCCTCATTTTTTTTTATAAACCCATTAACATTCCAGTGCACCCACCTTATCTATCTGATCCCATGACCCCCCATACCAAGACTATCTCTCTGGACAACTTATGGCAGCCCCACACTAGAAGTTACTCACTAAGTTACAAATGCAGTACTGTAGGGAGCAATCCCATTGAGTTGACTGTGTGCAGACAGAATCAAAACTGAAATTGCACAATGTAGACCCCGTATGCATTTGTACGGTAGTTTATTATAACCACAATAATGGTGTTTAGGCTATTATTATTATTGTTTTATAGTGAAAAATGATCCCTTCCTCTCTATTGATAAGCATTAAATTTCACAGGGTCGTAAACCTGTTAATAACAGACAACCTTATCAAGTTTAAAACAAATCTGACCCACGGATAAGGAACTATGGCAGTTTTAACATTTTTATGTATTACCCCATAACCTCATTCATATGCAAGATTTGGACACCAAAACAATAGGGATCATCTACTCAATATGGGCAACCTACATGCCAAAAACGAAATTACTCAGAGTTACCCTTCTTGAGATAGAGTGTTTACGAGCAACTGTCACACACACACATACACACACACACATACATACACACACACACGACATCAGGACTGCATAGATTCCCCTGCCTACGGCAAGGAATAACCAAAAGCCAAAAGGCTTTGTGATTCCTTGCCACATGGTTATATTATAACAAGCATGAATTACTCACATGACAAGTATGAGATCAACTGCAGTTACTGGTCTTGAAACACCACATTAATAAGCCTTTAACCCAAATAACCTTTATTTTGGTGACCTCAAATGACATTTGACGTCCACTAAAAGCAATAGGGATCACCTCCCCAGTATGGGGAACCTACACATCAAGTATGACATCAGTCAACATTACTCTTCTGGAGATAATGTGCTAGAAAATTTTCACCTCGGGGGACCTCAAATGACCTTTGACCTCCACAAAAACAATAGGAGTCATCTACTCAAATGACTAACCCACACACCAAGTATGACATCAGTCACACTTACCCTTCTAGAGATACTGTGTTTACAATGTGTTTACAGTTTGACTCAGGGTGACCTCAAGTGACCTTTATCTCCACCAAAAACAATAGGGATCATCTACTCAATATGACCAACAAACACACCAAGTATGGCATCAGTCGCAGTTACCGTTCTTGAGATATCATGTTTACAAGGTTTTCACATTTTGACCTCTGGTGACCTCAAATGACCTTTGACCTCCGCCAAAAGCAATAGGGATCATCTACTTAATATGACCAACCCACACAGTAAGTATGACATCAGTCACAGTTACTCTTCTGCAGATACTGTGTTTACAAGGTTTTTCCAGTTTGACCTCCACTGACCTCAAATGACCTTTGACCGCCACCAAAAACGATACGGATCATCTACTCAGTATGTCTAACCCACATACCAGGTATAATATCAGACACAGTTACCGTTCTTGAGATATCATGTTTACAAGGTTTTCACATTTTGACCTCTGGTGACCTCAAATGACCTTTGACCTCCACTAAAAACAATAGGGATCATCTACTCAATATGACCAACTCACACACCAAGTATGACATCAGTCACAGTTACCGTTCTTGAGATATCGTGTTTACAAGGTTTTCACATTTTGACCTCTGGTGACCTCAAATGACCTTTGACCTCCACCAAAAGCAATAGGGATCATCTACTTCATATGACCAACCCACACAGTAAGTATGACATCAGTCACAGTTACCCTTCTGGAGATATTATGCTTACAAGGTTTTTCCAGTTTGACCTCCGTTGACCTCAAATGACCTTTGACCACCACTAAAAACAATAGGGATCATCTACTCAATATGAACAACCCACACACTAAGTATGACATCAGTCACAGTTACCGTTCTTGAGATATCGTGTTTACAAGGTTTTCACATTTTGACCTCTGGTGACCTCAAATGACCTTTGACCTCCACTACAAACAATAGAGATCATCTACTCAATATGAACAACCCACACACTATGTATGACATCAGTCACAGTTACCGTTCTTGAGATATCGTGTTTACAAAGTTTTCACATTTTGACCTCTGGTGACCCCAAATGACCTTTGACCTCCACCAAAAACAATAGGGATCATCTACTCAATATGACCAACCCACACACTACGTATGACATCAGTCATGGTTACCCTTCTTGAGATATCGTGTTTACAAGAAGTGTCACATACACACATACACACACGACATCACCATCGCATAGATTTCTTCTGCCTTCGGCAAGGAATCAAAAAATGAAGCAAATTGGGTCAGTTTTCAATGAGTTCTGAAGGCCTGACTGAAAACTGAAAAGGCCACACAGCACTCACATGTACATACACATACTGTACATACATATATTAGCAAAATTTGACCTTTAACTTTGTGGGCTCTATAATCTGAATGACACACTTGAAGAATTGATCATCGACATTTAAAAAGGTAAAAATTTAAATAGTTTCTTTAGTCAGGGTTTTCATAAAAGTAATATTTAAAAAATGTAACAAAAAGACTTCCAGTGCTGTCCCAGCACAACTAAAAATTGAGCACAATGTAGACACAAGATGTCTGCTGTCTTAAGCGAGTTAAACCCCTGACTCGACACATTGTAATTTTGATGGCATTGAAAGCAAAAGCTCATGTGAGGGAGTTGGATAGGCCCTGAGGTATAAGCATCATATACACTTTAATCTAGAAGGTGGACCATTGTTACCAGAGATGAGGGTACTATCTAAAGGTGTATTATGGGTTTCTCTGTTGAAGTGATTTTTTTACTTCTGACGTCGACATGTCAAGCCTATGTAAAACGATACACTAGGGCATAAAAAGTTTATCAACGAAGCGTACAGTAGGTTTGACAGGGAAAACCTGTAATGAACTTTTTTCAAGGAAAATGTCACCCTTTTTACAATACAAAATAGTTTCAGTTGGCTAAGGTGATAGTTTTACTAATAGCTAGGGGTGTGTCAATAATCTAAAGGGGTGGGGGGGGTTAAAGGGCATCAACCTCTTAGTCCTTTCTATACACACGGAGGTGCTTCAGGATGGTCCTATGACATACTTAAATTTATGGACCAGCACCATGTTAATTCAAAATGGTATGCTTAAAACAGATAAAAGGATTATTATGAGGCCAAAAAGATCATCTACTCTTCATCAACTGAATATTCTCTACAACATACCTTGGCTTCAAAGGAATTGTTGCTGAACTTCTCTTTTATTTCATATTCTTCCTCTCGCACTCTCCTGAAAGGCTCATTTTTCACTCCGTTGTTCTGGTATAGCATGTGAAAAAAAGGAAAGAAAGGTGAGAGAAGACATTAAACAACTAATCCAGCGGGTAATTTATGTGGTATCACATCTCATTTTGCTACATTAAATGATGAAATTGCTATACAAATTGAATATCATGTAGCAGTTTCTATTAGGGCTTTTCTTTCTGATTTTGCTACAAAATATTTAAGGAACCTGACAAAAAGCGATGCAATTTTGAACACTGAATCATTCTCTGCTAGCTTAATCTCTCCCAGTCTTCTTGAACTCAGTGAGGTTGTATAACCATACTGCATATTAATGTATTTCAAGCTAAGTTTCCCTCAGAAATGTACAGTGGATGCAAATATTGGTAAGACTTATCATATTTTAATACAATTGAAACGACCGTCGATCCCTACTACAAGAGATTACTCGAATGTCCGTGGTGGTCCTCCAGATTGAGCGTGAAGTCAATCCAAGATTACCTGAGTGGAGATACTGTATCACCTTTACAGAGTATTGTTGAAGTGACCACTACGTTACCCCATATGGTATGACCTCTAACACACACAATAGACCAGTTTCATATTGAGACAATTGGTATATTTGTTTAGCACTACTTCCAACCAATTCTATCTGGTCACCAATGGCATATACACGACAGGACCTCTTTTAGGAGCTGTCTTCTCATACATGCATGCTATTGTCCTTTGAAACATCAGGGAATACCATCAAACTACGGCCACCTTAGAAAACATGGCATTAATTTGATGCTCTTTACTTTTCGGTTTTACAAGATACAATACTTGTGAAAAAAAATTACACCCTGCTCCCCACTGCACTGCAAGTGTCTTGACAGGCATTGTCTGAATGGTCACTGCAAAATGTTTCAAAAGAATAACTACCCTTTAAAGTCTCTACAGGAAGAATTGTCCCTACCCTTTAAAGTCTCTACAGGAAGAATTGTCCACTAATTAATATGCATGACATCATCACCAAAACCAAAACTAACGATCAACCGACTATGACTTGCTAATGTGCCATTAATTTACCTCATTGTTGTTGAGTTGGAACATGGAGAAAAGCTATATCACGTCCAGTATGCTAATGAAAGGCAGGAATTTTTTTTTAAAATTTGGAGCAAGTTAACACTTTGCACACCTGTACATTGCTGTGTAAATTTAAGAGCATTGGTTGAACTGTTATTGCAAAATGACCGAGTCAAACTCTTTACATTAAGCCCTCTTTTCTCATTATCACCATTTACTGACCCATCCTCTTACTTCCTGTAGTACCAAACATGGAGTGAATCAACATCATCTTGCAGGTTTTCTTGTCTACAAGCAGGAGGTTTTAAGGCTGTGTCTAGGCCTGTCCATCATTCCTTGCTTCACTCAAATTGGAACATTCACCAATAACGTATGTCCAAGTTTCCTTAATCTGAGATACAGTTTTGCCTCTAATGTCCACCACCACAAAAGCAACATAGTTTCTGCACCAGCTGTAGCAAAATATAAGAACTATCCAAGCTACCTTCAACCCTACCTTCAATTTTTCATCAGGAAGCAATCATAAATGCCATGAACAGATGGAAAGGTTAAAACAGTCACAGAGACAAACAAAAAAACAAGGTCAAAATGTTACCAGGTGACAACAAGAATAACAATGTACGTAATGCAAAAGTACTGGAGCCTCTAAGAAGTGTAAATAGTAAATACCTTTCCTTTGAACTTTTTCTGCTTCGTATTGTCTGCACCATTGCCAAGTGAGTTTTTTGATTTCCCATTTGTCAAAGGTGCAGTCAAAGCCATAGGAGTACTAGATGCAGCTGGCTTGGGTTTCTCATCTTCACTCTCTGATGAATCATCACTACTGCTGCTCTCAGCTTTCTTTCCTGCTGCAGGTTTTGCAGCTGGTGTTGTAGCTTTTGTAGGTGCTAGTTTCTTTGCAGGTGTTGGTTCATCATCTTCACTATCTGATGAATCATCACTACTACTGCTCTCAGCTTTCTTTCCTGCTGCAGGTTTTGTAGCTGCAGCTGGTGTTGCAGCTTTTGTAGGTGCTGGCTTCTTTGCAGGTGTTGGCTTCTCATCTTCACTATCTGATGAATCACCACTACTACTGCTCTCAGCTTTCTTTCCTGCTGCAGGTTTTGCAGCTGGTGTTGCAGCTTTTGTAGGTGCTGGTTTCTTTGCAGGTGTTGGTTTCTCGTCTTCACTATCTGATGAATCATCACTACTGCTGCTCTCAGCTTTCTTTCCTGCTGCAGGTTTTGTAGCTGCAGCTGGTGTTGCAGCTTTTGTAGGTGCTGGCTTCTTTGCAGGTGTTGGCTTCTCATCTTCACTATCTGATGAATCACCACTACTACTGCTCTCAGCTTTCTTTCCTGCTGCAGGTTTTGCAGCTGGTGTTGCAGCTTTTGTAGGTGCTGGTTTCTTTGCAGGTGTTGGTTTCTCATCTTCACTATCTGATGAATCACCACTACTACTGCTCTCAGCTTTCTTTCCTGCTGCAGGTTTTGCAACTGGTGTTGCAGCTTTTGTAGGTGCTGGTTTCTTTGCTGGTGTTGGCTTTTCATCTTCACTATCTGATGAATCATCACTACTGCTGCTCTCAGCTTTCTTTCCTGCTGCAGGTTTTGTAGCTGTAGCTGGTGTTGTAGCTTTTGTAGGTGCTGGCTTCTTTGCAGGTGTTGGTTTCTCATCTTCACTATCTGATGAATCATCACTACTACTGCTCTCAGCTTTCTTTCCTGTGACAGGTTTTGCAGCTGGTGTTGTGGCTTTTGAAAGTGCTGGTTTCTTTGCAGGTGTTGGTTTATCATCTTCACTATCTGATGAATCATCACTACTGCTGCTCTCAGCTTTCTTTCCTGCTGCAGGTTTTGCAGCTGCAGCTGGCGTTGTAGCTTTTGTAGGTGCTGGTTTCTTTGCAGGTGTTGGTTTATCATCTTCACTATCTGATGAATCATCACTACTGCTGCTCTCAGCTTGCTTTTCTGCGACAGGTTTTGCAGCTGGTGTTGTAGCTTTTGTAGGTGCTGGTTTCTTTGCAGGTGTTGGTTTTTCATCCTCACTTTCTGATGAATCATCACTACTGCTGCTCTCAGCTTTCTTTCCTGCTGAGGGTTTTGCAGCTGCAGGTTTTGCAGCTTTTGTATGTGCTGGTTTCTTTGCAGGTGTTGGTTTATCATCTTCACTATCTGATGAATCATCACTACTACTGCTCTCAGCTTTCTTTCCTGCTGCAGGTTTTGTAGCTGCAGCTTTTGTTGTAGCTTTTGCAGGTGCTGGCTTCTTTGCAGGTGTTGGTTTCTCATCTTCACTATCTGATGAATCATCACTACTGCTACTCTCAGCTTTCTTTCCTGCTGCAGGTTTTGCAGCTGCAGCTGGTGTTGCAGATTTTGCAGGTGCTGGTTTCTTTGCAGGTGTTGGTTTATCATCTTCACTATCTGATGAATCATCACTACTGCTGCTCTCAGCTTTCTTTCCTGCTGCAGGTTTTGTTGCTGCAACTGGTGTTGCAGCTTTTGCAGGTGCTGGTCTCTTTGCAGGTGTTGGTTTATCATCTTCACTATCTGATGAATCATCACTGCTGCTGCTCTCAGCTTTCTTTCCTGCTGCAGGTTTTGTAGCTGCAACTGGTGTTGCGATTTTTGCAGGTGCTGGTTTCTCATCTTCACTATCTGAAGAATCATCACTACTGCTGCTCTCAGCTTTCTTTCCTGCTGCAGGTTTTGTAGCTGCAGCTGGTGTTGTAGCTTTTGTAGGTGCTGGTTTCTTTGTAGGTGTTGGTTTCTCATCTTCACTATCTGATGAATCATCACTACTGCTGCTCTCAGCTTTCTTTCCTGCTGCAGGTTTTGTAGCTGCAACTGGTGTTGTGATTTTTGCAGGTGCTGGTTTCTCATCTTCACTATCTGAAGAATCATCACTACTGCTGCTCTCAGCTTTCTTTCCTGCTGCAGGTTTTGCAGCTGCAGCTGGTGTTGCAGCTTTTGTAGGTGCTGGTTTCTTTGCAGGTGTTGGTTTATCATCTTCACTATCTGATGAATCATCACTACTACTGCTCTCAGCTTTCTTTCCTGCTGCAGGTTTTGTAGCTGCAGCTGGTGTTGTAGCTTTTGTAGGTGCTGGTTTCTTTGTAGGTGTTGGTTTCTCATCTTCACTATCTGATGAATCATCACTACTGCTGCTCTCAGCTTTCTTTCCTGCTGCAGGTTTTGTAGCTGCAACTGGTGTTGTGATTTTTGCAGGTGCTGGTTTCTCATCTTCACTATCTGAAGAATCATCACTACTGCTGCTCTCAGCTTTCTTTCCTGCTGCAGGTTTTGTAGCTGCAGCTGGTGTTGCAGCTTTTGTAGGTGCTGGCTTCTTTGCTGGTGTTGGTTTCTCATCTTCACTATCTGATGAATCATCACTACTGCTGCTCTCAGCTTTCTTTCCTGCTGCAGGTTTTGTTGCTGCAGCTGGTGTTGCAGCTTTTGTAAGCGCTGGCTTCTTTGCAGGTGTTTGTTTCTCATCTTCACTATCTGATGAATCATCACTACTACTGCTCTCAGCTTTCTTTCCTGCTGCAGGTTTTGTAGCTGCAGCTGGTGTTGCAGCTTTTGTAGGTGCTGGCTCCTTTGCTGGTGTTGGTTTCTCATCTTCACTATCTGATGAATCATCACTACTACTGCTCTCAGCTTTCTTTCCTGCTGCAGGTTTTGTAGCTGCAGCTGGTGTTGCAGCTTTTGTAGGTGCTGGCTTCTTTGCTGGTGTTGGTTTCTCATCTTCACTATCTGATGAATCATCACTACTGCTGCTCTCAGCTTTCTTTCCTGCTGCAGGTTTTGTTGCTGCAGCTGGTGTTGCAGCTTTTGTCAGCGCTGGCTTCTTTGCAGGTGTTTGTTTCTCATCTTCACTATCTGATGAATCATCACTACTACTGCTCTCAGCTTTCTTTCCTGCTGCAGGTTTTGTAGCTGCAGCTGGTGTTGCAGCTTTTGTAGGTGCTGGTTTGTTTGCAGGTGTTGGTTTCTCATCTTCACTATCTGATGAATCACTACTGCTGCTTTCCTCTTTTTTTGTCACTTCTGGTTTCGTTAGAATGACTCTTTTCTTAGGAGGAGATTTTCCTTTCTTAGAATCTTTGGCACTAGCTGTGTCTGAATCTGAGTCCGATGAAGAACTGGATTCCTTCTTCCTTTTTCCAATCATTACATTTTTCACTACAACAGTTGAAGTCTGTGGTTCACTCTCTGAACTCTCATCTGTGGAGCTGCCATCGCTCTTCTTTATTTTTTTGGACTGCTTTAAATTTATATCAGAAGATTTTCTTTTTTGTCCTTGGTTTTGTGTTTGCAATTTCTTTTGATGGAGAGTCCCCGCTCCTCCCTTGAACTCATCATTTTTATTCTTCTGTAAGAGAACAATAAACAAAAATTTTGCATAGTATTTCACAATAAGATCAGTAAGGATGCAGTTATTTCATAAAGCTTCCATGATATCCAGTGCTTAGCAAACAGTAATTCCTTATGAATTTGACACAGAAGACATGCTGTAGTGAGGTTTATTGCAAAAGAAATCTGACTCCATAAATACAGAGAAAGGATGGAAGGGATACCAGTATCTCCACAAAATTTGTGATAGATACTGACCAAACGTAACTGCCGACACATTTCCTGTGCCATTACTCCGAGTGAAAGACATACGGTTCAACTTGTGACTCCGACTGACCTTTGAACTCCACCAAAAATGACAGTATGTTTAATACACATACAGCACAGTACTAACATACTGTCCATGTTACAGTGCCTTTCTTGAAAGTTGTGAAGAGCAATGGTTGTACGAGATGTTGGGATGTTTACCTGACTGTGACAGACTCGCCAACTTGACAGAAATTCTAGGGGTGGTAGCACGGTATTGCAGGACGTTTCCATGGAGAAGGGGTGAGATAGTAAATGCCAAAGATGTTGCTGTTCTGCAAATGGTGCAGTATTTTTCATTCCTTGAAACTTTGTTTCCACCAAGTTTAATTTTTGTGTGTCACGTTTGACATTGATTGAATAAAAATTCTCATCATGCTTAATTCTATCAAGGGTGCCCTTCAAATATACTTGTAAATCATCTGTGAAAATTCTTTGCTGTAATAATTGCTGTGTATTGGAGATGATGACTTTTGCCTTTTTCATTAAGCAAGTGAAGTGAAATCCATGTGATATTACAACATGTGAGAACCAAAAAAGTTTGGCACATGCAAAATGCATTGGTACTGTTAGTCTGCAGTGAGGCTTGTTACAGGCATACAGTACTGTACATACTAGGTGATGGAAATGTTCCTGGATGTGGAGTATAGACAAAATCCTTGGAAATTGCTTGAGCATTATAACATTTATATAGTATGATATGGTTTGGATACTAACAGGACTACACTGTGGATGTAGCCTATGTACAGTAATCCTATTCACAGTTTGACCTCTGGTTAAGTCAGACCTTTGACCTCTGGTGATGTCAGACCACCAAAAACAATAAGGGTAATCCTAGTATGAACAAACCACACACCAATTATGAGATCAGTCAAGGTTACCATTCTTGAGATATTGTGTATACTGTACAAGCAAAGCATCACATACATAATACCTTGACATATGCTTGTAACAAACATGAACTAACCACGTGAAAAGTATGGTCATTCCACCCAGCAGTTTAACCTTCTGATGTTAAACAATATTGACATGAGTTTCCCTTCAACGACTTGTGGAACACTTTTAAGAAGTCTCCACTCAGTTCTTGTCTCCTTAGAGGATTGAAGCCTTAAACTGGTAAACAATAGAAAGATATTATGCTACATTACTATCAGAAGAAAAATCTGTTACACCTGTTCAAAGCCTGTGCATTGCGGTTCCTTGATAAATAACAGCAAGCCATACAAAATGATGAAAAGCATGGAATAGCTTATCCAACACTACAAGTAAGGTCCATCACAGTAACTCTGCTGAATCAGTTGTACCAGTTATCCCGTTGCCACTGGCAACATATACAATCAGCCTTGGGAGTTTTTTTACGCTTTACCACGAGTAGGATACATGCAACCGCATTCCTTATACGCTACAAACGGTACACTAACAACGGCAGTCCATTTGGTACACCAGGAATACCACTCCTACTGTACATGGTGGTGCAATTACAAGCACAACAATTTAACTCAGTGCAGTCTATGCTGTGGTGTTAAGTGTGTTGCTAAGTAATTTTGGATTTCACATCTATAGGGAATTTTCAGGAAAATCTGCCAGTCCGTTTTTATTCAAGATACTGTTTGGCTCAGGCATGTGATTGTGTCAGTGAGCATCATGCATCCATGTGAGCATGACTTTTGACTCTTGAGGTGTGTGACTTCTACGCCATAGGCGTGAGACCTTGGCATCTCTGATGTTGCCATCACCACTGCTGACTTAGAAAATCACAAAGGCTGTATTCAACATCCTGTTCTTGACTGTTCTGGAACATAACAAGAACGTGGGAAGTCATTCTACTGAAGTGTCCAACACAGATTCTACAGTACATGTATGTTTACCATGCCTACATGGACTGCACACCAACATTTGCGGTGAAAGCCAGAATTGTCGTTTTATACCTTAACAGTATGTGCCTATGTCTGAATTAATTCAATGGAGGTATGACAGTAGATTCTTCTATTTGATAATTTTTTCTGACAGATTTGGATATTAAATGAAATTTGACACACCAGACATAAGGTCTGGTATATCGTTAGACCAGACTTACTTTTCTGTTACTTTCTTTTGATTTCTGTAAAACTGGAAATTTCATAACTTGAAACCAAACTTCACATTCTTAGGTAACTAAAAAATCCTAATTGTCATATTTATGCCCATCTCTTTTTTCCCCTTTTTTTTGTGAACACATGCTGTACAATTATCATCAGTGTACTGCTATGACAGTCTATGCAGAGTTAATTTCTAAACTGTCACTCTAGCCTAGGTACATACTGTAGGTACCGTTCTGTGCCACCATTCTGTTTCAAACTTGTCACTATTAACTTCATTTGTTTTTCATAATACGCCCTACAAAAGACTTCATTAGCATTTTAGACGTGGGGATACGTCTCCGGCATCTTTGTTTTTCTCTCTCGCTGCACCAACAAGACTGACTCACACAAGAACACTGTCTATTCTAGAACAGGGTGTTGAATGCACCACCTCACTGCTGGGTGAAAAGTAACTTCCAAAATGGCAAATCTACGAGAGCATTTGAAGTTTGAGAAAAGCCATTGGAGAGAGATTGGGGTGTCAACCTTCCGGTAGAAATTTAGAATCAGTGCCCATGAGTGATGTCGACAAGATGCAGTATCAGACAAATAAAAGCGTTGGTATAGTGTCTATGTCTTTTCTTATTTTTTCCTTGTTAGAGTCTTTTAGGTGAGACTCTAGGTGACCTAGTAACTCATATTGGACTTCTCTGTAACACAAATCCAATTGGCATTCGCTCATTTTGCACACATTCTAGTTGGCATTTGGGTGGCATTTGTTATAGTTAAACCCTATTTTAACAGCACAAAGCCAATTCAACATAGGTAAACCTGTTCCACTCCACTGAATATGTATGACAGCCAGTGACGGTATTCGTCACTTCCGGGCACTGATTCTAAATCAGAGTCAAACTTCCAAGTAGAACAGGCTCATGATAACACTACAATTACTGTTAGTCCTTAGTGTTACTGTATGTGCATAGAGACACCCATGCATGGACAGTGCAGGTGGTAACCATTTGTTTCACCCCCTTGCAAGTTTGCCCCCAAATTACCAGCACGCCCCAAGCTGTTTACCAGTTCACCCCCAAAGACCTACCAGTTCGGCCCCTAACCTGATGGTTGCATTATGTCAAAAAAAAAGTGTGAAAGTGAATTCAAATGGTCACTTGACCTTGTATCATTGACACACTATGTCTATTTTGATTATGTCTAGTAAGTGGCCTTGCATATTATGTTCCAGACATATCTCTTGTGTAACATTGCCCTATCTCAATTTCCTTCAAAATTTCAACAAAACATTTTACTAAATGCTTTATTGATAAAATGACAAGTGTGTTTAAGTCAGTTGGAAAAGAAAATATCACTCAAAACAAATATCTTCAAATAAAACAGTAAGAAATAGCTTCAAGTTCAACTACCTGTAGGCCAAGCATGGACACTGAGAACAACGACCTTTGAAAACAGTGATTGTTTATGAATGATGGTGGTATATTGTTCCACATTTTGTCGCTGTGACAATTTTTGCTATAGTGAAAATTGTTGGTGAAAACCACTAAGCAACCAGGGCGAACTGGTTGGGGCAAACTTGCAAGGGGTTGAACAGACTGGTGACCATGAGGTCCCATTAAGTGCGAAAGCAAATATACTGCCAAACACTTACTGTAGTTGGTTACTGTACATATGACAATTTTAGAATGATAGGGTTCTTAACACCGGATTCTATGGTTACCACATTATAATTTAAGCCTAGGGCCTACACTTTTGCCATAGGACTACTAATAAGACCCACGGCTACCATGTGATAGCCTACAGGGTATTATAAAGAGATGACTGAAGAGACTGACATTTCGTCACATTTCTTTTTCATATATCTGATCAAGTAACAGTTGAGTTAGCTGGTTAGCCGTAGTCTAACTCTAAGTCTAACTTCTAACTACAATAGGCCTATCACTATCAGTATCACTTGACTTGAGTATTACCAATCCCCACTGCCTTTACGGCCTTTCACATAATACATATTGCAAAAGGTTGCACGAAGAAAGTTGATATGCATTGAACAAAACAATCTCACAACTCATGATCTGACTTTCTTAGAAGTAAGGGAGAACGGCACGTTCCGACAGCTTGCATGTCTAATACCAACAGAAACGTAAGATTTTGATACGCTGAGGCCATATCCACGTGCTCAATCTAGATAGCAAAAACGTTGGTACCAGATTCGCTACACGTTGTCTTGCGCAATATTTAAATGCCCCACAAAGTTAGACTCTTCTTTGTACTTACAGCTCCAAATTCCTTTTTGAATACCGCAATAGTTTCCGACAAATTGAAATCTTTTAAAAATTTGACGAATGACCGGTATTTGGAGGTAGAATTTTGGGTATCCATCGTTGTTCACAAGCGCTTGGTTAGAACTGTGGAGCAGTAAGAACTAAGATCAGTACAGTGCGCGTCATGCATGACAGTCATACTCAGGCTTGGCATGGCATGGCATGGTACGCTGCGTGTAGTTTGAAGCAAAGATAATGTATATGGAAAGACATGGTACTCCCGAGCTATGATTGGAGTTGAACAAGCATGCGACGGCCATAGCCGTGTATTTTTCATACAAGTCCCTTCCAATTGGAAGAGAAATTTCCAGGATATCCATTCACGGATAGGTTGAGCAGTCTTTTCATATCTGATGCTTTCATCGTATAGTCACTTGCTTTATCATGTTAAACGTTAAAATTTCGAGAACATAATGTAAACTTCACGCAGAATAGAACTCTGTGGGGAGTCTGCTCTGCGGATTTCTTCCCACCCTTATTCCACTCTCTTTTTAGTTGCTGCTCCTCGAAGATATTGTTTACTCGACCGTCGAATAAGTGAATACATGGCTGGAGTGAAGAAAGGGAATTAGATTGCCAAGAAAGACTGTACGAATAAAAAAAAAAAAACTGCCCCGTGCTTTTCTGAATGGAGGGCGTTATTCATTGTGTAACAAAGTTGTTAAACATTGCTAGATCTATCTGTAACATATTGTCTTTGGCGTGCATCTAACCAGTATTACGGCTATGGTTGGCTGTAGAGGACATAATTACAAATTGAATGCTGACACTAAATTGAATTTATGTACGAAGCCAATCAGAGCATAATTTTAAAGGCTGACATTAAATCGCGTTATGATCAAAGACTTATTTTTTGGCTCTGAAAAACTGTTAATCTGGGAGTCAGACAGCTTGACAGCAGGTCTGCCTCAGGTATTCTAACTACTTTTATTGATGATGAATTGATGATGTCATTGGTCGAGTTAATGTCCACTTAAAGTTTACATTAAATTAAAAATTAAAGTCTTCATTAAAACTATGTAAAGTCTACATTAAATTAATTTAATATCAGCAATGAAAACTGTAGTCTGTTGGTTTATATTCCCAATAGAATTAGGTAGCATTCATTCAGCATAGGGTTGGACAAAATAAGAGGAACATTGTTTCCAGAATCTGTATAACGTAGTTATGATCCAAAGTTTTGATTGACTGTTCCGTGAGGCGTAACTTTTTAGTTATCCTACAGTAATATATAAGAATATGGGCACCAATTAATAGCTTATACAGGTCAATAATTGTCCTGGCATGTTGGGTTCTGTTGGACATACTACCTTCGCTGTACCTCTCTCCTCCAGTCAGTACAGACATACGGCATGGCCAACACATGCGAGGACAGCAGCAACTAGGTTTTGCCACATGGGATGAAATTACCTACAGGCCTACATAAATGCTGTTATCTGCCCTCATTTTACTTGGTAAGGTGGACTGGTCCTGTGCTGTCTAGTAATGTGAGATGGAGCTGTTGGAGAACCTGGAGGGGGGGGGGGGGGTTACTTACTCGCGCGTAGCGAGCTGAAAATATTCACCTCTCATCAGAAAAATTTCCTCTGGAGAAGGAAAATACTCCTTTACGGCGGACTGCATTCTGTATCGTATTGACTATGCCTGACCGACTGGGGATCATCCCCTGGGGAGGTTCCCCTACCCTCAAGTGGCCTAACACATGTTGAGAGTCTTCAGTCTTTTTCGATTTTCTCCCAACTGACCTGATGTGGGAGGCCTGTGGCCTCCAGCCCCCACCCTTTAAACGTCCTTCTGCTTAGATAGTCCTGCAAGCACTCAGCCCCTTTCAATACTCTCTCCATCTTGTAACCTTTATTTTAGGGTCATGGGTGCAGATGTCAAAGTGGGCCAATGTTGCGCCATGATTCTGCGACCAAAAAGGGCAAAAATAATCCCTTTTAGGCGGAGGCGAGGGATCCTCGATCCCCTCCGGCCACTCATCTGTGGACTAACTGGTTTGAAATCCTGACTTAAGGACTGGGAGGGGGAACCCTCTCCTCCTATACCCTTCCCCCAGGACGGCGCGGTCAAAAATAGGGACGATGAGTCGATTTCTTCCCCCTCACAAAGAAAACCTGGCTACGCCTCTGCCTCATGGTGAAATTTTCGGAGTTTTGTCAATGAATACATCATATCCGAAATAATAATCCAGACTTTATATTATTTTTCATAAACTGATCACCATAATATTGTCTTTTGTATTTGATATGACAATTTTTAACTTGTTTTGAACTCGTGCAAACTTTTGCTTACATAATTTTTGGTATATCTCATAGTATTGCCGCTTAAATTAGAAATGACGGTTTTTAAGTATACTTAGGAAGGTGGGGGGGGGACTGGGGAAAGACCATGCCAGTCCGAAATGATGTAGGAGCAGAGATGATATGGGTCCTCAGATTTCTAAGGTGACTAGGTGTATGCTGTGTTATCACCAGAATGTGTGCTTCATCACGGATTGATTATCTTGGCAGTTTTTCCACTAGAGGTACTTTTCTCCAACATAATAATAAAAATCTGATTAATAAATTCGGAAATTTGAGGAAAAAAAGGCATTACAATTTCAGACTATTGGTGACATTAAAGGGGGCGGTCACCCCAACTCCAGCTTTTAAACTGTAATATTCAGAGATGATTTTTTTATCCATTCTATTAACAATTCATTTTTTTTAGGCTTTTGTTTTGTATTAAACTTTTAAATAGTTTTATACGAGATGCTTGTTATCCATTTTATTATATTGTATTGTAAGTATCTTTCACGATATTTCAAACTATTGCGTATTCAAAGTAAACAAATTACTTCCATAAACTAACAAAAAGACTGTCAATGATGCCCACAAGAGCCATCCATGTATTAGGATAGGGTATATGATACAAACTGAGGTGACTGCACTTTCCCTTTAAACAGCATCATATCTGAGGCCTGTAAGTCTTCAAAAATTTTAAAGTTGTACACGTGGACATCAGTATATTGAAAATTTGTAAAAGGTCTCAAAAACAACTTTACACATAGAGTTGTGGACACCTGGAACAACTTTCAGCAATCATGAGTGCACCTACTTTTACAATATGTAAAAGAAGACTCGATAAATACTATATAGAAAGCCTTGCTGTTGCTTTCAATTATGACGAAATCCTCATAATTATGAGGAATAAGTTTAGTATAAAAAAAGGATCAGGAGGGACAATTAAGTCCCCATCAAGGACCGTGAAAAAAGTGACAAAAATCAAACCCGGTCACAAAGCCTAAAGTACTTGTCCAGTGCATTCTTAAACCCATTAACACTTCTTGCCATCACTACATCCTCAGGCAACCCATTCCACTCGTTCACTACCCTCTGAGAAAAGAAGTATCGACGAATATTGATCCTACTTTGAACCTTCTGGAGTTTAAGACAATGACCTCTAATAATTTAATTATTAGTAAAATTGAAAAAATCAGAAAATGATAAATGATCAAATCCATGAACAATCTTATAGACTTGTATCAAATCCCCACGTAATCTTCTCAGCTCAAGTGAAGTGAGATTTAAAAGACGTAACCCGCTGTTATAGAGGACACCCTTGAAGGCCCTAATCAACCTAGTGGCCCTGCGCTGGACTTTCCCAAGTAACTCCTTATCTTTAGAAAAATATGTGTTCCAGGCTTGAACAGCATACTCTAAATGAGGTCTAACCAACTGCTTATAGAGTCTAACAACAATGTCTTGCTTAAGGAAACTAAAGTTTCTCCTAATCATACCTAAAATCCTATTTGCTCTTTTAGCTGCTTCAGCACACTGCTTGGCTGGCTGTAAAGAAATATCAGTGTGAACACCTAAGTCCCTTTCAACAGAAACCTTTTGCAGTGACTGTCCATTTAAAGCGTACGAATACCTGGGATTATTATTGCCAATATGCATTACCTTGCATTTATCAATATTGAACAGCATTTGCCACTCCTGAGACCAAGTGAAAACCCTGTCTAAATCCTTCTGAAAACTTTTTGAATCACCATCAGAGGAGGCCTCAGAATACAGTTTGGTGTCATCAGCAAACTTCGTGGCTCTACACACAATATCAGAATCAATGTCGATCACTAATGAAAGCAATAAACAGGAGAGGACCCAACACAGACCCCTGGAAGACCCCACTAGTAACCTCCTGCCAAGAAGAAGCGCAACCATTTAAAACCACCCTCTGTTTCCTATTACATAACCAATTCGGAATCCAGGTCAGTAAATTACCACAGATATACTCTTTAATTTAAGCAAAAGACGCTGGTGGGGAACCTATCAAAAACTTTCTGAAAATCCAGAAAAACAACATCAACATACTTCTGCTTATCCAATGAGCTAGTAACGCCTTTCATGAACTCCAAAATATTGGTGAGGCACAACCTATTTTGACAAAAGACATGTTGAGACATTCTGATTAAAGAATAACTACTGAAGAAACTAACCATAGACCTTTGAACAATAGATTCCATGACCTTACAAACAACACTACTGAGACTGACAGGCCTGTAATTACAGGGCTGTGACTTATCTCCCTTCTTAAAAATTGGGGTGATGTTAGCACACCTCCAGTCCTCAGGAACATAACCTTCAACCATAAATTTATTAAAGAACAGTGACAGTGGAACACAGAAATGATGAGCAAATGACCTCAACAAAATTGGATAGATTGCATCCGGGCCTGGGGCTTTACGAATATTGAGAGAAAGCAACTCTTTCAGAACTATCTCACTAGAAAATAAGACAGAGTCCAAATTTGGGAAAACACTTTTTCCAATGGCACTAGGCAGATTTGACAAATCTTCATATGTAAAGACTGACACAAAATAATTGTTAAGCAGTTTCGCAAGATCTTCACTGTCAGTAACTACATTGTCTGCATTACGATCCCAAAGAGAAACAACACTTTCCTTGACCTTCTGCTTAGACCTAACATAAGAAAAGAATGCCTTCGGGTTGTCCTTAATATTATTAGCTATACTCTGCTCAAAATTCAGTTTAGCTTTAGAGATTAACCCTTCCACTTTAAGTTGGTGAATGTCAAACTTATAAAGGTCAGAAACAGAGTTATTCATCCTATATGTCACTCCTCCACATTTTCTGCTTTTGTCTAATGGCACACCTGACTTCTTTAGTAATTCCCGAAGGCCTACAACTTTTACGACACCAAATTTCCACGGAACATGATGATTCATAACATACTTCAATATATCAACTATAAAGTCCCAAGATTCTGAGGCACTTTTGCCACTCATACCATTTACCCAGTCTGTACCTTTCAATAAATTATCAACTGTTACATTATCTGCTTTAGAAAAATCCAGGATCCGTTCCTTACTTATAGAACTGAACCCTTCACAGACAACATCAAAGGCGACAACGTCATGGTCACTTTTACCTAGTATACCTAGACTCTCAAAATTGTCAGCAACATTAGGATCAGATGTGAAAACAAGATCAAGAATATTATTACCCCTAGTAGGAAAAGAGTCATGCATGCAGCTGGTGCAAGAAATAGTCCTGAACAACCTCAAGAAAATCAGTGCCATTACTACCGCTTAATTCCTCAGCCCAATCAATGTCTGGAAAATTGAAGTCATGATAATAACTTCACCTTTAGCAGCTTTCCTAATTGAGTTAACAACAAATTATCATTTTCTTTCCCACTATTTGGAGAGCGATAAACTAAACCAATTGCGACAACTAAACCAGCAGCCTTGTTAGAGTTATTTAAAGTTAACTCGCACCACACACAGTTCACAAAGGATCCTTGCAGCTCTGGTTTCTCAACACTAATAATATTATCTCTGACATACAACAAGACTCCCCCACCAAACCCCTTTTTGGTATCAACCCTATCTTGACGATAAACCACATACCCTGAATGAGAAACCTTAGCACTATCAATATCATCTCTTAACCAAGACTCAGTTACACCAAATATATCTGGCTTCATATCCTCCAGAAGTACGGCAAATTCATCCAATTTATTACAAATACTTCTAGCGTTAGTAAAAATAATCTTTAACTTATCTCTGGAACTCCTAGCCTTATAGATCCCTTCTTAACTCTAATTAATTTATTGGTATTATTGTAACCCGTGTACTCAGAATGCCTATTGGTCGGGCCAAGATTATCCTTGCTACTGTATCCACTACATTATCCTCAGTCCTCATCGCCCCCAAATTTAGTTTAAACACATCTGCTCAAGTAAAGTTTACCATCCGGCATTCCAAATGGTGTGGCCCCGGTGTTACCTAAGTGTAAACCATCCCTTGCAAACAAATCTCTCCTACCTTCAAAACATGACCACATATCAACAAATGTAAATGAAAATTCCCAACACAAGCTACTCAACCCACTATTCAGAATTTGGCGCAACTTTAGAATCCGTACCATAATTTGTTGGATGGGACCCTGTCATCAAACCTTGGTAACAAACCACAAATAGCAACTTTTGCTCTGGTCGAAGCTAGACGACATGATAATTCACGATATCTGGACCTTATGATATCAATTGGTTCCTTCTCTACATTATTTGTACCCACCTGAATCACAACCACCTCCTCATCTGAAACAATTTTGTTCACCCTTTCACTTAAATCTTGAATTTTGGCTCCAGGCAAACCAACGAACTTATCTAGTTCTTTGCGACAAACACAGCCTAACTCGTTTTGACCTATCCACCCCACAGAACTCACGATCCATATAACGTACCACACACTGCGTCCCTTAGACTTTCTCCCTTCCCACAGTCCTTTGGTTTTGTCTTCATTATCGTGGGTGTTCCCTTCATCAACAATCCCCTCTTCAACAGACAAGCTTTCGAAACTGTTATGTACTTCTAAAGATTCAGTACTTTTTAACACCCCTCCTTGATTTTAGGCCCCTTGCAAACAACATTCGAGTCCCCATTACACCTACAGTTCTTTAACAATTCCTCAAGTTCCTGTAATCTTTCACACTTCCTACAAGTAAAAAATGAAACTTTCATCCGAAGCAGATGCAAAATCACGAACAACTCCCGAATTTTCAAACTCAACCCACATATCACATGAACTACATGAACTGTCTGGTATAAAATATCAGTTTTTTCAGTTCTGTATAAGTATGTACCGCAAAAAAAAACAACAACAACAAAAAACTAAATAACCGAGGTGAGGATGATTGTAAATCCTTTAGAGTTTCAGTCGTTTTTACTAGTTGTCAGTTTATAAATTCCCCGCTAGTTGCATCATCAACGGCAATGCGAACAGTGTGAAATGTGTGAGGACTATAACGAATCTTGGGATGGATGTGTGTGATCTTTCTGTGGTAAATCTTGTAATGAGTCCTGTAATGAATTTAAGGATGAATGAGGGGAGAGCTTCAAGTTCGTCTTTTTTTCCTTGACAGCTGTTTATTTTCATTCATTATTTATATCATCACATCATCACATACACAGCAAATTAATCATTGTGTTTCGCACAAACGATTACTAGATACAGTACTAGTTAGTTCGTAATTTGGAAGTTGAGCTGCTCATCCATTAATCATTTTAAACAAGTGCAATAAGAGGTTTGTGGAGAAGTAACAAGGAGGGGTGCATGGAAATTCAAAATTGATGATTTTTTTCAAGAGTAAGCAAATCGCCACTTTCTTCAGTACTGTGTTACTTTACCTGTAGACCTGAGTTGTAAGTGGTATGGGCTATTTACTATGGTAGAGCAGCTGATTCTAATACAGTCACGGGGCACTGAATTTTGTAATGTTAGTTTCAGGAATCTGTGGAAGTGCACGTAGGCTAGCCTATCGTCGCCTCGCAAATAAGTGAAGGGTTCATTACATACCTATGTAACTCTCATGTATGTATAAAGTGTATATATCAAACATGATGAATTTGTGTATAACTGTAGTCCATATCTGTTATAGGCTATTTCACTTTCACATTTATTTTCTGTATGAAATTTCGCTTCTGTGACTATCACTTAGTCACCTGTGTTAGGACTATCTTTGTATCTGAATGTTGCATGGATGTATGAAACTTTGTGCATCTAACGTAAAAACCATGGCATTTCTAGCTGCTGGAAATTCTAAATTCCTACAAATTTAATTGTCTTGTTTTCGCAAGTCTAAAATTCAATTTTACTGGTAATTTGATCCAATATGCTGTGGATTGTACCTCGAAGTCTGTTATTTTAACCAACATTTACTTGAGTTAACGACACGATGTAAACCTGCCAAACTTCGCGCACCTCACTAACGTTAGCCCAGATTGGAAAGTTTGCAATATGCATGGGGGATTTTAATAAAGATCAAGAGAATTGCGTGGCCAGTACCATCTAAGCAGAGTGCCACTATCGCTTGGAGCGTACCGAGAAAATTTTGGCCAAAACTACCTTCCTAGATCACCGGAAATCGCCTTTCCCAGGCATTGTGCTTACCTTTCCACCCTTCGACTTTGCAAGTTTTTAAGCCACTGACTTTCGATGATGGATACGATGTATGCCAGTAAGCACTGTACATGTGTACTATGCAGTCAGCCTACGTACGCCATAGGTCGCCTCACTGCTGCACGTCACTTCGACGAAATGCACGAGAAAGTACGGTACTGTACATAAATCTGAGACCGGGCCTAAGTTAGTATTTAAATTGCGAACGTGTTATCAAACTTGTGTTGCTGCAGTTGTCAGTTGTCAAACTGCATGGCTAGATACTTCAAGACTCATATTTTTGCGCAGGGGATGAATCCCCCGCGCAGGGCAAACGTCCCAATCTGGATGTTAGCATGACAATCATTACATGAAGAGTGTCCTTTTAAACAAATCCTGTGCCTAAACCTACAGCAAAAACCTGTGAACAGGCTAGCAACAAAAATGGTCAGGAAAAATTTCATTGAAGAGTCAAAGTCATGATTTGAAAGTTTGTAACATTTGGCAGAAACTGCGAATAGGATGCTCTAGCCAAGCCTACCTCTCCTATGCAGATCCAGTACTATGAAGTTGACTAATCAGGTAAGGGAGATTAAGTAAACAGTGTCTCAGCTTTCTTTTCAGTTATTCCAAGGCATTGTAGTAAAAAATTTGTCCAGCTACTTAGGTCATTGAATTTAAGGGCTTATTTTTCAGGGGTGCGCAAAGTTTGGCAGTGCGCGAAGTTTGGTGCATGTACTATATATACTGTGTCCAAGCTGACTTCTAAGATGCAGCTTAGGAAGTAAGGTTAAGCCTCTTTACTGGACGATATTTGTACCATTACTACAATGGTTGGTCATGTCAGTAAGGTCAAAGCTAGAAAATGTTCATTGTTAAAGTAGAAATTCTAGAGGCTTTAATCATATCATATCAAATGTTACACACTTGTATTACAAAAAGGTAATTCCCTCATATTATAAACTGGATAGATTAGAGGTACAGTACATTAGCTAATGTAAATCAATTACTAAATCCCGTCAGATTGTGTTCAAGTCAGAATTTTGTAGTACTGTTTTGGTTACTACTTAAATGAGACATTGTTGCAATCAGTAACTCTCTCTCCAAACAACTGAGTAAAATTTGGAATTAAAATTTTTTGCAGGGCTGTGTGTTATGAAAATGACTCCCAATAGCTCTAGAAACAGCTTAAACAACATGAGAAGAGAAGAAAAGTACAAACAAAGTCAGGAGCTGAAGCAAGAAGCTGAAACAAACACGTTTCAACTAACGATGAAGAAGATTTTTGGCTTTAGCTTTGCGGATATCACATCTTTGTCTCGATTCAAGATTTTGATGAACCAGCCCAGGGATCCATCTGGACTTGGGGTCTGGCGAATTATTTTTGGTCAGTATGAATAATTTGTTCACCATTTGTGTCACATATTGGGTAGTTGTGAGTGTGCAACATCGTGCAGTAAAATCTTATCCTACAATGATGTACTGCTATCATTTTTAAATGTTATGGAGCTTGTTTTCTTTGCTTGAATGTGAAAATTTGGTACTGGGGTGGGACAGGATGGCAAAGGGAGTGAAATGGGGAGGGAGAGAGAGGGTGAGTAGGGTAAGAGTAAAGGTGGTCGTGGGAATGAAAAACTTACTGTCTAGGATATAAGAAGTATTTCAATAATTTCAATAAACATGTCAGGATGAGGTGTTTTCAGTGAGATATCTGAACTATCTCGATTTGTAATTAAATTTTAACCAACGTTTGTGTACAGTATTTGGGATGATGTGTGTGCAATTGTGATGTCAAACAACACATCTAAAAATGGGAAACTTTGCAGGATGGTGCCTTGAAGTTTGATTACATGTGGCATTGTTTGTTTTGTGAATGTCAAAGAAAATTTGAGGTGAACAGAGGTCAAAGTGTGAAAGCATTAGTTTTTCACAGTTTGACATGTGAATAAATAAGATGTGTAGTACAGTAGTTTTGTCACATATTGAGGTCACCATTTTAACAGCACATCAGTGTCTTTTAGGCCTTAACTGTATTGCTGAGTTTAGTGTCAACATCACTGACTTTAATTTTATTTTCTTTCTCAGGTTTCCTCATGATCCTTGACGTTTTCCAAGAGAGAGGAATGTCATTTGTAGATGACAGATTTAGTGATCCCAATCTCTGTTTTTTCCCTCTTTTTAATTTTATTCGACCTCTCCCCGTGGATTGGATGTATATTGTCTACCTCACGATGTTAATTGGTGAGTTTGTTTTATCAACCCATGCCCTGTAGTGGACAGGATGTACCTTTATGTCATTTTTGTTTTTGATGATAATCGTTCCTTACGTAATGATGGTTATGCTTGTTTGTGCTCTTGTGTGGGCGTGTTTGTGATGGCCGACTTTTAAACACAATATGTATCTCAAGAACAGATGTTGGGATTGATCTCGTAGGCAGTATTTACAGTATACAGTATCTATGGAAACCATATTGAGCACAAGAACCCCACTGGTTTGGCAGAGCCTACTGAAGGCCTTCTGAGGTCAGCAGACATCAAAATGTAAAAACCAACAACACATTATCACAAAAGTGAAGCTTGTACTGATCTCATACTGTATGTTTGTAAACACAACATGTCGAGGGAGAAATTTTTACTTTGACTTGAAATTATTTCAGTTGAAGTAATGCAATCTCTATATTTGTGAAGTCATGCATGCCGATTTATCATGTTCGCCAGCCTTTCCATGGTGTTTTCTAGGCTGTCACAGAAGCCGCAGATCTGAAATTTGGTGGGCCAGTGGATGGGTGGGCTATGTATGTTGGCGTTTGCATGTAAAATTTGATAGTGGTTGATGACGAAGAGTTTACTCTGAAGAGTCTACTCCTCCTAGGGATTTTGGAGTCCTCTCTTGAAATGTTGTACATTGTTGGAAGGGCATTTTGTGCATAAAAGCTGTACTTTTATAAGAGACATTTGGTAAAACTGCGGTTGTTGTGGCATCCAAAACAGGTTCTTTTGATAATTAGCTAATCTCATTTAGATTTTACACCTGTTTGAAAGGTTCTCTCTGAATTTGGTGTGAATTTAGTGCAAAACCATGGAGAAAATGTGACATGAAATTAATTCTTTCGCACTCCCCGCTTTCCACCGATTCTCTAGTCAAAGTTTTCATCTAGTTAACTGATCTTGTTTTCTGATCAACCATGATGGGTACAAGAACCCTATGTGGTTTACATTATTTAATGCCTAACTCAGCCTATTCAAGCTCTCGTAAACTTGCAACTGTAGTATCTCAAGAATGGAAGCTTGGACATGTGTTATATTTATTTGCCAGAAGATTGTCACAGACTGAAAGTTCAAAGTCTTGAATGTGTCATACTGTGCATCCTCTTATTGAATACAAAGTGTTTTGATGAGGTACTTTTCTGAGAAAAAAAACCAACACTGATTCTTGCTGAAATAGTCAAACATTACTTTATGAAGGGTATGTGGACGGACATCATACTGTATTCGTTATGTGTAATGTGAAATTATTAAAACTCCTTCCTTGATTTTGAAATCCCTCCTAAAAACGTTTTTTTAGAGAGGAATCTCTCCCAGGTTCCATTCCTTAGCGCAAACACTGCCATGCACTATTATGAGTATTGGTATTTAATTTACCAGCTGATGATGATGCTGAGTTTGTTTCTTTGTGTGGGAAATCTCTTTTGTTTGGATTTATGCTGTCTACCTCGTGTTCTTGATGAATTTGTTCCTATGTACTGTACTGTAGAAACCCTGCCTTTGTATTGGATTCATGTTGTCTGTCTCATATTGTTGGTAACTTGGTTTCTCAGTGAGAATTGTGTACACTTTGTCCTACTTCTTCTATCTACAAGAGAGTGGCTGTGAAGCAGATAAAATGAACACATGACTCCTGTCCCTGCTATACCCTTATGCTAGTTTCTATGAGTGGTTCAAGCAGTAAAATGCTATAAAGACTGTGAAATTCTGGAACAATGCAAAATTATTAAAAAAAAATTTTTTTATTGTGAAGAAAATGATGAATGTGCCTTTTTGATTCCTTGCTGAGGGCCTAAGAAATGTATGTGAAGGTGATGTCGTGTGTTTGTGATGCTTGGCTTGCAAACTTGATATCTCAAGAAGGGTAATGACAACTGATCTCATACTTGTTGTTGTATATATTTGCCATTATGAGTAGGTGATCTCTAGTGATTTTGTTGCAGGTAAGAGCTCATTTGAGGTCACCAGAGGACAGCAAAATCCTTGAAAGTGCAATATATCCAGAAGGGTTACCTTGACTGATCTCATAGTTGGTGACATATGGAGTATAGAATCCCTATTGTTTTTGGTGGAGGTCAATGGTCATTTGATGTCACCGGGGGTCAAACTGTGAAAAACTTGTAAAAACAATATCTGAAAAGGCTAATGTGCCTGATGTCATTCTTATTTTCTGGATTGGCCATACTAAGGAGATGATTCCTATTGATTTTAGTATAGGTCAAAGCCTCAAAGGTCATTTGAGGTCACCAAAGGTCAAAACTGTGAAAGTCTTGTAAACATAAATCTCAAGAATAGTAACATTGACTGATCACATACTTGCTATGTTGTTTGGCTATACTGAGTAGAAGATGCATGGACATCATTTTTGGTGGAGGTCAAAGGTTATTTGCGGTCACCAAATGTCATACTGTGAAAACCACCTAAACATGATATCTCAAGAAGGGTTAACTTGACAGATATCATACATCATGTGTGCATTGGCCATACTGAGTAGATGATCTCTTTTGATTTTGGTGGAAGTCAAAAGTCATTTGAGGTTACCAGTAGGTCAAACTGTGAAAACCTTATAAAAACAATATCTCTAGAAGGGTAATCTGTTACTGATTTCATACTTAGCTGGTATTGTGTCTTGCCCATATTGAAGAGATGAGTTCCATCAATTTTTGCACTTACTGTATTGTTTTAAAAAGATGTGAAAGGTCCTTTTAAGTTGATGTTTCAAGAAGAAATAAATTGTAATTGATCTGATACATGTGATGTGGGTAACTCATGTTAGTTATAACATAGCTATGTGGCAAGGAATCACTAAGCCTTTTGGCTCTTTTGGTCGCTGTGAGTCAAAAAAATCAGACCTACTCTTTGATGTTTGTCAGCTGAAATTGTAAATCATTGTAAGCATCACATTTTATTGCCAAACTTCTTCAAATGGGTAAATGTGACATTGAAATTGGCAGTCAATTAAGTAAGGGTTAGGTAGTGTCCATGTCCCTGTTGTTTGACAGTATGATGTCCACCATGTATTATTGGATTGAAAAGTCTATTTCATTACCCCTAAAGCTCCTCATAGACAGGATGTTTGTGTTTTTGAAGCTTATGCTTTGTAATTGGTGACTTTGTCTCATCTCTGTCAGGGTGAAACAGCTAGCAGAAGTAATCAAATGATCTCAGCTAACTGTTTACCCCAGAATATTTTAAGCACCCAATCATTGGGTCCCCATGTCAAATCCCGGTGGAACCACTTGGAAAATTGTTAAGGATTCAAAAATTTGACTTGTTTTAGTTAAACTGCGTACAGTGGTGCTGACAGGGTTATTTGGGTTCCTGTTGTCCGATTTAGGTCTTGTCCTCTTCAGGTTGCTTGACACAGCTAATGGGCTGCTGAGCTGAACAGATTCTCCACCCCTCCCAGCTTTTGGGAGAGTTGCTAAAGACTCAGGGACACACTCTCGTCTGTCGGATGGAGATGTTAAATGGCTGTCCCGGGAGCAGGCTTGGGTTTGTATTGCTTTGCATTGGCCATTGTCTGGTTTCACCCATGCCTCGATATCCTCTTGTCTGGTTTCACTCGTGCCTTAATATCCTCAGGACACCTGTTGAAAATAATGGGCGAATCTCACCTTTGTTCATCCATGATCAACATGGTATAGGGTCCTTGATGAGCCCTTATGGGGCTTCCTAGTCCTCAACTTTCAAATTAAACTATTTCAGTGACAAATTAACAACAAGGTCAGTTTAACTTTAATGGCGTATTTAGTTCATTCAATACTTTATGAGTACATCAACTCAATATGTTACATCTTAAAATACATGTATTTCTTTATGGCACGCATAACCAATTATGTAGTAATTTATGCATCATGCAAATTAGAATGTCAAACAGGACATGGTAGTGTCACTGATGAAGGCTTAGTGCTGCATCTTGAGAGGCAGTTGCATGCTTGTTTCAGTGATTTCTCTCTGACACCTTGATTTGGTTATTTACACCATTGGTGCTAGAATGATGGTGTCATAGATCTTGAATCTGACTCTCTATTCCATCAGCTGCCTCAGTTTCTCTATGATTATTCTGTCCTATCACAGTGGATTTCACGCAATATAAAAAAGATAATTGCAGTACATACGTACTTGGGAAGAATCCTCAACTCCTATTTGCCCATTACAGTCAGGTGATGGTGCATTATCCTACGGTTAAAGCATGGTCCAGCATTGATTAAGCTTACATTGTGGTTAAGTGAGGATTCTTTTATTTTTGTCTAGTGCAATTCTTTCATTGTCAGCACAATGGAAAATAATTTGTACATTGCTTTTCTGAGGTTTACTTCAAAGCATTTTGATTCCCACTTTGCAAATGATATAGCAAGGTTCCAGACAGCTTTTACCCTAAAAAATTGGAAGATGAACTTTGTTGATACGTACCAACATTGTCGACTACCTCCAATTTTAGCGGTGTCAGAAAATGTCATGGTATGATTGATTGGGAATACAGTGAGGTACAGTAGTCTAGCCTATGTGTGTTTAGCTTGTTATTTTGTTTGTGTTCACGTGAATGTACAACAGTTAAAACTAGGCAGTTTCCTTTTACAGTAATACAGTGATATTTTCTAAACCAGGCATCCTGTTTCTTAAACCAGGTGCCTGATTTCCAAACTGGATGAAGAGAAGGAAAGTGAGATCCAAATGTGGTGTATTGCCTGGAGTACTTTCTGAGAACGCTGATAGTTCTAATCTAAAGTTTTCATTTTCCTCTCCATTTAGATGCAATAGATGATACAATCTTTTTTTATTTATGTTTCCTTTCTTTTTAGGTGCAATCGGCATGTGCATTGGGCTCTTCTATCGTATAAGCTGTTTGCTATACCTCATTCCTTACTGGTATATTTTTTTGCTGGACAAGACCACCTGGAACAATCACTCATATTTATTTGGCCTATCTGCATTTCTCATGACTTTCTTGGATGCCAACAGGTTTTGGTGAGTTATTAGCGTATTCTGGTTAACATCTTTGGTTAAAAGTTCAGTCTCTTTATGTTTGGAATCTTATCGTGAATCATATTGATAATGACAATAGTTATGAATTATTCAAACTTAAGTTAAAATAGTATGCTACCATCCTCACTTCAGCCGCTTTGCAAGTAAACTGCTTGAAGCATAGGAAGCAGAACCATTTATTTTTTGTCCTCTCTCTCTTTCTAGTGAAGAGTCTGCTTACACAAAAAGTACATTAAACTAGAGATATGTGGGAAGCACTGAATTTCATCAAAGTACATCAATTAAACAATAAACATAGCAGAAGACATGTCAGGTCTGTTTGTTAATGTTCTAAATTTTTCTTGATTATTTCAACACTTACAGCCCCTTTTAATGCATTTATGGGAAGTTATTTCAAAGGCATTACGTCAATTGAACCGTGTGCCATTAGCGTGTAAGAAAGGTGTTGTTAGTGCGTCGTAAATGTTAATCATTTATAGGTAAGGATAGAAATTATCGTCAGGATTCTGTCAACTGCTTGATCCAGACTGTAGAAGGCCAGAGGAACACATTACATGATGATAATGTGAGCAGTTGCCAAGAGAGAGAGACAATGCAAGGTGGAGACAGAATGTAAGAGAAAGCATGACAGAGTAGAAAAAAGAAACAAAAAAGAGATAGAAAAGAGAAAACAAGAGAAACAAAAGGAGAAAAGCTTCTGCAGATCAGAAGTCATGCTTTTAGATGTTTCATATCATAAGAGACAAGTTTGTTCCTTGAAATTTGGTGTAATTGATATGGATATGACAGCAAAAATTAGATTATTATCTTGTATGCAAAAATCAGGAATTGAAGAAATTGTCTTTTTCTCCTTTTGCAAGTCACGAAGGTAGATCAGTTGTTTTACATATTGACGTTTAGGTTGTCGCAGTAAACACATTTTGCTTTATTAGTATGACTTACAAATACAAATAGAATGCTAGAAAGTTGATACAAAGAAATACTTCTTAGACAAAAAGTCAGGGTAAAAATCTTTGCAAACTGAAACAACTTGCCTAATCTTCTAGTGTAATTTCAAGCAATCCTCATATCCACAGATACTGTCAAATGGACATGTTTCAGACAAATGGCAGGAAATGTTTTTCCATATGGAGTCTCTATCTGCTTTGCCTCATTCCAAATTTTAGGCAAATCCATTAAGCAATGTGTCGACAGAATGTTCTTGCCTGCCACCATGGTGTTATACCTCGTCGCAAACTTAATACATTTGACTCGTTTTCCATATTTTCCATGTGATGATTAGTCAGGCTTTTGGGTCTACAAACAATGGGAGGAAGTGTAACATTAAATCAATTGTGTTCCTTTGTTCTTTGAATATATGTATGTGAAATGGATACTGTATGATATTATCAGTCATTTGTTCAAGTTGGAGGAATCTATTTTATGTATTATATAACAGTGAATCACTTAAGTTTAGCACACCTTCAACGATACGAGAAGTTATATCGATTGTTTTGTGAATTGTGCTCAACTATTCAATAAAATGCCTACTAGTCAATAAATTAAGTACCTAGTGCTATATGATACCATGCTGCTTGTTGTAAAGTTACTTTCTTTAAAACAATCCAATGTTATCACTGTTGAATGATTGTTAATTGCTTTTATCTCTTCTCTCATAATTCATTTCAGGTCGCTAGATTCTATTTGGAACAAACAGATTTTCAATGTTGATGTTCCTCTCTGGCACTATGCGATTCTAAGGTTTCAAGTAAGTTATTGTCATTATCGTCAACATTTGAAGCAGTGATATTAATCTGTTTACCAGTTTGATAGTTTAACTAACTAAAGTAGCCACAGAGATGAAGGGATTGTTGTAAGGTGACGTGTATTAAACTGTGCCATTATTTATCAATCAAATTTGATCATGGAATGATCACAAAGGCCGTGAAATAGTCATGGGAAAGTCATGAAATTTTTATTTTCATTGATATAGGAATCCTGTTTGGAGTGGCATGCCTAGCATTAAGCCGCCTGAGAGTGTCTTTATTGTCGTGTGATTTGTTTTGCATTAAGGTGTTTAACAGTGATGTGTCCAACAGTAAGATTTATGATGGCTGTGGTAAGCAGAATGACATATCTTGCAGTGATTTGTAGCAGTTATGTTCAATTATTCTCAAATATTTTTTTTTTAATGTTTTTGCTTTTTGTGTAGATATTTCTGGTGTACTTTGTGGCAGGCCTGAAAAAGTTAGACCTTGACTGGGTTCAGGGGTTTTCAATGGAGTCGCTCTCAACCAGCTGGGTGTTTGACCCTTTCAGGTAGTGTGTTGACATCTTAGTCATGTTTTGTCCAGTGATTTTATGCGAGTAGAAACTACAACACAAACTACAATAGCATATATCTTGACCCTGCCTCCTATAATTATTATTATGACATTTCAGTATTGTAATCTGCTCACTCAATTTACATTTCATTATTGAAGCATAACCTTGGTTCATGTAGCTTAGCCCTTGTTGTTATTACATTACAATCTTGTTACATATCCCTACTTTCTCTTATTATTGTATTATCATATCATAACCCGGCTAACTGTTATTTACCTGAAATATCATAGCAAAACCCCAGGTTTTGTCATTATTGCATTACCACATTGTATGTTATTATGCTTCCTGCTGTTATTTTGTTACAGTATCATAGCTTAAGCTTGCTTTCTCTTGTTGTTGCATTACAGCATCATACTGTAGCATAATCCTTCTTTCTGTTCGTAATTCTTATTACATTTAAGTATTATAGCATAACCCATGCTTCCTGCCATTATTTCATTAAAATCTCGAAAACACACATAATCCTGCCTCCTGTTGTTATTACAAGACAATATAGTAGTGAAACTCTCCATTCTGTCATTAGTCCATTAAAATATCATAGTCTGGCCCTGCCTTCTGTCATTATTCCATAAAAATATCATAGCATAACCCTGCATTTTCTGTTGTTTTTACATTACAATATCAAAGCATGACCTCACTTCCTGTCATTATTACATTACTGTATCATAGCATTACATTGCCTTCTGTCATTTTATTTTGGTGACTCATTCCAGTTTAATTCTCTGATACGACCATAGTGTCTTTCAGAGTAGACATTCAATTAACTAGACCGAGTTACACATTCTTGACAAAATCCTAGTTAAGATATCATTTACGTTAATGGTGCACTAATGATTGATGTGGATGTTTTCTGGTTTTACATCGTCATGGTAACATGATGAAACATAGTATTTAATCGCAGTTTCATTTGTGGTAGTAGGCCATGCTGTCCAGCATATCGTATAATGCTGCGTTACTTTGAACACAGTATAATACAGTGACAAAATGAAGTGTTTAGAGTTGCATTAATTTTGTGAAATAATTCCATATTATAGCTCTATTAGACTCTGCTAGAACATTACTGCCGGTGTAGCACTGTGTTGTATAATAGAGTGCTGGTATGCGCTCCCAGTGGACGGTGTTAGTGTGAGGTTTAATAGATACAGTGATGTGTGCAGTGGTGGTATGATAGAAATGCAGGCTTAGAATGGTTACAATGAAGGGATGTAATGCAATGTACAGTAATGGTGTTTGTAAGCAGTGCTTGGATACTTTATTATAGACAGTATTCTTTATAATGCAGTGCTGTTATGAAGCAAACAAATTGTATGCATTTGCATAAAATTTTATGCCATGTTATAATCATGGTAATAATGAAGTGATAAAACTTCCATTAGTGGAGTTTCTCAGTGATGTCCTTGAAAATATACTTTGACTTTATTTTCATATTATTTTGACTTTCACAGACTTATTGGTCTACCTAACCAGCACATTGACTTCTACATAGTCCACCTCGGTGGATTATGTTTAGACCTTAGTGCCGGATTTCTCTTGTTCTTTGATGTTACAAGGCCTGTCGGGGCTTTCTTTGTCAGTTCTTTCCATGCAATGAATTCACAACTTTTCCATATTGGTGAGTATAATTTGTTTTTGTTATTTTTACCACCATTGGCTGAATCAAATCAATTTAGCTCAAAAGTGTCAAGAGGTTTTCTTGGCATTATATTTGACCTTGAAACTTGATGGATGTAATATCTTTAAAAAAAAAATCAAGCACTGTCACAGAAGAGGAGAGGAAGCCTTCTTAAGAGATTAACTGCTTAATCCTACCATTGTATCTGCTAATCCAGATTACTTTATATGAAGTTGATCCCTAGTCACAAGGTCATGTTAGTAAGCAGATGCGTACTTCTAGAACGCAGGGTAGTTTTTAGTGTTTGCACTGGGTAGGGATTTCAGATCTTCCCCAGTTCCCTGCCTACCTGTAGGCTGACTGGTTTAAGTCACCTGGATATTCGAGTGGTTGCTCATGGACAAGGTGCAAGTTTGTACAGTATGTATGTGGAGCACTTCTCTATTACTCCATATAGTGACACTGTGTGCAGATTCACACACACTTATTATTACCCTCTTCTTAATGGAATTTCAACAAGATTTAATTAATGAATCAAATCTTTACAGAAACCAACATAAAATTTAGTAAATAAGTTAGCTAATGCTTCTCCACAATACTGTACCATTTTTCCTCATTGTTCTTTCAGTAAACTTTCATGTACATTTTCTTATCAATATCACATGCAACTAACTATGGAGACTTGATGTAAAACGTAATGTAGGCTGCGATATTACAGTTGCGGATTGTATCCAGCAAGCCAAACTACTGCTTGTAGTATTCATGAATGGCAATGATTCTTGGCATATGTCGAGGAAAACTTTCAAGGCATTACCCTGTTTTGGTGTCACTCTTTAAGGTACAGTCACAAGGCAAGTTGTGAAATTCCACACAAATGAATTCCATAACCGTTTCTGACTCCTACAAACTGCTCTAGTGGAATGCACGTCAATGCAGTCGAGCATTCCCAATGACAACTGCCCGCTATATTCTATATAAAAACATGAGAGGAAAGCAAATATAAATTCATGGTAGTGTTCATGAAACCCCCTTACAGATTGTTCTTTTCCAAAACTTAAAATCTAAAGTGTATATATTCTTCCGCAAGGAACAATTAGCAGTGACTGATATGTCATTTAGATGTTCCTTTTTGTTTGAAGTTAACTGGCTGTTTATTCACCTAATGGTGGAAAGAGGTCTTCATATATTTTGAAAGTTTCTCTCTCTCCACCACATACTTGAGAATTGATGGACTTGTGACTGAGAAGTTATCTTTAATTAGAAATGAGTTTTGAAGGAATATTTGCAAGCACTCTCTGGTCTATCTTTTGTGATCTTTGATAGATTTGTAGCCTTACCCATCATAGCTGAAATGATTACATGATCAAGTTAATTGAAATGGCAAACATTTTAGTTGAAAGTTTATGAATTGATTGTAATTTTAACACTTTGTGCCCCTTAAAGTTTTCTTTTTGCGATCAGGCAAGATTCCCTCGGTTTGTGGCTCTGTTTTTGTTGATAACATGCCATAGAAACCTCTGTTGAATATTGCAAAGAACAACAATGTAGGTACATCGAAACTGACAAAATATAGGAAGAAGGTTGTGCTATCTGCAGTTTGCTGTAAGAATGTTGGGTGTCTGGGTGCCTGGTGCAAACACTACTAGTATTTAGGGTCAGGTAAGTTGTTCAGTTAGTTGTAGTTTCTCATTTTCTAGCCCTCTTTTCTACTTAAAAGTTCTTAAAAACCTTCTGATTTATCTTGGTGTCTTTCTCTTTTCATGTTGTCGTCAGGTATGTTCCCATATGTCATGCTTGCCACGTCACTCATTTTCTTCTATCCTGATTGGCCAAAGAAACTTTCCCAAAAGTCTGGGGGCACTCTCTGTGGAAGACTGCCTTCACTCGCCGCTTCCTCTCGATCATTCCATTGCATATACCAAAGAAAACCGCAAAACAGTCAGCCAAAACCGACAAAGACCACTAGAGACGAAACCAGGTCACATCATTCGCAATCTTGGAAATTCTCAAAATACCACAACTTTGGAGCTTTCTTTTTCATATTTTATGCTTCCATACAAATCTTTCTACCTTATTCCCATTTCATTACTCAGGTACGTTGAAAGAAAGTTTATTGCTTCTTTTTGTGTATTTTCATTTTCAACTTGATGCCACTCATTCACCTAAATGTTTGTGTGTGTGTTTGGATATGTGTTTTTGTACATATGTGACATCTCAGCTGATAACTTAAAGTCACTCGAAGTGAATTCCCAACATTGATACACACTGAATAGGCATATTTCAGTAACTAGAAGAACCTCTTGTTAAAGACAAAATGGAAAAAAAAAATCATCAAATCACAGGACAATGCAGAAAACAACAAAACTTCGGAAGAAAAAGGAATTGTGTAAAAAGTTGAAAGTATTAACTTGTACAGCAATTTCAGTATTTTTGAACGAATATCTTACCATGTAACTGTGATCCAAGCCTTTGTGACCCCACCAGAAAACACCACAAAAGTAAAAGTTCAACATTCATTATATTATTTTTGTAATACATGCTTTTACTGTGTGTTATATTTCTTCAATATTCAAAAGAAACAACACAGATTACAACAACCCAGGTCTCATTGCTTAATTAATCAAAAGTTCCTCTTACAAAGTGGAATCAATTCAAGTGTAAAAAGTGGAAGAGAAAAGCAAAATCGACATTTATAAACTGTAAATATATTGTCTTTACCTATCGCATTTGATGTTTAGCCGAAAATATTAATGAGGTCATGGGGTCGTAGCTGAATGTCTTATTGTGATGCAACGTATTGTAATACTAAATGATTATAGGTGTGTGTTGCTCCATGTTTGGCATTTCATTATATTTACTGTGAATGAGGAGTAGATAGTGTAGTAGAGGAGCAGATTTAATAGATGATGCTTTTGATGATTTAAGGAAAGGTTGAATAAAGCTCATTGTAGTCATTGTAATAAGTGCAAGGATGATTTTTATTTGGTAGTTCATATGTCATGAATCGTTAGTGAGGTCATGAGGTGGTATCAATTTGCCGTATTTCTGTAAAATCACAATTCCCAGTTTATAGATAACATGGAACCTCATTCATCGCTACTTCACACGTGTTACATGCTGATGTATTGATAACCTCCATATGTTTGCACTTTAATGAGTGGTACGGTTTCATATTGATTTGTAAATGTAGCTGAGGTATTGGTATGGCCTGATAGATAACATATGTTTGTGATATGTATATTTATGTAGATGCAAAATAGTGAGAATAACTACAATCTTGATGTTTGTGTGAATATTGCAAATGTTTTTTGCTGGAATTACTTTATCTGCAAAGCGTACCATGTCTACATATGCATGAAATATTCAGGGCTGTGTACTGTCACTGAACCTTTTAAAAGGAAATAAAAGTCTGCCAATGAGCAATCTCTGGAAGGAACCAAGCAAAGAATCCAATGAGTCAGTTTTGTATTTTATGTTAACTATGCTCTAAATTTTTCATGTCAATTATTGAGCATTTTATTAATTTTTCATCTTAAGGACCAACATCTTAAAAAGAGGGAACCCCTTGACAACAATGTAAGACATGACTCATAAAACTTCAGGATATGTTTGCAATTTATAAAATACTTAATGAAGCTTTTGAAGAGTTGTCACACTTTTTGACCTAGAACAAAAACATAGTCAAATGTTTAAACACTTCTGCCTGTGAATGGTAATCACAAAACAAACTATTCATTAAACTATTAATTAGCTTAAAATTTGTGAAACTTGATATGCCCACATTGATGTGGTGAAATTGTTATGTAGCCCATACTTAGTGAAAAAATTAACAATAGCCTTCATTTTACTTTTCTTTATATTTTGCAGGGCTTCAACAATTGGACCAATGGTCTTTATGGTTATTCCTGGGATATGATGGTTCATTCCTGGAATGTACAACACACTAAACTTAAGTTTGTAGATCAGGCAACAGACAAAGAAGGTTATCTGTCACCAGATGTAAGAAACAACAACAATATATACGTTTATATAAAGTACCCCAAAATTGGCGTGATGTTGAGATTGGTATTTCCTTTAAAAATTAGTGTCGCTGTGGCAACATTCCTGAACTGAGCCTATCCTTGAACCTAACCACAGTGATGTATTTCATGCTTATGAATCCAATGCAGGTGCATTCCCTCCAAGAAATGGCTCATTTGGGAAGAACAAAACAGTGATAGATTCCTTACGTGTGCCAATTATGGGCTACTCTTTGCACAGTATTTTCTTCTTTTGCTATGTCTTTTGCAAACATTTATTGGTAAACCGTTTATTACATCAGCTATAATAGTTATCAGCTCATTACCATTTTTCACTGTTTTCAGTGCAATGGTTAGTATTCACCGCCTTCAGAATGTGTATATGTTTTTTTGAAACATTGTGGTAAATTTTAGCAAAATATCGATGATTAGGGAAATTTCAGTGATACTTGTCAACACAACATTACAATACCATAGCTAAAACACTTGAGTGAAAGTTGCAGACAAAAGTTATTACCAGCTTTCAAAAAGTTTCATGCATTTTGCTGTTCTTTAATTCTATCTCTCATGATATGTTTTACATATTCGTCATGTTTTGTTATTTCTTTAGCTATATTTATGTCAATCCTTTGTTTTATTTTGACATTATACTGTGGTTATATTTTAAGACTCATGTTAATGATGTCTTGTACCAAATACTTTGGCTAGATTTTTGTGTCATTTCCTTGACAGCATATTATGTCATTTCTCTCGATCTATGTACGGTACATAAGTCTTTGACCATATTTTAAGTAGGTCTTTCGGTGGTGGTTGTAAGTCATACCTTTTGCTGAATTTTAAACCTTTTATTTAGCTATAATTTATCTTTTCTTTGGTTTCTTTTTTATCAATGATTTGGTTATACATTTTGGTTTTATACTGTTGGCTTTAATGACTACATTTTGTCATTTACTCTTGTTTTTGATTCCTTGCCAAAGGAAAAAGGAGTCAATGCGATGGTAATGCTGTGTGTGTTGGTGTGTATGTGTGTGTGTGTATGTGATGTCTTGCTTGTAAACATGATATCTCAAGAAAGGTAACCTTGACTTATCTCATACTTGGCATGTGGGTTGCTTATATTGAGTAATGGACCCCTAAAGTTTTGGTAGAGGTCAAAGGTCATTTGAAGGTCACTAGAGGTCAAATTGTGAAAACCTTTTAAACATGGTATCTCAAGAAGCTTAATCTTGAACAATTTCATACTTAGTCTATGGGTCGGTCATAGTGAGTAGATGATTCCCATTGATTTTAGTGGTGGTAAAATTTCATTTGAGGTTACCAAAGGTCAGCTTGTGTAAACAGGTAGAACTTAGTACACACAGTGGTCAAAAGAGCTAAGTGTAGGCATGCTCTCTTTAGAATGATAAGGCGTTTGAATTTTAAATTGGTACGTACATGTGCTGTGGTCTTCATGACTTTTTGCAAGGAATCACAAAGTCTTTTGATTTTCTTGTTGGCTCATCCAGTACTGGACACAGACCAGTAGGTGGAAGACTCACGCAGACATGGTAAAGCAATATACGACATGTGTAGCAGACAAACTCCACCAGCTCGGCGTTGAAAAGCCTGCCCTTTATCTAGATATCTGGTTGTCAATGAATGGCAGATTCCAACAAAGGTTGGTTTTCTTAAATTTCCTGTTTTAAGATTTACAGTATGAATTACTGTCATTTCTACTTTAGTGGAAGCCACGTCAGTGATTTACATGGCACTGTTTTTTCTCTGCTTTGTTGAGGTGTCAGGAACTGCGTATTTCAAACTGTTGTGAAGGTAGCATTTAACCAGAGGTTTAATCAATGTATGATTGCAATTTTGTCATAGGCTAATGTCAGTGCTGAGATTTAAAGTGGCATGGCGATGTTTTCTTGCTTTTCTTCCAACATGTGAACTTCGTTATTTCTTTAAATTTCTGACATGTTGCATTATGCAGTAGTCACAGATTTCATTTTCAAGAAGCTGTGACAGCCTGCCTGTATTAACACTGCATTGCACAGTTATCACCAAGGTCATTGGCCAGTGGCTGTGAGAGTTTGCCTGTATTTATCTGTGTGTCTATTAAGTCATGTTGCTTTCTGTCACTGTATTACTAAGATCTGTAAAATGTCTTTTATTATTACAATTTTCTTATAAAAGTCAACAAAATTAGTTAAAGTGGCATTGACATTGAGTGTATATCAATAATTTTTGTCAATATTTTGAAGGGCTCAGTGGTCTCTGTTCTTCCCTATTTGTGTACTGAGAAGATTCAACTTTCTGTTGTTCTTATTATTTGATGTCCAAATTTTATTGTTTACATTTTCTTTTTAGGATATGGAATCCAAATACAGAAATGGTAACCTCGGAGTGGTCTCCATTCAAGCCGACTCCCTGGCTCATGCCCTTGTTATCAGAGCTATCGGACTGGAGGTCAAAGCTATCAGAGATAGAAAAACAACTCGAGGAACATGTCGACGTCACTTTCGTGGCAGATTTCCCAGGTGAAATAGATGAAATTTTTTAAATAAGTGGAAGGAACATTAATGAAACTTGATCATAATTCATGTCTTATTCATCTAAATTGTCGCAGTCTTTGTTTCAAACAGATATTGAATGTTTGTTACCTCCAAAAAACACAAATTAGTGGCAATGATCCCTCTTGGCAATCTACTTACTTTGGTAACAGTTGTTGGTTTAATTGCCTTCTAATTCAGGATTAACTTGCTGCTTTTGGTTTATATTTACCTGAAGACAATTAGTTGAATACTCTCTTGATACTATGATCCCTTGTCATTAAATTTGGCTACTAATGACTTCAAATATATCATATATTTTATATTTTTCTCGTAAATCTTTCTTGAGGTGTACCGTAATTTATGGCATTCCTAAGTTTCCATTTCCCTTTTTAGTTGAAGTTGAATTTGTCAACTTTAAATTATTTTCTTGCTTTGAGTTTGAAAGTAATCTGCAATTCATTAGTAAGTCTGCAATGGAAACATGGTTCTTACAAAACCCAAAAGGTTGCATGTTAGTTTCTCGTGTTAATAGCCTAATTGTGATGTAATACATCAGACTATCAACAAATTTTCTGTCAAGGCTCTCCGTTCGTGCCGTATGTGGATCAGTAGCCTTCCTACCCTTCACACCCCATATCCCTCACTCCTTATATCCCCTCATATCCCCTCATTTCCTCCACCCATATCCCCTGATATGCATAGATAACCCTTCTCGTACTATTTGTTTTTGTGTAAAGGATTATTTCTGGAGAACTTTGTAGATCCGGATTTTGGTAATACCAGTCTCCATGTCCTCAGTGGTAATATTACGTTGGAAATACCTGCTGAGGAGAGGAATGTCTCCATGACGATAGGAGACACCATCAGGGTAATAATCCACTTGACTCTCAAGTCCTTTTACATACATTTTTCTCTTTTTAATGGTACCAGACTTTTGCTGTAAATGTTATTGTTCATGCCACGAAAAGCCACGTAAAAGAAATTGAAACTTCCAAGGTTCTGTTTTGCGATCCAATGAACAGATACTTAAATCAAATCGTGCGTAATACCTGCACACATATGAAATGTTTGACACGAAGTAGGAATATCTCATGTTCTCCGACATTCAAGCATATTTCGCCTGCGTCAGTGGATACGCTTCCATTGCACTATTTGCCTTGCAAATCGCACTACCATGGCTCATATCTTCTTCATGAATTCTGCGTATGTTTGTCTGGAGGGTAATCTTTGCACATATAATCTAGTTGTTCATTATTTAAACTTTAGGCAACATAAGTAGCCATTGCCACCACTTAACTTCATCACTGCTCTGAAGTTTGAGGATAACATTTACAAGGGCTGCACAATATTTTTCTCTATGACTCATGTGAGTTGAAGTAGCATATCAATCAGTTTTACTCGAAATTTTGTGGATTTATTTTGATTTCAGTAGCAATGATTACTAGTCTTGACTTTTTTTGTGCCAGAATTGCAATATTAATATCTGTTAATTATTTTCTTTTGTTAGAGAGTAAGATGATGTTCATTATATTTTTTTTGGGGGGGGGGTTTAGCTTTATGCTGTGATCATCGAATGTTCGGCAGCCCACGAAGCCAACGTCTTGTCAACAGTGTCGGTGTGATCAATGACTTATGAGTTACCTCTTTAAGCTTCCTCTTCGCAGAAATAAATGAAAATATGAAATTTTATGAGTTTGTTGAATGTTGGGGTGATGTTGCCTTTGTTCTTGTATTTCTTCCTTTGTATATGAATCAGCTTCCAGCAGGGGAGTTTCACAACGTACACACTGTGTCGTCGGCGCCTTCTTGTTACATGTATCTCTTTGTGAATACAACCCAGGCATCCATTAATGACAAAGTCAATAACTTTATGAGCAAACACAACTTGTCGTGGGAGGACCTTAATCTGCAGCAAGCTGTAGCTGGTATGTATGTCTGTGAAGTTAACATTTGTTCACCCTCTCCAGGTGTAACTATCCTGTAGCCGCTGGTGTGGGGGTTTGGAGGGGGGAGAGACTGTTCTTTATTTTAATGTTTATGATGTAACTTTTGTAGTTTTGTGTGTTTTGTAGTTTTGTACTTTAGTGTTTTGACACTTATCTTTTGTCTTTAGTCTAATTATTACAGAGGTATTAAAATTATTAAAATTTGTTTCTTTGGTTTTGCAATCGTAACCTCTGTGACTAGTCTAAGAAAATGTTGTCCAGTAGGGAAATGTTGCCTCTTTTATTTGCTATAGAACTGCTTATTTATTATGTTAGGTACATCATATGCTGTGTGTCATACTGAAATGTGAAATAGTGGAAACACCACACCACAGTGTATCGTGTCACACTGAATGTTATCATAGCTGTTTTGCATATGATTTCATGTGACCCTGCATATGGTTCCATGTGACCCTGCGTATGATTTCATGTGACCCTTCTAAAGTAATTTCTCATATATTTTATTTGATCTCTCAAGGACTTGATCTGAATATATCTGACCCAGAGATTTTGCAGATTGTGGAGTCAATTTTCCAGAGGTTACATGCTTCCAATTATGTGAAGAATACTTCCTCCGTGGAAAAATTTCAAAGGTTCATCCTGGAGAAATTTCATCTAATCCAAAGATCGTACGTTCTATTTTGTTACTTTCTTGTAAATTGACCCGTTGCATTTTAGATCGTTTGTTTGCACTAAATTTTATGAAACATGTTTGACTATATCTCAGACAGTACTTGACAGGGAAGAGGGAACACTTCACCTCTTTGTTACATTGAAAAAGTGTAATTTTTCCAAGAATACTCACTACTTATAAGAAAATTTGTCATATCGATACATTAGGGCTGCAATGGTTAAAGGTGCACTGTTATTCAAATCACTTAACTGTGTTTGCTCTGCCAACTACTTCATAGGACAACAGAGCTTTGTCCATACCTTTCTTCAGAGTTGTTTGCCGAAAATGGTGTAACAGTCTTTGGCTTTTCTGCCAAATGAACCAAAGGTTGAACAAACTGGTGACATAATTGATGTATTTTGGAAGTGCATTAAAGTGATTGTGTGTGTACTTAAATACCAGAAGGATGAGATTATGTTTGATCTTAAATTTTTCCTCATTTTCAAATGTATACGCAATGTTGGACATGAACAGACTATGTCTTTTAATGAATGAAAGTGACAGCAACTACTTTGAAAAAGCAATGGAATTGGTGTAAACACAGTAAACAACAGAACCATATTTGAAAATTAACGATTCGTACTACGAACGACTACATAGTGAATATGCAACAGTACAGGTCTCACTGGTGTTTCATAAACATACTTCTCAAGTCACCTCTCGTTGGTCGGTATCGGGAATTGTAGTGTTTGGTAAAGGAATCACCGTATGTGCAAATAACCTACGAACTGAACACATCATTTGCAGTTTCAGTGATCCTGAATTGTTTTGGCCAACTGAATATTCAACACTTGTATACTTCCCATTGGCTCATTCAAAGAAGCACACGGTTGATTTGAATGGAAACTGTCAACCTCTAAATTATCAAATTTTACACTTTTGTCAATATGTTGGAAGAATTTTGAAATCATACGGCAGAATTGACCACCTGAAACCTATTTATTTTCCCAGATTTTCTGCAATGGTGCAATTAAAAGTCTTACCAAGCTTTTGGACATGAAATTTCAATGTTTTTACTTTTTGCCTATGCACGCAATCACTTTAAATCTAAATGACATGAATCCCATTTACTTTCATTGTTGTTCACGAGCTGGGAACATTTTAGCTCTTCAGTGCCTACACTGTATGTGACATTATAAAAGGCTTTTAAGTATCAGCAACTACATAATGAAGTAATGTTCACATTATCTAGTGTACATAGTTGAATGAGGTGTGTATCACGGGTTTGTGTCTATTTGGGTATCTTGCCTGTGTCATTATGTAAATGTAACTTTATTTCAGTCTCAATATGAATATGTAAAATGAAACATTACAATGAAATATGTAGTTAAAGAGACTGAGGAGTGATTACAAGAAGCTTAAGAAGCCCATATTAGTGTAAGAAGTCAATGTGTTTTACATTTATTGTGCCACCTTTGAAATCTGATTAGCCATGTAACTTCAAGGTTACTGTAAGTTAGTGACTTTTGCATTGATTTGTCATCATTGATACCTTGCTGTCACAACATTAATCTACGTTGCCTCATGCCATTCTTTGATGCCTTTTATGTAATATAGATCATTTAGTATGTCACTGTATGTCACAACATTAGGTCACATTTCTCACCTATGTCACCACTGATATCTTTCATGTAACATCATCAACTCAGAAACTGTCATTCATATCCTGTCACATGTCTTATCTGTCACACATCACATTGTACCTGTCACATTGTACCTGTCACATATAATTCATATCCTGTCTGTCGCGTCAACTAATAGCCTAGTTTGTCAACATTGACAACTCATATTGCCACATCATTAATTTACATAAATTTGTTTAGTGCCACCATCAATAACATTTTCATCACGTTTTCAACCCAGTGTGTATCAGGAACAATGAAATCTGCAGTTATTATGTTACCATTACATCTTGTCTCTCGTTAAATGAGACATTTGTTTCCTGTTGCATAAATTGACACATTTTCCTGTTTGATTAACATATTTAACCATAGATTCTCCTATCTTTATTAACAACACTCTACTTTAGCTGTTTGTTATTCCTGCATTTACAGAGTGACAATAGTTAATATACTGTCACTGATCAAATGACAGATTGATAGACTAATAGACAGACTGAAAGACAGTTTCTTTGCATGATTGTGGGTTTGATATTTGCATTTGTGTTCTTTGTGTTACTAATTCTTCATGTAGCTGATATCCATAAAGCAAATACCTAATAATGACACCTTGCTTTGTTTGTGTTATCAAAAGTGTGTGGTGATACAAATGATAGCTAAATTTTTTATGTGTAATTTTCTTTTCGTCGTATCTGTGCCAAGCATATGGGATTTGGAATTCACCTTTACTAAGAAGGAAGAACTCATTAGAATGAAGTCATTTGGTTTTTCAACTTTTGATACGTATATAACTTTCTAAAGGTTGCAGTTCTTGAGATGCAATGTACTGAAAATCATCAACAATATGATTTCATGCACTAAAAACTTGTATTATTAAAGATGTCATTGAATGTATACCTTTTCTTGAAGCTGTTGGAGAAGCAATTTTGTTGGCTGCGGATGTTAGTTTTATTGTTCGAGACTTTCCTATAAGTCAGTGATATTCATATATGACCAGGTTATAATTTCTCACATGGGATTATGTTATCTTACAAAAATTTTTTTGTAAACATCTTGATCAATTATAGTCCAACACATTTGTTTGTTCCTTCTCTGATAGTCAACATTTTCTTTGCTGTTGCAAGATTCTATTCTTTACACTAGATACTGAAAGTTAGAACTGTAATAGTTTTTCTTTTCCTTCTGTCTTCCATAGTGTATCCAGGACAGCTCAGGCAATCAATCACATCCTTCTTGGGGGAGAATCAGTGGGGGCGCTATTCGTGGCAGAAATGGAAGCACAGAAGCCTGAGAAACAGCCACCTCGGGATGAGTTATGAAACTCTTCATGTGGTTATACACTCACATTCCCTTTTACTGCAATGCCTGGAGGATCTATGGTGGAATAAATTTTGTTTACAGTGTTATCAACAACCAATATTTCATGTTTCAATGTTTGTTTCTTTTGAACAATTTGTACATCTTTGGTATGTTTTGCTTGGCATTGAATGCTTTATATGTCCAAGCTGACTGCAACCAGAAACTGAACTGCTACATTACAAAGTTCAACTTCTCAGTTTCTGTATCTCAGTTTGTTGATATGATTTTGTTTAACTCCTTTTATCTTCAAGATGCTTTATTGTGTCATTAAAGGAACCTTGACTCAAAGTTTCTCCAACTCTTTAATCATTATTTATGTGGATTTTGTGCCACATACAGTTGGAACTTGTTGACAGAGAATTAGTCATCGAAGAGAACCTGACAAGAAAGAGAACCTGTCAGCAAAAATATCATGTTATGAAAAAGGAACTTTCAAGAAAAAAGAGAACCTGTCAACAAAAAGAATGTGTCATGAAAAAGGGACTGCCAAGAAAAAGAGCTTGTTTGTAAAAACACCTATCAAGAAAGTTAATCCTATCCATAAAGATAACCTGTCAAGAAAGTGAACTTGTCAACAAAAATAATGTGTCATGAAAAAGGAGCTGTCAAGTGAGAGAATTTATCAGCAAAAAAAGACACCTGTTAAGAAAGTTATCCTGTTCATAAAGATAAGCTGTCAAGAAAGTGAACTTGTCAACAAAAATAACGTGTCATGAAGAAGGAGCTGTCAAGAAAAAGAACTTGTCAGCAAAAAGAAACACCTGTCAAGAAAGCTAATTCGTACATAAAGATAACTTGTGAAGAAAGTGAACCTTTTAACAAAAAGAATATACCATGAAAAAAGAGCCACCAAGAAAAACACTTGTCAGCAAAAAAAAAACAAAAAACAATACACTTGTCAAGAAAGTTATTCTTATCCATAAAGATAACCTTTCAAGTAAGTGAACCTGTCAACAAAAAATTTTGTCATGAAAAAGGAGCTGTCAAAACAAAAAACTTGTCAGCAAAAAAAAAAGTAACCAGACATGCACAGAAATGCTAACCCTTTCCATAAAGGTAACCTGCCAACCTGTCAACAAACATTTTGTGTCATGAAAAAGGAGCTGTAAAGAGAAAAGTCAGCAATGAAAGCCCCCTCAAAAGACACCTGTCAAGAAAGTTAATCCTTTCCCTAAAGATAACCTATGGAGAAAGTGAACCTGTCAACAAAAATGACGTGTCTTTAAAAAGGAGCTGCCTTGAAAAAGGAGTCATCAATAAAAGCCAAAAAAAGACACCTGTCAAGAGAGTCAGTCTTGTCCATAAAGATAACCTGTTAAGAAAGTGAACCCATCAACAACCATTTGTTCCTCAGCTTTAGAATAAGGTGTGGGATTGTCTGGTCAATCAATAAACAAAAAATTATTCTTTCTTAAATTTGCCAACATTTTTTTAAATTTTGTCAAATTGTCTAAAGAGTTTCCATTGATGATTCGTAAATATCTTGTAATGATTATCAGACATTTTCTTTCTACCAAGTTGTTCTACACAGATGTTCCCTTTCAGTTTTACATGAAAGTGAGATAGAGGGGTTCACTATGGGTTTTCACTCATGATACTACATTTGATAGGGTTGACCATGGTACACTACATTCACTAGATAAATAGATGAGGTAAATAGGTAAATCTTCCACCTTTTAATACTATGCTGATTGGTTCCCAATCTGCTGATGGAGGAACTAAACTGTGGCACTACAGCCACCTGGAGTTAGTTAACAACCCGTCCAGAGTTTACTACTACATCCATTGGTGTTTACAATATCTAGTGATGGAGCAACAGAGCCGGTACACAGCAGAAACCCAGGGTAAGGTTAGCAACCCCTTCCTTGGTAATGTTTATTTCGATGTTGATTGATTCGCTGCCTGGTAATTGAGAGGCAAACCATGCTACACTGCAGTCAACAGGGTTAGTTTAGCACCCCTTCCACAGTTTAGTACTGTGATTGACTGGTTTATAGTCTGGAATGGAGAAACTGAACTGGTGGTGCACTGCAGTTATCAGGGTTAATTTAGCAACCCAGCCACAGTTTAGTACTTCATTGACTGAGTCACCTCCTGGTAAAAGAGGGTCTGACCATGGTGCATTGCAATTGATCCGAGATATTCTGTCCTACCCCTTCTGAGATATTCTGCCCTACCCCTTCTTCTGCCCCACCTCTCTCCTTCCTTGCCAGTGAGATTTGCATTAATGATTACATCTTTTCTTGAAAGTCAAGCTTTCTTGACAATGTTTTGTCAGTATTGTTGAATCCTTTTGTATTTTCTATTTTCTGGTTTAGTATAACAAACTTATTTAGGTCACTTCTTTTGAAGTTAGATTTTTTTTTTTCGTGAGTGATGCAATAGTGTTTGTGTATGTATTTATCTTTTCATCTTTAGAACTGAACTTTGCATAATCTTCTATATTTTGTAATTTAGAGACTAAATTAATTCATTGGACATAAACAACTGATTCTATTACTTCAAATGCTTAAAACAGTGTGTTAATTTTTGTCAGTTACTTTGCCTTTAAAGTACATGCACTTCCATTTAAAAACCATGTCGTGTGAAAGAAAAAAGTCCCTCTTCAATTTATCAATTGATACCAAACTTACTGAGACTACAAATTTGTCCTTTGAAAGTCCTGTACAATATATACTTTTTGACTGAAGCCTTTAATTGACTAGTAGAAAGAAGACTAGTTGTTGTAATGCAATACTTCATTTTGACAACTCTTTCTTTCTTTCTTTGCTCGATTCATCTCTCTTGTTATTTTATTTATTTATTTTAGAATTTCAATTTTTTCTTGCCTTCTTGCACCTCTCTATTTCTTGCCAACATTTTCTTAATCTTGGTAAATGTCAGTTCCACTTATTAATCCTGTTTGTGTCATAGTAACATATCCTACTTTAACAGTCAAGTTATTTATGTCTTTTTGGTCTTCATTATTGAATTCATCTGTAGTTTGTTTGCCTTTCAGAACAAGTAGCTTGGTTAGATTGATTTTAGAAGATTCTCAAGGATGAAGAATTTTGTTATTCTCTGTTACTTTTCCTGTCCTTAGTTTATATTCAACATTTTGATTGGAGGTTAAGTGTTTCATTTAAATGTCATACATTTAGAGATTGCAATGTAAGAGTAACTATGGTCCATTTAGTTTTTATCCATAAAAACCATTCCTTATCTTTTGGACATTGTGACATCACACTACTGTATTCATTATAAACTTGGTAACACCATCTACCATCACACTAATATATTCATCATACATTGGTCCATGTGACACCAAATCACACAAATGTATTCATAATAGAAGTTGTGACACGATCCACCATCACACAAATGTATTCATTGTAAATTGGTCCATGTGACACCACTGTCACACAAATGTATTCATTATAAATTGGTGTGCATGACATTACCAGACCTCAAATATGTTCATGGTAAACCGGTCAGTGTGGTGCTACCATCACACTGATGTATTCATTATAAACCATTCCATGTCACACCACCATCTCATTTATGTATTCATTGCAAACTGGTCAATGTGACACTCTACCATCACACAGATGTATTCATTATAAATCAGTCCATGTGACACCACCATCTCACTTATGTTTTCATTATAAACTGGTCAGTGTGTCAATACCATTACACCAATGTGTAATAAACTAATTCATGTGACACCACCATCTTTCTTATGTATTCATTGTAAACTGGTCTAGGTGACACCACCATCACATTTAGGTATTCATTGTAAACTGGTCAATGTGACATTTTATCATCACACAGATGTTTTCATTATATACCAGTCCATGTCACACCACCATCTCACTTATGTATTCATTGTAAACTTGTCAATGTGACACTCTACCATCACACAGATGTATTCATTATAAATCAATCCATGTGACACCACCATCTGACTTATGGATTCATTATAAACTGGTCAATGTGTCAATACCATTACACCAATGTGTTCATTATAAACTAGTTCATGTGACACCACCATCTTTCTTATTTATTCATTATAAACTGGTCTAGGTGACACCACCATCACATTTAGGTATTCATTGTAAACTGGTCAATGTGACGCTTTATCATCACACAGATGTTTTCATTATATACCAGTCCATGTCACACCACCATTTCACTTATGTATTCATTGTAAACTTGTCAATGTGACACTCTATCATCACACAGATGTATTCATTATAAACCAGTCCATGTGACACCTTATGTATTCATTATAAACTGGTCAATGTGGCACTATCATAACACCAATGTTTTCATTACAAACAAGTTGATGTGACACCACCATCTCACTTACATATTCATGATAGACTGGTCCAGGTGACACCACTCAACATCGTACTCATGTTTTTTTTTTTTTCTTGTCAACATACAGGTGACAACTTCATCACAACCGTTGTATTCAATTTAATCTTGGTGAAGGCAAAATCATCATCATATTGATGTACTCATTATGAATTGGTAAGTGTGACACTGTCGCATCGTCGTAAAGACGTTGCCCTTGAATTCATGAAGGTGACACGTCACACCAACACATTTATTGTAAAGTGGTATAAGAAAGTCGTCATCACACGAGTGCTTTCATGGTGAACTGGTCTATTTGACACCACATCACACTGATTTATAAAGTACAACATGGTCTCGGCAATCTCACTATCAATATATTTTATCATCTGGTACAAGTGTTAACGTTACTACCATTAAACTCATGTGTTCCATTTAAAAGACTGATAATTTGAAGTTTTCTTATGAGCATACCTTTCGTCAGTCAGAGCGCTGGCTTGTGCTTACTTTTCCAATACAGTAATTTATTTGTACATAGAATATATTGTCCACATCGGACGTAGATGAATAAAGAGAACGCAATAGTTATCTCATTGTTATAGTCTTTTTTATCTATTGCAGCAAGTGGACGTGTAACTCTTGAACTGTGCTCCTTGTTGGTTGTGAACAACATAAACAATACTCTAGATCAATAATTTAATGAAGGTTGCTATTTTTCTTTAAGTCAGCAAAGGATTCAGCTGTTTGTTTGTCGTAGTGTACTTGATTGATTTTAGTTTGTTGTTTTGATTTTCATCGTCAATCTTCAATAAATACTCTTATTAATCAAAGGTGTAAAATTAAATCTTTAATCTTCAATCCCCCAGGCTGCTATAAGGCCGCAAACAGAGTTACATAAACTACAGAAACGTTGCAAAAAACTAAACTGTTGAGAAGAAAGTGTCTTTAATTTGTCAGATTTTCCCTGGTTATTGACCTATAGCTAGAGCAAATTGCAATTAACTTACATTGTACACGTTTATCCAAGATTTTTACTATTTCCTCGGTGGAGACTTGGTTTGACATTTCCTGTAAATTTATTAGCAATTGAATCTTAATTTGATTTGATTATTCAAGTTGAATTGGTATTTAATTGGCTCTATGGTCTTATTCTATATATTCTCTTAACCTGCTTATCCAAGAGGCTAAACTCGCATTGGAATGTTTTTATTTTTACATGCCTTGTTGTCCACATGAAGTGTTACAGAACAATAAGACAAAATTGGTTGTAATGTTACTTTGCTTGCTACTGCACCGCGCTGGTACCAGCTCGCCGATGTTTCTTTTTTTTTTTGCCAAGATTGTAAATGTTGCGATTTTGTTGTGAATTTAATTTGTTGATCGATTTGTTAAGATATTTGAAGTGTGCCAGTAAGGTGTTGATTGTTAAGCGTTCAAATTTGACTTTTGTCTTTAAAGCAACATTTCATATTTAGCCTTTATCCATTATTCTTTTCATCCAATGCAGTATGTGTGGTATTCATGTAACTGTAGTAGTTTTGTGATTAAAGCACCGTCACCTTTTGTGATGTTCCTTCTATAAATAAATTATTTGCATTTATATTTTTTCACAAATATTAAACAAGAGGGACACATCCGTTGTTGTTACACTTATAGTAACACCACTAATATCAACTTTGGTTTGAAGAAAAATGAAAAAAAAAACAAGATAACATGCAACTTAATGATTTTATGACAACCTTACAGCTTATATCGAGTACGTGGCATCCAGAATATCATGCTACGAAAGTAACATAAATGTTAAAGGAAAATACTGCATTTTTTTTACTGGAAATATTATATTTTCATAACTGATGTTTGTAGACGCATAATGATAGATTATGTCAGTCTGGTAGTTTTTTTTTCTTTTAGAAACGAGCATCTCAGATATAGAAATCCAGTTATTCGTAGTTCATGAATAATTCATTCACCCCAACCTTCAAAAATTCAAAAGATGCAGCTTGTGAATATCTTACCCTTTTGAGGATGAAATCATCAGCGATGTCTATTGTTGAGACTAAATAAATGACTTAATAATAAATGAATTTTCTTTTATGACGGGTTTGTACATTTTATGGACAATATTTCCCTTTAAACCACATAAAAACCATCGCTGAATTATGATTCTTTCATATCGTTTTTTTTTTCTTCGCTGAGATTTTGTGGTGTTATGTTTGTGTTACAATAAGATCTCCTCCCCTGTACCGTAATGTAAGATCTAAGTATCATTTGAGATGTTTTTTTTTTTTTTGTCATGTTGGGTTCATTGTACTTGGTGTTACGACACACCTGATTGGTAGTATACCATATACCATTATGCAGTTTTCTTTGTGTTTTTCTTATCTGTATCAATTGTTCTTGTTGGGATAGCGCAGGTTTATTTTATTTTTTGTGTTTGATGTCATTAGTTAACAAGAATACGATGAAATGTCAAACATTGTAATCACCAAAACAGGAAAATGAGGAGGCGATTCGATTATACTCTCCAAAATGATTCACCTTGTGGTCTGTAGACGTATTTAACGTTCACGTTTCCCTTCGGCATATTGCTAGGACTCTCTTGAAGCCTCTGCTTGTAAACGACCTCAAGACGTATGTTTAAATTACATTTTAGAAGGAAACGACTGTCATGTATGCTCAATCCACAACATAGTCTGTTTCAGCAGATCGAGTATTTTTTCCTTTGAAAATACCCAAATCTAAATGCTACGAACGAGTGTTATGACATTTAGCATCCTTAATGAGTAGGTCAGTGCCTTAAACATACGTTAAAGACGAACACCTTTAAATATTACTAGCTATAATGCATTGAACATACACACACTTACACACATGCAGCTTTGTTTTCCATTCATTCCGGGGACCTCATTGTGCTTTCTTTTGTTTTTTCTTCCTCAACCCTGACCTTAACAATAGACTGTCTATTGTTAATCTTGAGAGGACCAGAGAAATCTATGGAATTTTCTACAGAGGACCTAAAATCTATTGTTTCGGTCTTCGATCCCACCCGATCCCACACACGCACACGCACATATATATATATATATATATATATATATATATATATATATATATATATATATATATATATATATATATATATATATATATATATATATATATATATATATATATATATATATATACTCTTTTGGCTGTGTTCAGCTGCAATGGTTTACATCCTTGGCCAAGTGAAGGATGCCATCAGCACAATATTGTAAAACAAACTTCGGCTATGGATTTTATATTTTAATTTGATAAGTCAATTTATTTAATTTGATGAAGCAGAATTTTAATTTGATTAACCAATATTTTAAGTTAGTCATTTTTATTTGATTAGTGAAATTATTTACTTTTTAAGTTATCATTTTTTAAATTTGATTAAACAAATGAGTACTTTCATTAATGCAACCAATAATCTGATCGTTCTACTTAAATAGTTTTATTAATGAAAGTAAATTCCCCGTATCCCGATTGGGTTTCTGGTCAGCTATGATGAGCAAGTCTGTACAAGTCTATGTAGTCCTATTTAGGAGAGTGCCTACGCCTGATTTTATATTAACACGTGATCACAACGTCACACAAACGGTGACGCACACAGAAAATTAATTTTAGTCGAAAGAACGTCTCGGTGTATTCCCCACAATGACTTAATGCCAATGCTAATACATAAATAAGTGAACGTAAATGCAAGAACAGAACTAAAATATTGTCTTGCTGTTGCTTCTCGCCAACATGGTCGTTGAAATAGGGACAATTCTGAGTAATCCGGTTTTAGGACATTACCTATCTGCTGAAACAAGCAGTGCATGCAAAACATTGACAGACGTAACTCTTCTGGCTGAGATTTTAAAGGTACTGTGGTACCTCTTCTACCTTGGGGCCCTGAATTTGAAAGTTCCTATACAAACCAAAGACCGATTGGTGCATTTTCCACCCCGGCCTTGACGAGGAACCACAATTTCCTCACCGATCTCCTCCCCATTTCCCATTAATTTTTTTTTCCTATCAGCCAGTGCTAACCATGTATTGCGAACAAATGTTTTGATATAAAGAAAAGCAAACAGGCCAGTGTTATACAAAAGCAATTATGGCAGTCGAGTCCACTAGATCCAAGAGGCTAATGAAAGCAATAAATAGTAGTACAACTATAGCTCCCAGCTAGCAAAGAAACGTCATCTACGGTGCAAGGTTCTATTTAATCACTAAAATGTGTAATATGTTCATAATTCTGATAAATATTAATTATTAACTACTGTTGTCTTACGTTACGTTTATAACTCCCATCATATTTTGTTTTTGTTCTTTTGTGAGTTAAGACATTAATGGATGACATATCAGCTACATTTAATTAATGGATGGGAATGATAAGGGAGGGAAAAATAATATATGACATGATTAGACAAGTCTTGACGAAGTTTAAAAGCTAATGAAAAGTTATTATTAATGTATTGCTTACCGTTTTCTATTTAGATGCGGCCTGTACGATAGAATTAGTAATTCTAATGATATGTCATCACGTAACTATGAGCTATGTTTTAACGTTTTTATGATGTAATCTTTTGTGTTTCATCGCACATGATACATTACTAGTTTCGGGTCTAACGAAAACGCTGGCTTTTGGCAGACGTTACGCGTATGTGGTGTATGTGAATACAACGGGAGTCATATAAATAAACATTCACAGCATTCATCTTAGGCTTGATAATATACAATAGCTAGTGATATTAATGCAGTATCGACGCCGGAACATTAAGCTTAGGCACCCTACCACTCTTCCCCACACATAAACGTTTAAACACAACGAAGAACAGCACAAATATAAATGCAAAACAGTGGTTGACGTATACGCCTATGTAAAGTGAATGGACACTGCCGGTTGTTGGGAATAAGGAAGGGGGGGGGGGGAGTGATGGTGAAGGTGTTGCCAAGAGTAATCACGTGATTGGCAGTTGGGATTTAAAGCGTGCAAGTCATGGTATATTATTTTTGGGAGAGCGTAGGACAGACGACTGGACATATATTCAATGAAGAATTTACAGGAACTAGACTGCGACGAAACTATCGTATCAAGCTAAGGTGTATGTTTACCATTTTAAATGATAATCATAGTCTTTGCAACTGACTAAATTACTACCAAAGAAATAGACAAAACTAGAATGACGTCACTGTAACTACTCACACTCTGAAAAAATATAGCCGAACTATAACAGGCGGCATCTTAAAGGCTCTGTAAGGCAAAACAACTGTGTCTTCAAAATTTGCTGTAAGGGCCTATATAATGCACGCACCCCCGAGAAGTTTTATGTTCGATATCTAACTAGCGGATATTTCGGGAAAACTGAAGTAAATGCAACCATTTTTTTTAATATAACCTATTAATATGCAGGGAAAGCACGTTCCAACTTTTAGCTGTTTGGGAATTATAGTATCCTATAAGATTTCCATCGGGTTTGTGTTACGCGATTTCATAAGAAATTGCCATACTTTTGCCAGACTGCAGTTGGGCTTCCCTTGTCGTTCCACGACGTCATTTTATTTTCATTTATCTATTCCTCTGATTACTACTTTTCTTTTATATTGTTCACGGTTCCATTTCCTCCCATTGCCTCAGTAACCATTTATACATTCACTTCTTGTCCGTTAAAAGTTGTCTTGCATGAACCTACTTTTGCAACGCTAATCCAAACCACGTATCGTTTTAAAAGTTTAATTCGAAAAAGACATAAAACCCTACGAAGTTTTTCCCCGTTGTTTAATTTCTACTCAAAGATTAATCTTGACCGTTTTTTGATCTTTGACTGAGGACTTTTATACGTCAAATCTTTCAGTCAATGTCCTTTGCTAACTTACTAATAACGAAATGTAATAATTCACACCAATCCTCTTACAATTTTATTTAATTACTTTCCCTCCCGGGACTTTGAAGATCACTTTTCGTTTCATCTTGTCAAAACTGAAGCAGGGACTACCTGAGTGGGGTGGGACCACTTACAGCTCTCACAGCTTCTTGGCTAAATATTTCCTCTTTTACATCTGATTAAACTCAAATATTCCTAAAGAAGAAAAGGCAAATCGTAGAGTGCTGTGCCTTTATTAACTGATGGTGAGTTATCAGCTCTCCTGATGTAAATTAATTGTTTATTCTTCTTTCTGCGAAAAGTTAAATGTGATGAAAAAGTGTGTCATTGGAAGGATGTAGAATATTTGTTCAATGACGCGAAGCATAAACCGCGGTATTATCAATCGATATCGTATTCAAATGCTCGGTGTCTTGGCAGGCCAGACATCACTAACTAATGATGCCTGTAAAAGTAAGTCGAGTTCACAGTGCTCTCTTTGGGCAATTAATGAGGCAATAATACAAAGTTTGCAATGTTGCGTAAAACAAAAGCTTGCAGGAAATCAGGAAAAATTGTTTTTTCTGTATGAACACTTAATTGGTTGCATGAGCGTAGAAACATGTTACAAAAATACAATATTGATTGACAGTCTGCAGTCAAAAGTTTCTAATAATTTATACCTACCAGAAATTTTGGTTAATCCTTACATCAGAAACTTTTGACAGAGAAAATGGTTGCTAAGTTACAAAACAGCTCACTAAAGAATGTGGCTGACATGTCATAATCGTAAACAGCCTATTTTATTGCAGTAGATGTTTAGGAAATATGTTTTGGCCTTTTGTATTGTTCAAAGTCTGTAAAGCAATCAAAGATCAGAAAAGACAATTCATGAACGTAAAGTTCGAAAAGTGGCTATCAATCAACAATACAAGAAAACAAAAGCATTAATGATAACAATCAATAATAACAGAAACCTATTAATGCGAAAGTCAAATCGTAGACTGCCAATCAACAGTGAAAGAAAAGGAACACGTTAACGTGAACGTCTGATTGTAATCTAGCTATAAACAATGAAAACAAAATACATTAATGTGAATCTTTGATGGCAGGCTGTACCATTCAACATTGAAAAAGAACGCGGTTTCCTTAAGGTTGTTTTTATTACTCGCATAACCAAAGTTATGCAAAAGCAGCCCACTACAGGCACTTCAAATTCCACACCAATATGTTGTTCATAACTCAATATAATGTATGAAGAAACACTGTTGTGGTCACGATGGATCTCCAGGTACCTCAAGATTATGAAATGTGCAACAACGGAAAATTAAATTCAAAAATGTATTGAATTGGGGAAGTGTATTTGACTTATTTACTGTACTTATCGTATTTGACATAAGTGAAAAAGTTTAGATGGGTTTATTGTAGTTTAAGATTTAAATGTTGTGAAAGTAAAGTTCACGGTTATTTTTAATTATTAAGTAATATTTCTTTTACTTCAGTTGAGATTATAAAGCAACTTACAAATGACATTCAAATTAGTTGTTTTGTTATCACATCACAGATCACGTAATTGCAATTTACCACTAAGGTAGAAACTTGTTTAAAAATCAATAAATTATAACAAAAATATGATATTGAGGTATGATTTGACCAATAAAGAGAAAAAATCTCCGTCATTTTATGAAATATCAATCTTTTTTACTCGTAAGTCCCTTTAAATTGTGCGTTATGAGAGAACAGATAATTTAAGTCGGATCGAACAGTTGTTATGAGAATGTTAACATTAATTTTCGTAACCTTTCTTGACTTATCTTTCCATAATGGTGGTTTCTTCAACGACAATGACACGCAAATTTTCTATCAAGCGAGTTGGGAGAAAGAAAATGACTCTCAACTTATTGGTACATATTGTCTGTTACATATTATTACATTGTCTGTAATATATACCTATCTCTGAATCTTTCTCATTTCGAGAATGTTAACAGTCTCTACAGCGTGTTGAACATCGGTCATATTTGGTTGCAAGTGAATCCATCATATAATGTCTGAGAAATAAAATTTATTTTCTGATTACAGTAGTTTGTAAAGTGATTGTGGTAATGGATGCAGAGCGTATCAAAAGGAGCGATTTCGGATAGAGACCTTTGCACTTGCAAAGTTCAACCATGATTAAAAAAAAAGTGGCAAACAAAGAAGCCATTTTGTTCCCCGTGTAACCATATTGACAACAGAATGACTCTCTTCTTTGCGCTAACTTTCCTATCTAATAACTGAGCAAAATGACTCCATATCGATCAAATATCTTAATCTGAACTCTTGTGTAACAAAACAATGGGTCTTTCAAGTGTGGTGAACAGCAATTAATTTCTGTGAACAACCCAAGTAGAGATAAAGTATCATAAATCGGTGTCCATACAAATTCATTGATTGAATCAGAGACAATAACCAATAAGTATACTATGACTATCATTATCAACCTTTCATATTTTCAGATGTAGTGTCATGCACATAAGCACACACACATATATACACTTTAAAACCCCGACTAGCTGTATTCGTACTCCCCCATTTTGAACTGACAAGGAATATTACTCCTCTAAACGTATGAGCTAAGTACACCTGTAGATTAGTAAAATATAAAGAATACTCTTTATTATTTCGTTCAACAGGTATATATGGGAAAGTAGAAACAACATATACGATTTACATAAACGGGCAGAGTTGACCTTTGTTTACAGCGTTTACGTCTCGTCTAGAAACCTTCACAAATAATTTGCTCCTAAACTCTCTGCAGACGCCTTAATGAAGCATTCACGAAACTTATATAAAATGTACAATATCTCGAAGCTTTGGTGTTAATGAATAGTATGACTTAACGGAAAGGTGCTTGCACTTTATCCAACAGACATTAAGTTCACATACATTCAACCGGTAGTGCGTGGCCTTGCAGCCTGTAACAAAACCAATCGGCTTTTCTCTCACGATGTGATGTAAATAATCAATGTTATGGGTAGTGTCATTTAAATAAATTATATTTGTCCAACTTCATTTGAAAAACAAGATTTCTTCAAGCCTAGGGTTTCTCTTGGAAAACGGGGTGCTGAGCTCGTTAGTGGGTTGTAATCTGCCAGTATATTTGCTTTTAATAAATATCTTAAGTGGCCATTTCTATTACAGCGGAGACTCTTCTTTACTCCGTTATGGTCGTAAAAGTCATTTCGTGTGAAAGATCTAAATGGTTGTCTGCTTTGGGCAAGTAACTCATATAATTTAGAACGCTCTCAGAGACGGGTATAAAAACATAAATCCGTTAAACATCTTGTAAAATTAATTAGGGTAGATTAAATTGAATTGAGAGCGTGCATGAAATAATAGTTGTTAATATCCACTGAAGTCAAATGAATAATACTTATAGCCGTTTTCGAAAATATAACGGGCGTTCTCAGAAATGTTTAATTGAGTGATTAAAACACGAATAAGCAGAGAGAAAATATCCTCTTAATTTTTGTTTGCTTTTTGTCTTTGTAAATCATCGGTAAATGGTGATGCGGGTGTACAGCTTCTAATAAGATCGATGAAAAGTATACTATCATATGGAACAAGCAAGCTACTATATAAAATCATTAGAGTGGGATGTATCAGCTATGATTGAAGTTGCTTCTAAAGGTTTACACCTAGCACAATGTGAGACTGATATGCAAGTAGCATTCTCTTATAACTTGAGGCATGACTCTGAAATACATCCCTACGGGAATGACTGTATAACGTAATTGCTTCTTTGTTTGTTTTTTCTTTTCGACATTCAAAATATACTAACATTGAGCCTAATATGCTTCATATCACCTGGCGCTCTTGTGGTGCTTTTACTATGTCATTTTGGTGTTTATGTAATATTTATATAATCAGTTAGATCGTCATCATTAATATCCACACCTAATGTATAATGCTACCCCGTCGGTGTTATTGACCAAGTTTGGTGCTATGAAACTTGACGTTCACCTTGCTAGATATATTACTCATGTTGACATATTTTCAGAGATAAAACCATCTCAAGTTACACGACATTCTATTTATTTCCAAACAAAATATCAAGTTAAAATGTCTTGAGAAATAAATTCTAATACCAAAGCTTAACAATGGATAGTTTTAACAATGAACATTTTGAAACTAAAAAGAATCTCTAACGTATGAAATATTGTCTTTAAATATTAAACTATACGATATTAAATAATACCTCTCCTCATCATGCCACACACACACACACAGAGCTTTGTTTTCCATTCATTCCGAGGACCTCATTGTGCTTTCTTTTGTTTTTTCTTCCTCAACCCTAACCTTAACCATAGACTGTCTATTGTTAATTTTTGGAGGACCGGAGAAATCTATTGAATTTTCTACAGAGGATCTAAAATCTATCGTTTCGGTCCTCGATCCCACCAGAAAACAAGGGCACACACACACACACGCACACACACACACACACATATATATATATATATATATATATATATATATATATATATATATATATATATATATATATATATATATACACGACGCACACAGATTTTCAATTTTATAATTTAAAAGGCAAGTAAATAAACAGAAGTGACTGGCCATTAACTCTGTGTGTTTAGATCGTCTTATTCGATACTTCTTTATTTGTTTTCTCGATCGATCGTTATAACTGAATCTTTTTCGCCAAGTGAATCACATTCACTGATTCTCAATTGAAATTTCAGCAGTAGTTGTCTTGCCGCCTACAAGCTACCTCTGTGTGTGTATGTGTGCCTACCATTCCAATTCGCTTCCTCAACACGCTTCGTTTCATGAACGTTAGCTCGCCGGGCGTAAAATGTAATTATCGCGCTTAACTGACTTGCGTACACTTCATCTTTTTCTCTCCTTCAGAATAAAACCCATTAACTATCTTTATATCATTTCTATTCCTCGTCGCTCGTGTGTAATGACACGTTTTACTCTTAAAAGATTAAAAAAGGGCTAAAGTAATTGTCTTATAACATAAACCTCTGAAGAGGCGGCTTTTATATGTCTCATATAATGGCTTTAAATTGCTGCAATATAATAAGAATAAAAACATTAAAACTTTGTCTGATGGCAAACTAACGTTGTTTCTTCCAATGTTCATCACATGTAGATAAATATTGTGTTAATGCATGTGATATTCATTAATTGAATAGTTAACATCCATTTTTATGAAAGACTTTGTACAAGGCAGATCAGTGTTGACGTTGTAATTAGAACTTGTAATTAGATCTATCCACAAAAGTATTATGAAAAATAAATGCTTATAACTTTTTATCCCGTGGTATGTTTTGCATGATTGAGTTATAGTTTAACAATCCACACGCGTTAACTGACCAGTCGGTATTATTGTGGCATTTCAACCCAGTGCCGAGTGAAGCTTACACAAGCACAGAGTTAATTTGGTTATTCTCTCATGCCACAAGTCACGTAATTATTTTGTTTTTTAAAATTTGTGGAATATTCGGGTGAGTGAAAAATGGATCCCACATGCCTCATGCAGAGTGATATTGTATATACTTGTATAACCACACGCCTGTCTTCACCTACCTACCTTCTTATCTACCTACCAATCTACTAAGCCACCTACTTTCACCCTTCCGACATGGATTGCAGAGTGCATGTATGGTTTAATGCTATCATCTAACATTTACAACGTTATACCTACATCTTTCCTTTTCTCATTTTTCTTTCAACTCCATTTTTTTTTACTTCACTTAATGAGATATGGAGTCTTTCTTGGTCAAAGTCCTCTAACTTATATTGGTATTAATAAAAATATGATTGTTGTTAGGAGCTGCAAGCCCTTTATGCGAAAGTACAAATTTATTATCGCCCTCCTTCGTAATATCGAAATCGTCGCATGACGAGAGTTGTTGATATGTTAGGTTTTCAAATAACAATAACCTCTTCTAGACGGTTATTAAATGAAAATATCAGGTAATATTTCTCATACGGAGAACTTTTCTAGCAAAAAAAAAAAATCTTTTGTCAACTTCGAAAGATAGGGGAAACTTTTCAGCACATTCATTCAGTTATATCTTAACAGCATAATAGACAATGAAAAATCTAACAATCCTTTTCAGAAGAAACTTCTTTATCATTTTCAATTCTTGTCCCTATTGACTAACTAAAACCTAGCCAAGAGAAAGATGAAATGAGAGAGAAAAAAGGAGAATAGCTAAATTGCAAAGTTTGAAGAGACTTAAATTGCATTTGACGTGAACCCTTCGTTATAATCGTCTTTGATGACTAGATCGCATTGTGTAAATTATATTCATATTACAACCCAAGTGCAGTGTTCATTGATTTAATTTGTCAGTACAGCGCAGGAGCCATAGACCGACAATAACTTAGTAGAAGTAAAGTCAACTTTAGTAATAAAAAAAACTTGATGTATTATTCTTACAAAGTCACCGATAAATCTGAAATTAAGTCCCACGTCAAACGAAGAAACGCAAAAGCTTTTTTTTTTCTCCTGCATGATATAAAGTATCATATTACATGAATTGAACTTAAAGGCATCGGTAACAATTGTAAGCCCTTAATTATACCAGCTTCAAAAAAACTTTCTCGCGTTCGTGCACAATTAACGTCCTTGTAGCTCTGGTGATTATAGTTCCGGCGCCCAAATATATATCAAAGTCTTTACTTTTGTGTACGAAAGCAGTAAAACCATATCAAATTGATTTTAAGGGGTAGCGTGTTAGTTGGTCGAATACGATTATTGTTGATTTGAACAAAAGACTAAATCTGCATGGATTTTATCAACTTAGTTTAGACATTATGAGTGAGAGGGAAAACCCATTACGCTTTGTTTTATTCTATTAAAGGGATGAACCATGCGTAGTAACAGGCCTCAAATTAGCAAAAACAGTTTTCAATTTGTAGTAGCAGATACGGTAACAAACATGACAAGGAAAGAAGGTTTTTAGTTGACAGTAGATGACTAAGAGTCTAACAGGCAAAACCATACTAAATATTCACAAAAAAAAAAAAGATTCAAAAAAAAAAAAAAAAAACGATAGAGGATGCTTTTATACTTTCACTGTTATCTTTTCGTATTTGTTTCGTACTTTGTAGTTTTGTCGCTAAAAGCTTTTATTATTATTGGTATTATTTTAACTTTTCTAGGTTAAGTGGGTATAATGTAATTTTTAACTAAGTTAAATGCATGGAAGATATGCAATTCAATTCCCACTTAACAGATGATAAAACGGAAAAGGTTTCCCCCATCATATATTCATGAAACGCATGTTCAGATTAAGACTTGTGTAAGTATTATTCAGGCAGCCTCATTTAGATAAATATTTAACTTAAAAGTAAGTGTAACAGCTAAATGGAACTTGAGAATGCAATATGCATAATTTATACAGCACCAACGATCTCTTTATGTTCCCCCCCCCCCCCCACACAACAACAAATGAATAGCTTCTTTTTTTACCTTCCTTTACAAAGTAAAGTGTACACTGACTCCCAGAGAATTTAATTCGTTATGATATATTACAACTCAGAAAGTCGTTTTTTGTCCACTAAAAGATTATAGGTTATCTTATTAAACATATGCAGTCTTCCAACAATGGCAACAAAAGCATGGGGATTATTACGCCAAGTGTGTAAACCTCTATACCATTAAAATGATTTACACTTTGCAGCTGCACGGTTTACAGTCACAGTATAGTTACGATAACTTTTGTCACATCTTTTCACCAAGTCTAGAATCTAAATTGACAACAATCTCCCAGCAACAATATGACTCTCAGTAATGGTGTAATAAAATCGTTTACAAATATAAGTTTCACCCGTATACCACAGTCTGGCGTGCGCCTTTAATGGCATGCAAAATTCCTGTTCAGTGCACCTAGCGGAGAGGATTAACATATGCATTTCACATAATAGTGAAACACAAATTTTTAAAGGAACGTACTGAGTCACAAAGTAAGAAGTGACATTCTCATCTGACTTACACAAGTCGTTTTACTGCATCCATCTTGCTTGCAATTGTCACTGCTTATACCCTTTGATTACTTTAAAAGGATTGATTTCAAAGTGATAGAATGTACTAGAGTGTGAAGCTTATGTATATTTTTCTACAACAGCATTCTGACACCATAACATTATTCGATATTACTAAATAGATTCATTCGAATTTTAAATTTTCATACGCAATAACACAAATCAAGTTTGACTTACAACAATTAACTTGGAACACTGATTACTAACACGTGAGTAAAATATAAAAAATATACAAAAACTGCAAAATTATTGAAATATTCCTCACTAATTTTGACATAACTTGCAAAGCGTTCATTTTTTAAAATCTCTCAGGAATGCAACCCCTTTAGATCTCCATTTTCTTTCGGACGTGACTACCATCACTTTTTATTCTAACTTTTTCGTCGGTCTTGTTTCCTGACCATTCATTGTCTTAAATCGATTAGCACAAATTTGAAGATTATCGCACAAGATGTTAACAACAAATATTAAGAAATATCAAGGCAGTACGAGCTTTCATTGAAATATTTGCAAATTGAAAAAAAAGCCTTTCTATAAATGGATTTTTTGTTAGCAAAATGGATTTGAGACAGTAAAACTCGTCCGGGGAGTTGCGATGGCAAAAAATCACTCCAATTACCTCGAAGAAGGTTTTATATAACATAAAGATTTTTCAGTAGTGCCTTGAAGGTCTCTGGGACGCCAAGACGTTTGTGCTTCGTGATTTGTCACAGAGGTGAAAAAAGGAAAGATATGGAGGCAGCTATATCAAGGTGATTGCTAAGATGGTCAATGGTTGATATCAAATCAAAAGCTAATGAATATTATCCTTAAAACCTCTTTTTAATTTGATTGTGATGAAACAGAATTCTCTCTTGAATAGCAAAACATCAGTATAAGTCATTGATCCTTTTTACTGATATCATATATTTCTGTAACGTTTTTTTCCTTACAGACGCCATTGAGAGAAGCCAAGTACTACATGCATCTGTACTACGCATCGACGTATTGTAAGTAAATGTTGAAAGTCCTCTGGATAAATTGTGTAAACATTACCAAATTAGTGTAAATGATACCATAATGACTAGAATATATAAGTCTATCTTTAGTCTCAAGCTGTATGTGTTACTAGTTCACCTTTCAAATTAAAATACATTACATCAACATCGAAAGTAATTAAATCATTTTGATTAAGCATTTTTTCATTTGGTTTTAATTATGTTTGTACATCGAAGAAGAATGTCTTACGAAGGAAGCAAACACAGACAAAAACAATAATCATATGAACTTGGAAGCATTAATTTTAATGTTTAGCGAAATTACGTGATTGAATTCCAGGCTACGATGTGGCAAGATAGCTTCATATTTATTTTGCAATTGCTCTCTCGACAACCTACTGTTTTTTTTTTGTTGTTGTTATTTTAGCAAATGTTCATATACTGCCACAACAGACCTGTGTGAATATCGAATCTCTATAATGACGAAACACAATTTGCTCAAAGCAACGTGCAAATGAAAAAGAAAAACCTAAGTAAAATGTATCCTGTGTGTAGATTTTCGTTTCAATTTAGTAACAAATCCTTGCAAATGATGATTTCCAACTAAAATCAGACGGGGATTTGAAAGATTACGAAATTGATGCTATCATCTTAATAATATGCTAAGTGAGAGAGCTCTTGTCAAAATACGAGTCTCAAAATTATAATTTCTTTTTATACCGTGGCAACTTCGTCAGTTAATAGTTCAGGTAATTATCCATTTATTATCTTAAATTTAAAGTGATGTTTCCATCAGCTATCTATCTCATTTTCTTTAAAAACGTTTCTTCATCTGTGATAATTGGAAAACTAATGATTATTGCACTAACTGACTACAATGAGAATACAATAAAATGAGTTTTTCTTTCCCCCTTTTTTGTCTCGTTAAGCTTCTTCGAAAGTATAACGGTGATTGATTAAACACATTAAGCAAATTTTGCCTCTGGGCAATTTATAGGTAGTCCCTACACACCGTGAAAATGTCATTACTGCAGAACAATTATTTTCAAGCCATTTTGTTTTATAGACTAAAATCGATAATGGCGGCAAGTTCCGCATCGCTTGATGCTTGTCAACAAAATCATTTTACATTTTATCATTATTTTCACTTGCATTTTGTATTTTATTTTTAGAGAGTAACCGTCTGCAAGCATGTGTAGCTAAGCAAAATGTAAGAAAGTTGGTCAAGACGAAAAAGAAAAGAAAAAGAAAAAAGAACACTAAATAAGCATGAATTATTTGTTATGACATTGCAATTTCGACGGGTTAAAGCAGACCGTTCCATTGTATGTAGGTAATAAGTCATTTATATTTTAATTTGTATTTAATTTGAATAACATTCCTTCAACCTTAAATACAACGTTCTGTTTGGTTAAATTAAATTAATATGACGATGGGTCTAAATATGAATTACAGTTAGAGGCAATGTCAATGAAGTTGCTCAACAAATGAGTGATTTTGTTTGTGTAAATAAGCAAATATCCTTACAGAAAATGCATTGTTCTTATGAGTCTATAAACTACACCTGCATTCAACAGGATTGCGGTCACTAAACGGGCTTTTTGAGGTTAAAAAGTGCAACATGCACTTTTCTTAACGTTGCACTTTTTACAGGTACAAGTTCATGAACATTGTTATTACAGTCATAATTAAAGGGGAAGGGTCTCCTGTAGTACTTCATATTGTGCATATGATATACATCAGACCTACATTGTATTACATGTTTCCTATCTTGTTGCAGATTCCATGTGTAAAAGATTACACACACATATACGTACATACATATACTGTATACAACAGGGTAAATACAAAATATTTCGAGTGTTTAAACAGTTCTTCGTCAGTTTTACGTATGAAGGACAAACACTTCAAATGTCTAAATGTCCGTCTATTGTAAACCGACTGATAGATGTAGTATACCTATTTACTTGTGTGATAGAGCGTCTGTGTCTGTGTGTGCCTGTATGTTTGTGTGATTGGGTGTGTGTGTGTTTGAAAATGTAATCCAGTAACACAAGATACATGAGTGACTTATCAGAATTAACCATAACTGCATGATAAGTTAAAACAGGATGGTCTTTAAAAATATAAGCTGCAACAGGAGGATGCAGAGGCAAAAATGCAAAAAAAAAATGTACTTGTACTTAAAGATGTACTTCAAAGTTTTCGAAATATTAGCACGTATTAGTCCATTCCGTAATACTAACGTGCACATTACAGTCAAAGTCATTTTCATCCAATATTTCACAGACATTTATGACAACAACAGATACACTTGATTCAAAACTGATCTATATGCATATAATTTTTGTGTTTTTTTTTTCAGTTTGTTAGTTTATTTAATGATATCACATCAGATTCTTCGCGTCGTACCATTCTCTTGACTTATCCTGTTTGTCACATCACCAATAAATACTATCGTTACTTCTGTCTAACTGAACACTGAAATCAAGTCGAATATTACCTAATTTGGTATCTAAGATCAATATTCGGCTCCTTATTTTCGTGGATATAAAAAGTTTCCTATCATTGACAGATAGTGGTAACATGTTTAACTGCATACAATGTATTAACGACATGTACACAATTTACTGGCATACGTTTCTCGCGCTTTCTGCGTTTACTCTTAACCACTGACTTGTAATTGCGCGGCAACTTTTGCCCAATCAATCCACATTGTTATATACGCCTACCACACAGCGGATTTTCTTTTTGTATGCATACAGTTTCCCCACATTGATAAAACACTACTAACTTCAGCCTAGTGTATTACACAGCTCTCTTTAGCAACCACCCCGCTTCTTGCAGTACCCCCATTTTAATCAAATTAAATTTTATTCATGTAACCTCACCTGTCTGCTTCTAACAGTTTTAAACGGCAAAGAGACATGAACAATTATCTTTTGAATATTCATGATAAATAATTACTTTCTCCAGTATCATTGACTCTCGTAATCGTTTCTGCTCCACAAATCACCCGGACTCGCGCAGATGAGAAACTCGCTTCGTGTTATCGCTTAGCAACAAAATTCAATTGAGACGCGTAATTGTAGTTAGATGCAATTACAGGTGGTCTCGGAGCGAAATAGCGTTTACAAGTATGCAACAGATATATTCTACATCTTGACGCGCGTGCATTGGTACAAAGCATTTGGCGGGAAGGAAGTAAATACAGTGTGTGTTATCGTAGTTAGATGAATAGTTTCATAGACTTAACAAGGCTAGTCAAGTTGATCTCGTCGTACTCAAAGATGAGACTTGAAATATAGTTAAAAGTAGTTTCTCGCTTAATATTTATCTGCTTGCAAATGCGTAAGGAATTTTCATAACACTATTTCAAAGATATAGATGGAGTGATTACATCGACTTACCTTTGATGGTTCTGAAACCAGATATTAATACTAAATGTTCTTCCGCTTTCAACTATTGGAAATTTTTTCACAAAACCGTTTTTCATTTACTGCAATTTAACTTTCAATTGCCGCCATCAAAGTTTGTCATTTTTTTGGACGTTCAAACACCTTGTTCAATATTCTGCGTGCAGCTCTGATTGGACTCGGCGTCATGTATTGTTACCATTGTACTACTGGACACCCCAGAGCCTCTTGCATCAACGAAGGATCCGTAGGGGGAAGTTGCACAAATAGCAATGGTTGTAAGTACATCGCCAGTCACGAAACGCATCGTTTCAAGAAACTTTTAATGTTTCTAAATAGATGTATTTTGTTGTAGCATCATGTACACCTATATATTCTGTCTTGGTACGTCTTTGGTAAACATGAAGCCCAAGTTAGCGCCATTTCTTTTGATTCCATATGATGGATATTCGTCATACATATGGCTAACGTGTCTTGCAATACATTTTAAGTATTTATTACATGCTATTTTCTATCACTTAACCTATTCATATGTTGAATATTGTTATGTAAACCGTGTAATTGGTTTTCATCGATTTCTTGTGAAGTTCTGCCTAGCCTTTAACATATCTTTTACTGTTGTAAGACAACTCGATTTGGGCAAACCTTAGACAGCTAACGCAGCAGACCAAATGCATTAATACTCTTTTTGAAATTTAAGTAATAGACAAAAAGCAAATAAGAAAAGAAGAGCGGCGATTTATGATCATGGAAGAGCTTGCTTATCAGAATATTCTCTCCTTTTACATCCTTAAAATGTCACCGTTAGCTATCTCTTACACAATTTCCTGAGATTTAAGCCTTACGAACAAGCTTCAAAGCTTCCTTTCGCACGCTTTCTGTGATTGATGCGTCCCACGTTGACCATCAATTTGCAATTCTATCTGGAAGACGGTTCGTGCTTGAATTCCTGTGTATACATGGCCCTAATTAAAATCGGGATGAAACCCATTGGACTTGTTTGCCAATTAATATTGTATATGAAATACATTAGAGGAAGATCAGGTGTGGTATTATCGAACGGCACAAACTAAGTTTTTTTCTTTTCTTTTTGACATGTTCACGCAATGGGAAACTGCAAGTCTTACGACACTCACTGCCTAAATCAAATTAGCGAACGTAACTCGAGTAGCTTCGCAGACTCTGGTGTCTGTCTTGAGTTCATCATCGGAAGACAACATCTGTGATATGTTAAACTCCACAATTCATGTCATTAAGACTATAAATCCTTCAGAAGTGCCTTATTCTCTACATGTTAAATGGCCGATGCTCAGTTTCAGGAATCAAAGGATAAAAATATAAACAAACACAAAAAGACATTGATTTGATAAAGATAACATTAAATTTCAGACTGAAAGTACGATTATTCTTGTTCGTTTAAAGAAACACTCACATTTCATTTAGACGTGTTGCAATCTCTTTATAATTGAAAAAAAAGATACTGTTTAAGGTATATAAATCAGAAAATTCATGCTCAGAGATAAATGACCGTTTATACTGCATACACACGATCAAATGTTTTCGATTGTTCTCGATTGTTCATGTAATACGTAAACAAACAGGAAAAAAAAGCTGTAATGGTTACAAAGACTCAGGTATGTTATTTATATAGGCGGATGGGGTATTTAAGAGTGGTTGGTCTCTTCAGGTAAGTTAGTAAATCGCTTTAGATCCCAACCTCTATTAAGGACGCATATGTTTGATGATGTATTTCCATAATCACTTCAAGCTCTATAACATGAAAAAATTTACAAATTATTTACCACAACATTATTAAAGAACAAACAACTCAAGTATGACCAACAGATATTAAATCTATATTTTAAAATATCAAAATGGTAATCATTTACAAAAGGTGTAAAACTGGCAATCAATTACAAAACAACTTGATTTGGGTATTAATATTTCGATATGCCCTCTTACATCAGTGAACACTGTTCTAAAACGATTCAGAAACAGAACGTGATGTAAAATGGGTGTGGCAGTTATATATCTCATATGTTGATTTTCATCAAGTTAATGTAGAGGACAAAACAATGTCATCTTATTGGTGAACACTAGTTCATCCTTCGTTAACTTTTATGCAAATAATATAACACAATAACCATATCTTTTACATAGCAGTCAAAATCATTTTTACCTTGCATGCTTTTTAAACTAATGTTCTTTCATTACATAATATCATTTGCTCTACTACTGATGCATTACTTTAGAGAAATTAAGGGGTTGGACAAAAACCGAAACAAAACACAAGAAACAGTAAACATGGATGAATCATCATTGTGTAACTATCAATTGCTTAATATATAAGTTATTAACGGAAGTAAAAAGATTAACTTGATTGTGTTTTGTGTATACACTGACAATTTAAGATATTTAAGAAAAGGGTAACAATTCTTCTTCCATTGATGATATACTAAATTAAACTTTTTATTTCCGTACACTGTAGTTGAAGTTCTCTCTGAATTGACCTCAGAATATTCACAAATTAGGTTACGAAAATTGAACTTTTCTTATACTATATAAAGTAGCAGGCATATTTATACTTCACTTTGAGTTGAAACGTTATGGCAGACTTATATTACGGTTTACGAATTACAGAGTAACAATAAAAACAGTGACTGGCAGAAAGATAAGAAATATATTTTGAACATATAAGTTCAACATTTTTCCAACTATTATTTGTACTCATGCTTACTTAAAACTACATTAAGCATGAAAACAATTTCAACCGACATGTTGCTAAAGGTGGAAACAAGTAAATGTTCAACCTAATTTTATTCTTCAGTTTGAAGATTCTTCAAATTGGGCTAATACACACCCACGTAAAAATCGACTGCCCGTTATAGTGTGCGCTCTTAAAAAGGGTGAACACAGATTATCTTTCAACTAAGTTTTGACTTCTTTCTCTTATTGAAGAACGAGTAGTAAGAATTCTACGTTTGCATTATTGTCATATACGCTGAGAATTCCATTAAAACCTTGTCATGTAGCTTTAATAACAATCCTATTCCTCAGCTTTTATTTTATCAAAACATCAATTATAATAGTGATGTTTAAATAAACCTCGATTCATTTCCTTTGCTGTGATGTGATCTTAATCCCAAGTTCATTGATAGAGTGCAATATAACCGCAGATATTATTTGTTCTTTTCATTTATCTTGCGGATAGTTCCCTTTCCTTTTCGCTCAACCTATTTTTGATAGGAAACGTCACAACGATGAACGGAAAATGCTAGTTCCAATTAATTGAATTCCCCACAGTGGCCTTCGAGCGCCATAGGCAAGAGGAAGGTCCTCTTTATCTTTTCTTTAATCATAGTTTAATTTCATGAATTATTTAACAATAATTAAATTTTATTCGACCGCATGTATAAGGTAAAAATCTTTGGCATGCAACAAAGCATACATATACACATTCAATTTTCAAATACAGTGGAGATTGTGACCATTTAACCCCATCTAAAGGAGATAATTTTTTTGTTACGCTTAAAACGAAAAATCACTCGACTACTTTTATTGTTATTTATACACGTTTGATGATCATCTCATGTTAAATTTAAAATCGAGATGCTTAAGGGAACAAAAGACGATAATACTTACAATAATCATAACACGACTGAGTAAACTTGACTGAAGTAGAAGATTTGCACAAGTCATGAACAAAATTACAAAACAAGAAAATTACTAACGGAAACGGTTAATAGATTGCAGGTATAGAGAATTTAAGAAAGTGCCATGTGAGTAAATGATGTACAACATCACTGAGATTATCAGAACGTGATACATAACAATACAACAATTTGTAAATAACCACCACAAAGGTATAATGCTTAAGTGGTTTAACTTTTTAGAACACTTTTAGAATTGTTGTTTTTTCGATCGTGCATAGATTGGTGAATCTCACCTTCTGCAGGCATACTCCCAAGCTCTGTGCTATTCTTGTGCACCTGTGCAGGTGACCGGACCGTAATCACATCAAACCCCCTCTCCAGACGTTCAAGTCCCCTTTATTGGGTTACAATAATCGTTTTCCAGGCGATAATCTTCTTCAGCTAATTTAATAAGCAAATCTAATTACCAAACCAAAGCTATAAGGGAAGGAGGTGCACCGTGCCTATGTTACCCTGAGCAAGTTTGACTAATGTCATAAACATACGCCGTAAATTTCACTAATCACATCAACTTAATGGCTACGAATGTCACCGCATATCAGTCTACGCCTTCGTATATTTTTGCATCGGTAAGGGAAGAAAAAAAGTGATAAAATGTTTGGTAATTTTAGGCTGCACAAACTTTCCACATAATCAAACTAATTTTTGAATTTAATATTTTGGATAAATCGGTTATTTCATAGAATCGTTTGTCCTCTTAAATCTTGTCATCTGAGAATTTCCATGATTTCAGTTGACTGAGAGTGATGGTCAATTTGATATACTTTAAACACATTTAGGAGACGGTAGTGTGCATCAGTAACCTTTGTACACTTAGAACACACAACTGAATCTAAGACACATGTCCAGTACATCACTCATATTTTTTTTATTGCATTGACTTCTTAATATTAGAATGTGATCTAATCAATAATGTAAGTTTTGCATAAGTTTTCCTCCAGGAGGATTCATCCGTTGACTCTTTCGTTTGACCTATACAGTAACAACTTTAGGAATGGACACCGCAACACAAAGATCTCACAATTGGTGCGATCTGTATCAGTAGGTGTTCTTGAATAATCTACTCTTACCCTTAATTGCTGCCGTCCCGTCCACTTATAGCACAATAATATATTACTGATTCAGTTGTAGTCAGTCATAGATCGTGCACGTTTTCCTTTATTTACAATCTGCAAACTAGTTTCAGATAAAGATGCTGTTCCTTGCTCATCACACTTTCATAGAATATCTACATCACTGGTTGCATAGAACATTTTGCTATATTTAAACATATTTTCAGTTACATACTCTTACACCACAACGATTCATAGGTTGAGGGTTGCTTTCGCAAAATGTTGCATGCGATTGGTTTATCTGCTATGAGTTTTGATTATGTTATTCCAAGTTGTGCCGTTAGTTTCTGTTTAGAATTTTGTGTCGGTTGAGAACTCGGCTGTTTTTATCGTAAAAAATTGTTCCTCTCTCCTATATGGTTGTGTTTCTATCGACTGAGAACTGTAGTTATATCGTCAGGGATTGTGTTTTTATAGGTTGATAGTTGTGTTCAATCAGTTGAGAGATGTGTTTCTACTGGCTGAGAGTTGGGTTTCAATGGTAAAGGGTCGTGGTTTTATCGATTGCGAGTTGTGTCTCCATCAGTTAAGAGTTACGTTTCTGTCACATTGGGTTGTGGTTTTATCCAAGAGGGTTGTTTTCGCTATCGAGACGTCTGCTCAATCGGTTGTGAATTGTTTTTCTATCTTTTTAGAGTGGTATTTCTGTCGTAGATGGTTGAGTTTCTCTCTGCTGACAGCTGTGTATATTGGGTAGGAGATGTCATTGGTTAAGTTGTGTCTGTGGCCATTATTATGCTGCCGTGCAAAAATTACTTGAGGAAAATGTCTTTTGCGGGACTCTCTGTTGCATACTTTATGAGCGTTGTTACAATAGTAATGTTCTTATTACTTATGAGATGTCTTTTATTTTTTTAGGGTTGAATGTTTATGTTTATACATTGCGATTCCGCTTTGTTTCAACTGAACATTAACCACATAACCCGGTTAGAGCACATGCTTGATACCTTTACTTTTGTTAGGGGGAGGTAAGAACAAATACATCCCTTGTCCCTCTTCTTAGGAGGAATTCATCCTAGTTTTACCGGTGTCCTTTGACTGGCGTTAAGGTATACAAACGGCAGGCATTCACAGGTCATAAATTATAACGTTCATTCATAAACGTTAATTTGAAATCTACTACCGTTTGGACCATATAAAAACCGCGACTGATGTTTAATAAAATTAGAAGGGAAATGGGAGAGAAGAGGGAACTACTTTATAAAAAAGAAAATAATGATGACTAGAAATAGACATCCATTGTTCTTTGTATGTCTGTGCTATTTATTTTCTCATATATGCACAATAAAAATACACATACTGATATTTTAATTAAAATAACAATACCCAGTCTATTCAAGTACCCCGGGCGATTGATTCTAAGTACGATAGATGATGAACTGATAAGTTAATTAAAAGTCAAGCGCACTCTCTAATTAAATTTTTTCTCTGTTCAATGATTTCCAAAACAAAATAAAAATTAATTAAAGTCGATTGAGATGCAGTGACCGTAGAGGGTGTGTTTCCTTTAATTGAAGAATATAATGATATTCGTCTGTACCCGTAATGAAGGAAATGTTACATTACATATTTGATCAAGATACGTCTATCTATATTTCTTCGAAGATAGCAGAATACTTCTATACATCACTTTTGCCAGGATAAAAATGTTCTCTTAAAGATATATAACTATACATAGATTATAATTTTCACAAAAAAAAAAACAAACACCAATTTACTCGAAGACCTGTTTCGTATATAATTAACCGTAAATGTTTATAATCATTAAGACAGAAACAATCATCTGGTGATGATATCATTAAGCATTATTAAAAAACAAACCAATGGAACATGAAGTTTATATGTGATAAACATGTTACAGAATAGCTAAGGAACTTGTGTTAGATCCATCTGGTGGGTGGATGTTATGGGTTTGCAATAAGCTTGATAAGTGGCTAAAACATTTGTAAGTTAGGCTAGCCGTATTTATACATCCAACCGTATGGTGTTTAATTCCTTTGATAGATGTCAGCTGTATGATGTATTATATCAGGTCAGTTTTTTATCTCAAGTGATTAAGCAGTAAACTACATTGTTCTGATAACACAGGTCTAACGGAACTCTTTGCAGGTTTTACCTAATTCTATGAGTTAATTTACAAACAATCGAATACATATATATATATTGCGTCTTCTCCTTCTGCTACTTCTCGTATATTACTTTTACCTCATCAATATCCATCCATATCCACCTCATCATCTCAAAGGCAAATACCCCACCCCCTCCAAGTCCCCCCTCTATTGAGACCTAATTTCATTTGTTTGAAGTTAGCTGCGTCAGTTATCTTGCAAGTGTCACAAAATGTCACCTGCCCGTAGAAAAGAAATCATTCGCTGTCACTATTTGTAGCAATGTCTCTGAGAAAGAGTTTGATCAAAGGAGATATTATGAATATTCAGGAAAATTTGTTGATTCGAAGAAAAAAAAACAGGTTCAAAATCCTTGATAAAGACACGCGCATGTCGCTGTTTCTGACGGAGATTTTTGTTAACAATAATATAGCTAGGTTCACCGGTTGGTTACATTATTTAATTTTCATGGAAGCAGCCAAATTAGAGAAATCGAATTGTATCCATGTGTGTTACTCGGGATTTAAGGTTATACAATTGTTAGCATTAGAAGATGTGGTCGTTGAAACTAAATGTTATTCATATTACAAATAACGCAAGGTGACAACTTGGAACAGTGTGTGTGTAAGCTATGTGTTGCATGCTTGCGTGTTGCCTTTCTTAAGTCAAACTAGTAGCAACAACGTTGACAGCTGTAACTTTAAACTTTTTGTTTTATTTTGTGATTGAATTTTGTTGTCATATGAAGTTAAAGCTGGAATATGAGTTGTACCAGCAATCCCCTGGTCATCTACCTTTGTTCTTTATCAGTGTTTCAGGGAAGAGAATGTAGGGGAAAAGATCACCTGTCACAAAATCTGAAAGAGAACTATGCCCTCTTCTCCCATATATTTTAAAATGACAATTGTCTCGACATTTTTGTTGGCCCTACAAAATTCAGACTCTCCAAGAAAGCATAGCAGACAGTCACAGACACTTGATATCAAACAGACCAACTGGGAATGTATATGAATGTTCATCTATGGAAAAATATTGCTTAAAAGTGTTTTTTGTATTGGAGGGATGACATATTCAGCGGAATATGATTTTCACTGACAAATATTTAACTCGTATTCCAGCTTTAAAGGAGGATAAGTAGTTGCGATAAACATCCTGCATAACATTTTGCAATTTTCTTCTCTCAAATTGGGTAATAAGCATATCTCCTTGAAAGATTTATGCCAAAAAATAACCTACCAATGGCAGATTCAATCAGAAAGTGCCCCAGTCGAGAGAAGAAAGTGTAACTATTAATTTGTCTTAATTTGGTTGACGTCCCACCCATAATATTCATGAATATGGTAATCAATATTTACCTGAATTCTGTAAATAATCATTGATGACCCTTGACCTAATAACAATACATGATCAAAACTGAACATGCAAAAAATGCATAGTCATGAATATTATATCTGGGACTTCAATAAAGATAAATAAAATTAACCTTTTGTTCCTGCATCTAATAAACGTTCATGAATATTACATCAATTTACAATTCCACATCAAACTGAGGTTTAATGGAGACCCATATAAACTTGTCTATAAATGAGCCCCTTACGTTGAAATTCTGTGGTATCGGCCAGAAAATTAGGCCAGTCGTTATTAGAGTCTTTAGTAATTTGAAATTTGCCAAAGTGACATAATTGCCCTTACACACATACGTAGGCAGGCCCCTAGCCAAATACGATTCCTACGAGAGGGGGATCGGGTGCAAATTAGAAATACTGGACCGGCAAATAGGCATGTTGAGTTAACTTTATCCTTATTCATTTGTGAAGGTTAACGCGGTGGGGGGGGGGGGGAGGGGGGAGGAGCTGTGCCTCTAACAAGCACGAATCTTAAACAGTGAGTCCTCACAAGTAACTCTTATCTGCAAATTTTGACTTACAAAATTTCAGACTTATACATATTTCTTCTTTCAATTTTCTCAAATTCTAGGGGTTGGTCGGGGCTCCCAATTCTCCTTAATGACACACATATATATATATATATATCAAATAAAAAGAATAAACATTTAGTCCAAATTAATGTCTACCTATCAAACAAAGCCCTGAAACAACCAAAATAGAGGTTTACTTATCAGGTAAAGTACAGAGTATTAATCCATGGATCAGATCAAGCACAAACCACACAAGTATCAGTATGTAAACCGGGATAAGACAAAAAGATCGATCACTAGTATACCTATCATGTGGAAGAAATCTCCAGCAATTGATACACATACCTATATACAATGAAACACGAATCCGAGAAAAAAATTACCTCTTTTCGTAAACTGTACCAGACAGACTCTTCTGCGATACTTGTGTCAGCTTATTGAAACACAATTGACTGACAGTGGTTCGATATTAATGGTATTAATTTTTTTTATTAACGATGGAACGATGGAAGGGAGAGAAGAGAGGAATATAAAACAGAGGGAAAGTCCTTGAGAGATGAGATGTTAAGATGAGAATTAAAATTAGCCGAAAATGGATCAAGGTGACATGTTTTGTTAGGGTACTGAGTCTAAAATCTCTCAAGAGGATATAAAGGCAGGATTATTTAGCTAGTTTACAAACTGTATTGGGAGCGCGTAAATTTACTTTTGAATCTTTTTCATGAGACCTTTATACGCTTCCCATGAAAATGAAAACTATGAGTTGTTTTATCATATAACCTTCGTATATCATTATTTGAAAACATACATATACTCATGTTATATCTAAAGCTCTAACAATCAATACAAAATAATTTACTAAGTCTATTACACAATAGATAAAAATAACAAAACCCAAAAGTTAAAGTACATCGGGTATTTCCTAATCACCGGGTTATCTTGTGTTGACAGTTTACAATAATCTACGTATATGTACACTTTATTGTAATTTAGCGCATCTGATACAACGCATGCATATATGATTGAATGGTGGATAGCCTTCCCTCCTCTATATTAGTAAAGTACTTGTTCACTTTGGAAATCATAGGGTGGTTACCAAGGAGTCTGTCTGCTTCATCCATTTGCCGGTTATAGTGCAGTGCATGCATCTCTGATAACCATAACAAACACAACGAAAGAAGTAAACTTACATTACTTTATGCGTTGAAACTAATTTCCAACTTTATAACAAGAACGAAGGCTTGGTGAGCATGAAATTTACGAGCTTATCACATCGGTATGGTGTGTTTTATTGGTTAAGATAATCAAGTTGTCAAGTATTTTATGCTATGTTAAATTGTGTCCGTTTGATATTACGTCACTGACAAAAAATTGACAAAGGAAACGTGATGTTGATGAATCTTCTAATTTCATTTTCTGTTTTGTTGTTTCAAGATAACCGAATCCTACCGTTAACATTCACCAAGCCGTCCAAACTAATTTATAACTAATTTCACGGCGTACTTTTATATCCAAACATTTCGCCATTAATAATTCAATTTTCAGTAATCATCCATTGGAGGCAATTTTAGACTGTTTTGTGACGGCTGGGATAAAGCTTATTATTTTGCGGAGTGAAGTTATTCATCCGTGAAGAGGCGCTTAAAATATTCAAACTGTTCTCACAGTGCATCTTCTAGATGCTAATTCCCACCCCAGCCAACCATCTATTTCTTATTTTGTGTCCCGCACTCAATTATTCTATCCCTGCTGAGTTTTTGAACTAAATCTAATTTGGTAAATGGAAATTTTTTGTCTTCGAGTCGCAATGGACTTTCCGCCAGAGGTTTTCTCAAAAACACCAAGGACAGAGGGATGAGTACAGATAATAGTGTTGTGTGTTCGGAGGCGTAATCAAGCGACGGGCCTTGTGTTTAGAGAGTTTTTTACCGCCATTTTAAGTTATATCTACGCTAAGAGTACAATCACAAACGAACCGTAAAGATATTAACGTCTAATTTCACGCAGTGGTTGGAAATAAATTGCACTTGGCGGTTCTTTAAGACGATATAACAATTGAAGTTTATAATTGACTTTTTTCTCTTGATCACAAAATTGAATGAGATGTCTTCAATTTTTTTTATGCGGTTCTTTCAGAGGAAATTAACCGTTTTGTTTGCGCGTTAGCGAGTGCTGTTTACAGAAGGAAAGTGACAAAACGGATGGCATTGTCACCAATTATGAGGCTTAAGAGCCTCAATTTTAAAAATAAAATCATAATTTATAATGACGACAAGTAACAACCCGCTGTACGACAATTAGGAGGGTTTTGTTTAATGATTTGTAGCTTTTTTTTACATAGACTTGGATATTCTATACCTTGATCACAATGCGTGGAGTTCAATGTACTTTCATTTTAATCTCACTGATTTACGCGCAGTAAATTAATTTAATAATTACGTAATACATGGGATATTATCGATAACTGCAATTTGATTAATTATACTCACATCGATTGTGTAACATATTTAGAACAAAGCATTTTGCTGGCTAGGTGGTAAACTTGTGTCACGTGCGATGATATACCTGTGATTGTGTTGCTTGTGATGTTAACAAGTGGACCTATTATTGCAGCTATTTGTGCGTGTTGCCAGTATAATAATAAGATAACAGTGTTTGTATCTAGCTTATATACATGGAGACAGTACCCGGATATTGTCCTTCTCCTACATATTTCCAGACTTCATAGTATTTTATATAAAATTACCGGAATGCAGACTGCTACTGATAATCCGATAACTACTGTATTGCCCACATCCATGTAGGTTTGCAAGCTGTTGGTACTGATATCATATAACAGTTTACCTGTATGTTTGAAGGCATCTATAGTATTGACATAGTATTGATATCAAAGTAGTGGTGTTATCCGCATTTTTAGCCAGTAATATTTTAACATCAAATAATTGGTAATGTCCATGTGCTATGTTTGCATGCAGTTAGAGTGTTTATATCACTGGTGTTGTCCATATTGTGAGGCAGTTAGTATTGATATCAAGTAACTAAGCAGTTAGTATTGATATAACTGATAATATCCATAACTGATAATCTCCATAACTGATAATCTCCATAACTGATAATGTCCATACATAGGGTTGCAGTATTAATATCAAATAACTGGTAATGTCCATATTCTACATATTTGCAGGTAGTTATAGGCTATTACTGATATCAAAGTAACTAGAATGGTGTTGTTCACACAGATCGATAGTATCAACTGATTTTCCATTGACTATATGCTGTTGGCCTGTGTCATATTGATCTGTCATCTTTTTATTCTAAATAAAACACAAAATAAATAATGAAAAAACTACCATATTATTTTCCTTATCCATTGATAGTTTTTCAATCAAATTACATATAATAATAAGTATACTAGATCAAATATCGGTCGTTGAATTTGCATATATTTACATCATCTTGTGTTACTGAAGGTATGTCGTTTCATGTCATATATTCGAAATAGGCCATCATACTAACTACGACACCAGTTAGGTGAAATAAAAACATTAAAATTTTATCAAACCTAGAGCGATTTGCGGTAGCCATCCATTATTAAATCTTCCTCGTTAATATTTATTCTAATTTGATCAATGCTTAACTATTTTTGGGGCATTGTTATTCAAAAGGTTCTGCTCTTCGGATATTTTTGTTCTTTAAAAGTATTTTTTCGTGAATATTCTTCAAGATTGCGATATTATCAATGGCAGACATATTGTCGCTTATCCATGTATCTCATTCGCCTTCACACTAAATTTGAAGCCCAGACACTCACAATTTGTCAGAGTTGATAAACAAAATTCATCTTCTAATTTGAATTGAAACAATTTCTTTCTTTCAAATTAAAGATCCCGCACGTGACATATTAAAACACATCAAAGAATGGAACCTTAGTTTTATCTCATATTTCTTTCCGTCTCTCATCATTTTCTGATAAGTTTAATCTCCACCGTTTTCCCCTTTCTCTCATTTTTTTTTCTTCTTTCCATCCGTCTCCGTTTTGGTCCTCTTTTACTACGAGTTTACATCTGATTTGAAAAGCCTAACCCCACACGCCACAGACATTAGCTCCGACAAGACATTAATTTCCCCCTCAAGTGTGTTGTTGTCTTTTAATTTGATTTACAAAACCCCTCCCTAAAAGGTGTGTAAACAAACCCTGTTAATTTAGTACCCGACAAGCTAGTTATAAACTGCCTGTTTTTCATATCTTCGGGCTCTTAAATGTAACTTAAAATGGAATATTTTACGCTGAAACGATAAGGGCTAAGGTAAATTGGATTAAAAAATTTCAAGAGGCTAATTTCTGCCCGAAGTCTTCGAGAAAATAAGATCACACTTGGGATTGGCTAATGACTTTGAAGGATCACTAGAATGACGCGACACTTTGCACATGGTTTCTTCGGAACAGTTATGAACTCGAGTAAAAAATGGAGAGATACCAAGCAATAAAATCCACCGTATACATCTCAATAATACCAAAGAAGAGAACTCCTCGGGTAATTGCATATGAATATCTCACTTGCGGACCAAGTCGCTTCGAGGGGAGAGAAAGCTACTTTCATTACACCGAAGTTTGCTCTCCTTCGGTGCATGATATACCTTACAACAGGCGTTAATACCTCAGGTATACCGATCAAAATGTGTACGATGAAGAAATGTCTGAGACATTTTTAACGGTTCTAACTCCTCTACTGTACTTCTATGTAAACCATCGACTTGATAAAATCTCAGTAGTTGTTCTGAAACTATGGAAAACTTGTTGAAAAGGTTGTTATGGAGTTGAGGTTTGTGTGAACAATTTGAAACAAACCTTAATTGAGATATTTTGCCGCAAAAAGCATGTTTTTTTTTATTTAGTGTTCAACACAAAGCCTTTGATGTATCGATACTCCTAAACATTTGAAAGGTATGCACACGCAATAATGTCAGTTACATGGGCCTTATACCCTCACCCCTAATTTTACAACGCGCTTAATGGCTTGCTATCGTACTACATAGAGCCACTCAGGACCATTACCTCAACTGTACCACCAGCACTGTTGGCCTACATTTGCAGCAGTTATTCTACAAATTTTCTTTGTTTTTTATGAAAATATTGCATTCTGTTGAACAAATTTAAACAACTTGTTTTTGGTATCCAAGTTGCTGAAATTTCGCACATAGACTAAATCCCCTTCAACCCATTCCCACTTAATGCACAGAATATTTTGCAGATAATTCCAATAACCAACTAATTAGTTTGTTCACGCTGTATTTGCTTCATTGCTTCTTTCTGATTCTGTGTTTTTTTTTCATCTAATTGTTTTCTGCAGATCATGATCTCCATATTGGTATAGACTCCGAGGAGGCGTTCGTTAGACGAAAGCAGAGACGCAACAGGACTACCTTCACAGTTAAACAGGTACATATCGTATAAAAGATCTTAGAAAGGGTAGATAGGAATGGTGGACAGGAAAGGTGGATAGGAAGGGTGAATAGGAAGGGTGGATATGAAAGGTGGATATGAAAGGTGGGTAGGAAAGGTGGATAGGAAGGGTGGATAGGAAGGGTGGATAGGAAGGGTGGATAGGAAAGGTGGATAGAAAGGGTGGATAGAAAGGGTGGATAGGAAGTGTGCATAGGAAGGGTGGATAGGAAAGGTGGATATGAAAGGTGGATAGGAAAGGTGGATAGGAAGGGTGGATAGGAAAGGTGAATATGAAAGGTGGATAGGAAGAGTGGATAGGAAGGGTGGATAGGAAAGGTGGATAGGAAAGGTGGATAGGAAGGGTGAATAGGAAGGTGGATAGTAAAGGTGGATATGAAAGGTGGATAGGAAAGGTGAATATGAAGGGGTGGATATGAAAGGTGGATAGGAAAGGTGGATAGGAAGGATGGATAGGAAAGGTGGATAGGAAGGGTGGGTAGGAAGGTTGGGTGAAAAGGTAAAATAGGAATTGTGGATAGAGAGGATGGTGACGAGTGATACAGCGCTGAAGGTTGTTAGAGACAGCACTTTTTCAGATAATCTTGTCAAAAATGTATAAAAAAGGGCAGAACAATTCTCAGTATTAAATATGTGCATTTTCATAATACTAAATGTAGGTAGGGGGCGAAATAATCACTAAGGAGATTTTATTCTAAAACTCAAGCAATTCTTTCTTCAACTTCACCTAACCACAAAAAAGTATCCAATTTTTGCATGTTGTTTGTGGAAACGAAAATGGCTACTTTACACTACCACCAGTGAAATGGATGCAGACAAATCTTCTCAGAAAGCTGTTTTCCTTTTCATACCCTCTGCTATCTGGCAGCGAGTAAGTCTAGAGAAAGCAAGCAAAAATCGACTTAATTATTACCATGTCAGAAAATAAGTCAGACGTGGACTCAGATTGGTGGTGTTGAGTACCGTCCTAGCGCTTGAGTTGCAGGTTAAATTTTTAGGAGATACAGATCACCTTAAAGAGATCGCAGTTATCCTCAAATATAGGGACGTATAGGTTATCCATTCTACGTGGACATGCTCACCCACCAAAACGGGTGCAAGGCACCTACCAATGGGTGCATATTCTAGGCAGTGCAGTTCACCCCACTATTTGCGGTTGTGTGTGACCGTTGCACGGGATGGATCTCAACTTCCCAGCTAATGCAGATCACATTCCAGGGGTTGTATGTCAACCTCTAATGAAAGCAAGATCTCTCTCTCTCTTACCCTCCCAGGGAATGCAGGTTACCCTAATTTCTGGTGTATAGGTGAACTTTGCAGGGTTGCGGGTCGCCCTGCTGTAAGAGGTGGGGGGGGGGGGGTAGATCACCCTTTCAGGCATATTGGTCATTGATTTACCTTTCTTCTATACAATGCAGTATAGGTCTATCTCAATCAAATCCAACCATATAAATGCCGTGTAATTGGACATAATTGTAATAACAATAACAAAGGTTAATTTAAACACCTGTTAGCAATGATACGTAGCAACAAAACAGCATGTGCATGGGTCCTGGCTTATTTTAAATACGAAGTTATATACAAATGTATGCGAGTCCATACGAAAATGTATTATATTTCCATTTATCATTTGATTCTAGCTGGAGGAACTAGAGAACGCATTCTGTAAGACTCATTATCCGGATGTATTTACAAGAGAGGATCTAGCAATGAGGATAAATTTAACAGAAGCAAGAGTACAGGTATGTAATCATTACAGTGTTTCTAGAGTGCAGGTATGTAATCATTACAGTGTTCCTAACTACAGGTATGTAATGATTGCAGTGTTCGTAGAGTATGTAATCTAATCATTGCAGCTTTAATAGAGTACAGGTATGTGATTACTACAGTGTTCCTAAAGTGCAGGTATGTAACTCTTACAGTGTTTCCAGAGTGCAGGTGTGTAATTATTACAGTGTTTGTAGAATATGTTATCATTACAGTGTTCCTAGAGTACAGGTATGTAATCATTACAGTGTTCCTTAAGTACAGTTATGTAATGATTGCAGTGCCCGTAGAGTATGTAATAATTACAGCGTTAATAGAGTGCAGGTATGTAACTATTACAGTGTTTCCAGAGTGCAGGTATGTAATTATTACAGTGTTCGTAGAGTATGTAATCATTACAGTGTTCCTAGAGTACAGGCATGTAATGAGTGCCATGTTAGTAGAGTACCTAATAATTACAGCGTTAATAGAGTACAGATATGTAATTATTACAGTGTTCCTGGAGTGCAGGCATCTAATTATTACAGTGTTCGTAGAGTATGTAATCATTACAGTGTTCCAAGAGTACAGGTATGTAATTATTACAGTGTTCGTAGGGCATAAGGATATGTAATCATTAAAGGGTTCGTATTCTAGTGGCTCGGTTATATTTTCATTGCAGTGTTCGTAGAGTACAGGTATGTAATCATTACAGTGTTCGTTGAGTATGTTATTATTGCAGTGTTTGTTTAGCAGGGAGTGTACTTATTACAGTGTTCGTAGAGTATGTAATCATTACAGTGTTCCTAGAGTACAGTCATGTAATTATTACAGTGTTCTTAGAGTGCAGCTATGTAATTATTACAATATCTTCGTAGAGTATATAATCATTGCAGTGTTCGTAGAGTGAAGGTTTGTAATCATTGCAAGTAGCAATTTTTGACACTAAATTGTGAAATCACTAATTTAAATAGAATCAAATATTGCTGAAAGATGGCCGCACGATGATTACATTTGCTTAGTGTTAGAAAGGCGCGTTTAAGTGTCAAGGACGCCATACATCCAATCAATTCTCTTTCCAGAAATACTTATCGACAACCATTAAAAATCTCAACTCCTCAGAGATTTTAGGTTAAATGACCTTTTCGCGTCTTTTTGATTTATTTTAAATATTTAGGTAGTTCATATTGACTCTACACTGATATGAACGTGCCAAACTGTCAAGCTAGCACCTACAGTTTATATTCAATTAATTTGACGTTAACCAGTATAAAGCAATAAATGGCTGGAAATATGTAGCGTTGCTCAAATCCGAAAGTCAGCTGTCCCGGAGTAGGTCCTGGGTTTAATTGATCATAGATAGCCAGTCAGCAAGGAGCGAGAAATACAGGTTCGTCTGGGCGTCTCAAGAAAATGACAAAAAGCTATCATTTATATTGATCAGGTGGATCAGTGATAGCAGAGAACTTCATTTGTAATTTAATATATAATTTATTGGCGGGAATTATAAATGTGAGTGGAGCTGTTAAGAATTGTGTATTTGTGCACTTAATATCGAGGTGTCAATGATAATTTTTTTTTGTCACACTTTACGTTATTGTAATAAGTAGCGTCCTTTATACATTATGCAAAATATTCTATCTAATAGCTTTATTTATGAAGGGTAGTTGAGTCTTGTGTCAACGTAGCTTTGCAGTCAATGTTTTCTTCGTAAGTTCACCTGGTTTGATATAAACCAAGTATTTCTACTTCCAATCTTTTAAGTAACGATTCAGATGATAATTGGATATTTACTCATAAAATCATGAATATTCCCCATAAGTCACATATATCTTTATAGAGATGAATATGCAGCTTATTCAACTACATTTAGAGTATCAAAATCCAGTCACAACAGATGATTATAAAGCGAATAGTTACAAACTTAGGGGAAATAAATATCATTACATCGCAAATGGCCAAGATATCTCTTACATTATCTTTCAGAGTACTGCACTAGTGTTGTTGATAGAGTGCAGGACTCTTTCTGTACATGATTTCCGAATCGTTCAATTGTTTTTCTTCGAGTGTATGGAACTATATTCAGCTATTATTCCTTTCTCAAGTCAGTGGTTTTTTACCACCTTGCGATTCGTCCCAGGTGGTGGCTACAAACGAGCTTAATTAAGTTTTCAGGGTGTTGCAAATGTGATAACTGCAACACGCACAAGGCGCGCAGTCACCCGTATCTCCTCTACCGTAATGGAGTTTACGTAGAACGGGGCCGAGAAGCTGAAAATTTAATGAGCTAAGAATGGAAAAAGAAAGAAAAAGAGAAAAAGAAAGAGATCATAAAAAGAAGAAGAAGAAGGACAAGAAGCTGAGATGAATATGAGCACCAAGTCAAAACTACTCTTCCCGCGTTTACTAGAGAAACAAAATAGATTCTTCAGGGTTGTAATGAGTCAGGTGCCAAGTGTTTTATATTCTGTTTGGGCGATAAAGATATTAAATTAAGCAAAGGAACTTTTGCATAGAACTGAGGAAAATATACCCTACGCAGCTCATGCAAGCCGCACATAGTTATACAGCTTCTGTTCAATAACAATCTTTGACATTCTTGGCTCATTTTCTCTTCAATATCTCCTTCTAATGACGAACATTATTAAGAGATACTATTACTTTTTAGTTTTTTCACGATACTCCACAATGATATGGCACATGAAAGTATATAAAAAACACGGAACACAGCAAGTCATCAGAACTTTGGTTCCACGTGTAAGAACTTAACATTAGAAGATGCAATATTCAATTAATCAAGTTAAACATTTTATCAGTTTGCGAATGTTTTACCATATTTTTTTTTTCATCATTACTTACAGGTTTGGTTTCAAAATCGGAGAGCAAAATGGCGCAAAGCAGAGCGTATCAAGCAAGAACAAACTAGCTCGGAATCGCTTCCTGCAGACGACAAGGGTAACCAATCAGCTTCATGGACTGAATATCCCGGAAGCAGTAAAAATGAGGACACAATGAGTGATGGCAACGAGGAAAACAAACAGGACGCAGAGAAGACATCTTTTGAGTCATCAAAGGACGAAATGGAATCCCAGAAAATCAACAAGGAATCACCAAATTGTGAAGAAGAAGCGCTAGAGAACGAAAGAGCGTCCTTTCAGTCGCATAAAGAATACTCAGATTTTAGAAGATACATGGCAATACCGGAACCAGCAGCCTTCTGGAACTTGTCAATGTGTAGAGCAACTAATAGGTAACGTATAATCAAATCAGACACAAAACAGGTTTACTGAAAGCATTTCAGATTGCGCTGTTTACCTGTATCTTGTGACAATTAAATTTGAAATTATTGGATTCAAACTCAAACACAAACAAATCTTAATTGTCTGCTCTAGATTGTGGCATGAAGGCAATACAGAATAGAAAAGAAAAATCTCAACTTGGATAGAAAGTGGTAAATGAAATGCCAAAATACAGCCCTTACAAAGGAGACATTTTTCTTTCTAGCCCCCTCACTAGTTCGTACGATACGTTGTGACGTAATTTGAAGGGAGGGGATCTCCTGTTGGTCTGCACATGCTTTAATTACCATTTCAGAAACCCTAAATTATCTTTATTTTATCCTCCGCTGCTTGAAACAATCGAATGAAGTTATGAAATCATAAGACCTAGATGTTCAAAATGCACACGTGTGTGAGATCTGAAGATCCTCGATGTTAGGGCGCAGAACTGTCATAGTGAGTGAAGTTGAAGTTAAAAGTGCTAAGAGCATCATAGATCAACGCATTAGTAAATTATTTTACAATTTCACATTCCTGAGCTACTCGCAAATTTGTTTTGATTCCTGGGAGTCTCAGAATATTCATGGCATTCAATGACGACCTGGGGCAACGGGGGGGGGGGTCACTTTTCAGAGATTTTGTTTATAAGTCTAGAAAACTGAGTTTGAGCTACACTCTTAGAACGTTGGTCAAAAAAGTTAACCAACACTGGTCACGTATGTCAAATTAGACATATTGGTAAATAATTACCAAACTTATAATGTTTTAAATCCAGCAATCATGGTTGCTGTGCAAAGTTTAATATGACGGTGACTACATTGGCCACCATGTTGGTTAAATGTTTCACAAATATGTCTGATTTAAAATACGTGACCAGTGTTGTTTAACTTTTCAACCAACGTTCTAACGGTGTATAGATTTCCGCAGAGGGTCGAGTGAGGTAGGCCTACATATTTTCCAGAAATTAGGAATGTAGTCACGGTAGTCTACACAAAAATGGACCTAAAAGCACTCTCCACAGCGGAGATTTTTTGCCCAACTCGGATACATATTTGGTGTCTCTACATGACCACCCCACCCCCGTTAGCACCGGACCGCTCTCAAACATCATTATGAATGTTTGTGTTACATTTACCTTAAACGTAACACTAGATTCGGCGTTTGTGTATTACATGTTTTAAACGAACTGGTTAAGTGGAGAATGAACTTCAAAAGACATCATCAGATTACAAAAAGATAAAATACGCCAGTCTCATTAGAACAAATAACGAAGTAGACATGAAATAAATGATTCAATTAATTAGTCCATTGACTACCACCATTTTATAACATAAAGAGATTTGTCTTGAAGTTTGGATATTTTGTAAAATTCCAGGACGTCCTACTCAAAATTCGGTCGCAAGATAAGGAAGCATCAAAATGTTCCTCTACACTTAGATTTAATACAGTGTAACAGGATCGAAGTCAATGCTATATTTGATTGACCCATCATCCGTCAGGATCCTTCTTCCTATTTATTGGGAGTTAGATTTCTTAACACTTATTACACTGTCATTTGATTATTTCTCTGTCTGCCATTTGATCATTCCTGTGTCTGTCATTTGATCATTCCTGTGTCTGTCATTTGATCATTCCTGTGTCTGTCATTTGATCATTCCTGTGTCTGTCATTTGATCATTCCTGTGTCTGTCATTTGATCATTCCTGTGTCTGTCATTTGATCATTCCTGTGTCTGTCATTTGATCATTCCTGTGTCTGTCATTTGATCATTCCTGTGTCTGTCATTTGATCATTCCTGTGTCTGTCATTTGATCATTCCTGTGTCTGTCATTTGATTGTGTGTGTGTCTATTTGTGTCTGTGTCTATTTGTGTCTGTGTCTATTTGTGATTGTGTCTGTGTCTATTTTTTTATCATTCCCGTGTTTCTTATAAGACCATTCCTGTGTCTGCTATTTGACCATTCCTGAAGTCTGTTAATTGATTATTTATTCCGGCGTCTGTTATTTGATAGTTTTTATTTCAGATATTTCATTTCTGTGTCTCATATAGTTATCTCTGTCTCTGTTACAGATATCCATCTTTTGCCTCTGCTGGTGTCATGCCTTCGTTCTTTCCCGGCTGCTCAACTGCTGCGGCAGCTGGCCTTCTGTCTTTTCAAGATCGAAAAGGTAACACACGCTTTTTCTTCTTGTGTATTTATCTGTCTGTGTGTCCCTGTATGTGTGTCAAAGTGTATGTGTCCAGATAATTAGAGCAGATAATTAGGTACGTGGGGCAGGTAAAGTGCGGTATTATCATTTTGTCATTGTAGTCGTGGACGGCGCCAGGTTAAGGAAAGTGGGGATAAAATTAGTCACAGAAAGGGGAGCTTCGGGGGGGGGGGGGTTGATGATGATCATGTGGTTTAATGTCGGAAATTTTGGTGTGTTTTTGTAGGGTGTATCTAATTTTTGTTCTGGTTAACATATATTGATACATAAATTTGCCACCTACCCTCGGTATGTGGTAAATACATGCATCACACAGTGCTGGAAAATTTGTTTTGTGTTTTTTCTTTGTCGGGGAGGTTGATTTATTTTTCCTGGAAACTATATAGCGAAGGTAAAGAATGTAAATTTGAAGGGCGTTTGCAGGAAAATGTGATTTTCGTCGAGACATAACAAAACGGAGGCCTCCAAAAAATGGGGTCTTATTGTCGGGAACCTCACTCCACCCTTACCTCAGTTCTATCCCCTCCCCCCCCCCCCTCCGTCGTGATTGCAGTATAATAACAATTAACCACTAACGAAAGAAAAAAAAAAAGGAATGTTTGTAGGGCTGAACCTCTTAAATTTCTTTTTTTTTATTTACTTTTGTTTAGCAGCCCTCGGTGCTCCTATGCCGCCATTCCCAACATCATCACCGGCCTTTCCTCTTGGTATGTTGCCTTCATCACCTCTTCTATGGGGAGAACAAGAGAAACGTTCTCTGAGTTTAGCGGCTTTACGGTCTCGTGCTCGGGAGTATGCTGATGCCGTGGCCAAGGCAGCCGGGATACATTGAATAAATTAAGGACCAACAAACACGCCTTAGCACCCACCGGCTTCTCTGCAAGTTATCCATGTCTTAAAATCAAAGCTGTGATAAACGCGGCCTTCATTGTAACATGAGTATGTGATGCGTATCAAGAAACTAATATTTTGTATGTTGTACCTGACTCTAAAATGAGAGGACGTTTGTCACGGTGCCCCCTCCCCCTCATTTTTTGTACTGATTTATGTCATATTTCATAGCACACAGACCTTAAGATTGGATTCGCCCCGGGGTACAGGTCATATCGTATTTGAATGCATCGCTGTTTGGAATTTCACATTGAAACGAACTAGGGCTTATATTTATAAAACTTAATGATGGAGCAAATCAAAGCAAAAAGTGTTCTTTAAATCTTTTTTTTTCACGAACGTTTTCGAAGAGTCACTTTCTTCCTTAACAGGTGCAGAAATATATACAAAGTTAAAAAATTATTAGTCCATAGATAAAAAGGTGCAATATATACAAACAAAATACAAAACAGAAAGCGTATAGCAAGATCCATGATGGTACAATTGTGTGTTAAAGAGAACGTTTGTGCTTTTTTTATGAACAGAGCTTCTCTTACTTTTATAACAAAATCTGGGTTGCCAGTTGTTAGTATGGAAATACTAGCTTGCGGATTTCCAAATGTTCCCACTATTCAGTGTCCATGTAAACTTCGTCAGGCTACTTGATGGTGTTTATGATTTGATCAGACCCCTCCCCGCACCCTCCTCCCCCCCCCCCGCCCACACGCACTAACACGCATATAACCTAGCTATATGCCTGCTGCAAATTGGATTTAACGAGGTGTGTATTCGTTGTAAGTTTGTAATGTTGTTCAGTAACACAAAACCGAATCGTACTTAAAAGTTAGAGGATAAGCTTATTTATTTTAATATTATCTGGCTTTCCTCAATGTACTGTCCATACTTATGCATAATATTTCGTCTCCTTACAAACAGATTTGTTCTGTAGTCACGTGGTATGCATTTACTCTTGCGTAATAAGTTCAGCAAGCGTTGTGATAGGTTTAAGCTAAACTTTTGTAATGACCGTCCCCTTGGTTGTACCTTGGTCAGAATGCCAAATAACAAAAATCACCTAACTTCCGAAGTATGGAGCAGGGGAAGTGCGTTCGAGGTCACGTGTTTATGTTACAACAGTATGAGGGAATAAATTTTCTAACCCACACAACGGACGTGTATTACTCATGCATCAGCTCTGACTGCATTCATACAGTAATACCAACGTCCGCCAACAGTCGCTTGGATCCCCAGTGAATATGCGTACAGATTGTAAGCTATTAAAATTCATGTATGCCGACGTAATCAATAACAGTCAGTGGCACTTAGTACTTCTTTTCCTTAGGCTATGAATATTCAGGCTCTTTTGAGCCAATCATCAGACGTTAAGAAAGACTCATAAGTAAAGAGACCTTGGATCTTAAATGAGACAAATCTCTAATTGTCCTGAGGTGTTTTGGTGAGTAGGCTAAAAAAGCGTCACATACCAACACCTGCTGGTCAGGTTATTAATTTCCATGAAAAGGAAACAAAACGGATGATCAAATCGAACTCACCCACCGTCCAGTCACTGTTTTTAATTCAACCATTTAGGTCCGCGTTATCGACTGAAGTTAGTAACATATTATCCTTATTCTAAGAAAACATTAATTGACTTTTTGAGTTAAAATCTAGAATGATCGAACTGGTGAATTCTCTTCTTTTATTTCTTTCTAGTAAGTTTAAGAATGATAATTGAAATGTGTCCTAATTTTTTGTTGTTTAGTTTTATTAAATACAAGCAATTATAATGAACGTGGTATTATAATGATTCAGGGATACTTTGACCCTACAGCAGCTGATCGATCGCTTGCGAAAAAAAGAGACCATTATTTTGATTGCCAGATTTCGGTGACCTGTTTTAAAATCGTTTACATCTGTACAAGACTCTCGTTAATAATATGAACATAGAATTCTTGTCGCAACAAGAAATCTACAGCAAAAAGGATGTGACAAGCTATGTAAATTGGTTTAATGTTCCGTTGAAGATGATTAGATCAATGGAGATAAGAAGGCTTACTTGGCTTTCTTTCAGTGAGCACTGGATAAATCTTTCCTGGGGTATGTTTCCCCACAGGTATTACTGTATACTATGAAATCAAAGATGAATCGGTGGTGATAAGGAGGCGCCCTTCCAGTTTACGTTCTTGTCTAACATACAGAGGTCATGACCGTTTGCTTTCACTTTCATTTTATTCGTACAGTGATTATACTCACCGGTCAATTTATTCACCAGCAACGTCTACAATTTTTGTCATCAGTAGGGTAACAATTAGAGGGCAGTAAAGGAATAACGTGAGGACAAACCGATCGTATTTTTCCAATTCCAATGTTACTGTAACGCCGGCTGGCCACACTCCCCTCCCCCCCGTTTCACCTGCATTCGTCACAATGACATGAGACTGTTTTTATCTGAAGTAATCTTTGAGTGACTCACCATATTTAGTTTTGGAGGGAGAGTGGTCGGGTGGGAGTAACGTAGGCCATGAGTTAATTAATGACAACTCATAAGTCTACATCGTTGCAAAAAAGGTGACATCACATATTAAAGACAGAGACTCGTCACCCCAGACACGCTTCAATTTTCTCAACCACTTTCGTCATACTGTATGAGCTACTCTGCATCTTTAGAATTTCTTGTCAATCAAAGAGTAGAACCAGCTGAAAATTCTGCATTCCGAAAGACAAAAATATAACTTAGGGTGACGAGTTACTGATGACATACCTGTCATAACGTAATGGATAAATAATAAGTTTCTGCTATCCATTTTGATGAATGCAGAGAATGAGGTGATAAGATTTTTTTCTCGTACTTCTTAATTACTATGGATGAATTAAGTCTGCTGAGCCGGTAAAAACTTGTTCTTCAGGAGTTAGCCTACTTGCCCCTGTCCTCAACTCCACAAACAACCAGGCTATGCGTAATACTTGTGGCCCTGAAGGTACTCAACTGACAATGCTAAACTGATTATACTGTACAGTGCAGTAAGACTGATAAAGCTGACCAATTTACTTTACAAAGGAACCAATGTTTTAATGTCTTTGGTGTTAAAAATAGAAGTAAATATTCATACGATATTTAAATTATTTCAATTACATTCCAAAACGCATTTTATGTGCTCGATCTGTTTATTGTGGGTAAATACACGACCCTCGAAGCACCTTCAGAGCTCTGTAATGCGTAACGTCAGGCTTGTGCGAAGTAGCCTCTTCTTTTTGATGTTCTTCTGGGTGGTTGAGCTACGTTTTTTTTTTTCTTTCTTTGGTTAAAGGTTAAACATATGATATTTAATACAGAAGTACTGTGTTGCATCACTGGGTGTATGTTATAGGTCAAACTGAAAGAAGTTTCTGGAATTTTTTGCAGCTACAGTTTCCTTCCTAAAAGAGCGTTTCTTTAAAAACTTTTAAACACAAGTGGACATAATTTGACAACTGTACATAATAACAGCAAATTGATTTTCACATTAACACATTTCCTTTTTCACATAATATGAAATAATATACGTGGCTCATGGAATATATTGATGCGTTACTTGTTTTTTTATTGTATTTCCTAAGCCTAATCCGTTACCATCACCGTGGCCTGAAACACGGTGGATGAGGCTCGTAGAACCGTTTGCCTGCTGATGTCATAATTATGTTCCCTACCATCGAAGTCAACGATTTGTTTGTGCCAATCTTCTTTATTGTTAACAACTTTTAAGGACGAATTTAATTTCCTTTTATATTCCCTATGCTGGTCCTTTGCTTTCTTCACTCCCATGGGTGTCCGCAGAAACAATGAACTTGAGGAGCTGGTTTCAAACTATCAAAGGGGGGGGGGGGGGGGGAGTTACTCTAGGACTCTTGACGCAGCCTTCTAAACAGCCTTTGTCATCGAAGGGAGATGGAACGGAAGGGACAAAGAGTTGAAGTGGGTGTAAGCAGTAATGACCCTTAACGGAGCGCCAAACAGACCCGGCCCCCCCCCCTCCCTATGCTCACACCTATTAAGGTAGCCCCATAAAGACAGCATTTACTTGTTCACGCGGATCAAAACAAGGGCGAGTTATTCTATGTTTAGCTGTAAGAATTATTTGAACAAACAAGAGAAAAAAACTAGAGCAGCAATATCTGTTTTCATTAGGATTTTCTTTCTTTTCACTGTTTTGTCACACCTCCTTTGCCTTCCCTTCCTTCGTCCAGGTTGTCAAGGAGGATGGGGAAGGGGTGGGAGGAAGGTGACTCGGGTCAGTGAGATTCCCAACTTAACAACATATGTATTGTTTCCCCACTACGATGCTAAATAGTGTATTACACCATAATACCTTCCTTCATATCACTGTAACTATTTTGAATGCAGAAGGCATGCAATCACTGGAGAATCTGTATTCCTTCCGACAAAGGGCTGATGACGTTACAGCATGGAACTGGATCCTTTTCGAACTAAGATAGGACAATAAACCAATAAATAATGTGCAAAAATGCCGTGCATTAATAGACTTATCTCTAACACTTTCAAAGCTTCAAAGAAATAAAAAACTTCAGTGAGTGGAATCAATTGCATAGAGTGGCATCACTTGCAAAGAGTGGCATCACATGCAAAGAGTGGCGTGATGCCAGTACTCTATGCAAGTGACTCCCCTCACTGGAGTGGCATCGCTTGCATAGTTTGGCATCATCTGGTTACTAAAATCACTTCCCTCGACTAAAATTAAACAAATGATGTACTGAGACGCTCTCAATAACAATAAGTCAGAAAAAGGGTGTGAATTGATGGTAGCATCTTTCATGCATGCCTCTTTGTCGATGAACTCATTATTACACGGATCACAGCTATACTTAGTTCAACAGATTAATTCATTGAACTCTGAGTGCGAATTTTATTCATATTCTTCGGAAAATCTTCAATCAAGCTCATGAAAATACACGACACATGATTTCTCAGTTTTGAGGTACGAAAGACTGTTCCTGATGTAAACAACTCTAAAACATTAACAAAATAATGTACTGTCAAAGTGTATTTGAATACAAGAGATATGCTTTGCCCACACCAGGGAGACTAATTTGAGAGGTCTCAATTGCACCTCCCTGCTTACACTTATACAAGTCTATTTTACAGAAGCGATCGAAATCTTGTAAGTGTACCTGAAGTCTGGAATAACAAGAACATATATTTTGGAAGTTTGAATATATATAACCTATTATTCAACTCCCATATTCATAGCTGGTTTCGAATTTTAATATAACATGTTTAAATGATGTTAACTTAATTTGAAAAAAAAAAGTCTACTTCACACCAATTTACGATGTCTTCCTTGTACAACTCACAATACCTGCATTTGTTTCTTTTTGAAATTAAAATGTTTATGTAATTGTTTTCTTGCACAGGGTGTAGGATACTTGTATGGAGAGGGATTATACAGCCAAGTCACCAACAGCAAAAAAGATAGTGATCACGTTTTGTGACAAGGTGTGCTTGCCATTTTAAAGTGAAAGAATAAGCTTGAATATGTTGCATTTCAGCTCAGGAATGTCATGTGAAGATGGGAATTGGTCCATCTGAATTCAATTATGAAGCTTTGTGACATACAGTTTTGAAATTTTCGACTTTAGGTACACTTTACGAATTAACTGTATTAGCCTTTACAGCCTGTACACGATTTGTAATGCCATATACAGCGAAGTTAAAATTTCCAAATTTTAATGCACTGTTTGCTTAAATTATACAAGGATTTTCATTTCAGTACAAACCAAAAACTTCTTATAAAAAGGTATGCTGCTAGTTTCTGAGTAATTCAACCAAGGTTCTTGCTTAAGCTGCTTCAATAAGCCTCCTAGTTCAGGCACAGATTGAAAACGATGCAAACGATGTTTCTAATTTAAAAGAACTACAGTTTTCATAGGGACAGCAGCATTTTTCTTCAATTTTGTGCAAACATCAACTCTTTGATCGCCAGACATTTTACTGACAATGGACTTACGTTCCAAATGGTCAATTATCTGGTTCAATATACCTACGTGGCACCTTGTGACCAATATTAATCGCCACCATCATTGTTTCTGTTTGTTAACACTCTTTTTGACACTTTTTAATATTGTTTTGGAGATTTGAAATGGATGACCGACAATGGAAAACAGGTATTGGAACCTTATATGATACATCTACAAACCAAGTATGAGATCAGTCGAAACTTCTCTCCTTGAGATACAGTACTTACAAAGTTTTGACTATTGTACCGCTGTTGAACTCAAATGACCTTTGACCAACCAAGAAGAAAGGGTATTTCCACCCAATACAGTACACCTGCACATCAATATAAGATCTGTTCAAGATTCCTTCTGATATCGTTTACAAGGATTTAACAACCTGACCCTGTTGACCTCAAATGACCTTCGACTTCCACCAAGCGCGATGGGGTCCTTGTGAATAATGTGATGCACCTACATACTGATTATGTGATCAGTCCGAGTTTCCCTTATTGATACATTGTGTTTACGAGGTCTCCACAATTTGAGCTCTGTTGACCTCAAATGACCTTTGACCTCCACCACGAGAAATATGCGGTGTGTTCAAAGTGGTAGACCTACATACCAAATGTGAGATCTGTCCAAGCGTTTGTATTCAATGTGATACATGGCAATACTAAATATCTAATCTGTTCGAATGTTCACTTCTTGAGAAAACGTATTTACAATCTAGGTGTCACAAACATACATACAACACATAGACAGCAACATGAACACAAAAGGTTATGACTGATGATTACAATGATTACTCCTTTCCCCTGTTTTTAGGAAAATCTATCCCTTCAGTAATTCCAGCAGCATATATTGTTTTCTTTGTTACCAATTCATATGCAAGATTCACATCAGAACCAAAAAGAAGTAAGAGAAACTCCCCCAACCCCCCCCCCAAAAAAAAAGAAGAAGCAAGAACAGTATAGACAATTGTGACCATTCAATATGCACAGAATGGTTAAATTGGAGATCTACATGATACTAAAAGACCATGACACAACAATATATGCAAATACAGAATATCATGTAACAGTAAATGTTAACTTACATGACAATGGGGTCTTCCTCTTAACACTGCTCATTCTTAGGACATTTTGGTCAGCAGCTGACTACAATGGAAGTTCAGCCATGGAGCTATCACAGATGGTTCAATCTAACTTTTTTTTTCATGTAAATCTAGCACCAAATATTTTTGCACACTTTCACTGGTTCATAGAATGATACCACATTAACATTTCAATAAGATAAGTTAGTAATGGATGGAATATGTTGAAACGAGCATATCTTCTTTTACCCATGTGATATCATCCTATGCACTGCACAAACCAAAAGGTAAAAAACAATGCCTACGTCTTCGAATAAGAATACAAATCGGAATGTGGTTTTCACCTTCAAGAGCGAAAAGAATCCACTTTATTTTGATGTTGAGCGGCAGCCAGTCTTATGAAGTACCACCTTACCCTGCCACAAATGAAGCACACATTATACACTGAATATATTCACTGGTTTCAAGAGGAGTTATAGGTATAGCATATGGTAGGATACACTGATGTAAAAGACTGGCCACATTTAATAGTTGACAATGAAATGGGGGGGGGCTACATTCACACAAAAAATGAACAACAAAAGGAAAAATCAGAAGCATCTAAAAATAAGGTCACAAGAAGGGATTTAAAAGCTCTGTAGTGTTGTTAAAGAGCATACAGCAGTCTACTGTTTTGCCTGAGATATATCCTGTACAAACTACAAAGCAAACAGAGCTCTCTGAATGACAAACAAGGTCCAACACATATTTGTTTTTAACCAAACTAAACGATGGAGGTGTCCCACAGAACTATACATTTGCATTGCTGAAAAGTTTAAGCCAGAGTTTATTACATGCACAGTATTTTAGTCAAAAAAAAAAAAAAAATGTTATCAGGGTCTGAGGGGGGCTGTCACGTTATTAAGAGGAGCTGAAGCATCAAAACGAGGGAACTGTGAGTGACAACGTGTCACTACATTTATGTGTATGTATTTTTATTGCTGTCTAGTAATCTATAGCAAGACATATCTCATGATGTCAGTATAAGAACTAAGGATTTCGAAAATGACCCATTCAATGTGTTTCCTTACACTTTCTTTTTTTTTTAATATGCAAAAATGGCATCCTTCACACCAATATCATGTTTCACTCAGAGGTTTCGAAGGATCGTCGACTATGAATACCGAAGAAAGTAATAAATGTGTTACAACAAAAGTAAACAAATACACAGCAAAATCCTGAAAGATATTAAACAACAACACAATGACGCTCCTGGTAGTATAAATATTCACCTGGGAAAATAGAAAGAAAAATACAATCAATCACCAACGGATATGGACTATCCAGCTTCATATGACAAACATCACAATGTGAATCTTACAAAGAAAAATGAAAAAAAAAAGCTAATCTCTGGCTCAAGTAATAAAGTAACAGCTACTGTATGAAGCAGCAAGAAAAATTAATGTAGTGAATGAGTGATTCTAAGTTAGTTGACTGCACTATAACCCTCCATGTCAAAGTAAAAGAAACCAAATGTTTAATTTTAGAATGTTGACACCACTATACACCAATTAGTAAAGGACTGAGAACCAGCCTGAAATGTGTGATGACTGGTGTAACTAATGCAGAGGTGGCCAACCTCTACATTTTAGGGCTGCATGTGGCCCATGCAGCCCTAAAAGAAACACCATGAGTCCCCGAAACCCCCTATTGAACAGACAATTACAGAAAATAAGAAAAAAAAGGGAAGAAAGAAGTAGTAATATATCATCATATAAAAACTAATATGTCAGCAACATTTGCTACTGTCCAAACCACGAGACTAGAGAGCTAGTATAAAAAGAAGGATAGGGGGCGGGCTTGCAACATATGTGGCCCACCACAAAGTTCACAGGTGGTAACATGGTCCCTTGATTTAAGAAAAGCCCAAGGGCACTATGGTTCCTTGTGTGAAGATGATTATTACTTTAAAGGGGCTCATCAAGTTTATAGTGTTTTCTTTGTGAAGTGTTTCAGGACAACTATTGCAGGTCAAACTTCTAATTAGCCTCATTAGCCATGTTTCTATTCCAACAGTTATTGAAAATTTGAGAAATTGTGGATTGTATTAAAAACATGGTTGCCAAATATTTGATACCTTATTAAAATGTGTGTGGTCACAGATTTGCAAAGTGATTAAATTAATCATCAATTATCCAGTCATTGTTGTTTCAGTTGTGTCAGATGTTCAGAATCTTTTAGTTTGACCATTTATCATCGGTGTATGAATAACACTCAACAAGTGTGACAAATATCATAAATTTGTGAAACAACTCACTGAGCTCCTTAACCCCTCAACAATATCAGATAAAGAGGTCTGAAAGTGCTGGGCAGTGGTATAAATCATGAAGCTCATTAATGTCATGCCTACCATATATCAAAGTTTGGTACTTTTTTTGGCAAAGGTGGATAGATAGAGGTCAACTAGCTAATTTCTATAACAGGAGACAATAGACATTCTCTTTCATGCACAATATCACCTGTCTATGGTCACACAATACACTTGTTACCCATCTAATGATATCTGCAAAACAGATGCCTGGGTAGCTCTGTAACAGGTTTCAACTCTCATGAAATTTCACTAAAACATAAAAATGGAAAAAGAACTGACAAACCTTCTCAAAGATAATCAGCCATGAGAGATAAACAACCAAAAAAATTAAGACCATCGACTGAAAAAGAATGTTAAAAACTGAGTCAGTGCAAGGCATGTCACTGCAAATAATTTAATAATCAAAACATAAATATCATACACACTGTATAACTCTCCAGAGCAAAGAAAGCTAATGGCAGACACACACTTCAATTGCAAAAGTGACTTAGACACTAAATTCTTTAAAGAGGCTCATTGAGTTGTTTTGTGAAATTCACCTAATTTTTCTAAACTGGTCAAGTTTCCTTCATATACTAATGACAAACAGTCAAACTAAAAGGATCCCAAAGTTTACGTACGTTGGAACATTAATGAGTGAGTAACCAACGATAAGATTTGGTTTTTGAAACTTTGTGACCAGACATTTTCACATTAGTACATTCACATGCACACAATCAGAGCAAGTAACGGTCAAAAATTCGAAAAATTTGACAGTTTTCATATGACTATTGGATGTGAAACTAGATTGATTATGTTAATTGTGAGTATTGTCGTGTGTTTGTATACTTCAAAATCACCGCAATCTTTACTGATATCAACTCAATGAGCCCCTTTAAAACTGTGAACTTTGCAGGCAAGCATGGATAACCTTTAACCAAGAAACAAGAAATGCGATTAACTGATAAAAATTTCAATATTCAAATATTAATGATTGAGTAGTTTAGGGAATCAACAAACCTGTCCTGTTAATGCTGTGATCCAGTCAATTCCTAACATCAGTCTGAACATGAAGGCAACTATGCTCACAGTAATAGTTCTATATGGGGAAGTTTTTGGTGAAGTCTCACTGCCAACTGAGAGAAACTGCTGTATCAAAATGTTGGTAATTAACGTCCAAAGATTTGAAGAGGTTTGAGTAGGTCTGTGAGACAACTTTGAAGTTTCTGAGTTTGTTGGTGGTTTGACTTTTGGATGAACATGATGTTGGGATAAATCTAGATTTGAATATGGTTCTACAGCAGCAGGTTCTTCTTGTAAGTCCGATACTTTGTCTACTGTGAGAGCAGGAAGCTGTGTCCCTAGCGACACATCCTCTGGTTTAGTTTCTGGTTCAGCTGCATCTGGAAGAGAAGAAAGAGGAAAGTTTCAAAAGCTCATTTTTTGCAGTTAATCCACTTTACTTTTTCAGTTGTTTCTCACAAGCATGGCTCTAATTTAAAGCAGCTCAGAACCTAGTTTCAAATAAAAGGGAAAAAAAAAAGATAGGCAGAATGTCCAATGGTAGAAACAGGTCAAACTGGTGTGCAGTTTTCCTGCTTGGAAAATTTCTCTGTAACTGAGTACGGTACCTGCTGTCTAAAGTCCGTTATTCCACTTTATTCCTTAATGGAAACATTTTTTCTTTTGATCCAGCTCCAGGTGAGGCCATGGCACCCATTGACCCTCCCTTGATCAACCAGTGATCTCGATTGGCCTACATTACCACATTTGGAGTCTCTCCACCTCTCTACCAAAGTTACAGCATGTCATTAAAAAGATTGCATGTGAAGGCAAAAAGGAAAACATTGAAATTTCATCTCCAAAAGTTTGGTAAGGGTTTTAATTGTGTGACAATGCGGGAAAATAAACAGGTCTCAGTTGGTTAATTCTGCCATATGATTTCAAATTCTTCTGACACAACGACAAAAAGTGTAGAAAACGATAATGTACAGTAGTCGGTGACAGTTTTCATTCAAATCAACGGTATGCTTCTTTGAACGAGACAATTGGGAGTATACCATTATTGAATATTCAGTTAGTCAAAACAACTCAGGATCACTGACGCAGCAATTTTGTGTTCAGTTCGTAGGGTACTTGTAAATAAAGTGCTTCCTTTCACCAAATACTACAATTCCCAATACCCACCAAGGAACGATTACTTGAGTAGTATGTTTTTGATACACCAGTGAGACCTGCACTGTTGCATATTCATTATGTAGGCACTTACAGTAAGAACCGTTAATTTTCAAATACTGTATGATTTCTATTTGTTACTGTTTTAATGCCAATCCCGTTGCTTTTCAAAGTAGTTAGGTACTGTCATTTTCCTTCATTGAATGACAAAGTCCATTCATGTACAATATGGCATGTACATTTAAAAATAAAGAAAAAGTGAAGATCAAACATAATCTCATCTTTCTGGTTTTTCAGTGCACATGCAATCACTTAAAGGGTGATATCATGAATCAGCCTATTCTCAATAAGCAACATATACCAAAAGATACTGCTTGAACTTCTGAAGCCAAGAAATTCGATTTAAATGCTCAAGATTTTTAAAGTGTCTCACTTCATGAAACAGTCCATATGGAAGAGACTTATATTGGGTGTGGTCAGGTAAATGTGTGAGAACATCATTATCATACATCACTGCCACTGCACTTCTCACGTACTGTACTACACACACTGAAAAATGCACGAAAGATCCATGTGAGTGCTTAGAATTTTCCCACATTTAGATACCCTTGATCAAATTTGTGCATCAATTTAGAGCCTGTGCAATGCCGTGTGGGATGGTACGGCTCCAGCATGATGCACTTAATTAAGTAGGTGACAGATGATTAATTAAATATAAACATTTTCAGAACTTTACATTTACTGTAGATGGGGTTTCAATATATAAGGGGTTTCAATATATAAGGGGTTTCAATATATGGGGTTTCAATATGTATATTTCAATATAGATGGGGTTTAAATACATGCTCTTTTATGAAAACCAAAATGCCTCGGCTTTTACCAAACATCCCAGTGGTATGCACAGGTATATACTGAAAGGTATACAAAAGTTGAAAAACCTCTGCACAGGGAGAATTCAAAGTTTTATGCATAAATTAGGGACCAAACTGAAACTTATAGAAGAATAAGGATAACTTGAGAGGAATTTCAAAATGGAATACGTGCTGATTTGGGAACTTTCTATTCAAAGTGTAACAATTGTTAAGATGAATTAATTTGTAATTGACCAGTTAATAACAGATGTTCAGATATTGATGAAAATTAATTGATATGGGATATTTATGAACCACAATTTTCTTCACACTAGGAAGAGAGCAAAAATTGATGAATTACTCACTTATCAGTGACTCATTGTTGCATTTAGTCATAAGCCATAGACTGCACATAGCATACTTCAGTTATCCAGAAACCTACTGAGCCATATCAGTCATACCATCACAAGTGTTTTACAAAACTGATAATGTGAGGCTGAAACTTATAAGCAGCAGACAGCTACCAACTTTTAAACGAGGGGTGACGCTTTGACATGGGGACGTTTTGAATGGTAGGGCCAGGGCCAATCTTGGTACAACTGCAGAATACAACAGCCCAAACGCTTTCCACCGTGGGTCTGGAGACACAGTTGCGGTCGATCAACATACCAACAAATTATTGACACAACTGTAAGGAGACTGGGCTCACCCTGGCACCGTGACCGTGCCTCCGCTTAAGGCATGTTATCATAATAACATACGTGGAAGTGAACGTTGTTACTGTATCATTCTCAAAAGGCCCTTTGAGTACATACAGGATGATCATCCTTGTATTCATTGATTCACATGACGTCATAATCCCATGTCTTCCCCCACTGTAGCATCGCGACCGTGCGTCCGCCTCGGATACAGTCTTCCTCATCAAGCTAAAATGATCAAAGTCCTATAATCATTCATTGTAACACGACGACATATCACGTAGCTTTCCTCACTGTGGCACCGTGACCGTGCCTTTGCTTGGGACACTGTTTTCCTCACCAACCTAAGGTGATCAAAGTATTTCATTTACTGAACATGACTTCATAGTCATGTGTCTTTCCTCACTGTGGCACCGCGACCATGCTTGCACTTGGGACACAGTCTCCCTCATCAATTTATACGTGAAAGTGACCATTGTCCTTGCATCTTTCTCAAAAAGCCCTTTGAGTACATATGATCAACATTGTATCCATTAATTCACATAACATCATAACCACATTGTTTTCCTCACCGTGGCACCGCGACGGTGCCTCCGCTTGGGACGCGGTCTTTCTCCTCAAGCTAAAATGATCAAAGTTCCATCCATGTGATCTATTATAATAGGAACACAGTATCATTATAATATGCACAGAAACATACAAGATCATTTCACCGTGACTCTGCAATTTTAAGAAAGTATTTTTCCAAAATTGACCGTGGTATTCAGCAGTTACTTCCAAATCTTGAGGGGTGTGTCACTGTGTCAATCCAAGAGCCCATAATAACTGCCTACACTGTCTACTGACACATTACTTAGCATATATACTAATTACTAGCCTAGATGAAGAAAAGTTTTGTATCAAAAAAGCTTAGGCCTACCACTGTATCACCGGTTTGTTTTCGAAACGTAGCTAAGCCTTAGGAGCAAGTTTAACTGCTCAGACTGTCAGAGAGCATTGGTAGACACAGAGAAAGAGATCAATAGCAACTAGCCTAAATTTGGCTCTCCTACCTAGAGCCGACGTCCCCAGTTAATATGTTGTGTATTATATCATCTGAGTCCTGGTGAATAGTGTTTGATACTGCGTTATTCAACCGGCGTCCGGGTTAATATTAATAGACAACGCTTTAAGCAGTTGGCAATATCGCGCAACTAGTCCTAACGTTAGGCCATTATCAAGTGCGAGGCAACACTGATTGCCACTATAGGCTAGGCCTATTATACCACTTATAACTTTACTAAAACGTACGATTTTTCAAATCCCGTATTCTCTTCAGTCTCTCCTCTGGGTCCTGCAGTAGTCTTCGTCGACGAGCCTCTTGTCTTCTACGGGCCGCGTCCATTCTGAGATGATCGGTGTCCTTTTGTCTTACACAGACTGACAGCTAAACACGCCTATTAGTATTGCAAGCCTAGTGTGCAATAAATTGAAAAACAGAATTCTGATTAAACTCAGCTTTTCGACAGATAAACTCAGTTAGTCTGCAGTTGTTTTACCGAAAAGCAAGATTTCTTTGTCGAATAACTCAAGTTTTTGACAACAAACTCGACTTTTCGAAAAACTCCGTCCATCCAGTGAAAGACGTGGTTATACATGAGTTCAGTTTCTTGAGCGATAAATTTACTTCGTTGTGGTTCTGTTTTTCGTTCAAAAGTTCCACCACCCCCCCCCCCCCCCCAAAAAAAAAAAAAATTGATAAACAGAGTGTCACACCGGAAAACCGGTTTTTCAATGAACAGGGTGCTTTTGATAATTTCAGTTTTTTTGAGTGAAACAAAATGTTGTTATCGAAAACAGCTGTGTAACATTTCAACATGGACCATGAATGGACCCATATCGACGAACATATGGGGCCGCTATGATGTCTTTGTGCCAAGATCTGTAAGGGGTCCATCCGGGTCAGTCAAGACATGACTGTAACATAAGCCTGAGGGTGATGCTACTAGTGGGCTAGCCCATATGGGAGCAATTACAGATCTTGGGTGCAAAATCATGTAAGTCTCATGTATGGATTCACTTGTATGAGGACCCAAGTGTTACCTGGGTTCAATATACATTATTTTAGGTGAAGATCTAACTTTGACTCATCGTACATACCATATATGTATATAGCACTAGCATCTCTTAGTTTAGTTTAGTTTAAAAAAGGATCAGGAGGGACAATTAAGTCCCCATCAAGGACCCTGAAAAAAAAGGTGACAAAAATCAAACCCGGTCACAGATCCTAAAGTATTTGTCCAATGCATTCTTAAACCCATTTATACTTCTTGCCATCACTACATCCTCAGGCAACCCATTCCACTCATTCACTACCCTCTGAGAAAAGAAGTAACGACGAATATTGATCCTACTTTGAACCTTCTGGAGTTTAAGACAATGACCTCTAGTAATTTTACTATTAGCAAACTTGAAAAAATCAGAAAATGATAAACTATCAAATCCATGAACAATCTTATAGACTTGTATCAAATCCCCACATAATCTTCTCAGCTCAAGTGAAGTGAGATTTAAAAGACGTAACCTGCTGTTATAGGGGACACCCTTGAAGGCCCTTATCAATCTAGTAGCCCTGCGCTGGACTTTCTCAAGTAACTCCTTATCTTTAGAAAAATATGGGTTCCAGGCTTGAACAGCATACTCTAAATGGGGTCTAACCAACTGCTTATAGAGTCTAACAACAATGCCTTGCTTAAGAAAACTAAAATTTCTCTTAATCATACCTAAAATCCTATTTGCTTTTTTAGCTGCTTCAACACACTGCTTAGCTGGCTGTAAAGAAGAATGTTGGTTATATGACAGGGAATAGCGTTACATGCTTGTACACAACTTATAAGAGCCTGAGGGTGTAAAACCTGTTCCGGGGGGGGGGGGGGGGGGGAATGAGCTTATGCTATCTCTTGAAAAACTGGTTTCATCGATAAACCCTGTTAGTCGAAAACTCTACTTTTCGATCGATAAACTTTAAAAAAAAAACCTGTAGACTTGCCGAAAACCAACGAAATTCAAAAAAAAAAAAAAAAATCGTGCTTTGCTTGATATACCTATAGTTAATGGATAAACAGCTTTTCCGCAAACTCAGTCTCTTGAGAAAAAATCACATGTTTTTCACTCTGTGTAAGCAAACTTTTTCATAAAATAAATTTCATTCTGGTCGAAAAACAGAGTTTATTGAAGAACTCTGTTTATCGCACAGTCTTTCTATTCGATAACTCTGTTTTTCTATAAATCGAATTCTTCGCAAAAACAAACCTAAGGTAATTGGTAATAATAATAATAATAGTATAATAATAATAACAGGCCCTAATAATAATAGTAATAGGCCCTAATAATAATAATTCGAACAACTGGACAGAATGACTATAGACAGTTAAATGAACATGTACCGAGGACTCCACCCCAGAGCTGACATACATGACTATACCTGCCACGAAATGATGGCGGAAGCGCGTTTGTCATCTCAAAAATATTATGTTTAATTTGCCAAGATACTGATCCTGGCATTTCTTTTAGGCTTACACAAAATTAGAAGACACTCACAATGGTATCTGATGGTGTATGCTGCTGTTACAGTAGCTACCGTCACTGCAACAGCATTGCCAGTCGCCTAAACTAAACTAAATTTACGAAACTACACTAAACTAAACTTAACTAAACTAATTACTAAACTAAACTTAACTAAACTAAACAAATAATATACACTGCAAAGCTTAAACCTGAAATGAACCGGTAATTAAATGTGCATGAGTAGATCAGTGAAGAGGACATTTGATATAGTGTTCTTCACCTTTAAATGGGTGGACGGGACATATCCCCCGTCCAAACTTGCCGATTGACATCAGTGGTGGAGCTAGCAGTCTCAGCCAGAGACGGCGAAAATAGCGTTTAAGGGCTCTGTATAATAGAGATACCTATACTCTTCAATTTATATTAGCAGGGATGCAGAACAAAAAAAAAAACTGGAATTTCCAGATGGTTCACAACTGATTAACGCCCATGAGCGTGAGAAAGGCAGTGAGAGTTTTCGGTGATAAAACTCACGAACTCTGTCCTCCCTTTTACCTGTTACACTTTTGGCGTTCAATGGATAAAATAAAACTGGGATTTGTATTGCACACGTGCAACATAGCATAAGATAGTGTACAGCGTTAACTTGTTTTGTACGTTGAAGCAAGACAATGTTTTCATGAACGCCTGGTGCAGCGGTAAAAGTACAAGCAACAACGTGCGTGTACGTACGGTACCGTTTCATACAATTGGGGTATAGAAGGCAACGCGACGGCGAGCCATACAACCGACAACATACCTGGCCAGTGTACCTTGTTGTTGATGTGAGCAGCTTTTGGATCCAGAATCAATTGACGTTTTCGAGAAGGAAGCGTTGAAGTAAACTTTCGAAAAATGGCGAGTAAGCCAGCCGTTTCCCGGGATGTATTTGTGGGATCGCTCCCAGATGATGCCGATGAGGTAACTAAGGTTAGGCCAGGTTATTGGTACAAGGGAGTAGGAGACCCCTGGCAGCCTAATGTTAGTAGCATGTTCACCTTCCAGACCGCCGAATGTTTACTGTACAGACTAGTGACTACAGTACAGTGTTTAGGCTGTAGGCTACCTTAGACCAAATATGCAGCCTTTAACTGCTGCATACATGCAAGTAGACCAAGCCTAGACCTGATGCTGTCACACAGTGTCTGTGTTAATCAAACGGTACAACTGCAGAATACGTCTCTCCAAGACATATGACTAAGACTCCGGAGGCGCAGACGTAGGTGAATCGTAAATGACTGGGACTGCGACTGCGCCTCCACACCACACTAGAGGCCCAGTGAACGTAAAATATTAGTGTATCCCAATCACATGTTGAGTCGTTCTCAAAATAGCCACTCCTTGTTAGCTACCACTGGGACTGCGACTGCGCCTCCACTCAGATGATAGAATCAGTGGACAGTTGGACACCACTGGGACTGCGACTGCGCCTCCACTCAGATTATGAATCAGTGGATTTAGAATGTTTTCAAGAAAATATTTGATCAGCCAACACTGGGACAGCGACTGCGGCTCCACTCTGGATGGGAAGCTCATAAGACAGATGACTATAAAAAATGGGACTGCACCGCCACTGAGAATACTGACCTACTCCTAGGCCTATTCCTACTGTGATTCTGAAGACTGAATGAGGCTGTAGTATGCTGTATAGCAAGGGCTCGAAATTCGAGTTTAGAATCTGTGACCAGACGCACACGATATACACAATGATATGCATAATGATTACACAAAATGAGCACTTGTAGTGCTGCTAGCAATGGCGTTAGGGTATATATATTATAGGATTAGCATTGCAGGGTAAGGAGATCAGGGATGTATCATATAAATTTATCTTTGAACACCCAACAACCAAATTCGCTCTCATAGTGTAGTTGGTTATGGTTGGGACTTACAGTACCGTCTCGTCCAAGTTGACACAAGACGCGGACGCGGACGAGTTCCAACAAAAACGGACGAAGTGGACGAGTAAAAAAATACAGCCAAATAATGGAACAGTTCAATCCGTCCGCAGAGGGACGATCTTTGAACACAAAGGGACTTGTAACCTTATCTGTCTAATCTGTGAAAAGCAAACACCATCAATAAAGAGCCTTTGTGTAGAAACTCGTCCATGTAAGCAACGATGTGGACGAGTTTTACTTACACATTGTTTTCAGTTTTAGTGAGCAAGTTTCCGCAGAAACGTGTAAACGATGAGTATAAAAACAGGTCCTGGTAGTACGGTAATCGAGGCCTGCCTATTTACACTTTGTTTTGTCATCAAACGATGTAGCAATTAGTCACAGTTGTGTAACGTTAATCAACTAATAGAATGAAGAAACAGCATGAAGCAAGGAAATCAGCTAATTTAATTTTAGCAAAGCAATATCGATGTAAAGATTTTGTCTTTCTTTTTTTTGGAAAACTTGATGTAGACATTCCTACTCATTGCTTTTCGCAAATGGTAGCAAATGGTGTAGGATGAATGGGTTGCTTACCATTCAAGTTGAGATTCACATTTTCGAGACAATCGCAACGAACCTCGATTGGCAAAGTATAATCCATATATTCCATGACCTTAAATTAGTCACCATATTGGGCACACATGTTCTAATATCAGTTTCCTATCTTCAAATTTTCTTTACTGAAAGTGCACACCACGTACACCCTTTTACAAACCCATCAACCGGTTTGCTTTCAAAGTTTGAAAATTAGGCCTGTACATAGATAATACCACGCAAGCATAGTTACGCAATAGTACGTGTAGATCACGTTCAATTGATGCCATACAGCACCTGTACCAAACAATGTTTGTTCCTACTGGGAGGTTGCGCGGGAAATTGGCGGTCATGGTAAAATGTGGGCAGTGTTTTGGTGACCTACGAATGACCCCTATAATTATCATACAACTGATTACCAAGAATGTCCTATGTTAGCAAACGTCGGCGGTCGCGTTATATCTTGGCAACTTGCCATGAAATGTTGTAACCGCAGTAACATGGCAAATAGCCCGTAATCTGGCCAATTGAAGAACAGATGAGTAAAATCAGCAAACGAAAAAGTAGAATATAAAAAAATATCCGTCTCTCTGCAAATGCGGAAACAAGTTGTCTTGTTTATATGGCAATGTAGGATACCTGTAGGCCTACTAGGCGTATTGTGCACGTGACTGCACTTTCAAATCGACATTTACACATTGTGAAGAAACAAAAAGGGGGGAAATAAATACGACATCTGTCGACACAAGATTGCGGGATGTATACGCGATTGTGCGAGATGGGCATGCCCATGTATGGGAACATGATGGGAACGTACTTTGATTTTGGGCCTTGCCTTAACATTGTGCAAAGGTTTAAAGGCTCAAATGGAATGATAGTGTGCTGCGTACCGTTATCTACTTGAGTATTGATTCGTTTATGCCCTCTTTCAAGCAGCAGAAAAGTTCAAGTTTAGTTTAAGTTTGCAATAAGCACAATACGTCTGGCATCCGCTTATGCACCGGTACATTCCATAATGCAAAATAAACCGTCAGTTAATTCTTTCAGTCTAATATCGCTTTACTTTGGAAGCGCCAAACCTTAAATATTCTAGCCTAGCACGTCGCGGGTTTTACAAGGTATTATTTCAATATTTCCTATGCCGGTTTGGTCTCATTTCAAAACGCCACGCCAACTCCGAGTATCTCCTATTACGTTGAAAAAACATCGACCTGCGCCGCTCGTCTAAGACGAAAGGAATTTGCACCTGTTGAAATGCTAACCTCTGATTGGCTCTTGCAGAGATTCATTCATAACTTCCTTTACTACTATAAGTGCAATGGTAGGGATGGTCTGAAAAGTTTAAAAATTATGACATTGATGGTACTGCGGTTAGTAGCTCTATAAAGCACGCACTTTACATCATTTTTTGTTGGGGTTAAAATGTATGATGATATCAATGTTTACGGCGGTAAAGTTATATCACCGTGTTCAGATACATCCCTGTGCAAATTCACGTCGGGGTGTCCCACTTTCTTCTATCTTTTCGTTTGTAGTAACATGGAACTCTATAGCTCTATGGTTCGAATGATCAAGAATGAAATATTTTTAGAGGTAACATATTCGCACCGTATTCGCACACATGGCCATAATATTGACAAGGCCAAATATTTGACACTTTGTATTCGCGTTGACACAGCCAAGAGTGCACAAAATGTTAAACAAGGGCCTGATCCCGTTATAGAGCGGCATCTCCCTAGTCAAACCATATGTGACTATCCCGCATCTGTTTATGCAAGCCCGCATCCCTTTGTGCACATCATATGAAAGTTATCTGTTCAAGGAACGAAAGTAGCAATTTTGCATCAGTATGTGAAACCTAGCATCTACTAGCGTTTAAGCTCCTCACGTCCTACATGGTATTATTTCAGTAACATTGTTACGCCGGTTTGGTCTGACTTTTGACTCAGTTTTATGAACAGCGTTAACAAAGAACGTCAAACCAGGGGCAGATGTCGTTAGTGTGGCACCTCCCTAGTAAAACCATACGTGATTGTCTCGCACCTGTTTATGCAAACACGCATCCCTTTGTGCACATCATATGAAAGTTATCTGATTCGAGTAACAGAACTAAGCAATTTTGCATCTGTATGTGCGGAAGCCTGGCATCTGCTTAGGTATACAATACTTTAATCGGTCAGTTAAAGTTCCTTCAATCTAAGAACACTTGAAGTCAGCAGATTGAACTAGCGTTCCACCTCACATGTGGTGTTATTTCAGTGTTGTTTTTCTTTCATGCCGGTCTGGTCTCACCTTTTTAAACTCAGTCTCCTTGTGTTAACACAGAACGCGAAACCCAACCTATCTCGCGCATATCTTTTGCACACCATCTTCAAGTTATCCAAGAAATGTTTAAAAAAAATATGAAAAAAAAAAACGTAGCAGTCTTGCATCTGTATATGTAACCTCGCATCTGCTTATGTATATTCAGTATTTCCCGAATTAAACCTTAAGTTAAAGTTCCTTCAATCTAAGATTGCTTTAATTTGTTAGTTTTAAATCTAAATTATTCTAACTTGGAACTTCGGACATCTTACACGAGGTTATTTTCAATATTTGAATGCCGGTTTTGTCTCACTTTTAACTGTGTCTTCTTAATAGCGTCAACACAGATTGCCAAACCAAATGTGACTATCTCGCATCTTTATATACAAGATCGGGTCCACTATTTTACTCGAAATAAGCGATTATTTAAAATTCAGTTTGTTCGAGAAAGCTTCAGTTTGAATGGTTCTAACGTAGACTCCCCTTATGTACATTGATTATTTTACGTACATAGACTTTACTTGACGGCTTCAAGAATTTCGTTTTGGTAAATTGTGTTAGGTAATTTGTGCTCGCAAAGGATCCATGAAAAACCTTTGCAGTCTCACCTTCGTACACGTTTAACCCAAGGGTGGAACTAGCCCTGCTCCAAGAGGCGGGGGTGAGGGACAAACAAAGCGCACCAAAGTTTCACCACGCTCTGGCGGAACCATTTTCTTATGAAACTCCAGTTGGAGCCCAAGTGGCGAAACGTTGTTGAAAAGAATGAGCAGTGATCCCTTCAGTTTTACAATTTCAACTCTTTGCAGGGAAGCGAGAGGTTATTTGTTGTCAATGCAGGACAGATATTTAGAGGATTACTAACACCCTAACTGAAGAAAGTTAATTCTTTTTGTGTTTGTTGTTTTTGTTTTCGATCGGAGGGTGAGGGGAGTCATTTGTTGTCTCACCCAGATATCTCTAAACTACTGCCAAAGAAGCTGAGTAACAAAAGTTTCTATAAACATGAGTCAAGAAGATTTGCAAATACTAACAAGATAGAATCTAAATTATCCGAAACCCCTCCCCTCCCTCGAGATTTGGGATAATGTAGGTTTCTTCCGTGAGACAACTAAAACGTAGAAAACCAAAATTATCTTTAATTCTATCGTTTTCTGTTATTGATTGAACGGACTTTTCTTTTGTAAATGATTCAATGAGATTAGACCAAAATACCAAGCATTGTTGGAACAGAGAGGTGTTACTAGATGGAAATCCATCGGAAACTGTAATTTATGCTAATCCAGTGAGATTGACCTCAGAGTAGAGACTTATTTAATTGGGGATTATTGAACTTAAGGGCATTGAAAACCTTTGTCTAATATCTAGGCAACCTCATCTGCTAATTCATACCTACAGCGACCCCAACAAAAAGGATTATTTCAAGGAATGCTTAAATGTCTAACTAGTTGCCGACAGTCAAGTACGAAACACTGTCCTGACATTCAAAGCGACTGTTTATTGCCAGGAAACCTAATGATGCTGGTTATACACCAATGCTCATGATGTATGCAAATGAGCAAAAGAAGTATAAGACTAAACTTTGCCGTCGATTTTTGACTTAAATTTGCATTTGCTCGCATGACCTAAAAAACACCCTCATTTTGAGCAAGTTGTAGGGTACTAGACAAGTATGTTGAAAAAAGCGTCGAAACGCGTCGCAACTCTTAAATTAATTTACAGCTTAAGCGACTGGCAATGTTAAGGCAAGGGTTGGAAACCGTACGAACCACCCGAACCTGGTCTGCATCCTTGCATAAAATCCAGAGCCAGACACAAAAAACAAAGATAAAAAAATCGAAAATAAATAAAAAGAAAAAAAATGTACAGAAGAAAGGAACAATTTTGGAAAAGCTGTAAAACACCAGACTTAATTCTTTTGTTACACACCAGATTATGCAAACTATCGTCATCAGCAAATTTTCTACGTTCTGACCAACACGCTTGAGCACATACTACCGTGTATGTGTGGAGGCTTTTCCTTTTTTTCCTTAGCTGCATGCGCATTTGCTTGCCGAAATGAAAAGCCCCGGCAAAACAGGTGAAAATGCAGGGATTGGTTGTTCACAAAATGCAGTTGATTATCCGAGCAAAGTAGTGCAAACTCCTCCCCAACCCCCAAAAAAGGAGAAAAAAAAGAACCGCTGTTGTCACGCGCGAAGACTGTAAGTGTGGCAACCTGCCAAGAGCTAACAAAAACTTGCTCATCGTCGAAAAAAAGAAAAAGTTTTGAATAGGACCGCAACGAGGGGTGAGGTAAAGAAAGACCAATCATCTTTTTACTTTTATTTTGTTTTTGCTCTATCAATACTACTGGGCGTGGAATAATGAAAACGTTGCAATAGTTCATGAACAGTACATCAAACCATGGAGGTGCTAGCACCTCCGTGATCAAACTACTGTAACACAGTGCGGTATGTTTGCCAGTTCAAGATATCCGCCCACTGCATGAAAATATGAAAGTAATACACACGCCTGGTCTATAACCATAACCGATATCTGAAGTTGCTTACCCCATACTGTTTAGCCACCAATCATATCTTAGGGTCATCCGACTAACTCCGCCTTCCTAGTCCTTTTAAAATTTACTACAATTTCATTGACCGTGTTCTTCAACGTTGGAAACCCAGCAGCCCGAGAAACGGCGCGAACTTTTGCAAACACATTTCCGCTATTCAACATCGGATGAGCGGTCCGGTCATGGCCGCATGCAGGTCTACTGTATATACACAATGCATAAAGAAAAAAGACGGGCAGCAGGGCCAGCGCGGGTTTACAATCGGACCTGTTTTACAGCGGGTAACGGCAATAACTTACTTTGATATCCCAACTATTTTTTACCATTGTTGCATTCAGTTGGCGCCAACTAGCCCAGCTGTGGAAAAAAAAAAAAAAAAATGGGTTTTGATGTTTTAACATGATACTGCTTAGGCTGCACGATCACAGATATTCTGCAAAGCACGGGTAGTTACTGTTTGTTGCATCAAAGATTTTACCATCTTTGGTTGAATCTACAAAGTGTTTCGCGATTCACACATCTGTGTAGGCCATGACTTTAGCAGCTATGGCATGATGTTTTACAGAATGTGTATGTAATTATGGAACTTGTGAAATTAACTGGATTATCGGATTTCTTGTATTCTTGTATTTTGATATTTACTAACATTTTTATATTGCCTTGGATGTTCGATTGCAAATGTGCTAGGGATAAGCAGAGTCTATTACAAACCGCTGTTCCTATCCCTAGCTGTAGCTTCTGCTGTTTCCTGACTCTTGAAGAAACATGGCCACGGTTATTATCAACATCGTAGATGAGGGTGTTGTGGTTACGCGTCAATAGACAATATGTAGCACATTAGAATATTGTCCACTTTTGTGACAAATGTGAACGGAATACTTAAGTTCGTTAGGGTTGGTCTCACAGTACCTACTGCAGCTGTAACTCAGTATTTTGATATGTAATGAACCCAAAATCTTTCAGAGACTTCTCCCCCTGGACATCAGCAAGGGGTACAACACACCGGGGCCCTACTGAGCCAGGCCCACGCCGATTTGTTCACAGGTTAGAATGTTTTGCGTGCTAGATAGATACACAAACGCTAGCGGGAAGTCGGATGATTTTTAGTCGCCCAAGTCAGTTCGCCGGAAATTGAGCAAGGTTTGCCAACTTTGGGCTACTGTAAGTTCAATTTCAAATGCTTTGTTGCGTAATTGAAATACTTTTATTTTACACAACTACATATTCGGACATAACCTGTCTGGTGGGTTTAACTTTTCTAATTACTAGCCTAGCTGTGGAAATAATTGGTTTGGGAGTTACCGCGAGGGTACGCTTACATTAAAATTGAATTCAAAAATAGTTTTCACAAAATAAGTTGTAACTTTGAACTACTGTACTGCACATGAATGTGGTTTTAAAATCGGGCCCTTTGTACAACTAAACTTCGTGAAAAGGTCACATCGTACTGCCACTCTTACATGTGTAGTTTGCAAATAAAGAATAAGTTAACATGTTCGGGAAGAACAACAACAAAAAATCGGTATAGGCTGACAATTTCACTTCTACATTCCAATGTTAGGCTAGCGTAAAGATGCGGCAAATGTAGTTCTATATTTACGTTGAGGATTACTCAATAATATCTGTCTGGTTTTATAAAGAAAATTCACCCATGCGTAGTTTATTCGTCCCTCACATGTCACTGGCAACTTAATACAACATCCTAACTGATTGTAGATCTGCCCAAAATCACTGCGCTATCGCAAATCCGATCTGTTTTGCGGTGGACGATATTCCGTCCGAGGGGACGAATTCATTGTTACAAGCTAAACGGACGAGTTTGTTACTTCCAGTTGACTGCATAATAGGGGGATTTTTGCGCAGACGAAGTGGACGAGTTGTGGACGATGTTTGGCAATTTGGACGCGGACGAAGTGTCAACTTGGACGAGACGGTACTGTATCATGTGACTGCTAGCTTAATATCCTTGATTCGATTCCTCTTCTAACCTCTTTTCCTTGCAGGTTTAACTTCTTTTGTTTATTTCACAGGTTTTCACAGTGCCACTCTACAGAATGTCTATAACTTTGTGACATTAAGGGAAAAAAGAAATGAAAAAAGGAAAATTAAAGATGTTGACATTGACCCTATAATAACTGTTTCAGTTGTCTGATATCCTTGTTAACATCACTTCCGGTCACGAATTCTGAATTCATATCTTAACAAGTTTTGCATTCTAGCCCAGGAAGTAAAAGTAAAACTAGCCTCCAGCGGCACTAGGCTTGGTCTGCATTATCGTCTGTGCATTAGGCATAGAACTGTGTCATATTGCCAATACCAACATTACAAATACAACTCAAGTAGGCCTATTTAGGTTGGGCCACAGCGGATTTGTAGCTGACATGCTTCTTTATGTAAAAAATTTGGTTGCAAAACCCTCTCACTTTTAGCTAGGCATGGTGTAATGTTAGGCTATTTCTTCATTCCTGTGCTGTCATTTGTGATCCTTCCAGTATATTTTTTTTATGGTACAAGACCCTATGCCTAGTGTTTATTATTTAAAAAAAATTCACTATATTTTTGGTAATGAATACTGTACCCAGTAATGGAATTCCATCGTATGTAGAGTTGAGCTACAGTAGTGCTCCAGCATGTTACACATGTAAAGTCTTTCGATCTAACCAAGGATTCTACCATAATTAGAAAAAGGGGAGACACTTTTGGGTATTAAGTTCCAAAAAAAATGCAGAAAATTTCAAAAGTCATAAGTGTCATGAGTGTTTTATTTGGGTTGCATATTGTCCTCTTGAAAAAAAAGGAAATCAAACACCAACATGTAAACCAGATGGCAAGTAATTAAAAAACAATACGTATAGGCCAAGCAAAAGAAATACTGACACTGTATAACACTCCACATCATTGCTACTTGTTTCAAGTATTGATATTTCTGATTTGAGGTGAATGAACCCTGCCTGTGTGTCTCAGATATATGAACCAAACACTGTATGAATATAATCTGAGCAACAGTGTGTGACTATGTACTGTACTGTTCAGATTTGGCTAGAAGTGTACTGTATTGAACCCTACTTGCATTGCCTGAATGGCACTTCGAAATTTAAACGCACCTCTGCCTTCGCCTTAACCCAAAATTCAACTACCGTAGCACCCCCCCCCCCCCCTTGCAATCTGCCAGCCAAAGGTGGTACTCGACTATATTGTGAAATAGTGTGCAGTATGAGCCCTACAGTATACACATGTAGGTCTTTACATTTTTGCTACATATACTTTACTGTAGTTACTCTACACAGGATCTGTATAGACATTTTGTGTACTTATGCACAAACGTCAAATGACACAACACATTGTTTGTGTGAAGTGTGTAGACCTCTTCCAGTGTACAGTGTACCTTGTTCTTTCAGGTGAATGAACTCTACATGATACATCACTGACTATAGTACTGTACACATATGACTGAGGTTGCAGTGACCATAAAGTGCACCAGTGTTTATGCCAAGTTGCATGATTGTGTGATTCCCACACTGACTTTCCAAATCCCGAAACATTTCCTGGCGAAATGCTCACACAGTCCGTATGGCCCATTTTTTTATTCCATACTAGGAGAATTGACATTCTGTTCCTCAAAGTTTGCAACAATCAAAACTTGAGATAGACTTTGCAAAGTCTTTCTCGACAAGTGAATTCTCCTCCTTTGGTACATTCCTCACAATTTGAGCTGCAGCCTACTTATACCTAACCGAGGATATGTACTCATTCAGTAATCACGTTTCCCTGTGATCGACTTCCGCCGGAAAGACTTTGGACACTCGATGTAATTATGTACAAATGAATAGTCACGTTTGATGTTACGGTTAATACATATTAAAATACTACACATTGGTTTCATGAAATGAGCCAATAGCAGCGATCGAACAATGAGCGAAAATAATGGTACCTAGGCTAACTTTCATCCTATCACGAGATTTGCCTTCGGCAGCAATAGCATATCGCTAAGAGAGACCTAAAACAGTTGAAGGAGAGTAGAATATTACCATGATAGTTACGTAACTAATCAGTCGTAGGTCCTTTCCCCATCATCACTCCCATCATTTCTCACGATGGCTGTGATTGGCTTCTACCGAATTTGGTAGCGAAAAACAGTGGTTTTAGTCAAAAGTTGTGTGCATAATTGAAACGAGTGTCCAGAGTCTGCGAGGGCAGCGATCAATGAGGGGAGTTAACACTCTTCAGGAAGAGCAGTACAGTAAATATATGGATGTTAATTCAAGATTAGGAACAGAAACTTTCCAGCCTAAGCAGACTCTACAGAGTCTAAACTTGAGAAAGCTCATTGGTTCATTGTCATGTCATTCTATAAGTTTTTAGAGATTTGTATGTGGAACAGACATCAACACAGTGGCAATCTTTTCTAGTGTTCTAGTGCACAGTTTTGAACGTGAAATACTGTTAAAGAGCGAATGTTGCTTTTGTTACTAGTGTATCATTTTTGAATGGACTTTTGTTTTACCTAAAATTTCTACTGACTGCTTGAGTCAGCATACTGTATAGTTGCTCTTAAAACCATGAAATTGTTCAGCTAATTAGATATTCTTCACTCTCATCGATATCATACCTTCACTAGGAAAGAGTAATATTGTGATAAAAGTCAGTCAGAGTTCTTTGCAAACATTATGGCCTAACCTTATGTTAACTTAGCATACAGGCCTTAGTCTAAGCCTAGCCGGACTACGCCTAATAAAAGCAGCAATGAAAATTTGCGTGTTGGTGGTAAAATATGTGTGTTCACTCTGAGAGGATCACGATTGGGGGAAAAAAATTAAAAATCTACCAAAGATAGTAAAAACCAAGAATTCTATTAAAGGTAGAAATTGTATCTCATGATTTTGTCGGAACTTTGAGGGCTATGCCCAACACTGACGGTTTGTAACAGTAACATTAATCTGATCAGCTATTGTAAGCCATATTCAATATGGGAGTATTTTAACCTCAAAGTAACATTTTGAGTTTTTGATATGCCTTTCTGTAGAAAAAAGTTAAGAATTTCTTCTGCTTTTCATGCCCTTCTGAGAGAAAATGGGACAAACAATGAATTTAACCAATTAAGCTGAGTATTTCTTTATTTAGAATGCTTGTTAGTAAACTACTAACTAATGCACAACGAAATCTCTTGTTTGATATGTACAACAACAACTATTTTTTATACGGTGAAGAAAGTAGCTGATTCGCTCATTTGGTGGATTTGACTATTTCTGGAAATCCCCCTTAAAAAAATAGGAAGGGGGAAGTTATCCCCAGTTTCTGAACCCTAGCATAAACACTGTACTTTGCCAGAAGTATACCAGCTGTTGCTTTGAGATATGCATGAAAACTCATTCACAATGCACATGTGGTGTTGGTGTGATTTGTGATGTTTGTGTGATGTTTTTGATGGTTGCATCAACTAAGGTGCTTTTGTGATAAAATTCCAGGATAAATTTCATTTATTGTGAAAATAAGTGGGCCAAATATTATTATTTTGTCACGGGAGGGGCTTGTTGGACAAGTTTTGGCAAAATCACTGAGCTTAAAGAATTTATGACTTCAGCATGCACCCTGAGTTTCTTGCAGCCATTTCTGAATGGAGCCAGCTCTTTTCTACTGTGGATGCATGTCACATTATGGTCTTGGATTTTCATTGAACTTTCATCACACTGTAGATACCAGTTGCTCAGACAGTTTATGATTGATACTGTAGTTCTGGTGGTACTGTAATGACATTTGCTTTCTGTTTACCTTTCAGGAGACCATCAGCCAGATATTCTCTATCATCGGAGATGTTCAGTCGGTGACCATCAAGGAAGGGAAAAACAACATGAGCAACTTCTGGTGAGAGTAGTCATAAACTTTAGAGTATTTCTATTAGTATTGTTAGTGTTTCTGTCTGTTGCAACATAGGTGAACACTTCAGGTATAGTGTTCACTGGCATGTAATTTAAGCCCTTGTTTTGGAAGTGGCCAAACTGGTGGCAGTGACATGGGGGAGGGGGTCAAAAGGGACAGGATGGAAGATTTCTCTACTTCTCAGTGACCTCACATGCGATTTTGTGCAAGGAAAGTGTAAAATTCATTTCTATAAACAATTTTATGTCTCAACTTTGGGTTGGGCCATGGCCCTCGTTGCCCCCCCTCCTTCCCCTGGATCTGCTAGTGGTGGTGTACTATCTTTACATTAACCAGTGTTTTCCATCAACCACCATGATGTTTTGGTATCTAAAGTACAGTGATTAATATGGAATTGTTTGTTTTTGTATCGTATGTACTCCATCGAATATATTTGTTTTCTATCAGTTTTGTACGGTTTTTCAACGAAGATCACGTGGAAACTGCCATAAATGAACTTAATGGCCATGTGTACAACGGAAAGGTGCTCTCAGTCAAGCCAGCAGGAAGGAAAAGGTAAGCAACTTCACTTTTTGGGGCAAAAAGTTTTGAAATGGAACAGATACCACAGTGACTTAATACCAACTCCATGGTATCAGTCCTAAAGTATGTTTAGTATCTGCCATCCTCCTACCTTGTGAACTTGTTGCTGTTAAAATGAACTGTCTGCCCCTTCATGAAAATTGGGTCAGGGACACCCTCAAAGGAGAGAGAGAGAGCACCAACGGTGGATGTTTTTAAAGTGGCTGTTTTTAAAGTGGCTTAATTCAAGTTATGTACTAAACAGAATTAAAGAGCTGCTCTTCGCTATTCCCTTGTGCTGAATGGAATCTTTCAAGTGTACCGTGCACTCATCTGTCATGAAGTAACTTCCGACTTTGCACTGCATGTAAGTATGTGAAACCTATGGCAGCTTCTCAGAACATTGCACCATGGATAAACATACATTACAAGGCCATCGTTTTCTAGGTAATTCGTTTACGACCTTGTTAATCTTTGAGGCAATAGTACTGTATAGTTAACACAAACATGGGGTGTTTTACCTGTTACAGCATTGTTATAAAGTTGGTTTACATGACTCTTGTACAGGTCTACTAGAATGTAATCAACAAAATATACAGGGTGTGTGATTGAAAGGGATTGTGATTCCGTTTGTGTCTAGCCTTAGAAGATTAGTCAATGCATGCAGCTTGAAGTTACCTGTATCTGTTGTCAAACACCGTTGTCAATTAGCTTTGTAAGTGGAGCAGCTTTCCCTGTTCCTAACTTTTCCTCAAAGCAAATCAATTATTACGACATTGCCTGTGTACTATTCCCACAGCAACAAGATGGAAGGTGGTGGAGCAGCTCGGCAAACTGACCAAAGAAATTTTCAAGGTTTGTGACCAATTTTCCTGGTACATTCAATTTGGGGGGAAGGGGGAGGGCTGAGTGTCATATCAACACAAGTTTCAGAGAGATGTAAGTGACGCAGATGAAGAAGGTATTAAGGTACAGTACATTATAAAACTAACCTCTATGTAGCAGATGTAAACTTTGTCTTGTCTCTTGCTCTTTGCATTTGTCACCAGATGGCAACAAACAGAAAAATGCAAATATTACTCTCCCAGGACAAGCTCTATAAATCTATTGCATGATTTTATATGATTTTTTTATATTTTGATCAAATACAATCCACGATAGAGAACCTCGACACAAAACTTTTACAGTTTTAACTGATTTTACTGAACTCAATGTCAGGTTTCTTAGTTGAAAGTGCCTTTGCAATGTAACTTTCATGTCACTGACACTAATGTCAGTGCAAATGGCTAGTGCAAGAGAAGCGTGTCCACTTTGCTTTGGAGTGCACTGACAATCCTATGCCCTTAACTTGTTAGATCCCATCCTTTTATGGGCCATTCCTTAAAAGTACAACTGTACACTTATGTCAAAGACAGCACATGCTTCTTTACATCAAGATTTCTTAAAATTAAAGGTACAAAACAGCACTACAAATGTATTTTGTTTCGTTGTCATTTATAACTTTTAGTTAGGTGTATTATATTCTTTCACCGGTTACCATAGTAAAATCATTCAGTTTGCCCAATGAGTGAATATGACTACATATCACAAAATGATGTATAATCGTTTCTTTTTTGTAGGACAGAGAAGACCTCCGCTGCCTGGATACGGTAACAGACCATGGGGAGACGGTGGCTATGACGACTACAGACAATGGAGAGAGGTTTGTTAATTATAGCGCTATTAACGTATATGGCTGCATCGTTTTACCCACTCAGTTATTTATTGTAATTTTTTGTGTAGTATTTTGATCATTGTGAATGAAAGGTACTCAAATAAGGTCTTGTGATGCATGCTGGAAAAGCAGAACATTTGTTCTCTAAACGAGATAACAGTTAAACTCATGAAAATCCATTGTCCCTTTAAAAAGGAAGATACCTTGAATAGATTAGTATTAGTTACTTCAAATTGGGGTTCATTGACTATTTTATGTGAGGGGATTTTCACAATAGTTTTGTTTAAAGGTGAAATATGAGTTTACAATTTGTCATATTTTTTGCCATTGAAAGTCAAATATGTCCTTGCCACTAATAAACACATATTTTAGCCACATTTTTGCATACATGAATATTCACACCGTTTGCATTAATCTGTTTGTTTCAAGTAACAGTGATTGACAGCCAGTCTTTTGTGGAGAGTCAGAAATTGGTAGGGCCAACCAAATTGTCTAGAGAATTTTCATATTCAAATATCTGAAAGATGAATGCATGTTTTTCAGATTTTGCAACAGTTGATCTTTTCCACTACTTTCTCTTTAGTTTTGCTTAACAATCTCATATGTATTCTGATACAAATGCTAATAGATGACTTTATAAGTATGTGTTTAATATTGCAGGCAGCAAGGTGAGATCATAACTTGTTATATCATCCACCCTCTTGCCAACCATCTTAGTAGATGGTTGGCAATGGTCTCTGAATTTCTAGACATAATGTCATTTTCATCTACTATCTATACCTCTTACAGTTTACAGATTGTATTCTCATGCTTTTACATATCTTTCTTATCTTTTCAGGAAAGTATCGCGATGACGCACGTCGTGGATGCGACCACATTCTTTGCCCAGATTTGTAATATAGAGACAGCAAATGCCTACCAAGCTATGATAAACCAATTATTTGAACATTGTTCATACGCTCATCCGTTAGTTACAGAGATCCAACCAAACCAGGTAATGTGACACAAACAGGTATTTTCGTCCTAATATCATTTACGAAGAACAAAAAATTGAGTGATTTTGCAAGAGTGATGAACGAGAAACAAACATGAACAAGGTCAAGTTACAGTCCTGTAGTTCTTTAGACTTCCATACCTATTGAAAACAATAAAATGCCAGCTAGCAAATCACAAGTCCTGCAAAACAATTGTGAGTAGACTTAAGGTGAGCAAAGTATCTAACTACGTTTAAATAAAAATCAGGTTATGTACCCTAGCATTTGTGTTCACAATTCCCGAATATTTTCATTTTTGTTGGATTTGGAAGAATGACCTCATACAACGTTATTTCCTTACCAACCCAAACCTGCACATCCCCCACCAACCCAACCTGCTCATCCCCTGCCCCCCAACCTAACCTCCCCACTCAAAAAGACCTAGCCACATTTCAAGCTATAATGATTCAATAATAGAAAGACAACATAGAGTCTGTAAAAGTTTGCGAAGATTGTTTCATTCTCCAGGTTATTTCTTGTTGGACTGATGTCAATATTGATGTTAGTCTATGCTGCTATATGTTTGCTTTGGTGGGCTGATGTGAATATTGATGTTAGTCTATGCTGCTGTTTTATTCTATTACATTTCAGGTCTATGGTGCTGTATTCAGTATGGATAGTGGGTGGTATAGGTGTACAGTAAAAGGAACCGACTCAGCTACAGGCAAGGTAAATTTGTTGTCGTCAGTAAGTCTTGAACATTACTTATGGTAAAATGAGTTACAATTTCAATATTGCTGTGGACTAAGTGTGTGTTGTTTTTAGGGGAAAGTGCCTTGTATGATAGTTGCTGGTTGTGGTTGTGTAGATATAAAAATGTCAAAGTATCCAGTGTGTGTGGTTCCAGTGTTGCTGTTCAATCACTAAGGAATAGCGCCCCTGAGATTTGAAGATTACTGAAATTTGTTGTGATGACAGGAACACAGCCAGCAATCCTGCGTCCGCACCTGCCTCATAATTTGAGCTTGCATTCCATGGGGGTGGGGGAGGTGGGAGGTTGACATTGTAGTAAAGGGGAGGAGTTGTTGGAATCACCAGATTGGTATCTCTTCACTACTGTGTTATTGTGAGGAATACTCTTTATTCTCTTATTACTAACATTTTTAAGCGTTGTGTAAAAACTCCTGTCTTTTCATTTCATTTACTTATGTAGCTGCTTATTTTTGTGATGAACAGAAATATGAAGTTACATGTGAGTTCACATGTAATATATTGAATGTTCTCTCTAAGGTGACAGTTTGGGTTTTTTGACCATGGTATAAATCCGTTCTGTTCGCATATCCTCTCAGGTGACAGTATGGTTTGTCGATTACGGTAACGAAGAGACCGTTGATGGAGTAGTGGAGCTTCCTCCAGCCTTGGCCAATGTTCCTTATTTTGCTTACAAGATGACACTTTATGGACTTGAGTCATCATTTGCAAATAAATCCTCAGAAAATGCAAAAAAGGTAAGATGGTTTTTCCTCTTTTTTTTCCATTTTCAACCACTTGCAAACAGGGTACAGCGATTGAAGTAAAGAGGACAACATTAAGTGCACCTGCTAGCCTTACATCTTCTGTTTCTTCCCCTCAAGGGCATTTTGATTATCAATCGTGTGAGACTGGTCCTGAGGTTGAAATCATTAGTTGTCATAGATTTGTCTCAAGGATGAAATCTTTGTTGCAAATCCTTGAAAAGGTAGTGCAACTGTGATAGTGTTATGGTGTGTTGAAATTTAAGGGCAACTTACAGATATTGCAATCGTGGTGACTGCCCCATCTCTCTTATCGATGATGCCTCATCCCTCCCACTAGGATCAGCTTATTACTCTCATAGCTCAAAGTCACACATTAACTGTTGGTCACCTAATTTTGCTGTTCAGCATATGGAGCAGTCTCTGTTAAAGTATCACCAGATGCGTTGTCAATAAGCTGAGATAGTGGTTGAGGTTAATAGTAACAAAAAGTGATTGTAGCTAACAACCTTTTGACACCGAATCACGGAGACGGGTTTAACTGTGATCCTTTTATAATCAACTTTATGTATCTGATTTGATTAAAATGTATGCTACACAAAGATATTGCTCTTATTAGATCTTTTCTTTTGTGCAGTGATGAAGCAGTTAGCAGAATCACGCTTCTATTGTGAGGTCATCCTGTTTCTTTGCTGTTTGTCAGTGCGTCCATGTATCTGTGTATGTAATGCCAGTATATGGCTTTTATCATTATTCTTCATACCACGTTGTTTTTCATTTCGTTACTATTTTTTTTTTATGTACATCCTTCAGGCGGTTGAATATCTTTCAACTTTATCTGAAGCAGACAAACTAAAAGTAAGAGTATCGAACCAGATGCCCTCCCCAGAGCTCTCGGTGGTTCTCTTTAACGATGGACAGAATGTCAACGAACTCATTCAGACCAACTTCGCCGATAAGCGTCCTAGTCCAGTCATGTCCCCTGTTCAACAACAACAGCAGCAGCAGCAACAACAAGATGGCAGTGGACATTATGCACAGAGCAGGCAGACTCAACATCAAAGAAACTGGGGTGCTCCCTCACCCCCAGTAGGGGGTGACAACAGCGCTGCCTTAGTGGCTCAATTGCAAAATGAAAGAGCAAACTTGATTCAGAAAGTTCATGAGATGAAGATGGAAGTTCAAGTTTTACAGGTAAATCTCTCTTAATCAGGTCACTTGCCATCCCAGAACTCTTTCCTCCATCATCCTGAGGGATTATCATCTCCTTTGGTGACTGTGCTTTCAGCCTTTGAGCAGTATTTACTATTGCTATGGAAACTTCCTTTCGGAAGTTGAATTGGATCAGTAAATCAGATTATAGTCTGAATCATTCTTTAGACAAACGTAATCACGTAGATCATTTAAAAGTACTTTCATAGTTGTTTTTCTTCTTTTTTTACTTGTTTTTTTTTTTTTTTTGTGGTGACAGTCGTCAAAAGAAACAGAAGTGAACAGTTACAAGGAGAAGGTGGACTTTGCGATGGATTATAAAATCGCTACTATCTTAGGAAGTCTCAGGAGAGTAAAAAAGGCGAGGTAAGTCGAACGAGTGAGGACATCAAACGGAAATGTTTCTGTCAGATGGAAACTATATCCTAGTCAAAATATTAGACAAGGTTCAAACCAGCCATAAGAATGTCATTAATTGTATACCAGTTATCACAGTTTATGAGAATGTGTTGTCATTAGTGTCTATAATTGTCGTACTTTATGAAAGGCCCATTTGTATCGCCACTGGTTGGTCAGGCAGATGTGTCTTTCTGGTGTTCTAAATAGTTGGTACCGCTCTGCAAGTTGCAGCACGCTTTCTTGTATTCGGAATGTTCTCCTCGAAATGTATAGCGATTCACAGACTATCTGAACCAAATTATAAGATAATTGTAAAAGAATGAAGTACTTAACAACAACAGACAACACGTGACTTTGTCAGAAATTAAAAGAATTTTCAGCAATTTAAAAAAATATTATTAATATTTCATTTGCTTGAATGCTGTTTGTATCAGATATTTTAAATAAAATCGGAGGCATGCAAACTGATTATAAATAACAAATGTATCTTAAACAGTTTGGTAGCATTGTGAAGGACGGAGTGATTATACGCAGTAGGTGTGTATATAACAGTTTGCTAACATTGTGACAAACAGAGTGAGTTGCAGCGCGCAAGGTAGTCCCGGACGCAACTTTCCCTACAGGATACCGACACTTCATTTTTTAAACTCACATAATATGGAATATTGTTTTGTTCTTTGTTTTTGTTTGTGTCAAAAATTGCTTTGAAAATGAACTGTGATAAAAGTCAGTCAACAAGTTATGTTCTAATATCTAATAATTTTTGTGTTTAGAAGTATTTGATATGGATGGCCCAAGATGCTTGGGCATTAAGGCAGTCACTATGTAAACTAATAGTTTTTTTTTCGCTTCTTTTGCTTTGCGTGCAGTACTGTGTTTGTAAGAGTAACTGCACTCTTCGTATAGCACTGGCTGTGTACATTCTGCGTAAGCTCATACATCATGTGGCATTTTGAGGTGTATGGGCATGCACAAGAGTTTTGTAGGATGCAATTTTTTCAAGTTTGTTGCATTCTTGGGACACAAGTTCCCAGATTGTCGTAAAAACAGTGAGTAGTTTGTGGACAATGGTCCTTGTATTCACCCTGCACTTCTCTGGAAATGCTGCATTGTATCTTACAGGAGTTTATTCCCTACCAGCGATAACCAGAAGGCACCTTTAGAGAATGCCATCGATGTCATTCACGGAGGAGAAGTCACGCTCAACGGAGAGAAGAAGACATTCCGAGATGCGACGCCTCGATCCCAGTCGGTTGAAGAGAAGTTGGAGTTACTTAGCAACTGTCAGAGTGTCATCAGGTCCTGTACCAATAAGGTAACATTTTCATCAGTATCATCCTCAAAGAAGTGTTGGCAAATGCCTTGCAAGTTTGGTCACCATAGGTCAACAAATTAAACCCACCTTACCTTCAGGTATCTAAGCATACCTACACTGCCTTCCAATTTGTTGTAATATAGTGAGGCAAAATCACCAACAGAAAATTTTTTTGGGCTATTTTTGAAGATGTATCCAGTGTATTTGTTTGATGATTTCTCATGTTCTATCAGTCAATTTAAGTCATCACCTTCTCAGGAAACCTATGTGGCTTTTGCAAATGTTTAAATCTACTTTCATTCATTTCCTGTCTTTATCTTCTAGGAGGAACTAAGCCAGTTGGTGGAAAACCGAAATGATGCTCGTCAACAGGCGTTCCAAGCTATGAAAGAGTTTCTCGAAGTATCTGAGCAGCTGCCTATTGTTGATAGGCTGACTACGTTACAGGTAGACTTCTATGAATATCATCATTTAAAGGTGCACTCATTCAGTTAATGAGAGCGCCCTCATTTTGGGGATTGATGGTAAAGTTGATGGCAATATTCCTATCTCTCTCTACATGTGTAGTGTCTCTGTCATTGGGTTTATTATTTTCCAATCGCCATAATATGTCCTTCATACCTGACCGTAGGGTATGTACATAAGAAACATTTTGTACCTTGTGATGTCTACTTAACAGCAGTCACATGGAATGTGGCAATATCCATTTAAGTTTGAAGCTAGATTTGGTTCCTTTTGGTGCTCTTGTGGTACTAAATGTCAACCGTGTTTGAACAGGCCAGTTTGGATGGCATCGCTAGCACCTTCTAAGGCCAAGGGCTAGGCTTCTTGGAAGTGACTAAAACACTGCATAAATGTGTTCAGCTGTGTGTAGGCTGTGTACCGTAACATAGGTGTGAATTCTGTGTTAGTGGAATAAAGCAGACCCATGAAACAAAACCCCTTACTTATGGGATTAGTCTACCTTATATAAGCTTGATCCTAAACTTCTTAATTTCCTTAGAAATTGTATGTTTACTCAATTTGCATGACTTTAACTTTAATTACTTTACTTTCAAGTAGTCTCTGTGTTTGTCAAAGCTCTAACCAAGCCTTAAATTAGCAATAACCTAGTGAACATATTTGATATACAAACCACATCCCCCAACATTATCAGAGACCCATTTGAAAGTAAATTATTTACTTTCAAAGTATTTACTTTTATCAAAATTGTGTTCTTAATTTTTTCTGCTCCTGTTTCTGACTTAAGGGGCACATAAATACTGGTCAGTTAGTGCCTACTTACCAACATGGGGAGTGACATCATACAAAATTATCTTTAGTTGGGAAAGATTTAGACGTAATGCTGTACTAGCTGGAGTTTTATCAAGTAGAAACCATTTTGCTATGTGTAGTAAGGTTTTGTAAATGTTTTTTGGGTTTTTTTTTCCAGGATAAGATCTACTTGCCTAAGGTTTTCTTAAAACACTTTTCTGGTGATACAATGTCTACTTAACAAGAATCATATATTATCACCTTTTTATGGGCATTGAGGATAGACAAAAATAAATGGAGTTAAGTGAGGTTAAAGGTCATGGTAGTGTGCAAATAATAGTTTTAATGTGTTTTTAAATTAATGTTGGACCCATCAGCTTAAAACTTGTGTGTGGGTGTGTGTGTATATGTGCCTTTGTTTTTGAGTGGGATCGAGGACCGAAACAATACATTTTTGGTCCTTTGTAGAAAATTCAATTGATTTCTCCGGTCCTCCCAAGATTAACAATAGACAGTCTATTGTTAAGGTTAGGGTTGAGGAAGAAACAACAAAAGAAAGCACAATGAGGTCCTCGGAATGAATGGAAAACAAAGTTGTGTGTATGTGTGTGTGCAATACACTGCTTTGAGAGTTGTAACAACAGGAAGAGCCCCAGTTCCAACAGGGCCTCTCTTACTTCGATATTAAAGCTTACTCTTTGTTTATGAGGCTACAAGTAACTTTGAGGAGATTTCATCTCAGGTTGTCTCTGAACCTCCATCTCAAATCTATCCTCATGTGGGTTTGCCACTTTATGCTCTCTCTCTTCCTCTCTCTCTCTCCCTCTCTCAGAATGTGTTGAACACAATCCACAATGGGTATCCTTCAATGTTACAGCCGGTTGCAACAGCTGAGGGCTCACCAGAAGAAATCTATGAAGAGTACAAAGCATGGTTGGTAAGTGATATTACATTGCCAAGAGCTGATGATTGTTTCTCAGTGAAATACGTTGCTGGTGTACACAAAAATTTCTTTGTATGCAAAGTTTCTTAACCTCTTAATAAATTTTTTTGTTAAATTTTACCAACCTCTGTTCAGTCAGTTTTATTTGTATGTTGCCCTTGGCAACTGGAGGATATCTGAAACAGATTCGTCTCTTATCAAACAATAATGACAAACATTAATTGTTACCCATCACAGGATCTAAAAATGAAGAAACTGAAAAGCTATTGGAGAGAAACCGAGGAATCATTGTCAAATTGGGAACATCTTGTGTCGGAGATGAAGCTGGTAAGCTGTACTGGGTATAAAAATGTTACATCTTATTAGTATGCATGATGGGTGGGGTTTCATATCTTTCCCTCCCTTTATAAAGCTTGTGAACACAAAATCTCAAGATTGATAGTATAGATTGTTGTGTGTGTATGACACATTGGTAGGATACAGTCATGAGATAAGTTCCTATTGTCTTGTTCAATCTGCATTTTGCATTGTAAAAGCTACAATGCGTTCTTGCATTTTTGTTGTTAGAAATATAACTAATTAGTGTCTTCAAAAATGTGAAAGTAACGAAGGTATCAGGGACCAGAAGGTGAATATTGGTTCATCAGCCAATGGAATTGTTTCAGTTGGTAAATGTAAATTTGTGTTAATTGCTGCTACTACAAACTTTTGTACATAATTCATTATTAACAACAAAAGGACTACCAGATAGCCTCAGAGGTGTGGATGAAAGGGAGGAAATTATGAGCCCATGTTGAAAAATTGTGGATATTTTTTCGGCAGGTTATTAGTCAGTGAAAGCAGATAATTAATACGTAAAAACTATTAGCAAGTAAAAACCATTTGCTGGCTATGCGCAACCTCAAACTCACTGGAACATGATAGTAGTAGTTTGATTTTGATTTTATCTTCCTCAGGCATTTAGCTTCTCAAGTGACAGTGAATTTGAAGCTAAAAACTTGGATGCTAGTATTCAACAACTTTTAGTTGCCATGGAAACAGAGCTTGTTATATCATGCCAGGTATTGTATAAATGTATGATATTGAAAGTAACTATATGATACGCTTACAGTTCATATGTAGATTACTGTACCAACCAAACAATGTGATATATCTCTGTTTGGAGTTATGCCCTTTTTGTGAAGTCAGTGCTATGCTTAAATTTATGAAAAAAGGTGTTATTGTTATCAAATTCAAAGTAGTGTGTTTTTTAGTTTTATGCTCATATTGTACCCATGTCAAGACAACCATGTTCTGGGAACACTTGTTTATTTATTTCTATAGGTAAAATACAAATAATAAATTGTACCAAGAGAGAAATATGAATTTTGTAATTTTGATGAGTGAAATTAGCACCATTCCAGAATGGCAAATCACATTTTCGATTGTGTTGGGTTTCTGACGTTCTGTGAACTCCTTAAGACTGTATCATACAAAAATTCCTTAGTAAGATTTGGTGTAATATGTCTTTGAAAATCATTACTCTGTACCTGCTGAAGATTCTCCTCATATTGTAGTCTTACTCTTTGTACTTTACCTTCGCTATCTGTGTTCTCTGGTGGTGACCCAATATTCTTTGAAATTATAAACATAACATCAAAGTTTCTCTTCATTTGTGCAGGGTTATGAGCCCCACATTCCTTTGAACCCCGAGATCCTGAAGCAGCGACAGGCGGAACTCCAGTTGGAGAACGAAGTTCTCACGAAGACAGTCCAGGCAGTCTTGCGTGACATCCAGGAGGAGGCGACCTTCTTGGATAATCTCTCTACTCATTGTAAGAAATACCAAAGGAAGAAAGAGGACCTTCAAGAATGGTTGGAAGGAAATACCCCAAATGTGGAAGAACTTCAGACATTACAAAAGAAGATCAAAGTGGCTAGATCAAAACTCAGACATTCATTGGTGGATCTCAGAGATGGTGAAGAGGTATTGAAGTTATTGTTTTCACAGGAGAGATTTAAACTACAAAAAGCCCCGCCACACATTTCTTGGATAGGCCTTACACATAGCATACAAGAAATCAAGAGGGTGTGACTTTAGGAATTGAGGAACGTTCTTTCAGTTGGCATGTACGTGAGAGGTGATCTGGCTCAGTGGTAATTAGTGCGTCAACATTACCAACAAAAAATGTAGCCTGCATGATTGGATAAATAAGGAATAAATATAGGACATATACTGGTTAAAATGAACATGTACCAGGCATAAACCAAACTGTCTTTTTCCTTCCTTTGTCTCTGTTATGATGCATGTGCACAAAACTCTTCACTGGACTGGGTGTGACCTGCTGGGTGTCTCCAGAACAGAGTTGCTAGATTTGCGTAGGACATGCACTAAACGTTGAACATACATACGTGTAGCGAATATTGAAGATGTAAAGAACACAAACTGTTTCTTATCCGTAGGGCTAATGTGGCACTTTGTGAACATTCTATATAATTTCTTCATCCCAATCTTGTGTTTTTCCTTTTACCTTTGAGAAAGATCATTTTAGATTCAATTATTCTGCAGATGCTTTGTGAAGAATAACATCCCCTGTGTCTTATGTTTTTCTTTCTTATGTTTTGAGAGATTCTGCAGAAAGTGTGACTTTCAAAGGTGGAAAAAAAAACGCTTCCAGTGCATGAAATTATAGGGATTAATGATCATTATGCATACAAAATTGATGTCAGTTTTAGGTAGAACCTATGAGACCATCTGGCCAAATTACCCAAATTTGAGATGCTTTTGCAATTATGCACTACAAGGGTCACAGTTTTTCGGATATAATGTGTTGATGGAGGTAAGTTTGGATTGTTTATTTTCAGGATCCTGATCTCTTGGGTGATAAGACGCTGGAGGAGTTGAAGGGAGATATTGCAAACTACCAGGAGCAGTTGTTAGGCTATTACACGAAAGAAGATGAATTATTAGTAAGTGTATTCCATTTCATAGTATTAATTCAGTGGCCTAGCTTAGCTGAGGCTATCCTCTGGTTACACCTCAGCTTGATGAATTAAGAGAGGCAGATGAATTCAAGATGAAGAGAAGTGATGATGATGTAAATAAAAGTGAATGATGATAGAGTGATGATATTATTTTATGCATTTTGGATGGATGATGTGTTGAGAAGGAAGATGATGAACTTGTAAAGGATCATGGGATCTGATAGTGATTTGCATAAGAGGTAAAGATGGCCAAAGCTACACATTGAAAGATGGTGAAGAAAGCAGTAATATGGTCTGAATGGGGAGGATGCTCAGGACAGGGAAAAAGGGACGTTAGGATTGTCACTATGGCATGAAAGTCAGTAATCCCCTCGTTAGAGGGAAATAGCTGACTTTAATACATAATGATAATAGTCATTGACATGAAAAGAAGGCCACTTGTACTGTTGTTACACATTTTTGCAATGGTGAAATATTCAATGTGTAATCAGATTTTGTAAGACAGATCATGTAAACTCTAGTGATAAGCATTTTCATGAACGAAATCAGCAGTAGGCAAAAGATGTTGGCCTTACTGCCATTCCCTTAAGCTCATTACCTGCGTTTACACATCACATCACAGTGATGAAGTTCAGTGATATTCCTGGCATCTAGACACTCAAATTCTTGACAGGACAACCAAATTTTGGTAGAAAGTTGTCATTTGTATTTCACCTACCGAGCAATAAACCAGTGCACCCCCTCTTCTATCCCTTTCTCCTCTCACCCTTTCCCCCCTTCTACCATACTTCTCCCCTCTCTAAGGTGAAGTGATTTTCCACACAACTTCACTCAAGGAATCAGTCAGTGCATGAAGACTACCATGTATTAGGGTGAAACATAAAAAGTCCATCACATCTGTATGTGGCTATATAGTTGTAATGCCATTGTTGTGGTAGCTCTTTTCTGAGATGTACATGCCAACATGGTGCCTTGCACGATGCCTTCAAGTCTGCTCACTGCATTGCCCTACGAACATTGACGTGCATACTAATATGCATAAATTAACATGTAAACTTACTTGGTAAAATATCGCAACCCCTTACATTGTCATCATTGTCATAAAAACACGGACTATGGTATGTTCATGTGTGTGTCTTACTATTTGCTCTCTTAGTTTTCTTGTAATCATGCTACAAAATTGCATCATCTTCATTATGATGGATCTATAAATATGTAACAATCATGGAAGACTTTTGTTGACTGTGGATTATGTTCTCAGACTAAAAGTCCAATGTGATTCCACTGACTTTTGCTCCAGAAGTATTCTTATCAAGAGATTATTTTTGTGCTAAGCATTTTATTTGCATATTTGCTCACCTGACATGTGTTTTCAAGACAGTTTTCTGAAGGAAGTAATGTTTCTTTGTTTTGTAGTCTCACTTATCTAAACTTACCAATGAACACTTTCCAGAGCTAGTCATGACCCATTCATCTCTTGGCCTACAGAAGTACCTTGTAAGTAATTAAAGTATTATTCAGACACTAGAACTTTTACATATTTTGTCAGTTTCTTTATGTAATGGATGATTGGAAGGACAAAAGGCTCTAATTTGTGAAAGTTTGTAGTCTTAAGAAGTCCAGCGCAGGGTTTGTATAATGGTATCTTATGTCTTGCAATTTAGAAAGTAAAAGTAAGAGAAAATTGTAGTTCATGGGTTAGTATTACCAAATGCAAGGTATTATAAGTGTGTTTCATGTTCAGAAATAACTCATGGAATAGTTTGTTGTAATTTTGTGAAGAGAATAGTCGTGGAACCCTTCAGTATGATCTCTTAGCTGATATAGATCAACAGCACATAATCTGCAGAGTGCAATATTTAACATATCAGCATTGTCATTTACCTTTTTGAAGCAAACCAGTTTGTTTATTGATTGATTGATTGCCTAATAAGCCCAACCAACTGCCACCAAGCTGGCTGGCCAACCAATATTTTCACTTTTTTTTTTTTGGGGGGGGGAAATCAATCAAGTAATTCTATTTTGCATGACCTTGAATTCTTATCTTGTTGATATATTATTCAATTTTAATTTTTTACGTGGTATGTGTATTTCAGGAAACTGATGGCCTTGTGAAGGATGGAAGGGATCTTATGCACTTCAACTTATCACCAGTACCATCTTGCCAAAAAACCACCACGAAGTTGGCTTCAATCTCATCAAAAAATGTGGCTGTTATCAAGGTAGGTTGGAGACGTTCTCTAGTGTGACTTTTTGGTGACCAAACCAGACTCCTCGCTGGGTGTTAACTGTTCTTTATTTCATTTGCCCTCCATGAGGAACATCTTATTAAATATTATAACAAACTTTTAGCCCCCATTCATCAATTTTAAACATCTGGTATAGAAAAGAAAACTCCAGACAATGTTAGCAACATCCTTGTAAAATCCATAACAATATGAACCAACACGTCAACCACTCACAATCTACTCTGAGTCTTCTTCTTTAGATACAGATTGTTTGAAACCGCCAAACTTTATGAATCGTTCGGCCAAGTCTCTGAGGTAGAAATCGCACACAAGCAAGGGCTAACAAATCAATCGTCTGACTTTTATGTCATATTGCCCTGATCAGAATCATGAGGATGTTTCAAACATCAGTTATTGTAGACTGCGTAACAATATTCAATATTTCTTGTGGACCGTGTGGGTGTTGCTTTCATGGGAAAATGCCTAGTGCGACTGTTTTGAAATGTTCTATGAAAGGAGTTTGTGGGATGGTGTGAGCTATTTGCTTCAATCAACTACGAGTCACTTTTTGTCAGAGTTATCCAACCAATGGCCCACAGGTCAAATGTGGCCTACAGAGAATTATCACGTGGGCCTCAAATCTCCTTTTGAAAAGAAATGAAAAGAAAAATGAAAAATAAATGAACCAGAGGGTGAAATGTAGTAAAGATATAATCCATATTAAAAGCTTGTGATAACTAATATGTCGGCAATAATTGCTACTGTCCACACCACTAGACTAGAGAGCTAGTATAAAGAGAAGGATAATGGAGGGCGGACTTGCAACCTGTGCAGCCTTTGCCATGAAAGTACAAAGATGGCAATGTGATCCGTCGATTCAAAAAGATTGACCACCTCTGCTTTGCATAGTCCCTTGAGTGTATGTGAGAAGATTTTTTGGGATCAAACCTCTCTTATCTTATTTTAATTGAGCTCAAGTTCATTTGGAGATTCATGACCCATATATAAGGCAGGTGTGGAACAAACTTTCCCCTTGACTCTAGCACTAATAACTTTCCTCACATCTTGTCGTATAGGTAGCTTATTGCTCCAGCCTTCGCAGTAATCAGTTATGATTTTCGTACATGTAGTATAAGTCAGGTTTTGGATCCAACCCATGCTTCGATCAACCTCTAACTTTTCATACATCATGCAGTATATGTGGGCACTTGTTGGTTCAAACATGTTCTCTCGAAACACAGGACATTTAGGCATGGTATTTAATTTTTTTTTCGCCAAATGGCGATTCAGCCCTTGTCTGGAAAAAACCTCTAATGTATGAAAATTGTCATTAATTTGGGAGTCATTTTTTTACAATTTGTTGCCTCAATTTATCATTTTTTGCCTCCTTCTTTGTCTCTGGATTTGCATAGAGCCACCATCTACCGGACGTTACATCGCAGAAGAAATTCCTCGAGAGAGTCCAAATGTACAAATCCATCTCCTGTCCATTCCTCGTTCCGGTTTACGGGATAATTCCTGATAATCACTCCAATCAGTATCACCTACAGCTCTGGTACCACGCTCTCGGTAACTTCAACGACGTTATGCAGTCAGAGTCACCCCCATCCGAATCTCAGATACTAACGTATCTGAAAAATATTCTTTTAGCTTTACAAGCCCTCCACAATGTACAGTTTGTCCACGGAGCTATCCATCCAAATAACATCTTGTTCAAGTCACCGGAGGAAGTTCTTCTGGCTGACTACGATTTCAGCAAGGCAGAGGCGAGTCTCAAACTTTGTAAACTGTTTATCACTAGTAATTTAAATTAACAGAATGTTGCCAAATAATACATAAAGCTTTCCTTAACCATTGGTGTAGCCTGTGGATAATTGTCAATAAACGGCCTTTAAATATTGAATATTTAGTTCAAATATATTCCTCCGGAGAGTTGTTTAGAAGCAACTGACACTCTGACCAATTACAAACAATGTTTTCATTTGTATTATAGGTAGAGAAAGGCAAGCAGGCCTACAAGAGCAATAATGGTCTTTGTTTCCAAGCTCCAGAGATTGCCCATGGTATTGCTGCATCTACAGCTATGGATATTTTCTCATTTGGTATTCTGGTTCTCTGGGTGAGTTTACTTACCTCCTTGTGAAACAGAAATGAAGTCATGTCTTCAGCTGGTTGATAAGTTGCAGATAAACCTACACTTTAGGATATATGAATTCCTTTTCCCGGTTCCTCTTCAGTTGCTGAGGATTTTCGACTTTGCTCTCTTAACAATGGCTTGTCTTCCTAAATGTTATGCAGATTTTTATACTTCATACGTTGATTTGAAAGGAACATGCAGTGTTGAGGTTGTCCTCACGCAAGACAATATTTCAGCCAAAACATTAAACTTGGAATAACATTCACTTTAACTTTGCAAACATCACATCAAGATTTGTTTATCGTAAGTTGATTTTACTTTTCATCGTGAAACCGGCTTTCGACTGCGAGAAACAGATGTATTTCGACTTTGAAAGCCACATCCAACATTCAAGCACTCCATTTGGATTTCGTAACCTGAAATGTTTGCCATCACCTGGAAGTGTTCATTAATAACTACATCATCCAAGCTTTATTGTGGTATATATTATATTGTAGTGGTAATATACTTGTCTGTTCTATTCCAGGCACATTACCCCACATCACCATTCCAAGTAAACCAAAATGGTGTCCCCGACCTCGATGGGCTACCTATTCCCAGAGATCTGTTGAACTTTGTTGCTCCTATGCTCAGCATCAACCCCAGTAATAGACCCACAGTTAAACATATCCTAGACTTTGGATATCTGGATCGCCTGGCTCCGACACCAGAGGACACAGACCCAAAAGCAGCACAAAGTCTCAATGAGGACAGTGTGGAGGAGGGCTCAAAGGAGGAAAATCAGTCAACAGGAGGAGAAGAACGAGAGGAAGAAGAAGAAAAGACAGAGGATAATGCAGAGGAGATAAGTGAGGAGATTGAGGCGATTGCAAGCACCGAGGCTGCGACGGGAGTCGATGAAAATAAACAGGAAGAGACACAGAAAGATGAGGAAGTAGCTAATGACAAAGATCCTGATCATACGGAGGAGGATGAACAAAAAGAAGTTGAAGAAAAGGAAGAAGAAAAGGAAAATGTAGAAGAGACAAAAAATGATGAAGGTGGTGGAGAAGATGAAGAAGATGGCGACTGTGATGACGATTCTGCAGATGGTAGCAACGTTGATAAAAGTAAGCACCATCTGAAACCCTGCTGCTTGAAAAGATGGTTGTACAAATGGTCGGTACAAATGGCATAGCGACAAACTGCCAGTTGGCCACATGTAGCATGGTTACTAGCAATACATACGTATTGACAGTTATGTGGAATGGTTGTCTGGCAACACACATCAAGTTAACAGCATGTAGAGTGTTTAAAGCAGAATGTGCTGTTTGTGCTTTTTCAAAACTGCATCAGAGTACTGGCTACACTTCGTAGAGTTGCATGAAGCTATAGAAGCCTCTGTATCATACGTCGGTCTTCTCATCTGAAAGTAATTGCAAAGTGGCTAAGTTTTTCGTAGGAGTTTCATTGTGGTTACTTGCGTGGAAGCTCTGTACATTTACTAAAGGACCTGATTCTGCTAAGTTTTTAGCCGAAAAAGATACATGCTCTGTCTTCTATCATTAGTGACACTCTTATCGGTAAAATTCCTCCTGAAAGAACCGTGGCATAGGAGTTGTTTTCCAGGTTGTATCAAATTATTTCATCAAAATGGCACATCCTGCTTTTAGATCTAGTTTGGGGAACAGATAAAACATCAAATATTGTCTAAACTGTCCGTTATAAAATTCACTAATCAATCTGGATTATCGAAGCAGCCAGTACGGAGATTTACACATTTTCTTTGTCCTTTTGCCAATTGGCAGAGACAGAAAGGAAAAGGTTCATTTACTTCTTTCCCATCATTTTTTTTTCTTTGTTTGATCCTAGTTTATCCTCTGACGAACGGAAAGGTCCAGCCGGAGAAGAAGGAAGAAGATGAGGAGGGTCTGATCAGCGCGCCCCCGCCTCTCGTAGATGAGTAACTAGGAGAGACTCTTCCGAGTTGGATTCCGTGTATTTTGTGTATTCAGCAAAGAGGATGAGATGTTGCTGCGATCGCTGTGACAGTTCGATGATGAGTGAGAGGATATGAGATGGAGAAAGATTTGGAGGGACACTTATTTCCAAACAGTGTCTTTCTGTCAGTGCCTTACAGTAATATGACACGCATGCTTCCTACATGCTAGACACAAAAGTTGCATTAAGTCATTATACACCTTAAGTGCTGCATTACTTTCACAAAACATGACTTCTCTTATTTGCCGACTCCACGTCATAGTGAAATGTCAAGATTTGTTCTAAATTCAATCATGAAATGTTCCTCTCCGAAAGTTGGAAATCAAAAATTAATGTGCTTGGTGCAAACAAAATTCTCTCCTGGAAATGTAAAAGAAGAGAACTGCTGGTCCACTCTCAAGAAAAAAAAAAGACTGAAAACATTTTAATTTGCCTACTCGTGTAATCTGGTTGCTTTGTGGGTTATTGTTATTGTATCTCATTACTACTAACCAAACTATAAGTCACAGTACGTGTAAGCAAATCCCAGGAGGAGATAAGAAATAATTCTTTGGGGTGGCAGAGGGGAGAGACAAAATGCTGCAAAACCACCAAACTGTTGCTTTTGCGTACTTTTTGTTCTGCGTGGATAATAATTTCAATCAAAGAGGTTAATTTTCTTCCAATTTCTAACCTTGGTTAAAACATTATGAGTGAAAGAGCTTCTTGTTTTGCCAAGAGCTTTGACTTTTTTTTAATGCAAAGACTAAAGCCTGACATTCCCAGTGGTAAAGTTTCTTCATCGTAATGGATGCGGCAATGTTTTGCTAGTTTATTTTCTGTAAAGTGCTAAACTGGTTTTAAGAGGTTTGAACTGTCGTGGTAATGTTTGTTAGTTTTACAGTTGAGCGCTAGAAGGATGATTTTATAAGCAGTACTGGACTCAGTTTGAAAAATGTTGAACAAGGACCAAATTGATAACCTGGAGGTAATTTGGTCATCGTTCGCATGTAGGGTACAGGGAAAGTTCGGGATGAGCCATTGTTGTGCTTAATTGGGAACTAAAAATCTATTTAACTTCTCTTTTTCAAGGAAATATTTGATAGCAATGTTTTTTCGGAATGGAATAGATGTTACTCCATAGAAAACACTCTGTTCTGTCAAAGATCTTGATTCTAAAATCTCAAAGTCTTGAATCACTCTAAAAAATAATAACGCAACAATCAGAAAGCTGATGTACTGAAAAGCCTTTTTTTTTCCACTTTATGTCTTTTCATTTTCAAAATGTTTACATAAAGCTGAATGTTTCTTCTCCCGAAACAGTTTGCGCAGAACGTGAAGTCGTCACCTTAGACTTGTTGAAACAATTTCCATCTCAGCAGCTACAGCTTAAGGACGCCTTAAAAGTGACTATTTGATGATCAAGTTTGATGGCTTGAGATGAATATTTTTGTTGAGGGGGGAGGTCAATACTGCATTCTGATTGCATTTTTATTTCGTGAAGAATTCTTTAACATTTTCAAGTTCTGTGAGTGCATGAGGACATGAGAAAAAGAGCATGAATATCTCTTATCATATTGATTGCATTTTCCCATATAATGTAGAGTTCATTTTTCCCCCCAAAACAAAGATCATTTTGAAGCTTTTTAGTGCAACGTTATATAGACAGTTCAGAAAAAATCCCAGTAGCATGGTGTACAAAGAATTACAAGCATTTTTCACTCGATAATTGTTGCAGAATCACCACAATTCCCCCACAGCTCACCTACAGTGATAGTTACCTGCTTATTTGGTATCCTGTTGTTACCATGGCTACCTAGATTGACAGTGGCATTTGTATCCATGGTGTATTGCTTTGCTGTTACCATGGTCAGACCTCCTCAGTTAAGAGATATGTGGTCTGCTACAATATTGTAGATGATGACTAGAACTGCTGAAATGGTCCTGTGGTTTACTCAGGGGGGAGGGGGAGATCATTCTACACTATAGATCTCTACCTTTGACACCTGGCTGTAAAAAACTGCCAAACTGTTTCGGGTTGATGTGCTCGATAAGTGATATCTTATTCAATAGTCATGAACAGAACAGTTGTAGGGCTATGTGTGCTATTCATGGTATCATGTTGTGACCGATGCGAAGACTGTTAAGGGATATCTGGTCCATTTGTGGTATTATGTTGTAAGCTATGGTTACTTAATTAGGGGATATCTATTCTATACATGTAATTGTGTTATAAGCCATGGTTACACAATTAGGGGATATCAGTCCTATTTATGATATTGTATTATAACCATGGGTTGGTAACCATTATGGGATCATCTGTTCTGTTCATAGTTATGTTGCTACAACCAGTGGCACACATGCTGCCTGGTTATGGGCAATTTCAGCTCAAGCGACTTTTTGAGCTGCATCTCGATAAATATGCTTGGTTGAATCTCTCCACAAGTCCTGCCCTGTCACAAACACTCCTAGGCCCTACTTTGTGTTTTGTTAATGACAACATTCAAATCTTCGATGCTTAGTTCTGTTGCTGTTTTTAATAACTTTCAGCGTAATCATGTTTCTCGTCAAAGTCAGGATGCATGATTCACTGCCTCCATCCCGGAGCGATCTGTCAATATTTTACTTGTCGTATCTCTTGTGAAATGCACAACACAGGGCAGGAAGTGTCTTAAGCTCAGTCCTCATTGTAATTGGATCTTAACGTAAAAAAATTTTGATATGTGGGTGTGTTAACTTCAGTGAGCAGGGCCAGCTGATTATTATATTCTGTATGATTATGGAGGTTCCTTTTGTGGTCATACAAGCTTATTCCTCACTCTGGGGGTCTTAATTATATTTTGCAGAAGGCAGAATAAACCCATTTATGCCAGTGTTGCTTCTCACATCATTAACTTCTTTTTTGAATTGAGGATTATTAGTTACTCAAGTTCACTGCATGACTAAGCAATTTATATGCAAGTGTCGGGCTGATGTGTCTCCGATGGACACGTCGTTTGTGTACATGTATTTAAAAGATGTGTGGTTGGTAGAGATTTACAATTGTTACCACTTCTAGCAAATAGGAGCGATGTGGAAGTGGTCAGTTACAGTCACTAGTGACTGATCAATTGGATGAGCAATGATAGCTTACTTTCTTGAGGACGGAGGGTGGATTGCCTCGTTTGGTAATTATTGAATTTAAGGGAAATCCATACTCAAAGGCCCTTCCTGACCTTTCCCTGTATGTTTGGGAGGATGCAGCTTTTGGTGAGTTTTACTGAGCAAGTCTAGAAGTTTGACCAGTTATTCCCTATTTTTTTTTTTTTTTAAGTTTTACTTTGTATCTTTGCATTTATACTTTGAACAGTTACTTTAAATAGATATCATTGTAAAGTCATCATATCATCGATGTGTTCTTACTACGTTGTTTCGTTTATCATTTATAAATACAATGTTCAGTGTTTAATTTTAAAATTTTGGAATTCATCTGATCATTTGCAATTTTTGTTTTTCGTTGGAAACAGAAAGCTGATAGCGGAACGCGTCTCTAGGCTTGGAATATCAAAGCTAGCAGTACATCTATAATAGAGGTAACAAAGGGTACATTGGCTGAAAACAAGACAAAAACTACATCAAAAACACATGCAACAAAATGAAAGTATGAATCATTTTATTCAATCATACGATCTTCAAGATTAACCAGCGTTCTTTTCTTGTCAATACAAGATGGCCCTGTTGAATATAAAACACACTCCCAACATTTAGCTTAGCAACCCTGGAGGGGGTTTCAGGGTTTGACTGCTAGCTGGGTCACAGATGGATTACCAAATTAAATCTAAAATTGTTGAGTTGGTGGTCACATGACAAGGAGTCATAACATGAAAGCCACAGGCTCCCTCAACACTTATGTGCCTGGTTGCCTTAGGCTTGTAATAAAACAACTGTCCTTCCTTCAAGTCCTAAATTCAAGCCTCGAAAAAAAAAATATAAAGGCCTGAAGATTTTATTTATCTTTCATTAATTGACCAAGGCGGTAGAGATGTAGGGTGTGCAGGAAACAGAAAACCTGTGACTGTAATATCATATCAGCTGCATATATGGAGATATCCAGTATTCACATGATATCAGTGCATTTTCAAGCTTCTCGAGAGGATACAAAGCAACCACTGTCGTATGTCTGGATATCACGTCACGTCCTGTGGTGCAAAAGAGGTCTTCTCGAGACGAGATTAAAGCACCTAACAAGAATCCACTGAGGACAGGGTGCAGGAGACATCACTGCATAAATCAGACATGCATCGGTAATGACATAATGAGTCACTTCACAGGAAGGGCGGCGGGAGGCAGCATTGACTGAGCCAGAAATAATCAATTTTTCGAGCTGATTTCTCACCAGTGACGTTCAATATGCTTCGATACACCTTTGTCTTTAACATGACTGCAGCTTCACCACCACCGATGGTGTCGACGAAAGACTTCATCCAACTCCGATGTATGAAATTTAAAGCCTGACAAACTCTTCGAGATAGTTTGTAAACAGTAATTGTAGAGTTTCATCTCTGGTAAACTTTGACCTCGATGAAAACCAAACAATCACAAATTAATTACGGCTGGCGTGAAAAAAAAGACCGACATTGTCTGTTCGAAAAAGATTCTGTGATCAAAGATCTTTTCTTGAGATTAACACAATTTTGAAACTTTTATCGTTGTTGAGCATAAGTACTTTTTTATCTAACTTCAAAAACAAAGGTACACTACACTCACTGAGTGCAAGTTTGAAGTAACGAACATGCTGACAAATTACACTAAAACTAGGTGAACAACAACAACCATGTGTTCTCCATACAGAATAATTACCGTCTCAGAGAGTTTAATGAACTCCCACAATTTGAATATAGCAAATTCTCTTTAAGTAAACTTTAATGACCGGATGAAACCAACATTTGAGCAGACGAGAACCTGAAACTATGGATATAAAGATACTGAATACTGCAGTACAGAGCCAAAGAAAGTGGTTCAATATGGTTGTCAACCACGCACTGGCAAACTAAAGATATTACCAGAGATACACCGTTTCGCCTTTGCCGAAGCAAAAAAAGAAACACCGGGTAGAATCAACATACGGGTTATCATTCGAGTATTATTTGAAACATGAAACCAGCAAGCAAAATATTCTGGAAGAAACAGGAGTTATAGAACTTGTGCTGCTTCTTGCCTTCCCTCATTCATCTGTCAATCACATAAAAGTGATGGAATAAATCCACCTAATGATGGTTCCTTTTTGTTATGTGAGGAAATTTGTATTGGAAAAAACCATGACATCACCAATCAGTGAAAGGCAATATCAAGAAGGAAAGAACTATGGTAGAAGGATGAAGGGGATTTACCGAGAGGCAGGGATCAGAGGTGGGGGAGGAGTGGTGTTATTTTGAATCCTTACTACAACACTGTCTCTGAAGATAACCTAAAGTGGACAGAGAATGCCTGAGAATGCCTGTGAATTAAAATTGAGACTTGAATGGAAATATATGGATTGAAAATAAGGATTCTGCAAAAATGAATCAAGATTAATGCTATTAAATTACTGATTAAGTTATTGATACTCTCAAAGGGATGTCAATGACATGGACCATGCCAATTTCCAGTCCAAATTATGGCCACGGGACGTACGCCTTGCTGAATGAACGTAGTAATTGAGACGGTAGAAATACATTAACGACCAGACTAGATGAAAGGAATACCAAGACAAAAATCAGGTTTATAAAATACAAATACAGGAAACCAAACTTTAAAGACAAGATCACACAAAATATTATTCAATAAAGTAATAAGAGATTTAATAAAGACTGAGTCACTATCATTTCTGAGGGGAAAAAAAAACCTTCCATCTCATTTAATATCCATACACCTGATGATGAATGTATCAGCGGAAGATAATATGAATATATTAATCTCAAATCAGCAAGAAAATAATGATCTAAATGTTTCATCTTCGCTTATTTAATTCTTTTTGATAATTATTTAAATTATCCTTTTTGGTTTAATGGACATTGCATGTACTTCCATTAAGATACACACTGAGTGTTTTGAGTCTAACAAAAACCTGTGAAAAAGTCTTCAAAAAAAAAAAATACGGAAAATTCCACAATTTGTGAATTATCTCCAGTGATTCACATATTATGTGAAGGCTTCGTTGTTCTTGGTGGCAGTGGGTAGGACGACCACTGGGTATATACTCTGGAATTATAGAGGAATGTAGTTATTCGGTGGCAACGAAATGCCACTTGTCAACTGTGGAGAACAAAATGAAAGAAAAATATGTGCTTAGAACATACATGTCACATGACAAGCTCCCATGATTCCAATGTAAACGATTTGTTGTGATTAATTTTAATTACACAACTAGCATTACAAAGTATGCTATTGCAAAACAAGAAGAATAGAAACATCACAGGTAAAACATACTGCCAATAGTCCATTCTTTAAATATTCCACATTACATATTATTCCTTCTCATAGGGTCTATATAAATAGGCAAAACAAATAATTGGATTTTTAGGAAGAAACGGAATATGTGAAGAAATAAATAGTATTTTGTGACATGTACTACTTCCGACTTTCCCATCCATAATGAAAAGGAACTGATATGGGAGCCAGCCCACTGAACATCTCCCATGGTTCCACCAGTCTGCTGATGTCAAATTTATGTTAACTTTTTACACTCTCATGAAACGACTAACGGGAAAGTTTGCTGGAACAACAGATGGACCACAGAAACAAGAATGCATATAGTCAAACGGAAACTACAAAGCGTGAAAAAAGGTCTTACCTTCTGGACTGATGGGTTTAGCATCAGCTGGTGCTGGACTCTGTGAATAAATGTAATGAATCCACACTGAATTGGTTTCTAAACCATCTCCATCATCAAATTTGCATCAAATATGAAACTTTGGTCAGTTGTCAGCTACATATGCATGATATTAAAATTGTTGGCCTCCACAAACCATTACAAGTACACTGCAACAAATGAATTGAATTTCTCTGCCAAGAATCTCTATGGCATGGAGTAAATGATAAGTGTTACCCGACATCCCCTACAATTTACTTTATTTATCTTTTTTTTTTTGCAGTTTCATTTATTTCCAACATTACGTTCCCATAATTAAAAGCAATTGACTCAAAAAAAAAAAAAAATTGACTCAAAAAAAAAAAAAAGGCTCGCTTCAATATAAGAACAAATTTCAAATAAAATCATCAACTGTTTCCATTCTGTTTATAAACATGACCAAGCAATTAACAATATAAAAATCAATTCAAATTTGGTATCATAAATTGCAGAAACTTTAAACAGGACTCAATGTTTTAATATTTTAAAGGGATATTGTCAGCACCAGCAATGTTAATGACATGTTTATTCATGTATATATCAGATAAAGGTAAGAAACTGCAAAATTACCTTTAGTTTTGCTTTGAAGCTTTGAATGGGAGGACAGTATGGAGTATGGACAGTATGGACTTAATAGAATACCAAATTTTAATTTTTCACAACTGGCTGATACATCACTGCATCCTGCAGGCCTACGTAGGCAATGTATGTACTCATTAGTGTGTAATATCAGTCAGTAGGGGGGGGGGGGTGGGTGCATCGTTCCTGTGGGGGGGGGGGGCAGTGAGGGTGGAGTGGCTGATATGCATGTTGATATGCTATTCATGCTTGTATCTGTCTATCAGATTACAGGTTAGGAACTGTTTGCTTCATCAGTTTTATTGCTATGAAGCGCGGTACACTATGGCAGGACAGAATATAGTAGACAATCCCAAAGGAAATTGCTGCAACTGGCTGCTAAATGAACACTTCTGCTGCTAGAATAGTTGCATATGTGAACCACAGTTGCAATACGTTTGGTGACTAACTTTACTTACAAGCAAATTTACAGGCTTAATTCTCTTTGAAGAGGACGCTTCACGTTTGCGACAGATTAACCAAGACTTTTTTTATCAAATCCAGCAAGACAAATGTACAGCAAGATCTGTCTTTTCTTGAATGAAGATTAAATTCAGAGGTCCAAACTCTAATTACTGCTTTAACATACACCTAAGGTAATTTTCTTGTAAACAAATAACCACAGCTGACTCCTGAGTGTTATACTTACAGCATCAACGATAGCTTTGGCATCATCTCCACTGATATTTCCTGCAGTTCCTTCCACACAAACGTTTTTCCTAAAAATCAAATCAAAAATCAAAAGCGGCGTTCATTGACCATCAGTAGTTAACAGATGACTTTCTCACAAAGCCTTCCGGACATTTATTCTCTTTTGGTGCTATTTCTATGGCTTGTGAAGTGTGGCAATTAATTATTGTACCCTTTTATAAAATAAACAGTATATACACACATTAGGGAGAACATATAATAATGCATTCAGAAGTGTGTAGTTTACATTTACAGAGAATAAGAGACTAAGAAGAGAGCAAATTTTAAATTGTATATGGTTTGGAAAGAAAAGTCATAAGGAAGTTCTCAATTGTCAGCAATTAAATACTGGAGCAGTAACAGATCTTTATCTCCTCCATACTCTACAAAGTCTGAATTTTAACACAACTTTTAAGTTGTCCTTGGTACAACCCACTTCCCATACTTGGTTGTGTGATGTAAATTTTGATTGTCTGAACAGAAAACAAAAACACAAGAAAAAAAATAACACGAGAGGAAACTTTTGCTGTATTGTTTTCATAATTAGTTTTTGTGTGTTTTCATAATCTGTTTTTGTGTGTGCGCACAACAGTATATAACAGACTAAATCCTTCATTTTAGTTAAACTGGTAGTCTGTCACTTTGTGATTAATAGTCCATGTTCAAACTTTTTCAATCGACTAGTAGATGAACAACATCATTACAACTTTTTAAAGAAATAACTTGGCTTCAGACGGTTACTCGTCGTTCAGGCAACCAGAAGGAGTGGATTTGGTTGAAGCCCTTTACACTCGTCTTGGACACTCATACAACTGTTCAATTCCAGTCGTTTCTACACTAAAGGAATAACGATAATGAGTAGCCTACACTAGAGCAGTAACACTGCTGAATCTCAATACCATACACTAGGGGTGTAACAATGTTGAATATCAACACCCTACAGTAAAGTAGTGACAGTGCTAAGTGTCAGAACCCTACACTAGGGCTCTAACACTACTGCATCCCAATACCCTACACTAGAGAAATAACAATGCTAAATCTTAATACATGACACTACAGCAGTAATACTCTACTGATTCTCAATACCCCACACTACACCCTACACTTGAGCAGTAACACTGCCGAATCTCACTACTACCCCTACACCAGACTAACATCACTAGTGAATCTCAACACTCCAAAAAGGGCCTTACCACTGCTGAATCTCAACACCTTGCACTGGGGCAGTTACACTACCCAGTCTCAATATCCTACACTACACCCTACACTTGAGCAGTAACACTACCAAATCTCAATACCCTACACTAAACTAACATCACTGGTGAATCTCAATAGCCCACAAAAAAGCCTTACCACTTCTGACTATCAACACCTTGCACTGGGGCAGTGGCACCACCTAGTCTCAATACCAAACTGCAGTACTTACTAAATCCTGATCCAGTAATTACTACTGTCTCCATAACCTACAGCAGTCAACACTAGTTGTTCAGTAACACTTTTGTCTCAATACCAAAGGCACACAGCTGTCATGAAATAATCACCTCAAAACTGTGTGGTCCTAGTGTTATCTTATCTCACATTTGATCTTCTCAGAGATACAACACTTACAGTGATATACAGCCAGCATCTGTTGTGCCTTTAATCAAAGCATTCCACTGTCCGTGGGTCTGTTCAATGACGTCAAGAGCAAATGCCTGTCGAGGAAACATAAAATATCAAAATAGTATAGTGATCTGATGTGGTATGGTCAGCCTGAAAAATTTCATCACAATATGTAACATTAGTGGCATTACATATGAATGGATTACTCATATAGAAAAGACCTGCAAACCTTACCTTGTCTTTTGGCTTCGAATCAAAGGCAAATGTGTTGAAAGGTTTTCCATCGGGAACTTTATATATTTTAAACCATTCAAAAGTTTTCTGCAAATGACAAAGAGAGCAGAAATTCGCTTAAATTCAGGACAAATACAGGAATGGAGGCCAATTAAAGGAGGCGGGTAAGAGCAAAGAGGGAGGATGGTGTGTATATAGTTAACACAGAAAGTGACACATTATGTGATGGTATATATGTCATATGGTACATCTGTGTGTAAATCTTACAATTAAACTCGCTCACATAAGGAATTTTCAGTGATATTTCAGAATCTGTATAAAGTCATGAGATAAACTTGGGTCATTTTCACAAAGAGAATATATCTCAACTGATAATAAGTCAAATGAAAACCGCTGGTACTGAGCTGACCATACAAAGCATGGTTCCGCACCAATAAAGTAATTTCATCTGTTGAGAAACCAGTCGCAGTTATTTTGTCTATCATACCAGCATGTAATATTCACACACAAGATTTGTTACGTGCATGCAACGAAGACATCTCTGGTGTTACCCTATACATGATATCTTTGTGGCGATATTTGTACTACATAAAAAAATTCCTTCCAACCTATATGCAACCAAATACACCTTGTACTTATACATTTCTCACTTTATCTGGTAACATATCAACACAAATGTCTGTTGATTTGTCTGTTGATTTGTCTGTTAATTTTTTAAATTGTTGACCTGTCCATTTTTTTGTCTATCTACCTGTCTGTTAATAATCTATACATGGTTAAGCAAAGCATGCTCAACTATTCATTTTTTACACCATCAAATCACAACCAGATCGCAAATCACAAAATTCTTTTATGCTCATATCACATGAGGTCATACGGTTACCTATTTAACCTCACAATACGATAACGGTACAACTAAAACCTCAGAATTAGTTCAAATTAGTGTAGTAATGTCTGTAGAACAGTGTAATCATTGTAATGTATTCTACAATATGGTTATCAAGCAATTATAGATATTATCTTCTAATCTATAATATATCTGCCTGCATACTCTCTGTACACTGTACAAAGTTGCTGTGCATGGACGTGACCTATGGAACCATAAAATGAACAAACTATTTGGATTTAGGAATGAACTTCTCCCTGTATGATAATGGTAACAGTCCAAACCATACAGCAATATTAATTTTACTAGCAATACATGATGTTACCATTACCCTATAGTGGGTTCCTTTGTGAGTTATTTGCCTCCTACATATAATGTACTGTATATCTTTCACTTTTGGCATTGTTACTAGACAGCTACTACTAAATGGGGTAAACAAGTTGGATGGCTGCTTTGTGGAAAGGTCCGGTTAAAAGATAATATGACAGGGCAGTCGACGATAAATACAGTGCCACAAAGAGAATACATACTCAGTAAGGCCTACAACAGGTTCCAAGGAGCTTCTCCAACCATCACAAAAACAGAAAACTAGAAAGCCAAGAGGCTTAGAGATTACTTGCCATTATTATACTTGAATGTCCAAATGTCCTCCTAAGTTACAATGCCCCATAGAAATTTAATGTGAGACCCCCATCTCAATTCTTTTCTGTATGTATATACTGTGTAAACTAGTGATGTGACAAAACTGAAATAGGTGAAAGCAGTAAGACAGGTTTAACAATAACAGACTTTTTCTAGTTCTGGTGAAAAGCTGCTGGTGACCTCATATGACCTTTGACTCACACCTAAAACAATCCCAGCCGAGATCTCTATAAGTTCTACCCACACACACCATCTTCCACCTATCTCGTATTCTCGTACCTTCCCTTCAAAAACTAGAGTGCTAACTGAGAATGTTGTTACACACACACATACACACACACATATGTACACACATACACCAAACCAAAATCACCATCTCATAGATTCCTTGCCTGCCTTTGGCAAGGAATCAAAAAAATGAAAGTCTTACTTCTAGAAAGCCAGGCATCTCTCGCTCAATGTCTGCAATACCTGTCATAAGATGAGATTGAAAAATCATCACTAACTGTCATCACACAAGGAGGTGATTTGACAATTCAACCAAAAAGAAAACAAATTTTATTTTGTTCCGATGCTCTGGATAAAACCAAAACAGGCAAAATTATGAAATGCAAATCAGTTTTAGATTTATAAGTTAAAACTTTCAAAAGTACACAAATCAGAAATGATCTACCACACATATTAAACAAATAACTGAGATTTCAACAATCACGGTTTCAACGATGAAATAAGCGACGATTTGTGCATTTGGATAATTTGTGATGACATTAAGATGAAGGCACAAGATCTGAAAATATAAAATTTATAAGTTAGTTAATTCTTTTAGCTCTGTTAGCACCGTTACTAGGACAAACCACAAAAAAGTGAATATTTTGTACTCATATGAAAGCTATGTTTTACATTAGGCCAGAAAACAGTATTTGTGGAGAGCAAAAGCCTTACCATTCAATTTTTCAGCCAAGGGATCTTCAAGCATTGATGGCAAGAATCTTCCAGTCTGTTTCACCTGAAGTAAGATAAAATAAACTTCATATTACACACAAAGAAAAACAAAACATTTCAAATGAATTTGTTTGCAAGTAACATGCCTTAATGCTCTTGAAGATCTTTAGCAAGTTTCCCTGGATATTCATTATCTCATCATCAGATTGACTTTATCTGCCACGAATGAGATGGAATCACTTCAGAAAATGTTGATGAGAGGAAAGTTCATTGGTATATGAGCAACACAGTATAGCACAGTATGGTGATGGTTAGTGTAGTAGATTCTGGGAGAGGCTTAACAGGTGTGCAAAGGTGCAAACCCGATACCATGGGTGGAAAAAGCTGGGAAGCCGGGCAGCTCCTTCCCCGGAGATTTTGTATTCAGAGGGAAATTTGTGTCTTTTGAGGGAAAGTTTGGCCCTTGAGGGAAATTTACCTTTTGTTACAGAAACATTATAAGAAATTGTGGAAACTTTGTAACCACAGTGATAGTGAGCAATTTTTGCAAGAAAGCACCAGTATCGATGATCTTGGGGTACTGTGTGTAACTATCAGTGATTTCTTTTCATGGTGCGTAATATTCTGTACATATTTAATGTGTGCAACCTTTATGTGACTATATATTACTACAGAACAGAACATAGGCAAGAAGATTCTTGTTATAAAAGAATTTAACATTCCAAATAAATGCTGAGGTCAAAATGTGAACACTGAATAGATATCTTTTCTCTCGTTTGTTCCATTAGCATTTACGGTTTCACAACTCTGACCCAAAATGATACACACACACATGGCAACCACCTAGAGGTTTCTTGTAATGAATATGCAACAGCTATGGGATTGATGGGCACTAACTGTTTAGGCTTCTTTTCTTGAGCTAATCATGCTTTAATAAAAGTGTTTAACCACCACTATGGTCAATTTAGCACAATGTATAAATCCCTGGTGATCTTGAATGACCTTTGACCGCCACTCAAAATATAACGTTTCTGTAGCTCTATGTGGCACACTGATGTACAAACTTATAGGAGAAATATCATCCTATCCTCTGCAGAAATGTTGCGGTTGGAAAATTTTCCTGATTGGTGCTAATCTCAAAGGACCTTTCACCTAACCAGGTATCTTGATCTCTAAAGTAGTGTTTCAAAGTACTCAGAGCTCAGTGTTGTACTTCAAAGTACTCAGAGCTCAAAGTAGTGTTTCAAAGTAATCAGAACTCAATGTAGTGTTTCAAAGTACTCAGAACTCACGGTAGTGCTTCAAAATACTCAGAACTCAAAGTAGTGTTTCAAAGTACTCAGGACTCAATGAAGTGCATCAAATTACTCAGAGCTCAATGTAGAGCTTCAAAGTACTCAGAACTCAATGTAGTGTTTCAAAGTACTCAGGACTCCATGAAGTGCTTCAAAGTACTCTGAGCTCAATGTAGTGCTTCAAAGTACTCAGAACTCATTGTAGTGTTTCAAAGTACTCAGAACTCACGGTAGTGCTTCAAAGTACTCAGGGCTCAATGTAGTGCTTCAAAGTACTCAGAACTCAATGAAGTGCATCAAATTACTCAGAGCTCAATGTAGAGCTTCAAAGTACTCAGAACTCATTGTAGTGTTTCAAAGTACTCAGAACTCACGGTAGTGCTTCAAAGTACTCAGGGCTCAATGTAGTGCTTCAAAGTACTCAGAACTCAAAGTAGTGTTTCAAAGTAATCAAAACTCAATGAAGTGTTCCAAAGTACTCAGAATCCACTGACTGTTCCATAGTACTTAGAACTCAATGTAGTGTTTCAAAGTACTCAGAACTCAATGTAGTGCTTCCAAGTGCCCAGAACTTACTGCAGTGTTTCAAACTACTCAGACTGAAGTCTTTTGAAGTGCTCAGAAGTTAATAGTGCTTTGACTTCTGACCAGATATAGGCAGATTCACGTCTACTATTTAATTACACCCACCTACATACCAAGAAGGAGATGAGTCTAAACTCATATTTTCAACTGCTCTCACCGAGGCACTCACAAAGCACACCCAGTGTATCTACACATATGCAATCATATTGAATAGGATACAACTGTCTTCAAAATCGTAAAAATTAACTTAGCTATGAGCCTATGACCCACTGAAAATGGAGAATTGAGTAATTGAAGAGTGATAAACTCCACCCACGGGGTTACAGGGTTACTTAAAACAACTTCTCGCCTTCTGCTAGTGACTGTCTCATTTGTAATAAATCATGCCTATCTATATACAGTATGAATATCAAAATAGTGAACTTGCACACACAGACAACAATTCATTCATGGCACCGACTATTAAAAATGAAGTCACTGTGGCAGTCAGAATGATAACACAGTGTTGTTTATCTGCATGCCGTTGCTATGCACAGATGAAGAATAGCAAATTCTCCATACTGAAGAGGTGTACATTATGAACATGTGATAGAAGACCAAAAACACAATATGAATTACATGATAATGGCAAACATTAAGCTATCCTCGGTGTAAGCTACTAAAATCTACATAAAGTACAATCAAACAAATTCATGAAATCCAATACTTTAAGGTGGTTCTTGAAATTTTCACCAGGTTATCTACAGTATCACTAATGTTAAACTGGAGATAACTCGCACACGTTCTACGATGCATTCACAAGTAGGCCTATACATGTAGTGTAATAGTGTGAACAACACCAGGAAATCACAACAGGTGGTCGGTTTTATTTCTCGCCATCAGTAAAATGAAAGCTAGGAACATGAAGGTATTTGGGGATCATCATTAGTTTATAGGTTACAATGGTTAGTATCATCAATAAAATGAGAGAGTAATAGCTTCATCAGATCATGATCTGTAGAGTGTGATGGCTCCATGAGATCAATTTATGATCTTTTCATTGGTTTCCATGGTACTATCACCAATAAGATGAATTATATAGAGTGTGAAGGCACCATGAGAACACAATCTGTTCATTATAATTATGGTACTATTATCAATAACATGAGCTGTCTAATGAGATGGCACCACTGAATCAATTCATGATCTTCATAGTGGCTACTATGGTACTATCACCAATGTTAAAGAAGAACTGTAGAGTGTGAGGCACTGTGGGATCATCACCTCTTCCTCTGGTTGCTATGGTACTATCATCAGCATGATAAAAATGACATTCCTTACCTTCATCAATCAAAGCTAGGGTACCAAGAACCTTGACTTTGATGACATCACCCCTTGCTGCCACCTGAAAGTTCACATCAATGGAATTGGAGAAAGTAAATCCCGTGACCACGTAAAAAAGTAAAAAAATAAATGATGTCTTAGGAATAGACACACACAGATGTACACTCATACTGTACCTACAAAAACATGCACACCAACTTACACGGATAATTTTGTTGTTTTACAACTTTGAAAACAAAACATTGAAACAAAACATCTATATGGGCGTATTTGGATCTGATGTACTTAGAAATAAACTTCTCCCTATATTGAAATAATGGTAACAGTCAAACCATACAGCAATATTAACATGCAATACATGATGTTACCATTATCCTATAGGGAGTTCCTTTGAGAGTTATTTGCCTCATACAATTTTTATTGATTTTACAATTGATCGGGCATTGAGTTGATATGAATAATGGGAAGGGAATAACATCAGAGAGGGATAATAACATTAATGGTACTTATGTATGTATCCCACTAGAACATGGTGATACTGATCTAGAAACCTATTTCATACTGACCTTGTAACCTATTTCACATACATCCAAGGGATCATTGTCACCTTTGCATTCAGTGTCTTTGTCTGTATGGTTAGGATCTTCCCAGGTCTGAGAGATGAAAGAAACAAAATATTAACTGAGTCTGAAAATCAATTTGAATAAACTAAAAGTCCATCGGCCACTTCTAGCTTAGTTAATGGCCAAAACATTTCCCCAGTATACTTATATATAAATCATTCCAGAGAAAGAAGTGTATGACTTATAATTGTACCTTCCCTATAGCATACATGTGTTACATGCTATGCACTTTGTAACTTCAATTTCATTTTTTCCTTCCACATTTTCCATCATTTAGCATCTCAGACTTCTCAGTTATCAAAAATTTCTGGCAGCAAGGTCGAGCTCACTCCACTCAAACTCTTCCAGGGTGACCACTTTGCCATCACCTTTGACCTTGATGCATGGCCATCCCCCCCCCCCCGATGCCAAATGACTGGACACATTGCACAAGATAGAAACTTATTTTTTGAGGGAACTCCAATTACAGGCTCTTCCTACTGGGCCTTTAAAATGAAATAAGATGACCAGTAGGTATTAACAATACCAAAAACTTCTGTTCCTAAGAGCATTTTGTCTTTGTTTAATACTATTATTTTACCCTACCTACATCGTAATGTTATCGTTTGGGCTAAGACATGTCCATCATTAATCAATACCCTCTTTCTGTTCCAGAAAAGGCCCTGGGGTTCATAATTATTTTTAATACTTTCTATTACCAACACTCTATGCCTTTCTTTCAATGAATTAAAGATCCTCATAACTTTTTTATATCTATTAGTACCCACTCCTCAACGAATTTTAATGTAAGGTGCAAATTATTCAAATTTACTTATCTTTATGAACAGCATCCATGTATACACATTGTCCTTGAAATAACCAAAGTTATAATATACCGTTCCGTCACTCTTCCACGTCAACATTTACTCTGCATTTCAATATTCCCCGATTTTGAAAACTCCGTTACTCCTAAAACTGTTTCTGCTGGGTCATTGTCAAGAGTCAAGTAAGTCTTGAAGACATATCTTCTTCAGTCAAGACTAGATATCTCTTTTTATGCTAACATCTTTCTCTTCATTACTCTTCTTCTTCTTTTCTATTTCTTTTTCTTTTCTTTCCTTTCCTTTGTGTTTCTTTTTAGTTAGATCTTACCCCTATTGCTTTTCTTTTCTTGCTTTTTTTCTTCTTTTTTTTGTTTCCTTTTGGTAGGTGGCCTGACCTCGTGAACCTAAATTTCTGTCATGTCTCTCCACGTTCTTTACGTCACTATTTGAAATATTTGTGCTCCTTTTTGTTCTGAATGTGTAAATAAAGCTGATCTTATCAAATATTTTTTAGGGGGGAGAGTCTGCAACTTACCTGAGGAAGGGCGCCATAGTTCCATATGTATCCATGGTGAGGGAAACAGTTCTTAACGTACCTCAGCTTGCCTTTCTTTACATCTTGTTTGATGGGATTCATTGCATCTTTAACAGATATCTAAAACAAAATGAAAAAGCAAAACATCTTTGAGAAAAATCCTTGAGGGGCCCCCAAAAATTTCATAAAGTGACACATAAATTGGTTTTCAGTTCATTGTCAGAGGGAATCTGTTGTTTTCAGTCACAATGTCACAGATTTTTATGCTGAGTAACCACCTATCACACCTCTTCTTGCTAGGGTATGACCAAGGGTTTTAATGATCAACATTAACTAACATTCACAGATATTATAAACAATTGGTTAGGATTAAAAGGATGGTCCAGCCACAAATTTAGCTTGGATATGTTGAAGAGTAAGTTTATCCAATCATTCTGGCGAAACTTCGATTCAGTTCCCATGTGTGGTTCTCAAGATATTACCAGTTGAAGTTACCCCCTTTTCTACCAACTGTGAACTTGAGGCAAGCAGGAGTGACATCACCTCCTCACACGGCTGGATAGTCTTTATTTTCTTTATTATTGAATTTATTATTTTGACATCGAAATCAATAGGCAGTCAGCTTAGGTACTGGTTATGTGAAGGTCACAACACTCTCATACCCATCATACATTCACAGTGTGATCGTACTAGATATTTACGTATTAAATTTGGTGTAAAGTTTAAAGAAAAACATAAAATGCTTTATCAATGAGGGGAGATGACATCACTCCTGCTTGCTTCAAGTCAACTGTTGGTAACAAATCTGGTGACTTCAACTGCTCATATCTCCAGAACCACACATGGGGATTGAATGGAAGTTTCACTGCAATGGTCAAATTAACTCTCTCTTTAACACATCAAAGCTATATTTGTGCCTAGACCATCCTTTAAATATTTGATGGTCGATCTTCCACATTTGTGTTCCAACTTCTAAGTTCTTCTGAAGTCTCTCTTGAAGAAAAATCTGTCAAGATAAAAAACTTGAACGACGCAGTTGTCGAACATCGTCTTAATGACATGAAAGACAATCCATGCCTCCATTCATGATTCTGCTGTCCAGAGTAAAAAATTGTTACAAAAGTTTATAATTTTATATGATCATGTATCTTTCACTGCAATATACATGGACTTTTTTTGGGGGGGGGACAAAAATCTTACCTCCATTTTGGCATTACTCCACCTTGGCACTTCAACCACCATGTTGAAAAGAGTTTTCTGCAAGGTAAATGAGAGAACCGGAAAGCAAAATTTGACTGAACAGTATTTGGAGAGTCTCAAATCAATGCTGTAGCAATGTTTACAATAAACTGTAGAATTATCAGTTGACAAAACTGTGACTTCAATGAACGACAAGAAATATTTTTACGACCGAGCAATAAACTTTAGCTAAACGTTGACCCGTTTGATTTTCAATACCATTTTTGCATTACATCAGTTATTACACTTAGAGACTTTACACACTTTGACCTTACTGTAAATGGCTTTCAACATCACACGAAAAAACAAGAAGGATACAGTAAGCACAGCACTGGATGTTTCTAACCACCGATAGTCTTTCCATATCGATTTAATGTTTTTTATTGTGGAAATGTATTCTTTAATACAAAACTTGAAGACATCGACCCGTATGGACTCAGGTACTGCATTATGTATCTGTGATAAAAACAATAGGGATGATCCAAAGTAGTCTATTGTTATCTATTTAACCAAGAATGTAAGGGGTGATCAACTATATCAAATACAAGTTGAATTTATAATGTGTGTCATCGTCAACAAATTGTAACGATAAAATCATATTTTTTGGAACTTCACACTTTCATCTTGTCTAACCTCAAATGACCTTTGAATGTACCTGTAGAGCAACAAGAACAGCACCTACTGTACGTACTGTATGTTGCTTGCACTCACTACATGCCATAAACACAACATGAGTTTTGACTATTTTTACTTTGAGGATACTGTGTCATAGAACAAAGTGTGTACATTTTATCTTGTATAACCATGAAAAGCAAAATGGGTTGTCACACTCACAAGGGCAGTGAACTTTTCATACAGTACAGCATACCGTATATTGCAACCAGAAAGCCAAAAGCCATTGTGGTTTCGATGATTCGATCGTGAGTATTTTGAATCTGGCATATTGCATATTGTGTGGATATGTTGATCCCAAATGATTTTTGACCTCTAACAAAATCAATGGGCATCTTGCACCCAATAAGGTGGATCTGAAAATCAAATATGACATCTGTCCAAGCTTCCTTTAATGTTTACAAGGTTTTCACAACTTGACCCCAGTTAACCCCAAATGATTGCTGGCCTCAACTGAGAGCAATGGGCTAGTTTTGCTCAATAAGGCACAGTTTCAAACTCCATATCAGTTCTGTAGATGCTTCTGTTCTTGCAATATCATGTTCATAATATTTAACAATTTGACCACCTTTGACCCAGAGTTACCTTTGACCTCCAACAAAAACAATAGGCTTCTTCCATTTAATGCAATAATACATTGACCAACTACTGTACGTAACAAAAATTTCCATGATTCCTATCTTGAGATAAATATGTGCAACATTTTTTCAGTGTTTGATCTCTGGTGACCTAAGATGACATTTGACATCCACCAAAAACAATAGTGTTCTTGTACTCAATACGACTAGCTGACATACTAAGTATGGGAAGTATCCATCATTCTTATCTTGAGATATTGTGTTAACAAGATTTTTAGTGTTTGAGCTCTGCTGACCTCAGATGACCTTTGACCTTCAACAAAAACAACAGGGTTCTTCCTCTCAATATTGGACATCTATGTACCAAGTTTGGGAAATTTCCAACTTTCCCTTCTTGAGATATCGCGATAATGAGCTGGGCGTCGCAAACACACACACGCAATCATGACCGCATAGGTTTCTCTTTTCATCGAAACCAATAAATGAAGAAGGTTTGAAATGCACACTGCATTCAGTACAAATTACTACAATTACCATATACAGTAAATGCTCCTTCAACCACCCATGCCCTTATGGCAAAGAAACAGAAGGAAAGAAACAGTAATTACTGTATATACCAGCACAAAATATGGGCAGATTCTCTAGATAAATGTGCGAGAGACCTTTCTCAGTCGAGTTTTTGAAACAAATGAAGGTAGTTACAGTAGCTTTGAGATTTATGCAAAAAAACCCATCCAACAGTAATGGTGTATCAAGACACTACCAGAAACTGCAAACAATTACAAATCTTGTTGAAAAATCCTCTGAAACTTGATGCTAGAGTGGTTTGCAATGCCATGACATACACATGTATACAAATATACAGTGGTCTGAATAGAAGGATCACACCTTCAACAACTTTTCTGTCGTCCAGGGGAAACTTTCGACACCTACACAGTACTTGTCCTTTTGTAAAATACTGTACTTACAGTTGGTGTTGAAAATATCAGGACATTGTTTTAAAATAATAGGAGTTATTTGGATAACATTTAGTGAATACAGAGTGGTTCAAGTGCTTATTACAATGACCTAAGGCAATTTAGCTTTCAATTTAGCTAAGATATGATATGGCTGGACTTAACATGTTTTACAGGCATGGGGAAAAAGACTTATGGTGTTGTGTTTGCACTAAGGCCTTAAATCTGGGAGAGAAATCCCTTTTTCAAAAAAGTTTGGGGAGGGATTTCCAAAATCAAGGATGGAGTTGCCACTTGGTAAAGATTCTTGGGTGTAGTTATAATTGTGGCTACGAACTTAGCAGCAGAAAGGGTGCGGGATTTTCCTGCATGCGGCTTATCTTTGTGCGGGATTCAGGAGACAAATTTGGTATTCATGCAATATTGCGCCCTAGATTGAACACCGTTACAGTCACCTCTGGGCGTGACAGTTCAAAAAAACAAGAGATACCACATCAATTAAACACACTGTAAAATCAACCAATGATAGGAGAATCAGACTTTATCTTCCCCTACAAACAAACTCCATATACAGACAAAAATAACTTTTATTATTCTCAGGCTTTTATCTTCTGAACATTTACCCTTCGGCTCCAGAAAAAACTAATGAAAGAATACTTTCAAGAAATCAACTGAATCCCAGAATAAAGGCCAGACAGAAGAGGAATTTCCCTCAGTTTAAGCAAAGATGGAGAGAGGTAAAATTCTCATTGTACCTCTCCTACCCCAACCCCCCACCCCCACCCATTAGTGAAAACCATGACTATCCAGACATGACTCTCAGAACCTTGTACGGTACATCAAAAATATGTAACTCAATCCATGACATCGCCAGTTTCAATGACAGCATAGTTATTTCATTACTTTCCACTGAATGTTTGTAGAAATGAAATTACATTTAAAATTCCCTGCACACTAAATTCATTGATGCACTCATCCTCTGATAAGCAGTAATAATAACAGATCCATCATTACTACTGTAAGATCAAATAGAAAGAACAAAAAAAAGGGCCCCTCGTACATCACTGTCAGGAAAAAGTAACAACTTCCTGTGGTTAATAAATACTTAAACATACTGTACACATTTGCGAAGCCATTTTATCCACCTGGTACAGTACATACAGTAAAGGGGGATGAACTTTGAATGTGAGACAATTATGTACCATTGTACCTCCACCAAAAGTTTAACTATCACCTGATAAATGCATAGATAACATATTTTGAGTAAACATTTGGGCGAGAGACTGATGTATAAATGTACAGGATGTATACCAGACGCTTCTATGATCTGGTACTATGACTGATAAAGTCACACAATATATGTACTGTACAGTAAAATTTTAGTGAGAACTTGGCACAGTGCAGTATAATGTAAGATACTTAACATTATAATGTAAGTAATTTACATTACAATGTAAGATACTTTACCATGCACTATCTGGTACACAGATTACAACAGATGAAAGAACTACAAAATACTATAGAAGCACAGACAAATGGACAGAAGTTCCCAGTTTTTTTTTTCTGTAGTTAGAACAGAAACTTGGAAATTCCCTTTAATAATAATAGTGTACGTTAAAGAGGCACCCTGAGTTGTTCTAACTTGCTTCATGCAATTTACTCCATTTTACAAACATGTCAATTTTCCATCATGATATTACCAAACTACTGTATGATAGTCCCCATGTGTCGCATGCAAATGAACACCCCACGAGCCAGTAACTGTTCAATTTAGCTTTTGAAAATTCTTGACCAGATTACAAAATTCACATTAGTGCTAATTCAGATGCAAACAGCCAGTGTGAGCAATGATCAAAACTTCAGATACGTTAACAGTTTTCATAACCATTGGAATGTACAAGTTTACTAATCAAGAGGCTTACAAACATTGACACGTGATTGTACAATCAAAAATTCTCACGAACATAGCATATCGATATCAACTCAATGTATCACTTTAAGGTAAACATATCTCCTGCATCTGGTAAATTGAGTTTCACAACCTTCTGGAGTGAGTTACTTTCAGTATCAAGTTTAACAAAACAGAGTCTTTTGCCTGTACTGTCACACTTTGGAATGACCTGTGAATGTACTCACATGTGCAGTATATGTGCAACACAGTATGTGCAAACTGAGGTGGTAGTCATTTAGATGTTGTACAATGTTCTGCGTGACCACTGAGGTTACGACAAATCAAAACATTACACAAAGACTTACTACTGATGTCACTTGATTTTGTCAAATCAACGGGTGTTTCAGGACAAGACTATAATGTAAATTGAACTTTGTACTTAGAAAGCTACAGTATGACTATAAATGGAAATATTAGGTTTGCTTTACAGAAGAAAAATTACATTTTTAAAACCAGTAGTTACAGACACAGAATGACACATTATTCAAATTTAAAAATAAGATAGCCTGTAAGCTGTCATTCCAAAAAACACAGTAATTTACCCACATAGAAATTCACTTATTAGTTCTCAAGGATAATTTGTTCACACAAACTGTCAAATATTTAAATACATGTGATGCATTTTCCATCACCGATCTAACGCGTAATAGTTTGAGGAGACAAAGCTACTGCATTGCTGATGTTTGTTTGTGAGACTGAGAGGATTAACAATTTAAGTTATTTCTTTGTAGGCAATGTCGGTGCATTCTAAACACAGTACAGTATTTCCCTTTCATTAAAGTGCATTCCTTCACTTCTCAAAGCTATAAAGACAGTAGATCCATGCAGTGTTCTAATGAAATATTAATTACATAGAAAAGAGAAGAAAAAAGCCTTGCAAGAAATGAGATAACATATGTTACAAATGTTCTAGTTCACAATGATGTCATACACACATTATGACAATCACAATTATCACACATTCAAAATATACCTTAAAGAAAATAACTTTAGAAAAGGAGGACGGGAGGTTATAAGAGCGGTGTGACCTGGATGTGCTTTTCTAAATTTTGTAGTTGACAATTTCAAGAAATTTGACTCACCTCTGCATTGGCATACAGGGGAATGTCATGAAACGGTGAAACAACTTTCCCTGAGGCATCCTCTGAAAAACACCAATAAAATACAATTACCAATGCAATCAAGGACATGCATCAGTCGCTTCAAGATTATTTACTTGGGCATGCACAATCTATGTAGGCTTTGTGTAACAGCAGATAGTGAGTGTATCAGTAGTTCTACTGTCTTTCACATTATACTGTGAACTAATGATGTGTGCGGAATCTGTCTCAAGTTTCATGCTTAAATTTTTACTTAGATCCTGGAAGCTTGTAGCAGTTTAAATGCAATGATGTGACCATTTCGAATTCTCAGCATTGCACTTTGAACACTGGTTAACATTTTATTGATAATTTTTGGAACAATTGACAGGGGCCAACGTCATTCCTGCAGCTTTTTTTGTAGGAGGGTTAGAGTAGGTAGTCCTGTTTAATGTTTAGACAAAGTCCAGAGAAAACAAAGTGCTGCCTACTTTATCATAAGCACTTGTTGCAAAGTCTTAGCTGTTGACCCACACTCGGCTATTCATAAAAAAGGTTAAGATAGCTACAGCACTATACTACCCTGCTGGCTTATCAGCAGCCTGACGGAGGGCCATTATTTTGTGCAAAACTAAGGAATGTAATTGATTCTAATTTCATTAATCTACAGTAAGTTCTCTACAGGTCTAAACTTTCAAATGCAACAGAATACTGTATTTGTCGGATGCCTGCAAATGCTAGCCTGTCAGCATTTACCCATTCCTACTCCTCAAAAAGAAAGTTCATTACACTACAGTACAACTGTTTCCATTCTTAAGGGAATATTCCACTGCATGCACTTCAATATCTGAATCCCAATGTTTACATTATTATCTACAGATATTGCTGTTTGAAGGACTTGTCTGGTCAAGAAAGATTTCCATTTGCCTCCAGGTTACAAAAATGCCGGCTAACACTCAGTGAACAAATTATTGCAAGAAGTCTTTGCTGTTCTTTGAAACTGAAGGCCTTATCTGGCCTCGAAATTTGCCTGATGATTTAAATGTAGTACATTGCAGACTGACCTTCAACATTGTGGAAATTATGATCACATTTCTTCTGAACTACTGTGTCATTGAACTTTTAGCACATTTTGAAACAGGTGTTTCTTCACAACTGCATAACTCCCAAAATGAACATGCTATTGAGCAAAGATAACTTTTACTTGTAAAGGGAGAAAAATATTCACAATTTTTATGACAATTCAGTCACCGATCCCTTGAAGCAAGTTCACATACTTGTGCTTGTAGTGTAGCTATAATGCATCGGGAACATAGACTAGTCTACATTTCATGAACATTTCATGGGACTCCCACGACCATGTTATCCCAGATTAATTCACAGTTAGGCCTAGTTCTAACAATAGCACACGCAAAAATTCTGACACGAAAAAATTGTACCATATGCACTACCAAAGCCTAACTGTTACGCTACAGTCACTACAATCTTGGACAAAATACCTTGGGACACCCCGCGCCCCCGTTCAATGTTGGCTATAGGATTGCTGTTCAAAAGGAACATTCACTTCTATAGCGCAACATAGGAAAGGGGCGCGGGCTTTCATGTTATCCTCTCACCTAAAATTCAGTACTATATTTGCTACGTACTGCAAAGTGTCCCAACAATTTTGTCCAAGATTGTCTGAGAATTTTGACGGTTTAGAGGCATGCGCGGGGCACAGGAAAAATCGTCAACTTGAAATGTTACACGGCCAAATGGGGGTGATATTCCTTGCAACAAGAAACACCAGCAGTGCAAGTTTGGCATGTTTTGGGCCTATATTGAAGTTGGTTTACTGTAATAATATTATTGTGTGACTGTTGTCAATGTTATTACGGAGTAAAGGGAGGAATAAGTCAGTCAAATCCATGTATTTGCACTAAATGTGCTGAATAAAATGCAGTCATTGGGGAGGTAACATCATAACTACATTGCATCTTGTCGACCAGGAAACTACTTTAAAACATTTTGTATGATACAAATGATGTACTTTCGGCTCAAACTCTGATATTGAGACAGGTACAGAAGAAAAAAACAAAACAAAATTAAAATTAAACTTGTTATGTTCATAGTCGAAATTCAGAATACTTTCATTTGAAAATCCCCAGACCCATGGGCCCCGATAACTAATTTTTATGATGCACCTTGTCCAAAAATGTTCAATTTTCTTTCAAAATTACGCTCCAAAATTGCTCCCAAAAAACTCAGACAATCTTGGACAAAATACCTTGGGACACCCCGCGCCCCCGTTCAATGTTGGCTGTAGGATTGCTGTTCAAAGGGAACATTCACTTCTATAGCGCAACATTGGAAAGGGGCGCGGGGTTTCATGTTATCCTCTCACCTAAAATTCAGTATTATATTTGCAACGTACAGCAAAGTGTCCCAACAATTTTGTCCAAGATTGTAGTTACATTGTTAGCCTAAACTGTTTTTTAATTGAAAGGCTAGTCGGTAGTCAGTACTCGTTTAATCAGGCAATAGACAGCCTCATTTCTAACCTTGATGAAGCCGTAAAATATCCATTGATAAAATTAAGATTAAGAACTAATTCCGGGCGTATGCCCTGTGCCCTACACTTAATAACATAGTCGATGCCTTGGGCCTACATACAGGTACGGTCCATCAATAATACTACAGTGGCTCATAGTCTATTAACGTAGGCCTAGCCTATGTTACGCCAATGCTACCGTATTACTAATACTTAACGCAAACTTACTGAAATAGGCACAATATTCATGGGAGTTTGGAGCTCCCCTCTCTATTGTACTGTATGCCATCGTTGGAAAACGGTGAACAAAAGATCTTCCTGCAGACCTAAAAACTTCAGAGACAGACTTTTTAGGCAAAATATACTGCAGCTGCAGAGATATCTGAGGCAGCAACCGGTGTACAAGGTGTGTGGTCAACATGTGGAATTCGATGGCTGTACAAAGTTCAAGAAGAACGATTCACGATACCAAAGATAGTTTCACTATCGTAAGATCTTTCATTCCTTTCAAAACTGTAATTATGGACCGGCGACATACTGCCATTCCAATTTAGCACCGGAATAACTATGGTACATTGTGTTACAGTTTCACGATGCCATTTTGCCGGGGTCATTACGGTACAAATAAAAATGGTTTGCAAAGGTTGTAACGTAACATTATAGGTATAAAGGACCAACAAATCCGCGGGAGATGGCTCTCAATTCCTGTAACTTCAAAGAAATCTAATAACGAACATGGTTGAACTTGAAGACAGCAATTACGCTCAATAGAAAAGCTCTCACATCCGTCTAAAATTTTGTAACAAAATCACTTGGGACGTACTTCTTTAATCTTAAACTAATATAGTCGGTCAGCTAATCGTGTCAAATTGTAGCATGAAGCATATACTCCTTTACCTTTCTTGGAAGCGACTTCCAAACCTGATGTGAACTCATGTATAAATCAAAGTTTACATCAGAGACAAAAAAAGACCCGTCACTGGTGACTGAAGGATCGTGGTAACTACGAGAGACTATAGAAATCTCCGACGAATGAAGATCTCCTACGGTGGCTTGAAGACCAAATATAGGAAATTAAACTTTAAAAGAAATTCTGTACTTTTCATTCCGTCTTACATTTTTGAGATTCCACACGACATTCAGTGGTCAATCATCTAAAACCAAGTTGAGAGGGGGGGGGGGGGGTGTCGGTAACGTCCATGCACCCGACTTGGACTACTCACTTCCTGGACTAGAAATTGGTCCTGAATCGGTTGGAATTGGACTGGAATAAAAACTACATGAAGAGGAATTCAGTTTTGTGATTTTAGCCTAAAAAAAAAGCTGAGAAACATTTTTCATTTTCTTTATCAGTTTCTAGTTCAGGTTACTGAGGCTTATCTTCGGGAAACCGTAACTATCCTTGTTAAATATCCCCTGCCTTGTGGTGTGTGGGTGGGGGGGGGGGTAGTACTTATCCCATCAAAACTAACACTAGCCAGGCAAATATATTCTTTTCTAACCTCTCAGGTGGTGAAAGTGGTACCTATAATACTGTATGTAGCCGTAGTAATTTTAAAGGTAAATGAGGAGTTTGTTTCACAGAAAGCAATCACATTCTGTAAAACCAGTGTTTGTGGATATGGAATGATAGATTCATCAAAATAAGGAAGGACAGTAGCCTTCTTTTCAAGGAATAAGTTTCTCACAGATAAGAATTCAGCCTATTCGTTCGGTACAATTTTTTCCTTCAAACTTTCCATAATTCAAACTTGATGCATCTTCCGTTACTCGTCACTTGCAAAATGTTTTGAGGAGATGAAGCTTTAATTTGCAGATGTTTATTGATGAGACTGAATAGTTTAACAATGAATACAGCTATTTTCTTTGTATGCCATAGGCCCTATTGGCGTGATCGCCTTTATTTCCCTAAAAGTAGGACGATGAATGGGTAAACCAATATATATGACGGGTGCCGAGTCGGATTGTCCTACACTACTACTAACTAGTGCAACGGCGTTTGCTAGAGTATTTCTAAGTAAATCTTGAATTTCAAAGATGAATAACTTACTACATTGAAGTATGAAATGAACGTGGACGGGGACGTTTTGTATACAAATGTACTTTTGTACAAATGTACTTGGGGGCGGGGGGTCGGGTGTGGACCAATTCACATTCTCAAGTGGAGCGCGACCATAATTTGGCCCATAGCGTACCAAGAAATTAAATAAAGCCTCCCAGTTTACAAGAAATGGCCCTTCGTAGACCTCGTTAAAGACACCAGACATTTTTTACGTTGAAGTCTCGGGCGAGAATTCAAAAATTATAGGCTAAAGCTACTCCTGTAAAAACTAAAGGTAAGTGAAAGTTTATATAAATCATTTGCCCATTTATTTTTTCGGAGGGGGGGGGGGGGGTATTTATCAAAATTTTGGGTATAAAATCTCCCCTGGCTACTCCTCCATAGCCTACGGCCCTAACATGTGGTCCTTTGAATTCAGCTGCAGTCGGACGGTACGGGACTTGGAAGTGGCGGGAATTGATTGAGGCTATGCACTACTGGAATCGCAATTAGCTTACAAGGATGCATGCTTACGGCAATTGCACTATTCAGGATCATATCTTAACTTTTCAAATCAAATAGTTATGAACCCCAAATTAATCCTAAGAAAAGGCAAATAGGCCTAAATTGCAACTATTTGTAGGTATAGACTTGCCCACATCACACTATTAGTTTAGGGTGCATTCCTGTTCTAGCACTCATCACTAGCATTGGACGATGTACGGGGTAACTAGGAAAGATGCCTTTGTCAGGCGAAGTAAAACAATATAAGGGCACTTCCATTGTAGGCCTACATAAAAAGCCGAAGAGATTATACGTTTACACACACCACTGTAAATTCAGCTTTCGGAAATGAATTTGTTTTCTTTTTCTTGCAAGCCAGCTCTCAGTTTTAAGTTTCACGTTGTTCGCCACTTATCCGGCAAGGTTGACACAAGTCCTTTAAGGGTTTATTGAGTTGATATTGCCTGTTTTGTGAAAAGTTTGGAGGGAACCATTTTACGGTAAACGTTCAATGGTAAACGTGTTTTGTCTAATGGAGGCACCAGGATTTGAGATTTGGGGGGGGGGGGTGGCAAATGAAGAGCAAAAGAAAGTGTTGGGGAAAAACTTTCGAGTGTAACGCGAAGCCCCCGGAAACTCTGAGGTTTTAGCATACTGTATCTCTGGGTGAAAAATTAAGTCTCATAGACTTCCTAGAAATAGAAAGATATGAACATAAACACGTAACAGACATATATACGCATGAATTTTTCTGTCAGTTCAGCTGTGGTGGGGGAAACTGGGGGAGAAGGTTCTGACTGGGGGAATGTCCGACACTCCACACCCCACTTACACCCCCCCCCCCCCCCCACATCTTGATGCCACCACTGGTCTGGTCACAGATTTGCAGTAACTGGTTTTGACCCTATATCATTGTTGCTTCAGTTGTGTGTCAGATGCTCAGAATATCTTTGAGTTTGGCTATCTACCATTGAACATATGAGTAATACTCAACGGGTGTGACAAAATATTATGCATTTTTTTAACCAACGCAATGAACCGCTTTAATACGCAATATCAAATTTCAAGGGATTATTTAGTAAGATACTTCAACACATCGATCTAGACATATGACGTCATCTACATTTCACTTCTACGATACGGCTTTTATAACCGTACATGTGCAACGCCATTGAGAAGATCTGTCTGTGGGTATATCGTCTTTGATGACACGCTGTGACAGCAACTCCCAGGTCTGTTTATAACGTGGACTCGTGGAGCTTCTTTACGTAATGATGATAGTTTGATAGTGTTGCCAACGTAAAATATTTAGGCTCATACATACGCATATTCCGATTCCAAGTGTGTTTTAATACTTCAAATTACATCCAAAATATAAAACTGAACAAATACATTTTTATCTGTGTTCATAAACTAGTTCAAATTGTTGAATTTTACTCAGAGTCAGATTATTTAAGATGAAAGTAACTGAAAAAAAAAAATACAAGGGGTGCAGTGTGGTATCTGTTCATGTTTCACATCCTGAGTGAGATATGGCCCATCGTTGACAAATTGACCTGTAAGATTTTAACAATTTTATGTTCAGCAAAGGTGATTCAGAACAAAGTGCAAGCATGTCACAGAGACAGACGACAATAACATGTAAGGGACGGCCTTTTGTCATGAACATTTAAGTTGTTATCGATGGCGTCGTGCTCAAAGGGTGGGGGTAGTAGAGGGGAGGGATGGTGTGTGAGGACCAATGTTCCCACTTCCACCGCTAATCTGGAGGAGTGGCCAATTGGGGGGAATTAGCGTAATCGGGGATGAAGGATTTAGTTTTTTCAAGATGTAACATTTTCGAAAATGGAATATATCCTACCATTCTCACTGAAGTCACAGCTGATGGCACCATTTTACCTCTCAGTGTTATTTACGTCGAGACCCCTCCCCTTAAACACCTCCCCATGTCAGTCGGGAAAAATGGATACTCAGCAAATATCCCCCCCCCCCCCCCATCAATCCGCGAACGATGCTCTGTTTGCAATCCTCAAACAGAGATATCTAACTTTGACTTGCCAACAGGCTTTCAATTAAGACAACTAATTTACTACACTACTAAAGTTGTGTCATTATATAGTCTACGAGATACCGATTTTCAGGGGATTTTCCGGTACCGGTTCATTTAATTAGTGCGACGATTGATCAGCATTTGCTTTGCCTACAATCAGTGTTTTTTAATTAATTTCCATAATATCTGCCCATTTAATTGTTTAATTGGAAATATATGGAATGTTGTTTGTACATGAATACCGGCATACCTTGTCATTTCCTTAAGAAGATCGTGTGTACATATTCTTTCTCCTTGGAAAACTAAAGTGACTATCCTTTAAAGTTAGAAATCATAAGAGTTTTATTTACTTGGATCAAGTTGTAAACCTTAAATATGTTTCAATTCGATTCTGTTAGGGGTTGGTATGCGGGACTCGCAGAATAGCATGTAAAAATAACCGTCCGTATTTTGAGATTTTCGGAACATTTCATAGTAATAAACAATACAGGCCTGAACTTATAAATCAGCGAATACTGTGAGGCTTACTATGGCACGTTACGGTCTGCACGCATTGAATTGAACGTAGTGACTTTTCGCTTCACCCGAACATACGCAGGGGAATAGAAGGCACCAATTGGCATGGAAAGATATCTGAGTCAAACAACGAACGAGATTAGAGTTAGATTTAGGATTAGCAGTTATATGTTTGTGTAAATTACAGAAATTGTTCTCCGGTTTTTTTTTTTATTCCTTTTTTATTATTTTTTTTTTTTGTCAATTACTACAACTCACACAAATAAATACAACGAAGAGTCATTTAAGAGAGGGCGCCATTACGCAAAAGAGAGTTGGCTACAATACGAAAACACGAGGAAAAAGTTGGAACAGACAAGGATTGCCACATTTTATGACTTGCGCACGTGAAAACAACGCCCTATCAAAAAAAAAAAAAAAAAATATTAACAAACATTTTTACGAACACGGGCACGACCAGTGGCGACACGGGCGTAATTTTCCGGTCTTATCGGCAATCACATGCTAAGTATAATTGTCTACTATCCGAGGGGAGCTCCACCTTCCGTTCGAGAAAATGTTAGTTATCTGAAACATACCCCTAGATCGTAGAGTACTGCCTTTGCTGGAGCCCTTTCAGACTTGCAAAAAAAATGCTGAGGAACTGAGGGAGGGGGGGGGGGGGGTTTGACATGGTACCACTTGGTACAACGTGAGCAGTGCCATCATCATTCTTTGTGAAGTCAAGGTTTAAGTGAAGAGGAGGGGTCTACCTCTTTCTTTCGAATTCTATTCTAAGCAAAATGCAACTGAAGATGAAAGCGGACGTAGAGAGCAAACTTTTTGAAATTTTAGAGAAAAAAGTTACAGAAAACAAAATACCAGAGTTTGTTCATGGTTGAGTTTGTTATTACTTTTGCTGAAAAAAACGCCTGTAAGTCATACCGCGACTCCCTTTTACTATTAGCCTAAAATTTTATTTTCTATCGATTTGCCTCACTGGGGACGTAGTAGTCGTCACGGGGTTGGGTGGGGGAGGGGGCACGACCACCCGTGTACCTGGCAGACTACAGGTCTCTATGTAAGAAGCATTTTGGTTTGTTACACTTTTCCAGCCAATCAAAGAGCGCGTACTGTAACGTGTGATGTAAATAATGCAATTTGTCAACAAAGGAAAGAGACGTACAGAAGGAAAAAGACGTTTCTGGCCAATATTAGTGGGATATATGGCGATATTAGACTACTTCAAACGGAAAATGGTTGGAGCAACTTCATTTAGTTCATGTATGTATGTATGGAAAGATTTAGGTAGTGGTTAGGATGAAATCGCTAGAAATTTTTCCAAACTATAGTAAGTTGCATTTGGACGTTGATGGACTAGAATAAGTAATAATACATTTATTTTTCGAGTCTGGCCCCATGAAAAGAAAAAATGGAAACTATAAGATATACCGAGCAGACCAAAACTTGGAACGATTTTATCGATTTTTCAGTAGAGATTAAGTTGGTTATCGGTCGAATTGTACAAAGGATCGTCTGTTTAATGTTTTTATTTTGAATATGTCGCATTAAAGGCCTGTAAACCATTCTCGGACACACAATCAGGCCCCTGTTTTCGCCTCTTCTATTTACAAATGAAAATTCGGTTTAAATTGTAGGTCTAAGTGTAATGATGTGCTAATTGAACTATGTAAAATAAATTTCAATGTAACACCTAACTTAGAGACGGGTAGTTGTATTTTCTCTGTTTCATCCTCTTGTGCAAGTCAAAATTACTTCACACCTGTTTCCAAAGAATGAATTCATATCGTCATGGAAAGCGCTCCTTACCGTCCTGGGAGGGGGGGGGGGGCTTAGAGTCTGGAAAGAGATTGTTTGTTTCAGCAATATGACGGGCATTATCCTTCATCCCTTGGCTCACTTCTGTAGATGACCATAAACCACAATTCATTGGATAATAAGCAAGTGTTGGTGTTTTTTGTTTTCTATTACAGAGTGGAAGTACATCACAATTCGTCACCACACGTTACTCCCTCCATTGTTCCCCTCCCCCTTTACCTTACACACCCTTCGTGTAAATTTACGGAGTCAATTAAATGTACATGTGCTGTAGTTAACAACACACCAGGTACGATAAGGTATACGGTAACATAATTATACACCATACATAAAAAGGACCTTTAACCTTTGAAAGACACAATTATTATAAGCCTGTTTGGAACACGTCGTACACAGTATTTGCATCGTAACGGAAGTTTAATCTTATCTCAACGATGGTCTGGCTACGTCTGTCGAAAACTAATTGAAGAACTCGCAGGTTCATCTCACGAAGATAGCACACGTTCCCTTGAGTGTTTGTGTAGGCTATGTCAAACAGCGCTAACAACTCGCACATCCTTATAAGGTCATACTAACTGGAGAGCACATGCTGTGTGCTCATGGAACTGCGATGCAGTCACGGGCAACTGCGGACTATAGATTCAATAGATTGCACGTAGCCTACAATAATTAAGCACGGCGGACCTCATGTGATGGCTGAGTCATACAGGGTACCCAGGATGGCTACGAAAGAAGAAGTTAGAAAATTATTAAGATACGTAGGACCAACAGTCAAGAACAGCAACTAATACATCCATTCTATACAAAAAATATGAACGAGAGGTTTGTATTTGTGTAATATTGAAACTAAAATACACGCATATTTCAAACCGAAGTTGCCTTGGAAAAAATATGTAAGCAGGAAAGGTAATTATGCTGCAAAGAAACGAGGGCGACCTTTGCCTTCACCCTGTTGAAAAACGATGGCCACAATGAACCAAGAACACGTATTTGTCAAGCAGGTTGTACTATGGAAGTACACAGAAATAGTATTAATTCTCGTGATACACTGGGTTTTATTTATAATATTAATTATAATCACGCTCTCACCAATAACATAAAATAGACATAAAATGGATAATTATACAGATTGGAGGACAGTTTGTGACAGAAAAACCGACCTCGAGCCTAAGTCATTATTCGAGTAATTTAGGTAATTTTTCAACCGGTTCTGAGGTTCAACGTTTTCATCAGCATTTTGCTATATCTTAAATTCGTCCCTCCCTTCTTTCTTCTGCTGCAGCTGACTGCAGAAACCGTTCAACTGGTTGCGTTTTCTGTCCACCGCCTGAACAATCCAAGGTGGATGGACGGGGTGGGGGGGGGGGGGGACAGAAGTCCATTCCTACACTGACGCAAGAGGGAGGTGGGCAAAAGTCTTGAGAAAAAGATGGGAGAACAAAAATAATTTTAAAAAAATGGAAAGAAGAAGAAAAGGAAAATGAAATCTTGTGAACTGTATATGTTAATTGAATATAAATTGTTTTAATTATTTTTAATTATTTAAATTGTTAATTGTTAAAAACGATTTGTGGCGAAGGAATGACACCCGAAAATTGGGACATAATTGGGCCTAGTGGTCTTGTTGCGTTCCCACAAGGGATGATCGAAATAAAAACAGGTATAGTGCGAACCCCGGAATCTAGGGGAGGGGATTGGCACATCGAGTCACTTGACCCCCCCAAACAACCCTTGTGACGTCACTAATTCCGTTGCCCTGATAGCAGAAATCGTTGTCAGTTGTTAACTTAGTTATTTGATGTCATAAAGGTCAAACTACACACAGAAATGTATTAAATAGATGTCGTCTTTTACTTAATTAATGTGTAGTGATTTGTATTTACTGTCATTTTTTCCTCAAGTCATTGATTTGTAACTTACTCTTATCGAAGAAGAAGAGGACAGTAGCGAATAAACTCACAACAATATACAACGACTGTAAGAAGACTACTCGTGCTTCCCTTGCGAACAGCGTATGTGCATATAACTAATTTTAATTTGTTAATTACCAAATTTTGGCCAAGCGACATTGCAAAATAGAGCTTTTATATGCAGTTTTATTTTTCTCGTTTCCTTTGCTATATTAAAGTTTAATATTACTTCCTTAAATAAAAGTTGTATTTAAAGAAATCAAACAAAACCAACGCAACTGATAAATCTCTGTATACATATAAAAGAAAGCGTGAAGTTGATCTATAATGTGTCACTGCCAAAGCAATTTATCAGGAGCAAAGATTGTTTTACAGTGATAACTGTATCAAATTAAAACAAATTTAATAAAGAAAGCTTTGTACATTATTCTCATTTCTGACTTTTTCCATTTTGAAAGATTCAGCGTCACTGTTTGTTTAGGATCACCATTGTTCATTCAGTACAATATCATCAAACATTACTTTTACAAGCCAATAATTTTGTTCGCTAATATACAAAGATAGCATAAATATATATTGTATGAGTAATAAAATATTGCTAGTTTGGAACTTTCAGTTCAAAATTTTGAAGGAGGAAGGGTTAAGTTATGAGGAAGACTTTGCAGGCTCTTTGGTGCATTAACGGATGCATGAGGGGGGGGGGGGGGGCAACGGGGTCATGGTCTCACTCAAAGTTGGACCACCTCACAATTGTTAATGGAATTTACACCGAAGTAGACGAGATTTCTTTAAAAAAATCAACTTCACATCTGTACATTTTTATTGCACCAAATCGTCCTCGAGTGCATTCAGTCATGGAAAATTCTTCCACAGGGGAAGGGAATATCCTTTTTTCAGCCCCCCCCCCCATGTTATTCACTGTATTGGTACCAGTACAGTAAATAACAAGGGGGGGGGGGGCTTTTACTCCTCTCAAAGGACTTGGATCCACCCGTTGCTATGTGTTCTTTTACGTCACATTGTCTGTGGCCTTGAACTGAGGGAAGACTATCTGACTTGAGGCGCAAAATCAATAGAAATATTGCAAGATGCTTCAACCTTGTGTGTTTCCCCAACACCAGCGGGACACCTACTAACAAGGGGAAAAAATGGATTTCGGAAAAATCCCAATCAACGTTTATCTGCTATGATAGGTTTTCACTAATTATCTTTGCATATGACTTGTATTTATAGTTCATTTAAAGGAAGACTGCATAGACTGCGAAATATGGGAAATCTTTCTCTCAATCGAATCATACACTTTTTAATAAACTGTATTAAAAGAATTCTGTCACTTTATGTATGGTTATTCATAATATTCAGAGTTTTGCTCACTGACTATTTCATGACACAGACTGCTTGAGAATTTTCTTTGGATCCGATACTTGTTAAACTGTTACGTAATAAATTTGCACCTTTAACTCTGTCCTGTTTGAACTATTATGTCTAGGAAAAAAACCACAGAAACCTGTAATTTCTTTGCTAATGATGGGTTGTACTCTTCCATTAGCAGTTTGTTGGATTAACTAATCACTATCAACTCGTTGTGGGTGCATTTTCTGCCGTTGACTGGTGCAGTCATTAGGTTTAGTTATAGTCTTGGTGCATGAGGACTGATTAACCATACGGTAAATAGCTTATCAGTTCAGCTAACGAACTTAAACGGCTTAAAAGTGTTAAGGTAATGACTCGCCCCGTCCGTCAAGTTTGTAATCATAGCGGCCAGAGGCTGTCAAAATAGTTAAGTTCTAAGATGATGAATCCAGCTGGTAAGGTGCTCCCTTCAGAGACACGGGTTCAGAATTATCGAGTGTACTTAATCACATCCCAGTCACTCACAGTGTATGGCTAATTCGTTTAGTCTGGGAGGAAGAACCCCTCAACGAGTTTTCCTCTTATCCTGCAATCTCTGGCATCTAACTGAATCAATATCCATCTCCCCTTCGTTCTCTCTCTCTCTCTCTCTATGCATAAACATATCTTATTCATAGCAGCGATCCAACTTCGAAAATACCACCGATAGTGTCCATGCTAAGCTTAGCACGTGAGGCATGTGCTTGTACAGGGAGATTCATACGTCATTGGCACCTGATTACACTCCCCGTGGCATTCTGCCGTGTCCGACTGGTATACTCCTAGCCCATACATCCTGCGGGATGTTCTTTGCCATTAGGAGGGACTGTCCCTCCCGTCAATGGATTATTACATGAATCCCGTCTTGTTCTTCAAACATCTCCCAAATGTTTGGAGACTTTTTTAGTATTTTTTGGTAATCCTCTTTTGGATAAGATTTTGAAAGGCTGAGGAAGAAAGGAAACAATCAGAAAAGATGACTTCAACTACAATCGAAGAAAGAATTAGGCTCAGGATGAGAGGTGGACCTCCGTGGGGCTTTCGAGTTCAGGGTAATAGTCCAGGCCCTGTTTATATTTCAAGTGTGAGTATATTTTCCTTTGTCAATCATTTAAGTTAGTTGTTGTTTGAGCAATATCAAGGGTGAAATTGATTTATTTGTGAACAATTTTAAATGAAAGGTGTTATCCAAGACAATGTTATTTTCGTTGAGGTTGGGTTTGAGCTTCTCATTCTAGTCACTAAATTCAGTCATTGTAACTCATTCTTCCGATTCTGAGGAACGATATTGCTTTTTAATTTGATTGTAGTTTTTTTTCTTGGAGTCGACTTGGCCCTATGCTAGTAATTGAAACAAGAAAGCTGTGGAAGGTGCGTTTTTGTGCGTGTGTAGTGCTTTGACAAGGAAGAAAGAGGGGGGTGGTGGGTTAAGAGGCACACCCCTACTATTGATTGACTAATCATTAAATCTGCCTATCAGTGCATTGACAATGTTTATTTTAATTTCTCGTTTTCCTACCCGTCTGTTGAAATACACCAAATTAATTTTTTTTTTCAACAAGTTCTGCAAGCTCCTGCTCCTCCCAGTCCCCTCATGTCGCTTTAACTCCATTACTTTAAATTCGGAACGAAACAACAAAATATTCTTGGTTTTCAATGAGGAATTCTTTTTGATGGTTAGTATAGGCGTTTTTGAATTTCGTTTTCTTGTCACGTCGAACAGTCAGACAATGTGCATACATAGTGAAATGTCATGGTGTAGGCTGTTATCCTACTGTAGACGATGGGGCATGTATGGAGATGCATTAAATACTTTACCATATCGAAAAACAAAGAAAGAAAAGGAAGAAGAAATAGTGCTACTATTTACATTCACATAAAAATTATGGGGGGGGGGGGTGGATAAATCAGTCACAATTACCAATCGGCCATCTTTATTTATCGGTTGTACTTATTTATGTCAATATTTCCGACAAAACTGCATGAAAACGGTAAAATCGTTCATTTCAACTGTGATATATCGCGTTACCTGGGAGGCGCCACACCATGCAGTTAAGGATATACAGTGCATTCAGACTTTAACTGGACACACGCACTTCAGTTTTCAATTTTTATCAATAAACAAAATATATCAACAGAAAACATGTTTTCCTGGTCACTTACCTCAATGTGGTATGTCTATCAAAACAAAGAATTTTTATGTTTCCTCACTTTCGTACTAAGTTAATGAAATGATGATACTTGCATGCATATATGCAATTACTAATGTGTTTGTATTGGCAACTGTCTGGGCAAATCAAACTGACGACAAAATAAAGTCAAATTCAAATCAACCCGAGAATGTAACTTTATACTGTGATTTTTAATTCAGCTGCCTTTACTATCGTAACAAAGTTATGACTTATGTGAAGTAAGATATACTATTTCGATCTAAAACAGCACCGTCTCCCAGTTTCAACGTACATAACGTAACTTCTATAGAAACACTGTTTGAACAAGAAGTTGAACAAAAGTTATTAGTCTCATCTCCTTGAATCCCGTATTACAATTTTTACTCGAATTTCAGTCCATTCATCTCCAATGATAACTTTCTACACATGTAGCAATATTAAGGGGAATACCGTAAAATCCTATACAAAGTCCACCCAATTTTTTGCGCACATAACATTCCCTGCATATTCGTCACAGTTTGCTAATGTGTCCTGTCCTTTCATTTAATTGTTTATTAATTAAATTGGTTAACTTTCTTACACGGTCGTAGTAAAAAGTTCCACCCAACGACAGATTCGGTTTCAGTTGCTCATGCATATACTGAGCAATAAACAATTATTTCTAAACCTCTAATTACAGAAATATGTGGTGCCCTGTTTGTGGTCCGGATAAGCTCTCAACTTTTTTCCTAGAGTTTTAAGTTAACGACGGGTTCTCTAAATGTCAAAAGTCAAACGAGGTCAGAAATTGCTCTCCGAGTTTCCCAAGTACCGTTTGTTTACTTTGAGGTTCTGTCGGTAATATTTTGTGGTAATGATGCCTATGCGTCTCGGTACACGATCTCGCACCGCTTTCTCTGACCTTCTCTGGAGGACATGAACATAACGTTGCACTGTTGATGCAATGACGTTAATTACCTGTTCAGTTTTGTAGTAAACAGTGCTAAGGTCTGGAGTCCCACTCTATATGAAGTTTGCTATCGATCGGTTGATTTGCTTTTCCAAACTAATTTTGAAGTTTCGTATACTTAGGTTCCCATACTATAGCACATTATTAATTTCGCACGAGTAGTTTTGACTACCGTGACGGTTCTAACTACCATCATATTATGGCTCGCCATTTTAAAGGAGGCATTTCTTGAATGTCGGACGTACCCTCACGTGACTCCAAATAATTGTCAGGAATTACACCGTTAATTAACATCCACCCAGTACTATAAAAAGACGAATTTTCAGATGTTTTGTCTAATTTAAAACGATGAAACATGTTACGACATGGACGTGAACAAGTAGTCCCTGCAGAGATTACAACGCAACCCTTTCCCTTTCTCTTCATATATCTTAGAAATATATTTCTCTATGGCAAAAAAAAAGTACCTTGGGCATGTCGACCAAGCATGGTAAAAATCCAATGGCAATGCATGTGGGACGTGTTGGAAATAATTTAACGGGATGATACACACAAACATTCTAAAACAAATAAATAGCCCCATTTAAACCAAAAAATTAACAATGGAACTAAGATTTGCATTGTTGCTGCGATGTTCTTGTTTTATCTAATTCATACACGTTGGGATCTGTATCTGAAAGTACCTGAGGAGTGCCCACGGCATGTTCTTGTAAAACTTAAGAATATTTTTATTGAAAAAATATTTGATCGAAACTGGGCATGGATCATATGAACTGTATAGAATCAGACCGCCTATACTTGGCGGCTCTTCTCGTATTTGCTAGGAATGTTTTAATAACCGTGCAGGCCAGTGGGAAACAACCTCTTCGAGATCCAAAGATTGAGTTGTATATATCGAACGCCATTAATGTCATAAGGTAGGCTCATTAATTCTTACCACCGTGTACCAGAGCTGGAAGTAAGAAATACCTTAAGCTTCTAAAAACATCACCTACCCAGACAAGATTTACCTTGTAAAATCCTGTTTGGAATGCCAACTTCCCGGCATGGCGCACGGAGCTATATAACCTACGCGTGTGCTAGTTCCACACTGCTTCGACTTGGTTACCATTGGAGCTGTTCTGTAGAGTCGATAATATACGTTTAAACATTAACGGTTAATTATGTTTGCCTAAAGTCGTTTGTTGCTGTAAATAGCGATACTAGCAGACCCAGCACGACCATGATCATCAGAATTAAAAACAAACTATTTACTCGAGTTGATCGCATCAACTTGTCATGAACTTACAAGGCAATCAAACAGCCGACCTACGGGGCAATAAAACATCCATCTATTTTGTGTTTAAAAAAAAAAGGATAAATAGAGAGCGAAAATGTTTTCAAGAAATTTAAACTGCATTCCTTTGTGTTCAGACTACGTCAACACCTCCCCATGTAGGTGCCGTGTTTCACTTTGTAATTCACTTTGTTGCAGCTTGGTATATATGTCCCTTATCGTGAGGGATTTCGCTCCCTAAAATAGCTCATCTCTCAAATGACGTCATAGCACACTGTTTACCGTCATCTTAATTCACGCGGTAACGATGGTAAACATGCCTAGGTGAGAAACACCTGGTACATGTTATGCACCGATTAGCATACATGTTCTGTGTCATTAACTTTTGTTCATGAGTGGCTTATGGATGACGTCAGGTTGTCCAGGCTGATGGTTGGTACTGATGGGCTTCTTGTTTGTTTGTGAAGAAGGGGAGGAGGGGGGTAGTGATTTTGACTAAGACTACGTCCATAAAATCACTGAAACCATCGATCAATATACATGCCAGTGTATAACTTCGCAATCACTATGTGTATCAATAACTACACCACTAGGCTACTATTGATACCATATATTTATAACATCAGTGTACCACATACACTGCTGTTACAAATGTCAATTTAATATGATCTTCATTTACAAGTAACAAAGTTGTCCAGTATGTGAGTATAGACCTAAATGCCACTATCGATACCTGCTGCGTACCATTTATTTCTCATGTACTCCTTTTTTATTGCTTTCCCTTTGACTATACTTTGTCGGAGAGGGTCACTCTATGACGGCAAACTGTGAACGGGATTACGTGGGCCTAATGGGATTACACGATTCTCAAATGGGATTACATGATCCTAAATTCACACTCCCATTTGCCCGAAAACCATCCGTTTCATCACATACTACACATACGGTAACTATTGTTGGATGTTCACTAAGTTTCGCAGGTCGATGTACCGGCTGTGACCTCAGGGATAGACATCTCCGACCTTATAGCATGGTGGGCTTATGTCTAAGTCACGTGATTCCCGTAGGTAATTTCCACGCAGCTGGTATATCTCAAGCCACTCAATATGAGAGTATTAATTAACAGTGTTTACCAGTCGAGAATCCTAACCACTCTATACTAACGTATCATCAGTACAGGGTTAATAGGGGCCTTCTGTACCGACTACCAAGCGCGACACTACAGCTGCAGCTGACAAGACTCAGGCTCCAAAAATGGCAGAGTACACAGTTGTAACACTGCATGGAAAGGAACCTGGCAACGGCGTGGGAATGGAATGCAATTATAAATAGCAGGAGCCCTCAAGTAATATGATACTGTGAGCGGTTAAAGCCCCTTTAAAATAGCTGACTGTCAATAGACATTAAATACTGTTACTAGCACTTTCACGTCTGACAGTAAAAGTGTACACTTCGTGCAGGAGCCGAGGCAGCTCCCTGCTTCGTGGTAGAAATGGCTGTTCCCATTTCCACGGATTTAAGTTTCAGTCAACCCGTGATGAAATGTATAAAATATTTGAAATATCTAAAATAGCACAAACTTCCTCATCGGTGTTTGAATTTGTGCACGTAAGTATCAGAATGTCGTAGAATATTATAGGCAAATCAGGGATTAACGAAACGTGACAATGGTTGTCAAAAATAGTGATTTCCGTTTTTGTGATATATAGAGAAGGTTTACTATATGCCGGAGATTATCATGAAATCATTGACTGAAGTAGGCCTACACTGCTAACAACAAAGCCTGTATGACTAACCACTTACTGCAACAATTACAAAACAAAGCCTGAATGAAGAGCTTACTCGATTTTCCTGTTCAGATATTAAGTAAATAGATAAATCACACATGCCTATTATTGTGTATATGTATCATGAATACTTTATGATTGAATTTTCACACTTAATTCTCTCTTTTTTTGCGTTAGTATGTAAACGGATGTTATTTTAGGAATGCGCTAGTACATACGACGTTTTGTCGTAGAAAGCACATCCACGACACATAACAACGACAGCCCATGAATAAAAGGTGCTTTGGTGTTCATCCATAACACATGGATAGTTAAAGCGAAGGAATAATGTGGCAGACGTTACACCCAATGGAATTGTTTGAAAACATAAAGATGTAGCGAAAGTGATACCTGTTGTGTAACTCATTCTAATCTGACTGCAGACTAATGAAGAGACGTGGAAAAGGCTTAAAAAGGAGGCAATATTTTTAGTTAGGAATTTCTTGAAGTAAGTATCAGAGAAATTATTTTAAGGGCTTATCTTGACAAGCTCTGATGGTTGTTAGACAAATTATGACGTGAATGTACTCTGTGAATCAAAACAAAGTTCTTATCTGACAGGCTCACTTGGCATTCTTGTCATGTTTTGGGGTAAGGTATCCCCTGAGGTAAAAGTTATAATCCCCCATGCATCGCACGATATTTGTTACGGTTTACCACAGCAGTGCCTAGTGGGATCCGGGATGCCTGGCAGGACAATAATGAGCACATGTAAAGCAAAATAAGCACCAACTAAATGATTACTACTGATTTGCTTAAAACTGGTCCTATTTGAATCTGGAGAAGTGTAGAAACAGTGATTCTATGATTAAATGGGTGAGGAGCGGTTGGGCGAGGCTGGAGAGAAAGGAGGTTTTTCGAAGGAGACGAATTTGTCCGTTTAAACCCATTTGTTGTTTTTATGTACCTGTGTAATTAGTACACCGAAGAAGACGAGCTGATAAGGCTTCTGAAGCGCAGATGGATGGAATTATATTTTTTAACGGAACTGATTAGTCATTAAACAGTGCACGTTCAAGTACACCGATCACATGTTACATTTGACAATTTTACACGTTACTTGTCAGAAGTATACTGTCTTTTTAGGAAAGTGGATATTACCTAAAAAAAGTGAATAAATAAATAAAATAAATGCTTCAAATTTGTCAATAACTTGAAATGTATAATATAATTTAGTCTAAACAATGATCGTAGATAGCTATGACAGAGAGGGCGAACTCTTATGCATATCGTTAAGCTTTTTTTTAACTTGAACTGATCAAATCATTGTATGCAATATTTTAGATATGCGGGAAATATTTCTGTGTGATCAAGTAAATATTATGACGTAACTAACATAACTCGGTATGTAGAAGTTATCATATTGTACTTGGTATGTAGCAGCATCCCAGATACGTCACATAATCTCTATATTCTTTATTCATGGGGTACGTCAACAAGGCATTTAATGCAGACAAACGTATGACCTTTAGACGATATATTCACATGGGACAAAACACTCCCCCAACTCTCTCCGGATTGATTGCAACAGAAACTCCGAATTCATCCTCAGATTAACCAAAACTTCAAGATTGATAGTCCGCCGTAGGTTGGGTATAATGAAAGCAGGTTTGGGTGAATATAAGGTTTGTGACATCTCACTGCATGCCCATTGTGGTATTACACAATACGTTTACTATCTCTTTGAAGTATAAATTGTGACATGTTTAGATACGATACTTGAAATACATACAGCAACTTCATTGTAACAGGGTAAATCGAGACGGCTCACATCCAGGGTAGTGGAATTTTTCTATCCAAAACATTCCGTGGAAGCGTATAGATACAACGTCTGTATGTATGTACAATACAAGTTCACCTGGACATGACCTGTGTAATTCAACGTAGTACAGTCATTGACCTATCCTATCACAGTAACTGATATGACAGTTTTTTTAACACACGTTGCACGTATGTTCATCTACTGTAGAAGTAGGCCTTTGTGTAATTATTTCTCGTGTGACCCAGTCATGGGAAGAATCGGAATTTCGTGGATATTAAGGTGCAAAGTCCCGTCGTGGTCATTTTTCACTCGATGGACTTCCTCATCTGGACAGCAATTTCTGTCCAGTTTTCAAGATACTGACCTTTCTGTTTGATGATGGTAGTACGGTACAATATCTGCACCCGTTGGAATTTTTGAACCGTCAGCTTTGGCATTCGTTGAAGTATTTTAAGGCCAAGGTCGTTAAGATATTTAATTGGCTCCGGTGAACACGAAGTGACGATGTAGCTGGAGACAAGATGGAATGTATTGATGAGTCCCCTGAAAGGTATAGCAAGGGTTAGTGCCTTGTATTCCCACTTGGTCCATTGAACATCATACTACATTAAGTAACTCGAGATAGTGTGTATTGCAACTTGCAATAGACCCCCTACACTGAGGTAAAACATAAAAACTTCTGGAAATTAAGATTCCACACGACAATGTAATTTACAATGCACAAAGTCTTGTCAAACTTAAAAACCAGGGTAACAAGTTTCCAGTCCGTGCTTACTCTAGTCCCCCACCCTCTTTCCGCGCGCTCACTGAAGAAAACTTTTACCATAGTTACTAGTAAATGCATAGTTTCTTCTTCGTGCTAACCTCAATTTGATCATTTGAGGAGAAAAAAAGCCTTTTCGTGCAGAAAATCATTCTTTTAATACAGTCACGCTGAATATCTCGCATTACTTCAACATATGTAGAATAATATTTGTAAATGGAAAGGAATCAGAACTTCCAGGGTGGTATTGACTTCACTACATTTAGTCCACGAAGGTATAATTTTGGCCGCCTCGAAATGGTGCCAGAAGTTATCAGTTTGTAAGACGTTGCTTAGTGACGAGTGAGATATGTACATTTTTTCCTAACTAACAATACAATAAAATGTTTTCAAGTCGCCCTTCCATTTTCATATTTCTGTTTGTTCTTATTAGCCTTTCGATATATTTTTTTTCGTTCAACGAAGGGTCGTCAGAACATTGTAAAGGTATACGACAGTGTCTGCAACGATGGGCTAACACTCTTGCTTCACTACTACATTTGTTAAGACTAGATTGCGGCCTTTGGAACTTTACCCCCCCCCCCCTCACCTCCATCCCTACAGAGAAAAAAAAGCTAAAGAAAGGATAAATGTTTTAAAACACCTCTGGTGTATGGTGAAACCAAGAGTATAGCTTGCATGGTCCAACTTTGCTTAAACATATACGTTCACTGGTCAGTCAAACTATTGAGTCACAATCTTCTCTCCCCCCCCCCCCTCTCTCTCTCTCCCACCAATCTCTCATAGAGCTTTCTCCCGTTCTCACGTTATAAGTACCAATTAGTGACGTTATCAATAGTCCTTACGGCACATATCATCACCATTGTATGAAAACAAGCTAGCGATCTAATCGATGGGTTTATTATGGCACTGAACCATCTATAAAACTACACTTCAGCTTTGAATACGACAACAGTCATCTGTGAAATCTTTACAACCCATTCCGTTCCTTGAAATCTGAATAATGGTATCGATTATGTGTGAAGTTCTGAAGGGGGGGGGGGGGGGAGGTCAGGTCCCAGGAAAAGTATCTTGTCAAAAGCGGTTCCTGTTTGTCGTTGCTCGATGTTTCGTAAACTTTGCTGCATCGCTCCCTTTCGTACACTGATAGCGGCATCACATTGACTGTAAGAAGCGCCAAGATAAAGCGAGTTCACTTGTATCAATTACTGAAGCAACTTACATACTTCTCAAAAACCCTTAACGTTGCATCTATTTTGGAAACTATTTTCGTCATACAATACAACAAAGCAACTGAGTGACCATCGGCCCGAATAACTGATGACCACGACTCATGTTTTGGATTATTTTCAACTTTTCGGACGGATAGGGTTTATATGGACATTATCTAGACGTTTCTGGCAGAAACAATTTATCCAGACATGATTCAAGTCAACTTACATCACCTCTTTAACAGAGAAGTTAAAGAGGTGAGCATTACAGAGTACACCTCTGTAATACTGCAGTAGTCCAATGCATGGTTACCACATATAACGTTGCAGTAACTTTGAAAATATATCTTGCAATATCTTTTCTCCGGTAATTTGTAAAGAAATATGATAATTTACTTACTCGGTGACGATGCTGGGAGGCAGACTGCTGTATTACAGCAGTCGGCGTATCACAGGGACCAAACGTACCAGCGCCCACAAGAAGTCATTAATAAGCCACAAATACCTTCATATAACAGTGCTTTCTGCAAACCATGGAAACCTTCCAATATACCACATTCGAGTAACGGAACAGACTCATCTATCTATGATGAAGGTTACTACTTCAGTGATTCAGGATCCAACGAACTAGTTGAATCAGTTGATTTTGTTCCAATAGTGGACCAAAAATCGCAGAGGGCAGAGGATATAGGTCTGGAATTACTGGAGAGGGGCGCAGAAGCGAGAAACCATGATGTGGTATCAAATTATGGGCAGGTAAAATATCTGACAAACGATACAAACGATCGTTAAATAATTAATCAGCCGTACATCTACTTAATTTGCGTTTTTTCTTTGCATGTCTGATCGCCTTAAATGTTTTCTCATTTTGGGGATAAGAATTAGCGGTGAAGGGGCTATATGGTGACTACAGAGTTAAGAAATTACCACAGTGACTTTACAACGTATAAACTTGTCCCAGGGTAACTTTCTCTTCCTTGAAACCTGTCCATCGCACTTTGAAGTCTAGACTTGTAAAGTAATATCACTGCAGTAAGATGTTGAATTAGCTATTATGTGCTAAATAATGTATTCATATCCAAAATACCCACAGATTGGATTTTTTTGTAATCATGAATGAATATCTTTCATTTATTAAATCTTGCATGCTGTGAGGCTGCTAGTCGGGGGGGGGGGGAGGGGTTGCAAGGGGAACCCCTAAAATCTTTTGACCCCCTACACTCAATCACCCCTTTGGGGTGAAACTATGCCACATGTGCCGGTCCCCTGTGTCTGTTTAGCTCCATTGGGCAGGAATCTGACCTGGCTTGTGTGCGGTCCTTACCCTCTTGCTTCCGCCAACCATATACCTTCCAACTTACATTAAAATGCAGAAAGCTGTATTGGTCTGTGCATAGGGATTATAATCTGACATCTAATGAAACTTTAATAGGAGGTGTTCCAATAAAAAGCTTTACTCTAAAAACAAATTGATTTCTTATTCTGCTTTAAACCTATCATTTACCGGGGCGACTCCGTAGGATGATACTACTGATAGCCCCTCTTCTGTCTTGCTTCTGAATTCTATTGGCCAAGACCCCTGCACTGTAAAAGATCAATAAAACTGAGGTATTTGCTCTACTACAATCAAATGTTAACCCGGTAGGGGGCAATCGAACAAAACAGAAGTTCGTATGAAGATTACACTGAACCTTCAAACTGCATTGGAATTGTAATAAGTTGATAAAATGGTTACACTGCACAATATTTGGAACAAACTTGTCACTTCTCTGATTATATAATTGGCCTTGAAGAACAGATATAGTTTACGATGCTAATATGTGACCATCATTGTAGCATCGTGATATTACTACTATAAAAATAGTTGATTAATAACCTCTGATTGCGAGGACAGAAATCCACTTGACTTCGAATTATTCCAACATACAAAGGACAAAGCATTATTACATTCAAACCTTAAAAATAAGGTTCACGAGAAAGTCGCTATGGTGTATAAATTATAATTTCCCATCAAAGTGGGCAATCGTTACAAGAATGAGAGCTAATAGAAAAAAATGAAGTGTGCACTCCAAGAGCGTCTTGAACTACCATGGATTACCGTTTATTCCGTTTACTCGGAGACGTCAGAGCATGGAGCTGTTCTCTGTGACAACTGCAAATCGAGAGGTAGAAATTTTGCAGTTTGCATAAAATGGTTAAATGTACGGTTAGGCCACGAACGTTCATGGGGATATTGAGGCCAAAATTTGTATATACACACAGTGCCTATATATATATATATATATATATATATATATATATATATATATATATATATATATATATATATATATATATATATACATATACGTATACGTATACGTATACGTATATGTATATATATATATATATATATATATATATATATATATATATACATATACGTATACGTATACGTATACGTATATGTATATATATATATATATATATATATATGTTACCGTATCTCTCATCACGCACTTTCGAAACCAGTTGATTGTTAATGAGCGAAAGTAAAACCTTTTTTCGATTTAGTAATTCTAGTCGTGATAACCTCTTGCATTTCCATAGCACTGTAATTTTCCTACTGTGACAACTGTGGATAAAGTGAATAAATTCAGTCCACACTCCACAGTGACCAACTCTTTTACCAATCGTATACTTGAGTGAGTTAACAGATGATTAAATAGTGCATAGCTATTCTAAATAAGACTCTAGGTGGGAATAAGTCTATATGTTCTATACGAAATAGTTTTGTATACATTGCCGTACATGACAGAAATAACAGGTGTCTCATGTATTTCAAACGATGTCTGTTTCTGCCTCATCAAGTAATGATAACATACTGGTTGCCTATTTCCAGCTTCGTCAGAGGAGCAGTGGTAAAGAGCAACAAATACAACTTGGAGATGAAGTTATCTCCATCAACGGTCGAAGCATGCAGGGCCTGTCCGGAGAAGTAGCTATGTCCATTGTTGACAATTCTGTTGGAGTTCTTGAGCTGGAAATTATGAGGTATGATGTTTAATACTTTCACAAAAATTCGCCATTTTAGACCTGTTTGCAATTATCAAATATGCAAGTATTAGATTCATGACTCATTACGGTGACCTTATTTTCAAAAACATAAGTTTTGCTCAGATAGAAATTCACTAGTTTTTTGTTGTTCAAGGATAATTTGTTTACAGAAACTTTTAAAAAAATTCAAATGATGCATCTTTCCTAACTCACCTTTTGTATGTTTGGGGGAGATGAAAAATTGGAATATGTTTGTTGATGAATCTGAATGGTTTAACAGCGATTAAAGCTATTTTTTTCTGTTTTACGTTGGTGCATTGTAAACCACCTATTCCCTTTAATCGCATTCCACATTATTGAGACTCCTGCGTTTATTTTTTTTTATCGACTCACATGTTCAACACATGCTCTAAAATTAACTTGATATATTTGTACAGCAATGTCCTCTGTATACTGTCAGATCAAAATGTGGTTCGGTGGAGAAAATTTGCCAACTGTGGTGTCTGTAAATTTTTGATGGATCTTATTTTCACTTGCAGGAAGAGGTACGAAGATGGCCCTGCAACTGATTTTACAAGCAGTGCGTACAGCCACCCTAAGATCCAGTCAATTCAGCCAGCAGCCTATCAACAGCCTCAAGCCTATCAGCCTCAACAACCGACCTACCAACAACAATCTCATCAGCCCCAGGTCTATCAGCCTCATCAACCGACCTACCAACAACAATCTCATCAGCCCCAGGTCTACCATCCCCAACCATTGAGCTACCAACAACAGCAGCAGTCTTACCAGCACCAACCAAATCAAACTCCATACCAACCCCAGCAGTATCAACCCCAAGAAACTTACCAGAACCAACCTTATGTTTCATACTCCCCCGGTCAACCGTCATACCAAACGCAACCAGGATACCAAACAGCCCCTTACCGGGATTCATATGACAGCATTCAGCCTCACGTGACATCCACCATGAATGATCACGTGATACAACACAAACCGAACACCGTCCAGGTGTCACAAACCCAAGAGAACAGTACGTATAACGTTTCAAGATTTCAGTTTCGTAATATTCAACCAGTGTGACTTTGTAATACCATGAAGCTGAAAAAGAATAAGCGTTATTGTTTTTACTGCATGATTGAATGGGTATCAACATGAAATCGTAATTGTATATTCTTAAAGTCACAGTCTGGAAAAGTGCGACGTGTTGTTCCAATTTTGACAACTGTAAAGCTTTGTAAAAACAATTGATATAAGATAAAATGGCTGTAAAATCATCCAGTCAGTGTAATGGAACACGAACTTTTTCAATCGGTGTACTATATACATGGAAGTCATTCATTTCAATAGTAGACAGAAGTGACTGAAGGCAATGCCATCTAGCGCCACCCGAGAGTCCCGTATTGGTCAGTGGGGCTGTCGGTTGGGCTGTCGTTTAACTAGGGAATTGCTAATAATATATTACCTACAAGGAGTCATTCCCCCCCCCCCCCCCCACTCTAGCTCATTCATGATGCATAAGGTCTACAGTAAAGCACTATCACATTCCCACATATCGACTGAAGAGAATCATGGCCTAAGGCTCAACCTCTCTGTGTGTGGTAGCAGTTTACGAACCTTGAAAACATAAATTCAAATCTATATCTAATTGAGTCATAATTTCATATCCTTTCAGATGGCGGCGGTGGGTTGACCATAAAGAAAAAGACCACCACAACAACCAGGGTTCTCACAAAAACAGGCGGGGACAAATCGGAGCGAACCGTGACTAAAACTGTGACGGAAAGGGTTGGAAACCAGGAGACTACGACCACCATTAAAGAAACTCAAACGAACGATGGCTACGGCGAGGAAGTGGGACCCAAAACAGTGGTCAAAGAAACCAGATACACAGACAAGCCCGTAGAATCACTCATGGAGGTGGCACCAGGCAAGTATACTGTCTTATTCAGTCGTTTGTTAATTTGATATAATACGAAGGCGTCGTAAAACTTATAAGACTGCTTTTGAGTATTTTATTAATCCAGCTGGATGTTCAGGGTACTTTTGAAGTAATTTGGATCACTTCAGATCAACTCGTCCATATTATTAGTTGCAATCAGTTGCAATTTTATGATAGGCCATGCTTGAACCTGTTGATGGGTTTTAAAGTGTGTGAGTTGCTGTTGCAGTTGGTAATGGAATTAATTGAATATTACATTTGCTGAACCATAAATCATCACATAGCTTACAATTCATTGTCATCATATAGTATAAAGTCTTCCACTCAAAATGTTGCATGTTACCAATTGTCAAATCGATTCTCCTATAGTACCTCCAGTCCCCCTCCCCTCCCTCCCATCAGCACCCCTCACTTCCCTGTGGGTTGATAATAGTGTTAACAACATGTTGGTCAGTAAACCTAAACCTGTCTGTAGACAAACATCCATGCCCATTGTTCTACATATATACACCCGCATGCCCCCACATGTAGATCTAGCAGAGGGATATAGGATGGAGGAAAAACCTAACAGAAAACGCTTACCAGGAACTGGTCACAAACCATCCGGTCAGATACCTCAACCGAGTACGGCTCAAAGGACTTTTAACACTCAAAGAAAGTCGTCAACAGGCAAGTTTATTTTGTCCCTACATCTTTTTCTCTTTGGCTTTTTTTTTCTGCATCGTGATTCTAACCACACTAACCTTGTGTCATGTTTTCGAAACTATGTATATGTTGCTTGACACTTCCAATATAAGTATGATAAAACATACCACGCAAAAGAAAGTTTTCAAATTGTTTGTATTTATTGTTAGGCTTCTTCTGTTTTACTTGAACAGGGTACACTGAGGAATACGACGCAACGGATGGAAGGAGAAAGATAGTCCTTACACAGCCAACAGTGTGGTCGCCTCATTCGTCTCCTAGCATACGAACATACCAAGGTGATAAACAGTCACCTCGTACTACTACCCAAATTCAACGGACCGCCAAACCTTTTGAAGCCGCACCCTCTCACACACCTAATACTTCTTACTCGTCGCCCTCACCATATAAACCCTCACCATCCTATACGCCCTCAACGTCCAATACGCCATCTTATAAAATGTCTCCAAGGGGCTCACGTTATGCTCCAGTCAAGCCACCTGTCCCAGTGCATTCACCCTCGAGGTCGTCTCCTCGTCCGCACTATTTGCCTGCCATGGATATTCATGAAGGCCCGTTAGCAGAAACTTATCAACAACCAAGCCAAACGTATCCGGAGAGATCAAACACCTATCCCAGACGTGGACAGACAGTAAATGTAGAAATTCCGACCAGCCATGTTCCTTCGTCACAACCACGAAGTTACCCGGAATATAGCACTTTCCCCAGAAAAACAGAACCGCAACCAATGTTCAGCAAAGTTCATACGCCATCCACACAAACCCCAAAGCAGTCAGTGCCCCAAAGTGACCGACCGACTCCTTCTCTCGGTTCCAGGCCCACTACATCGAAGGTCATTCAAGTACCTGTGACGAATCAGCTTCGAGGTACACCTCAGTCTAGTGAATTTGGACAAAGGAAAGTACCCCCTCCTGTTCAGACAAAGCCAAGTGTACCAAAGCCAGGTTCCACGCCACAGGTTACCCAGCAGCCAACCAGGTTTATACCATCCGAGAGCTTCTCTCCCAAACCGGGGGTTGTCTACACTCCATTGTCATCACAACAGGGCCTTTTAACGACAGTAAAACCTAATGCTTATGGGTCACCAAGGGTGCAACACCAATATGTGAGTCAACCCGTCAAAGCAGGTAGTAACTTCAATGTAGCTCCAGAAAGCAAAACTAAATCTCCCTATGAAATACAAACAACCGTTAAGGCCCGTCCAGGTCAAACAACCAGTATCCCTGTGCTCACAAAAATTCAACCACAGCCAGGTCAAATACCTCCTCAGCAACAATTCAAGCCTAAACCTGCAGTTGCACCACCACAAGCGACACCCAAACCAGTCTACACGCCTTTAGCTTTCAAAGGCCCAGCAAAACAGTCAACAGACTTCATAAAACCGATGAAAGCAGAAACTCATCCAGGCCCACAACAAGCTGCCGTCCAGGCACCAAAACAGCAACCCAAAGTTCAAACTATTGTATTACCCCCAGCAATAACTCCTGGTCAAGAAATTTCAATGAGTTTCGATGCACCGGGTTTAGTTCGTGGTGACGATACCTTCTCCCAGGATAGTGGTTTACCGACTACTCCTTCTCCTGATGTCGGTGGACCGCTTGAACCAACCATCGTCCCAACTAGGGAGGATGGAGAGGAGAGAGCGATGAATGAGAAAGAAGATCCCTCAAAGGCTGTCACACATGGATTCGTGAAGGCCCAGAAGAAGAAAAGGGATTTAAAGGCGAAGAGTGAAAAGAAACAAAAAGGTGAGTTGACTGGTTTTGGTCATATGGCTTTAATAAACTCAACGAAAGGTAACATGAATGTCGTGTTAAAGAGGCTCATTGAGTTGATATCAGTAAAGATTGCGGTGATTTTGAAGTATGCAAACACACGACAATACTCACAATTAGCATAATTAATCAACTTTCACATCCAATAGTTATATGAAAACTGTCATTTTTTTCGAATTTTTGACCGTTACTCGCTCTGATTATGTGCATGTGAATGTACTAATGTGAAAATGTCTGGTCACAAAGTTTCAAAAACCAAATTTAATCGTTGGTCACTCACTCATTAATGTTCCAACGTATGTAAAACTTTGGGATCCTTTTAGTTTGACTGTTTGTCATTAGTATGTGAAGGAAACTTGACCGGTTTAGAAAAATTGAGTGAATTTCACAAAACAACTCAATGAGCCTCTTTAAACAAGAAAAACAGGAATAACGAAATTACATTGTACAATATTTATGAGAGCAAACAAGTAACTTTATGGCATTTCTCCAACAGAAAGGAATTTTAATATCGGTACTAACCTCACGGATCCCTCACATAACTTGTACGTCAAAGACAAACTATGAGTCTGTCCATTTATCGTTATAAGCAACTGTTTACTTTCAAACTTTTGATCTCAACTTTCGTATGTCGGAAAGGATTTAACGGACGGAATTAAAATTTTGACATTTCAGACAAAGATGGCAAATCTTGTAGAGATTTACCGTCATATTGACTCTAAGGGATATCAGGGTAAATCGAAGAACCAGGCTCACTAGTTCAGAAGTTCAGAATATATACATCACTTTAACAATAGATTTTGTCGTAATATAAAAACTTGTACTTGAAATGACCATAAAAAATACCTTGAACTATAATATCCTCCTTGGAAGCATACGATGACATTCTGTGATATTTAAACTATATGTTTTATTGTTTCATTAATGTCTTACTGTCATTAACTGATGAGTATGAGGAAAAATACAAGGTAGAAAAATTCGTTTTGAAATATGATCTTTAATGAAAAAGAAAAGCTGTCACAATGAAGGAAAGGACTTTTTCTTGATTTTCCTTATGACACGAACGATCCACTGTAGAATCATTACGACCATTTCAATATTATGCATATTCATAGCTGAGCTATTTATGACAACTAGTCCTCATAGAATTTCCATAACGTGCTAAAATCATGTCTCGAGAAGACCTTTCCTACATGATAGAACGACGTGATAGCCAGATATACCATAATGGTTAAGTAGGTTCTTCTCGAGAAGGGATAACATGTATGATATCATGTAAAGATTGGCTGTTCACATGCAGTTATTCGTAACATTAAGACCAATAAACTGTTGGAGGTACATTTTCTAATCCTATCTCTGATGATGATGATGATGATGATGATGATGATGATGATGATGATGATGATGATGATGATGATGATGATGATGACATTGGGATTCATTATCTCGTGGTAAAAAGTAACTTCTGATTTACCCTCCAAGTATTCGCATGGGGATGTGACGAAGTTCACCCAGGGAGCTGTCACTTAGAGTGGCAGCTCCCTGCAGGGTTTACCTGTCTTCGTAGTTCTAGTGATTAACACTGTTCTGTCGATCACAAAGATATCTCAGTGAGGAAGGTGAACATTAGCTTCAACTTTAGCTTCAACGGAAAGTAATCAGTTTGTGGCATAATCCAGTGGTCTTGCAAAATATCTAGCGAGACTTCAGACGTTATGTCGTTTTGGTCTACTGCCACGACATTCCAGAACTGCTTCCGTGTATAGTAGACACGTGAAATATTTCATGTGCTGTACTCATGATTGACGGTGGCAAATGTTCTCTGTAGTTCACAATTTGTCTCAAACAACATAGAAGACAGGATGTGTTGATGAGATGAAGACATGAGGCAGCGAGTTGATGTATGATAATGTGAGTTTTGCTTTACTGCCAAATAATCCGGATTTTTTAAGGTAGTTAATCCCTACACCTATGGGGTCTAACTAAGTGAAATGAGCAGAGATACGACCAATTTCCTCGAAAAACTACCGCCATCATTTGAAGCAATTAAGCTTAATAACCCCAAGGGAAGGGTACGGGGTTCAATCTACGGGGTTAAATCCCTGCCAGGATCACACTAAGATGGGGTTTTCGTCCAAAGGGTAATCTTATCTGAACTGACCTTGTGAGACAAAGAATACGAAATTTGATTTAAAAAATGGTAATTTGCCAGTCACCCGTCGTGACGTTGTAGGTGTATACGTTACAGGCATCCTCCACCCTTGCGTGGTTGCTGAGGCTAGCAAAATGACTCTCCTTCGAGTCCCTTCAGTGAAGAGTGCCTCGATACTTCTTGAAACTGACGAACTGCTAGGATTGCACACAGAGCGCTGTTCATTGCGTCATTTCTATGTTTAATTTAACGATTTGTAAACTGATGTGAAATCGAATATAGGCTTCCAGAAGTGAGTAATTTTTGCCCTTGTTGACATTGCGAGTAAATATACCAACAAAAACACAAAAGGAGGTAACCTAAAATAATTTCTGCTAACTTCTAAAACTTAACTTAACTTGATTCTAAATAGTATTACTTCGGAAGATTGAAACTTATGCGATGAGACTTAACGTAACATTGTCTCTATTTGCAATATAAAACTCCAAAGACGAGGGATTCATTGCAAAACCATGTGATTGCAAAAAAAGTATTTAAAAAAAGACAAAAAGGAGAAGAAATAAATTGCCTACCTGTGTAACCTGTGTCATAATCTGCCTTGTTTTGATAACACTGGTATTCATGTGTACTTCCATCCCCCCCCCCCCGGGGGGACAGGAATTGCATGGATCCTCCCTTGCACTAGTATATCCATCAAGGAACTTGTCTTCGTGCCGAGGGAAACTAAAAATGATAGCGGTATAGGGGTTGAATTTGTTCCGGTAGCGGTGGTTTGCAAACACGACCCACCTAGTATACAACATTAATGTTATTGAACTAAAGATACTGGTCACCCACCAACTAGGAAGTTCTACCTACCTTAACGGTGTTTGATCGTCCTTCCGTCTTTGATATTGTTATTCTGTAATGATTACTTCGCTTCATCCTGCTATCGGAAATAATCAATAGATCAATAACCTTTGACTATTTTACGTGATATACAACTTGTGAGTCGTTAACCTGTGTTGTTACATAGACTCTTAGTAAGAACTAGAGTGTAAGCAATAATCCGGAACGTCATGCAGATCAGCAGTGCGGCTTTCCTCTCTTATTAGTTGTTTCAGTATACTCACTTTTATTGAGCAGAGGAAAATGAATGGGAAGGGGGGGGGGGGGGGAAATTGGTGAGAAATCTGTAACTTGGAACAGAGCCCTGCTTCCTGTTTGGAACGTGGATCATTACTACCTTTAGTTCAATTAATAGCTCCAAATAAGTAAGATACAATTTCTGCAATCGAAGGGTTTTGCAACTGAAAAAATTGAAATTTTCACGAAATTGTATATGTTAGTGAAAATCATTGTTCAATAATATGTACTCTTCGGACGTTATTGATTATCAAAGTATAAATAACTCCTATATACCAGGGAGACATTGCATTTGAAAATCTGTAATGCATGTCATCTCACTGAAAATAACCTTTGTACTATTTATAGCTTCAATTAGCCGAAAAGAAACATCGACATAGTTAAAGAGCTTTGACCTTTTTTTTTAACAAAATTAAAGTCGATAATTTACTGTGGTTAATTAGACCTTTAAGGGTAAATACGCACTTCAATTTAAAAAATAAAACTGACGACAAAGACTGTTTGCAATCATTGTCAGTGAAAAAAAAAATTGAAACCTTTAGGCAACTAGAAATTTCTTGACGAGAGCCGTGTCTCTTCAAACAGCACTGAATAAGAAAGAGGTATTAGTATTAAAGAACCCCTTAAAGGGGCTCGCTGAGTTGATATCGATAAGTTTGCCAGGATTTTGAAGGATAAAAACACATGACAATGCTTACTTTTAGCTTATTTAGGTAAGTTTTACATGCGATCGTCACAAAAACTATTAAAGTTTTGAATTTGTTTTACCCTGACTTGTACTGGTTGATTGTGTATCAAGTGGCACTATAGTGGAAAATGCCTGGTCAAAAAATTTTAAAACCCAAATTAAATCATTTATTACTCATTCGTTAATGTTTTTTTGTATGTGACATGTCATTTAGATCCTCTTAGTTTGGCCATTTGTCATTAGTGTGCGAAGGAAACTAGTCAAGATCAGGAAAATTTAGGTAAATTTTACCAAACTAACTCGATGAGCCTCTTTAAACTGTCACTGTAGTTTTCTTTGATTGTCCACTATACTTCAACTAAATGAAGGGGGGGGGGGATGGGACAAAGATTCTACCTTGGGACATTTGCTCTATGGTCCCCCTTTGGTGCGGCCACTACCGTACATGTGCCACAGTGTAGATGATATCATGTACCAGTAGTTTGTGAGATATCGGTACATGTCCTTAGCACGTACCTCACGACACATTCGAACACTCTGTCACGTACAGGTGCCCTCAATGGCTCACATAGATATATACAATCACCAAACGCCGTACCCAGCCCTTCCGGAAACTAGGACCTCATTATCTCTTTTTGACCTGCCTTAGATACAATGAAGGTCACCCTGAAGTTCCCTCACAAAGTGAACAAAAGTCACAAATTACGAAATTGTTTTAGTCGATCTATTTGTTGTTGTTGTTTTTGTTTCAAAATGGAAGCAAACACAACCTTACATCACGAATTTAACTCTTCCAATAGCTGTTTGTACGTTAAAAATAAACGTTACTACCATTAATATGGCAATACCATTGTAAGTGCATTATCGTAAACAACTGTTCATTCGGGATTTCAGTGTTATTAAACCTTTTGTGTCAAAGCAAAAGTGAGCGTTCAGAAAAAAAAAATACAATTTCAATGACCAGAAAATAAAAAAAAAACACAATGGTTGATATAAAAACAAAGAACGAAGATGATCAATAGAAGATGGAACAAAGGAGAGTAATATATACCTCCATATATCTGTTTTTTATGTTTCGTAGTGGATTTGTAGGAAAAGTCGGTTACTTTTGAGGAGGGGGGGGGGTATGGAGGAGGGGGAAAGCAATGTAATTTACCAAATTGTCACCTTTATTGGATAAAATCTGAATTTAACGTGGATTGTTGAGAGGGTTGGGGAAACAGGGCAGTTCAAATGAAAGGGGTTACTAATGAGGGAAGCAACGGAAGCGGCACCCGAATGAGGTGGAGGTGATATCTCACACGTATTAGCAACGACCTACATACGTGCCATGTGTATTTCATTTGACACATCTTACTCTTTGACTGTCTTTTCTTCAACAGTTGTCCAGAGGGCTAAGTCATTTCATGGTCTTCCGACCAGGGATAAGGGAGCCGTAGAGGAACTATCTGTCAAGTCACAGGACAAGCAAAGAGCGGCAAAAACGATTGCCGATATCTTGATGTTCCCGATGGACAAAAAATTGAAAGGCGCGCGAATGTTCGCAAAGCAACGAAAACGAAGCGCGAAGTACACTAAGGAGACGCGCGGCCAGAACTATGACGCAGATTACGATGAAGAGGAGCTCGAGGAGATGTATGATGATGACGATTATGATGAAGAGCACGACGACGCATTTGACCCCACCCAACCACCAAGGAGACAGGTATCCCTACCGGCTGGTGCCGTAGCCGTCCCAGGAATGGCGGACTTACTGCCGACAAGAGCTCAGCCACCATCACCGACAGAAATGGATACTATAGATGCCCCGACAGAAGCACCGCCTCCAGTGGCTCCACCACCTCCCCCACCGCCCCCTCCACCTCCACCCCCTCCACCCCCTCCACTTCCACCGGGGGGTATCAAATATAATTGGAGAGGCCGTGAAATCGAAGCCACTAATTTCAACGTTGACTTAAAGAGCAAAGATAAATGTGACCACAAAACTCCCGAACAGTACAAAAACCTTGTCAAAGATATGACGTCACAAACAGGGAGAGGTGCTCAAATGTTTGCCCGTTTACGTGAGCGTTCTGAGCAGTTTGTTTTAGACGAAAATACTGCTAAGCTTCCTAAACCGAAACCCCCCTCAGTAAAAAGAGACGAACCACCAGTAAACTCCTCATTGGCTGCTACAACGACTAAAGGATCTAATGAAGTTTCTCTTTCTTACATAGCCTCACAGAGTCACGAACCGAGAGGGCAGCAGCCAGAATGGACTACGAAGGCGCTACAGCCAGCTGCTCATAAAAGTTAGTATATTTTTAATTTCATGTACAGGTATAAGATGAAGATAATACTAGGGGTGGAGTTGTCCCGAGATTAGGTTTCTCTTCCAAAAAAATGAAGAAATGTTTCAAGAAATTACAACATTAACAAACATTACAATTTCTCACCAAATCAGACAATGCATGCCATATGCAATTGAATGTTGCGGCATAAATATTTCGAAGATCAACCCGATAAATAACAGTTGTGGTTTTTGCAAAACTGAAGTAGCTTCTCTGGAAGTCAATCACCGTTTTCTACAAAACTTGTTCTCCAATAAACTATTACATAAAAATGAAAAAAAATTAACAAAATTCATGGTACGGTTGACATTTGCAATACATGATGATTATCATGCCAGGGCCATAAAAAAAAAAAAAAAAAAACTGAAGGAAAAAATGAATGGCCATACATATGAAAAAGTTAAATTGACCTTTTTGTGTTTTGCATTTATTGTAGTTTTGAATTACAATAACAAAGCGAAGGTCTCCAACAAACGATACTCGGTATTACAATAACATCCTGGTTACTTCACACTAAATTAAACTGTTAAAACCAGTTTGACCTTGTATTTACTTCAAAGACAAGAAAATCTTATACCTGCAATGAAAGCATCCTGCATTGAGTTTATGGCAGGAAACAAAGCAATAAAAGGATCAGCGTACCAGAAGTGATACACAAGTTAACACCTGTATCAAAATTTTAAAAAGAAAGAATTATCTTTTGAGAAATTGCTGCTCAGTCCACACCTTAGTAGTCTCTCTCGTAACCTAACCAGAAGAGTTGACCAATCAGAGTTGACCAAAGGTGGCGGCATGTTTCTCAATTAAGAGTCATTATAAAATGAGAAGTATTGTCACATTAGAAGAAAACTGCAGGACAATTAATACAGAGGTTGGTGAGTCGTTACTCATGTACAACCCCCCCCCCCCATACCCATGATCTTCTTACCTTTTCCTTCCCCTATACAGCCTGTAGACAGAGGGTAGAGGCCGGCTTTAAAAGGATCAGTAATCTGTAGCATAAAATTGGGTGTTCATATTGCATCCTAATCTATCTTAATTACTTACAGGCTCTTGTGGGTGTTGTATAGCCCTCGTTATGCGCATCGAGGAACAAAGGCTTGTGATCATGAAGTGATTTAAAGGCTGTATTGCATCACCCTAAGCTATATTTTTACCTCCCTGAAAGGAAAATTCTCAACTGGTTCGAAGTAACATTACTCTTAGATCGCCAGCAAATTCGAAAGATGCAGAGCAGCTCGTATTACACAGCGTACACAGGGATCCATTGTTTTGATTACACATGTGGAGGAATGTAAGACAGGCTGAGGGAGGGACTAGAGGTAGGTGGTTGGGAGAATTGAAACTGTCTGGGGTGATGCATTACAGCATTTAAACTTAGGGAGAGCAGAAGGGAACTCACGCATTAGTCGTACTATCAAAGGTCTACACTACGTTGCAATAATTACTGTATAGAATTCATCACTTACATGACAATTTGGTATACGGCAGTCAGGCGTGAAACAGACTCAGTCGCAATCTTATTCTGTACAACATTACTCCTACGTGTAAACAAGCGTACACATCCTGGAAACGGTTTTGATCAGGAACTGAGCGTAAAAGTTTGGCAAAACCAAGATCATACTAGAGGTCATAATTTTTGACGTCATTGTTGAAGCCAACAATGTGACTTCTGCAAAGCCGTGATTTTAATTCTTTGTTCTCCTTCTTCTGTTGTATTTTCGAATTTGTTTGTCCTCAACTTAAGTCGCTGTATTATTTTGCAGCTAGGAGGCATGTTTGTAGTTCGTTTGACTGCTCAAATGAAATGTTTCAAGTATATCTCTCATCTACATATTCTCCTTGAAACCCCTTTCTTCAAATCATTATTTTAGATAAAAATATTTATCGTAATGGTTAATTAGTATGAAGCACTTGTGATGTTTATGCCCTCGACGCCCACTGGTTAACTCAAACCGCACACACAATGGCACCGTCAGGTTTGGTGATAACCTACAAGCAAAGTACATTTTCCCTAATCAATACTTTCACGTTTTCTAAATTTCAAATAGAAATTGACACCATGTCATTGTGGTAAGTTTTGACTAGGCCTCACTCAAGTTCTTGATTATGTGACATACTATATTGTGGTTGTACAACCATATACAAGCATGCATTCGTTCTCAGTCATGTCAAAAGCGCGATGGCTTCATGGAGTGCGTGTGTAGTGTGTGTGTGTGCCATAATTTCATTGTATAATTACAAGAGGTTAAAGTTGATAAGTCCCCTCTTGTGGTGCCTTTTGCGAGTCCTCGACAGAAATCAAGTACTTAGGCCTATTCAATAAAGTTTAGAATCAATGAGAAGAGCTGTACTAGCTCTCTGCTTGGACAGTGAAGTTTATACACTTGTATGTGTGGGTGGGTGTGTTTGTCAATACGTTACATCTGTGCTGTAGGTGTGATGTGCGTCGGCTTGTAAACAGATTCACCAGTCATAAAACAATATTGACTATCCTTTGTGCTTTTCCGTAATTTTAATTAATGAGTAAATAATCAGGTCAACGGCCATCATTTTAGGTCAGAGAGCAAAGTGAAGTAGCCTAGTTGCGGCACACGTCTTAAGTTGCATATGAACTTCAAACTGGTCATTAAGGTTTTTTTTTTAACTTGTGTTAAACTTGTTAACTTGCGTTCAATTTAAGGTCGTGATCTCAGTGGTATTTTTTACTCAGCAAGGAAGTCAAATTTCATTTCAGGGTCGAAAAAAGGGGTGAAGTCTGAAAATCTTGTAAACATGAACGGTAAAATTTGATTAGGTCCTTTGTTCAAATCTGATGTATATATCTAGACCTTGAAGACCAAGAAGATATTTTAGATCCTAGTATTGTTCATAACGTCCACTTAACTCCGAACTTAGGTATAAGAGGGTGCCGAGTTAAATCACTGAAGTGTGTTTGTTTTTTTTCACACTCATAGAAGTATGAATATATATCAATCAATTATTCCATGATCGTAAAATTTTATTTCAGTCATTCCGTAGTGTGTACTGCAAGACGTTGAAAATATCTTGGGTCCATATTTTGTTAAACACATTGGCCATTATATAGCATTCGTCGACTGTATAGTGACTCCCTGCTGACAAGAATTCACAGAATCCTGTACCACCAAAGATGACAAGCATGGGTGTACCATAAACATATTTTTCCTGTTTACTGTTACTGGGTAGGTGAGGCACTGGTCTTTGCTTTAAATTATCCTGTTTATTTCCTATGATATGGCTTAGTTTTACGTAATTTAACCCCTATTATCAAAAAAATATTTCCGTCCCTATTTCTTATAAAAGTGATATTTCCATCATGGGGATTTCCGTTGATACGTGATAAGCGCTTTTTTAACGACCTCACAGAAGGGCCCTTCGTTTCGTTTCGTTTCTAACTTGAAATTGAAACCATCTGATTCTTCCACCCATATTACAAAACATTTTGGAGTTCTAAGAATTGCTATATATCAAAACATCCCGCCGTAAAATCTCAGCATATATTTGTACGTCGCCTACAAATTTCCGAATCACTTTGTCGTTTGCTGTTTGCAGTGATATGACAACGTAGGTGTCGGTAACGGAAGGCCAAGTATAGGGTCATGTCCTTCTGGCAATTAAAACACAAAAACAGAGTCCTTTTATCACTTCTCGTCATGTTTTCAGCGTTTTGTTTTGGTGTTAAACATCCGACCGCGTGACGTCAGCGTATTGGCTTCCTCAGCAACGGAGTGTTAATAGTCATACTGTGTGTGTGTATATATATATATATAACCATAACCATATGAAAAAAACTAAGAAAAGCAAACACAGATTACGGAGATAACATTCACTTCCCATACATCGCTGAATATCAACGACTTGGTCAAGTTTTATCCACGTATGTGGTCGCCAGTCATTCAACTCTGAGTAAGTTATCAAGAATGTAGTCCCTTTGTCTGTAAAAGTCAATTTCACTGTGACTCACATTATCAAATGCAAGCATTTCAAACATTTCCCTTTTTCTTTTTTTCACTGCGTTGGCAGATCATAAATTTTACACCTTATATAGATCGAATCTAACAAGGGTGTTTCTTTGTAGGTTAATCCTGGCAAGGCACACCGTATTCATTGCGCGGACCACATAAATTTGCTCTGGTTTTCTTCACTGAGACCTTTAATGACGAACCGACAATGAAAATTGTTCATTAAAGTGTCAACCAAATAGAATCTTTATTGGTTTAGACTTAGTGTAAATAATGAATTTGGATAACTAAGACAATATAAAAGCTTACGGTCACATTGAAAGATTTGTTACTTTGAACTTGGCGTTCGATACACTTACAGAGACCAATCAGTGAAATGCTTAAAAAAGTCTTTGTATCAAAAAGTGACCTGTGAGTAGCTGAAGTACAATAATTGGAGAGAAAAGTGTACAGATCTGGAAGAAGTATTCATTTATTGAGGAGGTATTACTCATAACTCGAAGTATAAAAGATTTTTATCCGATAGATCAAGGTCTCCCTATATCTGTGTTAAGACCTTAGATCCTAATTAGTGTATAGGCCTTGGCAAAAACCACATCAAACACACGCTTGTACCATTTAATTTTCTTCTATTGTAAAGAATGGATCCGAAGTGAAAGAACAGTATTGTGCGGCAGAGGTTACGTTTTTGCTAGTAGGCTGTAAAAAAATGAGACAATAGTTTCCTCCTTTTTTTTCGCAACCTCCGAACATGGAAACTTGGTATGGGTGAGGTAGAACAAAGGAAATGCATCGACACAACTTCAACACATTCAAAGTGGGGGGGGGGAGGGGGGCTTTAATATCCTCACACTGGTGTATTAAAGGGGACTTGCCAGCAGAGAGGGGTGGGGTGGGGGATGGTGGGGTGGTCGTGTGGAGGGGTGACCGGGTGGGGGAGGTGACCGGGTCGGGGATAGGTAGGTGGGACATGTACGAGAGATGTTAACACAAATGCCCATGCTCATATTTCAATCGAATCCAGCCAATGAAACCCATCCCCAAAGATGTTCTGACTCAGCAGTGGTGTCAAGATGGTAGATTGTATGTTGTTTTCCTTATTGTTGTCGTCAATCCTCCGACGTCCAAATTGTAAGCCAAAGGACGGCAAGTTCACTAAGGGATTTCAGTTTGCATTTACTTCCCATTTGATCAACATTTACACATGACTTTCTAGGAGCGTTCATTTCCAGTCTCATATATATACGACAGAAATGTTGCAAAGTCAAAGTTATGGTTATATCCCAGGGGAATTGTCTAGCACACCGTAAAATTGTGCCGGACATTATTTAGACATCAATAAGACTTCAATAACTTACTGTAAATTAAAGTTACATCGACAATAGGCCTACATACAACTTTCTCCTACCATCTGTATACGAGATGAGTGACAATCTTTCTCTGTTTACCAAGTCTACATACTTCCTACATTAATGTGTGAAACCAATCATTCCATTTATATGACCTTTGTGACCTCACAGTGATTACTATTAATCATTTCAAATGGTAGCCTAACAATGAATCGTAACTACTATCAGCCCATACCGCACCCACACATACGATAATTGCGAGATAAGTGATATCACAGACATTTCGTCGAAACTCTAAAAGGAAAGTTTGGAGACCAATCAGTTCACCCGATGACCGTTTCCATGGTAACACTGTTTTTTTTTTTCAATAACCGTGTATGTATTTGTGTCTGCGGTCTGGCGGTGCATATAAACGGAGAGCGCGACGTAAGGGTCATAACTATCAACTTGACTTCCATTCGGTGGCTACACAAACTAAGTCTGGTGAAAAGATCTGTGAACTGCCTTCCAAAAAACAAACAGTTTTCTAAATCCTTTGGAGACTGAAATACAAATCGAACTCGGTATGTACTCAGTATTTAAATAGTTGGTTTTGCAGATTTTTTTGTATTATTATTTTGTAGTTAAGAGTATAAGCCTATCTACGTTTTATTTCGCAGTAACGATGTGTAAAGTTCGTGAATGAAAATTATTTATAACTCAATTAAAGCACCATGGCGTTATTAATCATATATTGCCCTATTAGAACATACACAAGTAAAGGGAGTGAAAAAAAAATTTCAGTCTAATCTTTGGGTGAATTAAAATAGGGTTTTTTGTTTAGTTTATGGGGAGGTGGACTTGGAAGTACAGCTGCATGAACTATGCTATGTTGAGGAATTTCGAATCTTGTACTGAACGAACATGCAATTAAAGCGAGGACGGTACATCTCCACATGAATGATGGGTGGTGTCTTGCTACTATTGTACAAGATGTAGTTCGGTCACGGAGACTTAAAACCATTACAGACACTTAAACTGATGGTTGTTGTATGTATGTCGGGATTTTATAACATTACTCATAAATAGGGGTTCAATGAAACTCTTAAATAACAAGCTAGCAACTTAGAAATTCATGCCGGCGTGACGTGATTATTCTTAGCAAGTTTCCTCCAAATTAGATATGGGAGAGGGTTAAAGGATACGAAGTTACACACTTGAGTTGATGAGGGTGGGTGTTGGTGGAGGGGTGGAGTCGAGGTGGCTGGCCATTAGAGTGATGTTTTAACTGGATGAGAGGGTGGGAGATTGTTTACGATAATAATTCGGACTATCACGTTCATTATTCAGCATTTTTTTTTATTTAGCTGTTGCATGCACTTCTTGGTTTGAAATGATAGTTTAAAATGTCGTGATATCCCTCAAATTACACTGATATATTTTTTTTTAATAATCTCCAAGAATTGAAATCGTTTAATGCCCACTTAGGTCAGTTTCATCCAATCCATTCCTACTATCATGGATAATTCATATTCGCAGTAACATGATGTAACTACACTTTTTCAATGTCATTCGTTTTAATGATAGGATGGTTTTAATGACAGGATGGTTTTAATGACAGGATGGTTTTATCTCCTAAGAATGGCTCAACATCTGTAATTCAGAAGTTCATCTTCTGTCATAATGTTTTCTAAATAATTTACCGATTTCATGTTAGATATCAACATTAAAATGTTTAGTAACATACTTCTAGCTCTCGGTTTGTGTATAGAAGACGGCCATACAAGTATAGTATATATGGCGTTTGCTTCCTGCTTTTCTTTGGGGGAAGGGTAGAGGAGAGGGAGAAGAGGGGAGGGGAAGAGCAAAACCTTAAAGGGGCAATACACGACTAAAAAGATATCAAGTGTTGTGAGTTTATCATCAGGAAATGAATATGCATTTTTGTATTATTCCCGTTTGTTTTCAGTTGATCTTGAAGCCATGATCGTAAAAAAAACTTCTAGAATTAAATTATATCCAAATGAATTGTACAAAAATAGAAATTTGAGTTTAATGATGAAAATCCTTAAACTATATGACACTCCACTTTACCCTACAACCGTTCGATAATGAGTGGGAAATGTTTAGAACAAGAACCGTAAAACTGGCATTTTATTGGAAAAAATGAATCTTAATTGTAATCACCTGATATCGATCAACAAGTTTCCCTCGGCATTTGTGATTCCTTAACAGGACGGCGTTCCATAACGTTTCTTTTTTTTTGACGGGGGGGTCGTGTTAAGCCGTTACCTAGGCGACTTTGCAAATACATCGGAGAAAGTTGTCGGTTGAAAGGTAATTAACGGGTAAAGTAGGTCAACTTGAATTAAAGGCTTAAGTTATATTATAGGAGATTCCGTTATCATAGACCCTCATTGTTTCAAGTGGATGACTAAGATAAGATATCCTAACATGTACAATAAACTATCATCTTTCCAGCACCAAATTCACGTTTTACAGTGTATCGTATACTGTATACCCAGTTGTGTTTGTAACCTTATAACGCCACTTATTTGAAAACGGTTCGAAGAGGTTGCATATGCAAAATGCAAAAACATTTGAATTTCACACCCAAAAGTTTAGTACCGTATACGTCTTTTAATTGCACCATTTAGACAATTTGGGAAAATAAATAGGTGTCAGGGGATAAGTCCTGTCATATGATTTTGAATTCTTATGACATAATCGACCAAAACTGTTAACTACGATACCGGGTAGTGTAGTGGATAGCAGTTTTCATTCAACTTAAAGCCAGGCGTTTCTTTGAAGAAGCCAGTGGGAACTAGAACTAGTTATAACATTCAGTTGGTCCAAGCAGCTGATCGCTGACGCCGTAATGACGTGATCAGGATTTAGTTTACACGCAGCGATTGTTTCTGTGCATAGCGTACTACAACTCCTGATATTTATCAAGAAGCGACAACTTGGGTAATATGTTTTCATACACCTGTAGGCACCTAGTCCACACAGAATTTTCATAATGTGCTAAAATCATGTCTCAAGAAAGCACTTTTCTGCACGATAGAACACGAGGTGATTTCGAGTCATACCATCATGGTTAGGGTTTGTTCATTCGATGAAACCATATCATGTAAGATATCATGTGAGGATTGGCTGCGGTATGACTTGCACTGTTGCATATTCATGATGTGGGGGCTGTCTACTTCTTGCAGTAAGAACCGTTTGTTTCGAAACTGATTTTTGTTTTACGCTTTTGGTTGCTTTTCAAAGAATGTGCTGTCATTTTCATTCATTGAATAACAAATTTTCGTCCATGAACAACCTTTACACTATAAAAATAAACAAAGACTTAGGATTATTACACAAGATAACTGATTTTACCGTACACACACAATCACATTAAGGTTTTCGAGACTTATAGCAGGTACGGTATTATCTCTCATTGTTTTATTGCATGCCTTCTCATTTTAAAGCCTTCTCCACAAATTATCTGCCTATATTACAGTTTTAATTTCTTAAATTCAGTATCTGAAATTGCTACCATTAAAAGAGAACTCAACTAGTCCTTTAGCTCCTGTTCTCCTTGTACTGGTCGCTCGCATACCTACCTTCTAAACCCCAACTTGTCTGGTATCATGTCCCCCACAGATAGCTATACCCACTGTCAACCCCCCCCCCCACCACCACCACCACTACCGCCTCTGTACCCCTTGCTGGTATCATCCCCTACTAACCTCTATACCATCTGTCTGACTAATCCCTATACGTGATTAATCCCTGTACCTTATTTTGGTTAAAGTCCCCTACAAGTCTCTATATGCCCTGACTACATTCCCTACCCCTACCAGCCTGTGCATATGACATCTGACATCCGATGTTTTGATCACTCATATTCATAAACGAAGACTGTTCAATTTAATGTGTGAAAACTATTCCTAGTACAGCATGTGTTTTTCTGTTGTACACCAAAGGCGTCCTTCATCACTCATTATTATTTGTTTTGCTAACTTTTTTTCATGAATATTTATATTATTTATATATATTTCAATACATTTATTTCAAGAATATTTTATTTCATTTACTCATCAGAGAAGCCAGTACCTCCACCACCTGTGAAGCCTAAGCCCAGGGGAGCAACATCTACAACTCAAGCCGATATGGAGAGATTTCAACCGATTAAATTTTCTCCTTCCGGGTCTCCAGGAGGTGGAAGCACCCCCACCAACTACAACGCCAAGCCAAGGGGATGGAACTCACCAAGGGACTCAATAGACAACACCCCTACTTCACCCCGATCGGTGGAATCTGGTAGCGCAGGGGACTTCCGTGCGCAACCTCTAATTCAAGAACAGCAACGAAAAGGTAGTGACGGGTATGCAGACTTTAATGCTAGACCGAGAGGATTTCATCCTAGCAATTTCACACCACGCGCTGGAATGGTCGAATGATACAAGACAATTGTGAGGATAAAAAGAAACTTATAGCATTGCGCTTATTTATTTCAAGTACTTCATTAACTACAGCAATGAATATATAACATCCATTTATAAATGTGTGGATTTTTGAAGTGTTCTGGTCTTTTTATGAGTGATGACGGTAGTGTGACGAAATCTTCTTTTACGGTAGTTTCATACAGCAATCAAAGCATTCTTCCTTTCCACGAACTTTGTGTAAGGCCAGATGATGTTGTACATAGCATGTATGTATAGCAACCACTAACCACTCTTCGTCACCTATGGCCATTTACACCTCTGTTATGTTTGCTGTGAACAAAGTTCGTTCTTTTGCCCTGACGAAGTACCAGTTTGATGTTAGCGAGTGATTACAGCGAAGCCTTCTCCATCGTGCATCAGTAAGCCACATATTGGAGGACGCTGTCTGATGTGATGGTAAAAGTGGGTCTGCCGGAGCTGACACTACGAAAAGCCTTAGAAGTGACAGTAGTTTCCATTCTCAAGTCAACCACCAAATTGTATTACCTGTCCTATATACGCTCAGTAGGCTGTAGCTGCATCTGTGATACTAGATAATGTGAAGAAGCCAACGGCAGTGTTCCCATAGTGACGACCAGCTCGTTTCCTCGGATATGCTTTGGAGTGAGCCACCGATAATGTTTGACGTGTTGCCGGTATTTACTACTGCTTAACAAAACGACTGATGTAAGGAGTCAATGTGTGCGTCGTGTGTGGATTAAACAATGACGTCAGTGATTTCCATTGTGATTGTCCTATGTGTCACGTAGTTAGTTATTGTATTAAAATCAACCGGGATTAAAACAACTCTCAACGTGGTATTCGTTACGTGCTATAAAACCTTGTTCTTGGCGACATCTCAGTTTCAAATGATCATTAATAAATTAATTGAGATTTGCTTACGTCATAAATATCATTCTGGTCTCCATGCTTTTTTTGTACGTTTTTGTTTTCTTGTATTCAGTTTATACGATGTGGACAGAACTACTGCAAATTATGTAACATTTTCTGACTTTATTTTTATGAATGACATCTGACACAACTTAAGTATTAATATGTGACTAGGTCCTTCAAGAGCACTACTTAGCCCCCCATCTTTCTCCCCTACCCGTCCCCCTCCGTGTTAACATTTGAACGGATGCTGTTGTACCCAACACGAAACGAATACTCAATTCCGTTTAACACAACAGAAGTCCCAATATCGGATGTATAACCACTCAGTAAGTTAACATATCATCCATTGCAGGTCACCTGGTGTGTTCAAATTGCTGATATGTTTCTCTCCAAGTGACCCTGTCTATTTTTCATAAGTGTATAAGAGAGCTCCAAGCAGCAGGCAACAAGTTGTTACCTAGCAACACTGACTATCATTCGCTAATTATTACTCACCTTGCACGGTGTACCAGTTTCTCCGTTCAGCGCATCGCTACAGAGGTGGCAGCCACAGAGACGGTACCTAGGCTAGCCATTAGTTGACCAGAGTTAAATTTCTAAATGACGTAGTCCAGTGACGTATCTAACCATTCATATGTTCAATTTATTTTCTTATATAGTGTTTGAAAGTGCGCGACGTAGTTAAAATAGGTTTAATGTGGCAAATAAGACGAAACCAACCGCTTGGCAATATAAATTGACCGTGTTAATTAATAACTTTAATTTATTATGTGTAGGAGAAGTTTCACTGCTTGAACAACCTTCTCTGCAAAAAGGACTTTCAATGAACATTAAGATGACTTTCAAAAAATAACACATGAAAACCAAAATGTTTATCCTTTATCTAATTAATCTTGATGAAAATACTCGAAGGACATTAGCACACGCGTAGACAGGCTTCAATAATCAACTCCTAGCGATCGTTTCTAAAAAGAGGGCGCCATTCCTTCTTAACAAATTGTCATCCTCAGTTATTCAACAGATACGTTTACAAAAGAGAAATAGATAAACGAGAAAGTCATTTACCAACCAGTAAAGCCCCCAAATTCTGTTTGGCAAAAGACGTTCTCACGATACTGAGTAACAGATTGAAAGGTAATAAAACTCGCAAACCGCTAAAAAGTTGGAACGCAGTTTTCGCTAAATATTATAAGGTTATTCTAAAAAATCAAACGGTTGCATTTTCCTCTGTTTTCCACAAAGATATAGTTAGATATGCATGTGCAATGTAAACGGAAAATGATATTACGGCAGAGCTGTTTTGATCTAAGTCTTGCTCTGATCTAAGACGCCCCCTATCATTGTTCGTCATTTGTTCAGTTTGTTACAGTGACGTCATTCTAGTTTATCTATTTCTATGGTTTAGAATTTCTATCCGTGTATGCTGACGGTGACATACCCATATAGCAATAGAAATTCTTCGGCAAATTTTCACCGAAATGTCCTTACAACGTGATAATTTGGCTAAATTTTCCATATATATATATACTACCAATGAGGTTAAGGTTTGTCAATTGTCTCATGAAGAATTAAGTTGAATTGTAAATAGTGTAAAAATTCAGGCAATTTTGGAAGTATCATAACGCGTGGTCCTTTTACGAAAGAGGGGGGGGGGGGGGGGGGGAATTATGTTTTAGGCCATTTTACCCACTGAAAATTGAACTGATGCCATGAACAGTCAATGCGTAAACCTTCCCATGAATGGGCTTGCATGGTATGAGGAAAACTTTTTCAAAGCTCTAGAGACCGCATTATCCTTTACGATGTAGTTTGTAAATCAACGGACCAATTAATGCAAAACGTCACCTTTTAATTTCAATTTATTCAAATCCAGTATGAATATTAAAACATAAAGATTGGGTAATACAGTGAAAATGCAATAAAGCAATACGAAAAGATTAAGACAAAACAAAATGACAGAGAGTTAAAAAAAAAAATACAAAATCGAGAGGAAACCTGTAATAGGTCGTCTAAAAGTTCGTATTGAATAAATATTGCAGCTCTATATACAAAAGAGTCCTTACGCAAACGTATTCTGTACTTTGGCAAGATGTTGCAAGGGGGTTTATTCATTGTCTGCTTGATTGCACATTTAGACTCACTATGGAAACATGCAAGGGGTGTAGCGGATCATTATAAAAAAAAATGGCTATTCTTACAAAATCAGTTCCAGCAGATACATTTATGAATTTTGTTTCTTTAAATACTCATAGTTTAAATGAATTATCTTCGAAGTATATTTTAAGGACTTGGAAATTCTATATTTGTCTTTTTGCACAATAAAATGGTACAAAACTGACACACCTATATGAGATGGGGGAATGATTACAGACTCAAAACACTTTCTATGGCATTCCTATTAAAAGTGAAACAACAAACGCTAGACTAGAGACAATATGATATATCTTGTTCATTACATTAGGTATGTGTTCATAAAAGCTCAATTTATCATCAATGAATAGCCCTAAATATTTGACTTTTAGAAGTATGTTCAATAACAGACCTCTGTATTTTCACATCAGTAGATTTTGACAATCCTTCGTGTTCGATATTTGTTTTTGAAAGGCATATCCCCTTTAATTTCTTTAAATTAAGTAATAAATTCTTTGCACCACTTATAAAAACAATGTCATCAACAGCTATTTGACAATTTGCTCGATCTACGGTGACCGGGTGCTTTACAATGCAGTACCATCAGCAAAGGGGCTCACTGAATTGTTTTAAGAAATTCAGTAAATTTTTCCAAAACTGTCAAGTTTCTTTCACATACAGAGAATCCCCGTGAATCGCATACAAATGAATATTTATGAGTGAGTAATTAACAATTCTATTTGGTTGCTGAAATTCCGTGACCAGACATATTTTTAACGTTCATACTAAATCATGATGCACACAGCCAGTATAAGCTAGGGTCAGAAATGTAAAAGCTTAGACAGCTTTCATAGCTATTGGATGTAATACTGGATTAATTATGCTAATTATAATCATTGTCACGTGCTTGTGCACTCTGTAAAATCCTCACAAATTCATCGACACCAACTTACTGAATGTGCCAGTTTAAGGTAGGTTACATGCGACATGAAAATCACATTTTGGAGTATTGAACAAATAAATCATCAAAAACGTTGAAAATAGCGACGATTTTCATCAAACGCCATCAAACATTGACCACCTTACAAACGAATTTCTGTTACAAAATTGTCTCATAAATAGACGTAAAGTCAAATATGTAAATTTGTGACGTCGATGGAGGGACTCATGTTATACGTCATATACTATCCTTTGTCTATACTTAACCTTTATTTCAAGGACAATTGCGAATTTAGACACAAGGAGTGTTTTATTTTGGAACCATGTATTGTCTTCTTTGAAAATATTTATGTCACTCACTAATGTGAAAACCAGTATCTAAGTAATTTAGAAACAATGTACAAAGGCCTAACAAAAACACCCCACACTGTCGGTGTTACATTTTCATCAAATTCTGAGAAGCAATATCCCCCAAACGGTAATCGATATAAGCCTAGGCCCACACACAATTCCAACGGATTGTTATTCAGGGTTTTACTCTGCAACTACTCAGATCTGTCTTGGCTACATGTCACTTGTTCTTTAAGAGAAATATGTGATGATATATTACACCAGTAATTTATTAATATTTCTAATTATATTTTACCAATAATTAAAATGATAAAAAGGAGGTCGTTTTTGGTTTATTTTTAATAAACATCCCGGAATGTTTTTAAACCTAATCAGAAAATAGAACTGCATTTCTACTGCAGTGCTTGCTGAGAAGATTTCATTGTTAGTAAACAAGAAACAGAATAAAAGTGATAAATGTACCTTTTCGAAGTATTTCTCTGTTCCGAAGTAATTTCTACTACGTGCTCTTACTAACTCCGCAGTAAGTACCTTACATACTATACAGACTAGACACGTTTTCCAATTGATCGAGCTTTACATTGCACACTGATCTCAGTTCTAAATCTACCTAACAGATTTGACCGAAAGGTTTAAACGTTCCTTAAACTTTACAGCATGGTGTTGGGGATTGCCTGCCCAATCAAGTGATGCCACCAAAAAATTCCAGTTGTCTATAAGGAATTTGTACACACAAGCAATGTTGTCAATGAAATGTGCTCCTTTAATGGGACTACTGTGTGACTTTGTAAATGTGTTCTTATTATTTCTCTTTTCTTGTGCCGTAGCTGAGATCATGAGCGGCTTGCAATTGATACAACAACGAGTCACATCAAACACTTTACTTGTTCGTCAGATAGGGCTTATTCTTTATTTTTAACCGCCTCACTTCATGATCAAGTGCACGATCACATTGACATGATAATGAAAAAACCTAATTCTAGGATGTATTGTCTACGTGCAATGAACAGGTTTAATGTTCAAAGCAAAATTCTTGCCATGTTTTACAAATCTGTTATCTGTGGGGTCTGGCAATATAATTTGGTATCGTGGGGTGGTAATGTTAGAAAAGAAGATGAACAACGTATTGATGCAATGATAATACAAGCAGGTCGTGTAATTGGAATAAGTCAGCCATCCATGGGCACATCCTACAAAGAACTTCTTGGGGACAAACTCGACAATATTCTGCGTAACGATGAGCACCCTCTACGTATATACCTTGATAGGGCAGTGATACCCCAAAGTGGTAGGATGAGGTTGCCTTTGGCTAATACAAATAGACACCCCTCATCATTTATACCACAATGTATTAAACTTCACAATTTGAATTTTAAACGTTCTTAAAGTTTGCCATTGGGACCTTTTTGCCCCCTTTTTTCCCTTTGTCCTATTTCTTTCTTTTGCCTTGTATTTTTAGTGTTTTGATGTCTTGTTTCTGTGTATATTTTTCTGTTTTTCTTACTTTGTAATTTGTACTTGTGCAATGTTGTCTGTTTTACATGTTTTTGCTGCTTTATGTTTTTGATTTTTTTTTGCGAGCACTCAGTTACCCCTGTGGGGTTCATTAAAGTTGATCTTATCTTATCTTAATTTTCCTACACATTTTGTCTTAAACTAATATTAGCGATGAATTCATTTTTATAGTTTGAACAAAAGTCGACATTATTTAAGGACAAGGTGAGCTCAAGTGCACGAAAAAAGGCGGTTATCTTTTATGGCAGGCTATCCATATAATATAGTAAGGAATAAAGTGGAAACTATATTCCTAAAACTAAACTATATTATGTAGGGAAATTATTGTTTTGTTTTACAGAAAAAATGATATATCTCTTAAAACTAATATTCATGGACACAGAATGATTCGTAGGAACACAACATTGGTGGGTCCTACGTCACGCATATAACAACATGGATGGCAAATGTTCAGCCGCGCACTGAGGCCAAAGATGCAAAGCGGTATTTTAAAACTAAGGAATTGCTTCCACGGCAAAACTCGTCATGTTTAACTGGTAAAGCCGTGCAAGATCTCAGGCATCTCAAGCTTATTTTAAATCCAGAAGAGTTTTCCGCGAGACTTCTGTTCGTGATGTGTTGCCTTTCAGACATTACAATCCTTCATTTTGTTCTTTTACTGCTAACAATCCCTATGGTAACGTTTACATCACATGTCAAATATTTAGAGTACAGTGGTACGGTATATATATACACAGGCATTTGTATGTGTGTAAATCGGTTTGATGATGAGTATAGACAGCCATATGGTATCCATTCTATCAAGATATAATTCACCCTACGGCAGCTATTTATAAATTTGAAAGTGGTATTTAATTATCCAGTAAAGTTCAATTTTACTTCCATAACGTCATGCAGCCAATGTCTCCTATATGTAATTTCTGGCGAACAGGAGCCTCCCCGTGGTGTTAAGGTAACCGTTATACGCTTGGTCCAAATTCCGCATGCCCAAAGGAGAACCCATGAAAGGGCGTAACACGAGTTTTACTGCTATATAACTCACAAAAAGCTAAACGTTGGGAAGTAGTTTTCGCCGCATATTATCAGGTTATCAACAAAAAATCAAACAGTTGCATTGACTAATGTTTTTCCAAGATGTTGATAGAGATCAAATTAAACAAATTCAAAATACATACGGCAAATTTTGAAGGCAGAGCTGTTTGCCTTAACACCTACGAAGCCAGCCGCCCATTGTTGCTCGGATTCATGTATTCAAAGTGTAGTTGCTGTGTAGTCACACTACTTTATCTAGCTAGGCCTTTCCTGTATAACATTACATCTGATCAACTTACCAATCACACTTCGAGAATTGTAAGTGACGTCAGTATATCGTGTGCGATCCTGAACTGTTGGATGTCCTGGAATGTATCACATCATTAACATAACTCGTAAATAATATCATTTACATGTAGAAAAGCAAGACTAGAGTGGTTGGATAATTGTTGCATCTGTAATAACACCTCCTGCCAATTTTTTTTTTCCATGTTGAAACTGGCACAGATGTTAAACTTAGGTATATTTATCCGAATTTGACAGCTGCTTCTATAACAGACTGTGCGTTTTTTCAGTTAAAACCTCTCAAAATACACTTGGGTTTGAAAGACTGTTTTCTATTTTCTTTAATACTTTCTCAATGTACTCAATCTATTGGTTTATGGTAAAAGGTTAATTTTATCAACATTTAAGCCAAGCTTAATACATCTGTCAATAGTGTTGAAGTGTAGACTTCAGGGAATAAATTTAATCTCAAGTCAATTTCAAATCAATTTCAAGATCATTTTGGTTTTAAATCTAGGACGTTAGTTCAACGTGCGGGTATACGTAATTAACATGACAAATACGTGTATGGCATAAGTGCACTTTCTCTGTAGCCTTATGACAAATAAACAAATTTATAAACGGGTCACTATTTGTGATCTGACATTGGCGATGTTCCCTCAGTCATTCCCCGGTATATGTGACCACTAATTCAAAGATAACAAGAATTTGAAAACTATGAACATCCCTTCGTGTCGATACCTGTTACCTGTTCATGTACTAAAGACGAGATTAAATTGTTCATTAGCTTAGCTGTCTGTGACCTTTGAACCCTTGAAGGACAATCATCCCCCCAACTTACAATGTGATCATATATATAATATATATATATATATTTTTTTTTTTTTTTTGCCACTTCCCATGGCAAGGATATACGCTGCACCCAATACTTGATTTCACATCACAGGAGGTTATCTTTAGCTTACACCGTTTGCACACTGCTGACAAGTTGCGCTCCGAGGGCATAATACCATATTTGTCCATACGGCATATCCACATGCATACATCGCCCCGGAGCTGTTGCAGTCCACGACCCTGTTCAAGAATGCCGAACATTCTCGACTCAGTTTCGTATCGGGACCTATTGCGTTGAATTCCCCGCTGCTGTTGGCGAGGAGGCCGTCGTTTTCTGCCTTCTTTGACGTTTTTCAGAGGTCAGCAGCTGAAATAATACTTCCATCTGATGATGTAGGGACAATTAAGAACTCCAGAAGGGGATCCGAAGTGTTGAGAAGAAGCAGGGCTGGTAGAAGGTGAGTCATTTTTGTACTTTTTGCTTGATATTTAATGGGTCGGTTTGGTGACTAATCTCGTTCATCTACACTCTAACAGTATAATGAGAAGTTAACGCATAACTGGAACACCTATGGGGATTCATCTGGTGAAGATGACTTCCTTCAGACTTCAGACGTACTAAGTATTAACGAGAAATACATATTTCCTTAACATTATCCAGTTTGTAAACAAATTACCAACGTTCACAATGGTCATTTTTGTGTTGTTTTTATAGTAACCTAATTTTTAATGCTGGCGCACTTGACCACCTGTTTCATAGGCATGCATACTCTTGTCAAATAAAAACAACAATGTAACTTAAATTCCTAACTCTATTACAGTGCTGCTGCACATCCCAAAAATCTCATTTGTCTATACCTTAGTATTATTTTTTATGTCAAAGTCATGGTTTACTAGAAAAATATTTTACTTATCGATATGGTAATTTAATAACGAAATAGAACAAACAGAAGTTAAAATGTCGTGGTATGAATAAGTGCTTTGTTTTCAGTATTTTTCACACCCACGGTATGTCCTTGTTATAACTGCATATTTTGCATTTCCTTTGCAAGAAAGTGGACAAGGTCCAGGGATATTTCTTTTTTTTTTATGCTTCTCCAAATTCTCTTTGTTTTGGTTTAATTAATATTCTCTGTATACTTATATCTTGTTTCTCATAAATCGCACATCGAAGTAATTTTGCATTATTTAATTGATAAGTCTAATATTTTGTACTTTCTTTGATCTAGATAGGAAATGTTTAAGATCTTAAACGATTTGTTTGTAATTAGACATAACAAAGTTTGTAAACTATTGTTCCCTGTCAATGTAAAAGTTTTCAGGTAAAATATTACAACACAAGAAGCTCATTCTAAGCAAACAAGCAAATTACTGGCTCTCTCATTTAATTATAAACCATTTTACCAAATTTATACGCATAAGCAAAAGGGGTGTTAATCACATTTATTGGCATGATATGCAAGTTTTCGGAATCTATGTCCCGCTTTTCATATCAAGATGGTACAAAATATAAAAACAGTTTTTTGGTGATCTCTCTCAAATTTTCTTTCTTCAATATGAACGAATGAAAATAAAAAAAATAATACAGCTAAAAAATGTTACAAAAATAGATGCTAAATGAAAAGGTGAGAGGTCAAATCACCACATTTCAGCCGAGTGTGGTTCCACACTGTTGGATTTAAATATTATTCGTGCATAATTTGAAAATGCATTTGTATGGATTATATGTTTGTGAAATCATGTGGCTCTATTGCCAAATGTGACAACGATTTGAGAATAAAAATTATTAAGTTGCCCACAATCGAAATCAAGAATACTTAAATATTTTCACTACTTGTGTCCCCACAAATTGTGTATAACCTGTTGTACATTGTATGTGCGTACAAAGACCAGGGGTTGAAACCTCAGGAATGTCTTCTATGCGAGCATGACAACTGCCTAGCAACGGAGGCGTGTAACAACATGTCATTGAGCATATACGTCAAACTGGCTGAGACACTCATCCAGACATTCATAATGAAATAGCACTTACTTATGCGTCATTGTGTACTTTCCGTTCTGAATTATACCTTGGTAGTGACAACATTGGATAAGTATCCAGATAGTCAGTTTTACAATGGTATATCACATTAAACAATATCACAATTAATGTAGGCCTCTCCCTAAGCCAGAACTACATTGAGATCAATCACATACTAATTTTTAAGTTTCCCTTGTTAGCCAATATATATATATATATATGGAATTGATATACCTCTAACTCAGTAAAGTGCTCAATATTGTATATATATATATATATATATATATATATATATATATATATATATATATATATATATATATATATATATATATATATATATATACATATATATATATTCCAAAATTTCAACATTGATCATCTTCTTATAATACCGGTGGCGGCTGCCACTGGTTTATTCGCCAGCAATGACGCAGTGGTGATACACGTGACGTTTATGTAGGCCCCAGCTATGATACGATGATAAATGATGGCATTTTAATTACCAAAATTCCAGTGTCAGAAAAGACATCTAAACCGAAGAAAATATCACCGGAGGAACATGTCCCTTGAAATGTTGGACCAATAACACCTCCCTGGTTGGACTGCCTTACAGAATTTTATGTTCCATAGTATATATCAGTAAGCATAATAGTCAGGTATGTCGGTTAGACACTGCCATAGTAGCAGGCATAACCGAGGAAAAAACACCATATTTGCTTTGAACAATGCGACACGCGGTAGACATTGTACATAATCTTCAAAACTTAATATGAGACATAACAGGTATACTAAAAGTGACTGGTGGTCGATAATTCTGATTGGTGGTAGCTTGGTAGTTATTTCTGGCGGGTGGTCGGTATTTTAATAAATTATAAATCATACGGGCAAGACACGCTGCGCTTTTTTTTGTGTGTGTGTGCTTATTTTTTTTTCTACTCCTTGCATTAGCAATGTCAGGCAGCACACACTGGGGCATTTAACCCGTGGTTACAAAAAAATGCGGGCCTAGACAAACCGTTGATGTTTTTGTATTCTACAAATCACACGTAACAATGAAGACAACTGATTCAGACTTTATTAACGTATAAGTGGTTGGATCTAACTTCCACTTTAGAATACATCCATCAAAATATGTAACAGTTTCATTTGGATGAAAGTATCAGCACTATACAATCAACTTGAGAATCTGGTATTGCGTATTTAAGCATAAAACTCTTGCCCCTCCATACGAACAGCTAAAAGAGCTCGGCCCTGGAAACTGATTCTTTCTAATAATTATTGCATCAGCATGAAGTGTGGCGCTAGTGACGTATATAACGTACAATCGACCATCCAGGGCTCCCAATAAAGATCCCCGCTAATATTGTTAAATGGAAAATGGAAACGAAGATTCAATTACCGGTCAATCATGCTAGCCCTTGGTGATATAATGATTAAGATTTCTAACTCACAAGGAAATACTTTTGGTCTAGATTAATAAACAGTTCTTTCAGCCAATAACATTGCAAGAAGGTTAGAAGAGGGAATCAAATATATGGAAGTGAAATAACAGTCACAAATACATTTAATGGATTTCATTTCGATGAACATTGCTGGGTAGAAACAACCAAATTGCACTTCGGATGCAGATATGAAGTGTTCGGTGAAAGGTACATTTTATTCTCATGATGTTACAAACTATAGGTTGCAAAAAACAAAGCTTTCATACAAAATTGAGAGTTTTTAAACGAATAAATTATAAAAATTGGAATTTCAAGTAAATGCTACATGTTAAACGCTTTGTTATAACAGCTTTAATGAAGTTATAGACCCTGTCCATGTGACGTCACATTGATACAACGGAACATGTACCTTGAGAATAAGCTAATATTAAATTCAACACACATTGTGGATCTTCCAATTTAATCCACACGCCCCAGCATAGTAATATGTACTGTTTGTTTACCTCGAGCAGGGGGCCCTTGTTTGTGGTTATGTGGCGTCAATGCAAGGGGTCTGTACTTTATGTCTTAACAATTTCAATAATTTATTGATTAGAGCCCAGATACGTCAGGAACTTTGTTTGATCTTTAACCTGCTTCAGCTTCAATTAAATTGCAATATTGTGTTTACGTTTTCACAGAATCCCTTCGATTTCCCGCCACGAGATTCCAATGGACAGCTATACCCCCCCCCCCAAAAAAAAAAAAACTATTTCATTGGAACTGGGACTAATAACAAATAAGTTGAAATGTTGCTTGTGTACAAGACTTTCGTTCAATAAGTAAAAGTCAAACTCAACCGTCAGCAGCAGTATTTTGTACATATTTAATGTATGGTCTGCACAACATACACCGAATATATTAGGTTGAACATTTAAAGGGGAATTCTGGGCAAGGAAAACGTCGTCTGACTTATTTAAGCCATTTCGAACTATTTTCGTTCACATTACTGACCTTTTGAAATAAACTTTTCATAGACAATACGATATGCTCAAAACTCCCCCCTTACAGAGTTTTTACACTATTCATCATACGAAGGGTGTGACCATTATTATTGACCTTGTGATCTCTGTGATTTGTGACGAAGTCGACTCCCCAACTCCGATTTAATTTATCGACCCGAAGAGACAGTCCTTCGTAGAACTGTCAAAAGTTATACAAAACGTAGAACCTGCGGGATAGTTTATTACAAGAAAAACTGCTGTATAGTTAGAAACCTAAATTGCACTGCTGATTTTTTGAAGGTTAAGAAAATGAAAGTTTGAAACCTTGTACAGATAACGAATATGCATTGTACCACGTTTTCTCTTTTAATCGAATTCGATCGCTTCATACAGTTTACAGCTGATGAAAATTTATCTTATGGTCTGTTTTTATCTTCCATATAACGATAAAAATCTGGAAGGGATAATGAGTACGAGGTCATTACAAACCTTAAACGTTTACCTATGTACTTTCTTTTCTACATTTAATTAGCTTATTTTGCTGTCCTTCCCTGCCTTGTTGCATTGTTGCTATTGCGTGATAGACGCCTTCGTTCTGGTTGTTTTTATGTGCTTCCTTCTGACATGCAGTAGAAATCCTGAGATGTTTGTGTAGCCTATTAGAACTTCAAGCTTCCTCAGACTTATAATTTAACAATTTAAAGAAATAGCTACACTGGCAATTACTTGATCACATATACCTACAGGACACTTACCTAACTGTAAACTTAACCAAGCACATAACTTTAAGGTTCAAGGTGATTTGACATCAACCAGGGAAACCGAGGATGTTGTTACCTCTGTCAAATTCCAACAAGGTCAACTATTAATAGAATCACCGTCATGAGAGACGTCTCACAGACAATGTATCATGTGAAGGTATGACGTCACACTTTGAACGTAGATGGAATGTCCCAAGACTTAAAAGTGAAGATGGATTTGTTCCCTTTCAATTTCTCCAAAGGTTCAGGAGATGACATCGATCCCGGGCATCTTAACATCAAAGAATCTTTTTTTGTTTTCCATCTTGTAAAAATGGTCGGTAACGATGATCCAGTAATTTAAACTAAATCATTCTTTACAAAAGTTGTTTAACCGATCTTCTTAGTCTTCCATCTGAGTAAAAAGGATGACATAACTTTCCTCTGATACAGTGTCTTTGAAAAGCAAGTGAGAATTTATTTTTTTGTCTATAACAAACAGTTTATGTTACAGATGATGGAAAACGATCGAATATTCTCTTATACCTGACTGTTGACTTCATAAAAATGAAATATTTTCTTCAAGAAATGCTACTGAAAATAGATATTCCCTATAAGTCTTTTCAATTCCGTATGAGAATCGAGCTTGATGGTGACTAATTAGTAGATGTATCATCATTTTGTCTTTTATCTCATGTTGACATTTTTACTTGGAATGTGCGATGGAGCCTATCAAAGTTAGTTATCAACGAATTTCGTGGTTTTGTTGGGAGACAAATAATCTAATTTTCTGAAAGCGGAGACAAAAGAGAAAAAGGAATCACTGGAATGCATATCAATGTCAAATTAACATTTCGTTATCTGTGAAACTGGATCTATGTCTTGGTGCTACGAACAAGAGGACTTTTCGTTGAATATATTTCATCACTGTCCTGTATGTGTAACAAAAAGAAACATTCATTACGGGCAGCATACGCAACTGAACCCTTATTAGTAATTTTAAAATAATTTTACGACCAGTTTTTTGTTCTTACTCTCATCTCATTTTCTTTGTTTACAGTCAAAAGGAACATTTTTTTTCTCGTCACGAGAAACGAGACACCAGTATCCATGCACAGATTACATATTCAGGCTCATCCACAGGTCGTGGAGGCGCTGAGTGGGCAAAATCCTCGCCACGTCCCACAGGTGGTATACCAAGAGGGTCATTCAAGTCAGATCAACGCACCTAGACGGGGCCCGAGGTCGAATTTCCGAGACAGGTCTAATCGTAGGAAGACGACTGGCTTTGAAGAGATCCGTCAAGAATACTACAACATCCACCAAAACAAAGCTACGGCTGAACCGGCAGCAGGAGGAGAAGGAGGACATGCCCAAGGGCATCCTGGTCAGTCAATGGATGACTCCCGGGAATATTTCCCCAAACCAAGTGCGTTCATCAGAGCACCTCGTCGACAATTTCAACCAAGACGGCAAAGACCAGCCAACGTGGAGGACGATGAGCTTGTCGGCGGAGCAGGCTTTATGAACAGGAGTAGTAAAGCAGCTGATATGTTTCAACGTAGAAGGGAAAGAACTGACCAGTTCATTCTTGACCAGGAAAATGCAACACCAACGCCAGCCTCCCATCAAGTAACACCACAGGTACTCACCCAAACATCATGGGATGCTCCAACAGCACATCATCAATCGCCATCTGCACAACCAAAACCTGTTTATCAGTCACATGCCCCAGCTCAACCTAGGAGAACACCTCCCCCTAACTCAAGACCACATCATGCACCTCAGCAAAGGTCCCACGTCCAGCAGCACCCCCAGTCACAACAGCAACACTTCTACCCTCAACAACAGCAACACCAACAACAGCAACACCAACAACAGCCCCAACAACAACCCCAACGTCGACAACAGCCTTCTCATGGCCACACCACTGTTGACGCGCGGGGATCACGCCAACCTTTGACGCCAAAGAGTTCTCGATTTGAACTGAATTCACCATGGAAAGATCCAAACATGCCTGTCGGCAATCGGTTCCATCCTAACGTTGTACCTTACAAAGATAGTTACAACGTTTCACCCAAAGGATGGGGGAGAGACGTATCCAACTTTGGCGAAGATAACAACATCAAAGACCATTATGAGTACACAGATACGTCAGAAAAGTTTCGATTCACTCCAGCACCACGCATCAACAAATTCCCCAACAGCATGACGACAACCCATACCGACAATTACAACTCCAGGCCTAAATCTTGGTGTGATATCGAGCTCACTGCTTCACATACCCAGCGAGCCCCACCACCCTCGAGGAGAGCGTACCCTCAACAACGTCAATACAACCAGTCGTCTGTGAACCAATTCACGGGACAGTCAAGTTGGGGATACAATCAGTCTGAGGATCTCTAATGATGCACGCAACAACAGCATTGGAAAGGAGACAATACTGAGGGCGTTGACTGCATTTGAGGATGAGGGCGTTCTATTAAAAATGATGCTGAGGGCATTTTATTAAAATCGAGGCAGATACGGAAACTGAAATGATAACATAGTAGATGTCTAATTCAAAGGCGTCAAGACCAATAGTTAGTGGTAATGAAGAACACTGAAGGTGCAGTATGAAAAAAAAAACAAAAAACAATCAAACCGCCTCTAAAGTACAAACAAATCTGTCAATAAGACAGTAAAAAAAAAACAGAAAAAAAAAAACCACTATGGTACCAAACATTGTATTCGCATATGCATAAAATAGTATGCTAATTAGAATAAGATTTGGAACTGATGTACTTCGTGATGAAGAAAGTGTGGACAAAGCTGCTGTTCTCTTATTGGAAATTATTGTAGGATTAATTTGATGTGCGCCTTCTGTATCTGTTGATGCTTTTGCAAAACATAAAAACAGTCTTAGTGTTTACTAAAAGACGTCCATAATAAAACAGGTGAGCACAAAATGACCTTTGCATTTCATCTTTGTTTTGAAGAAAAGAAAAGTTTAGTTGCGTCTTAAACTCTAATGAGCTTTTCTCTAGTACATCACAGTAATCTTTCGAGGGTTTCATCTTTTTTAACCCTTTGTTATTTGACGACATGAAAAGAGGGGCCGAGCATAGAGGGACATATACTTGGAACGACTGAACTGACTAAGTTTTCAAGACTTCAAGATATTTCATCGAGTCATATAAAGTTTATTCACCATATTATCACAGACGATAGAGTACACCCTGGAAATGGTGGCATTATAGCAACTGAGGAAGAGCGATACCTTAGTAACATGTATTAGACTACTTCACAGTTGTAACTGCGAGACCGCGATGCAGACTCGTAACCACGGGGGAAGGGGAATTTGAGCACCAGGCTCATGATCCTTGGCTTGCTCTCCGCTCTGTGGTCATAGCCAGGAACTGTACAATACCATACTTTCATTTTTATTCTCATTCCCTAAACACGGTTTGGCAAAAGTTGCATATCCTTCTGTATTTATCAAAACCTTCAGTCCTGAGCTTGGTTTGGCCTCTGAGCTAAACTGCTCTGCAAGTGTGGTAACGGACGCGCTAGGCAGACGGCGCAGAACTGTACAGATCTGCTTCACTAGCAGTGACTAATCAGCACACTCTACATCATTTTGAGCTCTCTGTCATCAGTACCGGTCTCATGCCATAAATACAGTATGTACATTCACGAGATCTGTTAACCCTTGGAAAAGTTCTTAAACTGAGTAACGGGGATCATTTTTTCATCCATGTTTTCAGGTATCATCACTAATTAGTCTTTACTTGGATGTTGAGCATCAATTAAAGTTCTGATGAATTGAAAATTAGGAAGATTAAAGGAGAGTCAGATTGTTTCAGAAAATAGAATGTGTCCTACTGATATCTCGGATCGTCGAAGGCACGGGAACACCACTCATGACTTTTACCCCTTATAAATCAAAATCTGAATTTTCGACATATACGGAAATGTATAAACACCATAATAGGCTAGATAATGATGAATTTCTGATATGATGTACCTTGCATGAACGAGGGACCCTCGGAGGTCAGTTTTCTAATGTGTAAGTCAATGGGAGAGCTTAATGCTGGTCTAGTAACTACACTGGGTCACACCTTTAACAGGCCTAATGCCACGCAACCGGAGAGCAACTATAGCAGCTGACGCAATGACCTCAATCCTACATTTGGTGAACGTGAACGGGGGGGGGGGGGGGGGGCGGGGGGGGGGGAGACTGGTGTGTCAGGTCTCCGTGGCAGGTCAAGGTTAGGGTCAGGGTTAGGAACTACGGTACACGGTAGTGTGTCTGGTCCAGTCGTTTGAGTTAATAAACAAATCAAGGCTGCTTCGGAACATCCACCGCAGCCTCACAGTTTCAAATGTGAAACAACCACAGAAAACAACTCCAGACGTCCTGCTTTGGGCTACCGTAGAAAGTGGGCCAAGTGAATGGCTCCCTCTCAGCTTGCAGAAATATCTGTGAGAATGAAGCTCTACAAAATTGTGATCATTTACATATGCAACACGTGTAGTAATCCTTGACCGTAATAACTCGCTAACCCGACGTGATTAAGTGTTACCGACAACAAATGATGTAAACCTGAAGATACTATGATTCACAAAATGTTAAACCTGTTCAATCATTAAAAAGAAAAACATACTGAATTAGAATAAATGACACCAGTATGTTCGAATATCGTAGAGCGTTTGGACTATCAAATAGTTTATGTTGCGTATCGTGTTCACTGACTGCAACTGTTACACATTCATTCCTAAAATTCATTCCTAAATGAATATTCATTCATTCATATCATTTTGCAGCGTTGTCCAAGGAGTTAAGTTGTTCATAACCCTATTTATAAATCACGTACAATCCTAACATTCTGATTCCGACTCAAAAATGGGTTGGGCACCACCAAAAAGTACAAAGATTATTATTCTTTAAATCCTGATTCATGAATCACTTTTTCAAAGACAGACATATCAATGTATAAATCTTATAATTGTCATGCTCATTTGATGTCCGTCATTTTCTCACCAAGAGGGGAGGGGAGGGAGGTGAAAATAACAAATGAAGATTAGGTTGTTTAGTCTCATTCAATACTCTACTAATACAGAAATGATACCGTGGCTATCTAAAATAAACTAACTGTCACCCTCGATGTCGAACACTTTTCGCCATCAAACAACGGACGATATTGCACAATTACCAAATTTTCATCCATGTTCCAACATCATGATTGCCCACTGTATAATATTTGCTCATTGTATCAGTTTTTTGGTTCCTTGCGTCAGCGAAGGAACCTATGCAGTCAAGTTGGGTGTGTATGTGCATGTGTGAGTGTATGAACGTGTGTATGTGTTTGTCTGTGACACTTGCTTAGGTATGCTCTAACTCAATAGGGGAAAGTCGGAAGAAAGTCAAACTTAGTATAGGGCCTATATGTTTGCCTTTTCGAGAAGGTGTGCCCTATTGTATTTGGTGGAAGTCAATGGTCGTCTGGTGGCACGGGGGAGGGGTCAAAACTGTATTTCTGTGACATTTGCTAAGATACGCTTTAACCCAACAGGGGAAAGTCGGATGAAAGTCAAACTTGGTATCTGGTCTGGCATATTGAGAAGGTGTGCCCCACTGTTACTGGTGGCGGTCAAAGGTCATCTGGACAAGAGGGGGGGGAAATTCTGAAAAACTTTCCTAACAGGATATCTCAAGTTATACAGCTTGGACAAAGGTTATATGTAGTACTTGGATGCATTGTGGAAGTTGTGCCTTTGGGGTGGTTTGTGGTCCAAGGTCCAAATGAGCCATAAGGACTATTTTATGAAATCATTTCAAAAGACTCTTCTCCGAAAGATTTTATAGTACGAAGTTGAAATTGTGTCACATTACTAAGTACGATAGTGGTTGCTTGAGGTTTTTTTCAGGATTATTGGTTCTTTATGGACCATATGAACCAGTTTATGAAATCATCCAAAATGTTTCTTTCTGCAACTCTTGCTTGACAATATGAAATGTTCGTTTAATAAGCATTGCGGTAGTGGAGCCCATGGTGTTTTCAGGAGTTGGGGGTCCAAGGTCCAAATGGGCTCATATGGGCCATTTTATGGAATCATGCAAAATGCTTCTCCTCCTACAGATTGTATGGTATAAAGTTGAAATTGTGTCATATTTCTACTATGGTAGTCGTTCCTTTAGGTTGCTCATGATTATCGGTCACATAGCGGGCACACATGGACCATGTTATGAAATCATGCTTTTCTTTATATTTTGATTTACAATGTGAAATGTGTGTCAAATTAGCTTTGTGGTAAAACCTTTCCATTCAGTGTTCAGCATTTGTGGGTCCAACTTTAGAATGGGCCATATGTTCCATAAATTACTACATTGTGCAAAGTGATAGCTTTTCTACAGATTACATATTACGATGTTGAGAGTTTTTCAGATTATTAGTAGTGGGACATTTTACCGTTATATGGTGCCTCAAAATAGTTTGGTGTCAAAGAAATACACAACTCTTGTAGTTGCAAATTCTCTCCTTTATTTTACATTTGAATACATTCTTGCACGGTCACATTCCTCTGGTATGAATGAGTAAATTATGAGGAAGCATACTCAAGGATATTGCAGAGTTCTTGACTATTTCACTGCTATCACAAATTCTGAACTGCAAGGAAATAAAAGAAGTTTTACACATGGGGGAACTGGCTTTAATGTCACCATATTTCTAAATGACCTCTCATGACTGACAAGCCTAGTCTGCAACCAGGGGTGAACTGCGGGGTATATTATCTGGGTCAATTGACCGAGACTGCGAAGTAGTCGCTGTAAATCAACGTGAAGTTGTCAGACGTGTGTCAATGTTAGCTACAACTTGACTTCCATTGCTAGCTCCAGTAAAACGAAATTACGCCCTCAAACAGGTCCTTGCTACATTTCTTGTGTGTGTCACATGTTGAAACGTGAAACATTTTGGATACTAAATATCTATGTAAACGTGTGATTTATTTCTACACGTCAGCAGTCAAAGAAAAAGGAGCAGAAAATATCACCTATCAAAAAATCTGAATCAGAACTGAGGAGACATCTTTCACATATTTGAATATGAAAATTATTAATTTTGTTGGCCCTACAAAATTCAGACTCCTGGCACCTGGCAGTCAATCACCGTTACTTGAAATCAAAGAGACCATGGGAATGGATACTTATACTGATTTATGCAAATGAGGGTTAATTTTTTTTCGTAGTGGCTACAATATATCACGTGGGATTTGACTTTCAGCGACAAAATATGACACATTTGCCAACTCCTATTCCGGCTTTAACACGAACTTGACTTGGGAACATCAAACTTACAATTTTACCAGACTGCTGACTATATTTGAAGAGCGCCATCTCTTTGGATTATTACCGTTCGTATTTGTGTATGTCATTATTCGCACGACTAATTTCGGTATTACTTCTGCTGTTACCCTCCTTTTACATCGCATTTCCTAAAGGACTCAAATTGAGAAATGTTATTACGCCTTTTGTTTACAGAATATAACAGTTCTGGTTGATTAATCAATCTTAACTCATTACAGTCTTATAAAACCTTGTATCATGTATTGTCACTTTTAATAGACTTTCACATGCGTGTAAAAGTTCCTTTCGGTTGAATTTGATTCGAGATATAAAATTGTAGAAAGGAAGGCTATAATAAACTTACAGTCGCCTCGTTCGATTAAATTTCAAAAGTATGATGGTACTTAAATTACAGATGCTACTTCTGTCATTGCTGAAAGTTACCCATTGTTTAATTATCTGTTGAAATTGAGTATACTTCGATCAAGTCTTCCTCACGAATCTTGATAAATTTGTTTCAAGTATCACAAATAATCTGTCTGAGATAAAAGTGAAAAGACCCTAACGAATTGATATTAGTTATCTCTCGTAAAAACTAGGCCTATCCGACATTTTTTATTGCAGTTGTTACTGGAATATCCCCATTTTCAACCATAATTACCTTTGTTTCCATATTTAGGTCACTTCCCACTTTTCGAATAGTAAAATCAAATCAAGTGTTAGCTGTGTTTGAGACTGTTATCATCCGCCAAAGTAATGCGCAGTCTAATCTTGGGCTTATTGTCAGCGTTGCGTGGATTTCTTTATGCGTGCATTTGCAGGTACACATGCATCTCTCCCGAGTAAACATCGCCAGGGCCCAGGAATCAAGCACGCCCCAGTGAAGCCACATTCATTGATCCACCGATCGCTGATAGGCCCTCCTTTGTTATTCCGGTCGATGTAGTCTAAGGGCTTGCTTGCCTTTTCATGTCGGGGTCGGAAATTGCATGGCATAATTCGATTTTTAATCTCCCGAGAGAATTGATAAACTGACAGGGGTACTTCAGCAGTATTGTTCCGCCATCAGTTTGACTCTTCTTAATGTAGCTAGTCCAGTTTTAGTTCTTTTTTTTTTTTAAATCATCCTATTTGACGGAGAAGACTGGGAACTCTAATTCAAACATCTTCTCCATTTTAAGTTGTCTGTCTTTCAATACCAGGATTTTAAGCAATCAAAGAAGACGCTTATTGACGAGACCAAACGAGGTCGCAACATTCCCAGGCATGAAAGTCGCTTGCCAGCATTTTTGCCACCGCTTTAATGTAAGAAGAGTATACCGTTAGATTCTTTACTCGTTTACCTTAATCAGAACAAGTCGTGGATGAACAAATGAAAACTCAGGCAAAATAACTAAAGTTTGTGATAGGTGGACAGAAAGGCACAATAAAGTAAATGATGAAGGAACAATAAAGACCAAGCTGCAACACACATGGATTCAAATTTAACTTTTCCCTGAAAAATTGGAAGCTGATCTCAAGGGTCTAACCCCTTGGCCCCCCCCTCCCCCAGGAAAATGGTTAATACATTGCAGAGGACCACCGAGAATAAGCACTGGCTAGAGATCTATCAGAATTTGTCTAACACAATTGTGGTCACGTTTTTTCAATTCAGAGGCCACCCTTGCCAACTTTGTGGCCTTTGTGGCCGTACAGATTACAAATCCGTCCTCAGAATTCAGTATCTTTGTACTATCTGTTACGGAATCATATCGCAGCTCGTCTTTTAAACAAGGTGACAATTGAGCCAAATGAATTGTAATTAGTGAAGTAATATCACTCATGCCGACAAGTCTGTTCATGTGACGGTCAAAAATGTGGTAAATCAGTTCTATGGCACAGGCCTATGTAGAGACTGTAAGATTTGACAACAAAATATTAAATCATCACAAGTTTTTTTTTCTATATGAATAATTTTTTTATTACTTTACCCCTTTTTTATTGTTCATTGTTCTTACTTTCAACTTTATTTCTGGTCAAAAAGTGAGGTGGGGGTGGCAAGATACCTTTTCGCTGCACTCACAAAACGTAACGGTAAAATGAGAACTCCATAACTTTTAGAAACAATTTTACACACAGTTAATGTAAGTCTTACATTGTGTGTATAACAATTTTACTAAAAGTAGTAAAATTTACCAAAATTATGTAGAATTTACATACACTGTTTACCTAAATTAGGTAACATAAGAACTCCATAAATTTTACATGTAATTAATGTAAACAGTATATGTAAATTCTACATAATTTTGGTAAATTTTACTACATTTTAGTAAAATTGTTATATACACAATGTAAGACTTACATTAACTGTGTGTAAAATTTTACCTAAAAGTTATGGAGTTCTTATTTTACCGTTACGTTTTGTGAGTGTCGGGTCCGCAGGTTGGGCACCCCTGACCTGGCAGGAACTCCTTATGACAGTATTGTGAGTATTGAGGTTCTTCAGTTACACCCTCAAAATTGCCTAAAAACAGCAACAAATGAGGAGCAATCTGTTTATACTCTGTGGATGTGGAACTGTCATCTCCATGCACCCCCCTCCCCTCTCCGTCTTGTTTCGCACGTATATCAAAATCAAATGTAATCTATAGCCTGACATTACAGCTCTGACGTTTAGTATACACGAAATAATTGACCGTGTATAAATTACTTTCTTGATACATGCAATACTTGATAATGATAAAACCTCTTTTTCTAATAATCAGGTATCTGGCACATTCCATGAATATGATGCCGTTTCACGCAGGTTACGTGTACACAATATTAGTAAAGGGACTTAGTGCGTTGGTATCGTTTTGCTCTGTGACATGTTTAATGTGTACCATTGTATATCAGTGCTTCTAACTCACCGCATTACTCATTTAATTATTCCTACACTGTTAAAAATGTAAATTGCAAAATGTAAATTTACAGAAAATAAAATAAAGAAATACAAAAGGAATACAGAAATGTTCTGGTAATTTAGTTTCCAGACAATTTCTGTAATTCTTATTTATTTCTTTATTTTATTTTCTGTAAATTTACAGACATTTTTTACAGTGTACAATTACTGGAAATGTGAGAATTTCTATCTTTTATATGGGAAGGCGTCACCTATAGTTAAAACCTCATGCGCAAAGGTATCTGGTCAAAGATTTGCAACAAGTGACTTTGATCGTTAATAACTTTAACATTGTGGCTTCAGTTGTGTGTCAGAAGTTCCGAATCTCATGGTTTATTTACCATCAATGTAGCGAGTAACAACAGGTGTGAAAAAATAACAGGTGTGAAAAAATATCATGACTTTTGTGAACCAATTCACGACGAGCCTCTTTAAAACAAGATCATGAATCGAAGGGATATTTTGCTACCAACTCTCGTTCAAACTCGTTTAACATTGCATACAGCATCCCTTCATTCCATGCCCTCCCCCAGTCCCCTCCCCCACCCCCGCCTTCCCTTCAATCCCCAACACTCGTCAAATTTGCCATCCGAATTATTGGTAGAGGTGCGCCCACGACTTGAAGAGAACAACTACTGCATTGATCACGTAACCGACGGTACAAATCTAAAAAGGAAATTTTAAGCTCTTTGGCCTTAGCAGTTCTTCACTATAAAGTCATCGTACTTTAGCCCAGTCTCTTTCAATACCGTTGTAAGGGTCCCCCCATTCATCTCAAACCCCTTTTGTATATCGGTCAAACCCTTTTGTGTTCTTCTGTCGTCCTTCCCTTACCGTGCAGTGTCTCTGTAGCTCTCAAAGCCAACCGCGAACAATGAAGTTAATATAACCCTATAGATAATTCCTGTTATTGATACTGCTAATGCAGAAGGCTATACATTTTAAATGCTTAACTGAATCAACATTTTTAAGTTTTCTGTAAAAAATAGCAGGGGACATGTGCTTTGATAAATTCATACACAGATAACGGCTATATTCAACAACGTGTTGATATTAAATTCCATGAGGGAAACGGGAGGATATACTACAAAAAAGAAGAAAGAAATGTAAGCATTTTGTGATCTAAATAAGAAACCCGGCCGTGGCATTTTATTCAAACAAAGAAGAAGAAGCAGGGATTGTGTTTGATGGATCTTGTCACGACCAATTGATTACTGGAGATGCCCTTTCATCTTTGTATTAACTTTATCATAGCCAGAGGAGTGTAGGTTTAATACAGAAGCAACGAGTGAAGTTGAGCAAATGTACTTCATCTCAGAAGTATCAAAGCTGAAAACTGAACATATTTTATCAATCGGAATATATCATGATACGGAACCTTTGCAGAAAAATGTCAGCTACTATATAATTCTTTTATCTGTCGTAGGCCGATGCGATCAAGAGTTTGTCCTCTCCACGTATATCCAACGTTCACGCAACAAATTAGCCAGTAATTCATACGGTAATGAAAGAAACAATGGAGAATACGAAGAAGGTGATGACGTCACCGTACGTCATGAAATGAAGTATCATGTCTTCATAACAATAGCTGATATTGTAATGATGGTAAAAAATAACTTTATTGATACAAGGAAACGTGAGAAATAACATGGAAGATATTGGAATTAATTACTTTCATAGACATTTCCACAATGGTAAGTCTTTTGATTTCGTTTTCTTTGTTTTCTCAATTTCACTTACTACCCAATTTATTCTCTCGTCCCATCTCCTTCACCCTTATCGAGGACATTGTCGACAGCCCCATAGCATCTATGTATTTGATTTTATTTTTCAACATCACCTATTCACCTGTTCATCACGTATTCTCGAAGGTAGGCCAAACCACCACAGACAAACAGAAACACTCATTGAAATTTATTTTCGATCGCATTGTTATGTGTTTATAAGTGATTCTGGATTTCTTTCTTTTTTTATCTCATATTTGGTACCTTCTTTGCTCTAAACTGTTTTCTTGAGTGAACAGTTTAATTGGTGAGTTAGCGAATGGAATGTACACCTTGATACACATGTGCTACTTCATTATTCTTCTAATTATGATAACACTAGGCTAACAGGTCTATGATTATATCACCTCAAAATCACATCGAACAAAACGGTGATGAACAGTTCCCCCCCCCCCCCAAAAAAAAAAAAGAAAGTCATCTCATCCCACAGGACCTTTTTTCCCATAGTCCACCTTACGTCCCATCTATCTCTCTTAAGAATCAATTTCTTACAAAGACAAGGTCCCATGTACCACTGTAAGACAACATGTACCAGTATAAAGCAGTGCCCTTAAGGCAAATATCTGTTATACGTTATTGATTAAAACACACACAAAAAAGCTTAAAATGCTAGTATCAAGTCATGCGACAAAGGAAGAAAAGTTAGGAAGCTAAAGTCCTTTCTAGACTGGATTAGAATACGCTATCTTAAACTCATTGATAGAGAAAAGCTATTTTATGCTCAGTTTTGTATTACTTTCAATGTTTCGTTGCAATTAAATAAGTTGTGGTTTGCATAATATCTGAGGGCAAAACATAAGTATACCCGCACTGGCCATGCACGTGGCCCTAATTTTAACTTTAGCATTGACGTCAGGTAGGTATTATACAGGGATGATTCGTTTTCACCCTTAGCTTATAACAAAAGACCACCGGCGCATTCTATAATTGTTAGGCAGGCTTCAAATTGTAACATTCACATGATGTGGGTCGCTAATCACGTGACGTTGTTGACTTTGACATTTGTTAATATACATCACTAGAGCAGTAATTTATACTATTGTATACTAACTCATCTGAGCGAGTTAATTGTATTTAATTTAGTTTTGTGGGACTCTCTCTTCAACTGGACCTCACGAGAGAGAATACCTGGAAACATGAACCTCGGACAAGTACCAAATGCTTCAAGAACTTATTCAATGAATTCGTAAATCCATGCACACTATCCACAAGAACGACCTCATCAGGAATACTATGCCATTCATTTACAACCGTTCCAGAAAAGAGAGTTATGATAAAGTTTGACTCTACTTTGCAACTTTTTGCTGAGGCTTAAAATAATTACCTACTGTACTACCACCACCGTCAAAGCCAAATTACCAAAACTTTGCACTACATAACAATTGAACACTGATTAACTTTGCTGCAGGCGTTATTAGGCTATGATAACGTCTTTGTAGGCAAGGTGCATTAGCTGCAGTATCATAGCTATAGAATACTGTATATGTAAGTCAGAAATATTGGTTGAAGCCATCTTTATCTATATATATATATGATACTGCATCTGTATGCCAGTGATACTAGTTTTATCCATGGTATTATTTCTGCATGGAATAAATACTAATTTTAGCTATGATACTGCATTTGCATAGCAGGGATACTATGTTCTTAGCTATTATATTAGATCTGCTTGCTAACTATATTAATAATTTTATATTTGTAATAAATTTAAGCTCTCTGGAGCTTCTTGTCGCTACTCCCCCCCCCCCCCCTCAGTCTCTTTCATCTATCGCTTTTATTTTGTTTTCAATATAAGTATTAATATTAACGTTGTTATTGTCTATGAAAGAGATTAAAATAAAGTTGGATGAAACTGAAACTAATTTTAGTTATGATGTATATCTGAATTCAAGGGATAATTGTTTAGTTATAATACTGCATATGCATACCAGATATACTAGATTTGTCTATGATATCTGTACTGCATTTGTGTGTCAGGGATTCTGTATTCTTAGCCAATATTGTATCTGCGTCCCAGGATACAAATCGTAGCTATGATACCGTATCTGAGATATATGGATACTAGTTTTAGCTATACTATCGTATCTGCTCGCTATGCCAGTGATACTGTATTCTTAGTGATGGTTGCCTATATTTGTGATATTGAATTCGCATGCCGCGGATACTAGTTGTAGCTACGTTTCAGTGCATTGTAGGACCAAGGAGGTTTTACAAGGAAAAACCTTCTTGTAAAACCTCCTTGGTAGGACAAGCTTGTAACTTAGTGTCGTGATCCGGTGTACCTCTTGTCTTCGTTGTGTGGTTTCTTTTTGCAAGTCTCCTTACCTAGGTGAGCTGTGTTGATGTCCACCTTCAACCCTTCCATTGTTTGCCGATCAGCGTGAGCCATTTTATAAGCAGATGTGTGATGGAAAGCTTAAACAATGGAATGCTATCAATTCAATTTACGTGCACAACACACCGACGAGTGCAGAACATAATAATAATACAGTATTTTTTCTTCTTTTTTTTTGCATTTTTTGTCCAATCATATTATGTCGCCCATTTATTGATACTGTTCTATGTTAATGCATGTGTTTTTTATTCACTTCAATTTTCATCGGGGATTGCATTAAAATTTTGCTTTTATCTTTATATCATTTTACAAATTTGGTTTCTTTCCCTTTCCTTTCTTTTTTTTTTTTTCGTTTTTGGTAAAATGACACATGGCTTCTATCACAGTGAGAGGGCAGCTGTAATGAGATTGGCATTGTATGAATTTGCCTTCCCGTTATTTGACAGCTTCTGTTACGTACATTGACTGATGGCGTCAGTCTGTGAGCCTTGCCAATTACACGTCTGAACCCCCCACCGTTAAAAATTTAAATATTTAACTAAATTTATGGCTTTTGATAAGAAAAATTGGGCAATTTTCCAGCGCATGGAAAAAGACAATGCGGTAAAATGTTGACACAAGTTCCAGAAAACTAATGATAAACGTTGACAAGAAATCAAGCTCTTTGATGGTCGGCAATAGGTCACATTGCTCCAAATAGAAAGTATCAATTTTTTTTGTGACAGTTCACTGAAGGTTTTCATAAATCAAGTTAGGCGGTTGATTTTGCCATTAATCAAACTTTAAATGTTACAAGTGTATCATAAAGTAAATATTACATTCGAAGCCTACAGTGCAAGAACGAGGGATTAACATAGAACAGTAGAAGGTATACAGTTACAAGTGCCGTAAAAACGTAACGTTCGACCACGAATTACTTTCGGCGTTGTGTATATAGGCTACTGCATTATCTCACAATAATAATTTAGAAGTTGACAAGTTGATGAGATTTTGCTCATGGCCCTTAGGATCCCTGGGTATGAGCCATCGTTGTAAAGCTGTGTATCAATGAATCTGAAGTCCGTATTTAAATGCAACTTTCATGCACTTCTAAGCTGCCAACTTCCACCGCTTTAACTCTTACCAAAGTATGTTCAGATTAAAAGGAGGGGGGGGGGGGGTGGTGGTTCTTGTCCACTTCCTCCGTGAATCAATTAGTTTGTACATTGATTTGTGTCTGAATATTCATTTTCTTTTACACGTACTGGTACTTAAAACTTAATATAGCTCTTCTATGCACGAGGTACGTCGCGAAATGGGAGGGTTGCTTCATTTGATGCCAATAAACTTCGATTATATCATGCACGTTTAGATGACAATAAAAGTATTTAGTTAATCAAATGTAACGCTTGAGAACCCAAGTATTTCTCTCTGAAGATTTTCAATTATTCTTCTTTCGGGAAACGAGGTTCTTTTTTAATCACCCCAGGTCAATACCATAGGTATTGAACTCTATGGATATGGACCGACCTAATTTTGAAAGTTTTGATGGTCAACGTTCTCATAGTACATGTAGTACCGTATATGTATGCCAAACCACGTACTTAACCCCAGATCTGCCATAGGAGGTTGTATCGCAATGTATCTATTTTTTTTTTTTTTGGTTATTTTGAAAGGAGGTGGGAGTAGGCGTCTAGTCTACGGCAATCATAAACTCTTTACGAAAAAAAAATGGTGGAAATGAACAGACGTCTAAATGCAAAATATTAAATGTTATAGAAATGAAACAAATGCATAAATAACCTCAGTCATTTTTGATGAATATTTTAGACATTTTTCGATTACCTAGTTAGTTCAGGCATGGGCCTACGAGTGGTGTACGTGAATGGGCTTCGTAGGGGGGGGGGGGGGGGAAGGTTGAACCCTAGATCTATTGTGTAACTCTGAACTTGGTGGATCAAGGTTTTAACTTGATAGGAGGATTGGTTATATCACTGGGAGGGGGGGGGGGTTCCAATAATGCAAGTTGAATGAGAAGAAAATACTGGTCCATTTCAAGCGGGCTAAAATAACAGACAGGTTCAGATACGTCTATGTGAAAGTCATAAATATTAGTCTATAATCGTAACTGTTTCGATAAATTTCAGCATAACAGAACATAACATCTGCATGTTCGTTTGTTTGTTTGTTTGTTTGTTCGTTTGTTTGTTTGTTTTTGTAGTCGAGTGAGTGAAGTGGAGGGGATACCTTAGATGATAAGGTGTATAGGCGTATGTCCTTTGATATCAATTCCATTCTATGCAATGAACAAGATGGCTCCCCCTCCCTCCTTTTACACCATCTAAATTCATATTTCCCCCAGATGACGGTCGACTTTGATGTTGATATCGTGGACTTTGATGGCTTCATAGTAATACCACCTCATTTGATCTTCGCCAACCGTGCTTAAGAGAACTTTCATTTTCCTGTAAAGTTTTACTTTACTTAATTATGAAACATATTCCCAATTTGTTTACATTTGACCATTTGATCAATTGTCCAGAAATCCTCAGAGACTGAATGTAAAAGCGTCGCAAGTAATAACGAGAACCAATATTTCACTTGGAGCTTAAATTAAGAATTTTGCAAGCATGGATGTCTGGGCCACTGGACAGCCTGTGTAACGTGCATAGCGGCTTTCAGCAATATACAGGTAACGATAGAGCTCTATAGCTTCGAAAGATTCGAAAGAGCGCACTCTACAAAGTTTTTTCCCCGCCGTTAGATCAACTTGCTACGTCCTGTGTAGCAGCAACACTTATCACATGTTAAATTGTTAATTTGTGATCACAATACCTGCAACAAGGTAACGTGATATCCCCAGGTACCCCCTTCTTCATACGTCAGCTGTTTTTTTTTTGTTTTATCATAGAAAAACTCCCTGCTTGAGGTGTTCGTTTCTCGATGATGATATTAGATGCCTTTTTCCATATCTTGAAAAGCAACTGCATATCGTAGCTACCGAAAATTTCCGATGACGTCATCTACATGCATGTTCATTGCATGAAATGATGCATGTTTACAACGTTATTGAGAGAGTCATCCTGTGTAAATAGTAAACAATAAAAGTTATTCATTGGCTGATGTGAAACCTGTCGGCTCTGTTGTCACACACAACTCTTACTCTAAAAGAGATTTGTCAGTCATAATACTCCCAAAGTTCTGATGATAACTGTTTTTATAATGCGTTTCAAATAAATCACTATTTCCATGAGATAGTCACTAATAATGAGATAACATATTGTCATCTACGTATAACAATTGTGTAAATCTTAGTAACAGTTGACATTAATTTGATAACAATTAACGGAAACGTTTTAAACATCCTAATGTGTGATTGTGTGAATAAATGTAAATGCAGACTTTATCATATCACAAAGTAAACGCTTGTAAATTTGATTAAAAATTCAAGCAGACTAACTAGCATATACTTACATGTAAAAATGAATACAACGTATATAAAATCACAAATCTATGAAACACTAGTGCATTATTCTTTTCGCAAACCGCCACCCTGCTTTCTGCTTGGTTCATCGTCCTTTATATATCTGTATTACTAATGAACTTTGATATTGATGCTATTACTTTTTTTCTTACTCACATCTGTGCTCCATATGAGCTTCAATATGATGGAAAGACTTGCTGCTCTATCGGATCCGCTTCAGTTCAGACAGTTCGTATCAACATTACCTTGTGGAGCGACACAATAAAGTCTGCGTAACAAAGATGTACCAAAAAAACCGTATGATCGTCAAGAATGTGTATATATATATATATATATATATATATATATATATATATATATATATATATATATATATATATATATATATATATATATATATATATATATATATATATATATATATATATATATATATATATATATATACTGACAGCTTTTTAATCAGTTGGATCGAAAATGGTGCTGGTGTATCCGTGTTTACATTTGGAGACGTTATTTTCAAGATAAAAGATAAAACAGAATGTTTTAACCAGTGTGTGTGTAAAGTCCATTTTCATCTCTTCCTTTTTTTAACCAGAATTCTGTTATGTTTATTTGTTTCTCTATAGTTGATCAAACAAATCTGAGTGAATTAGTTAGGTCATATGAAATTAGCTACAATTCTTTGTTCATGCAACTAAAATAACCTGACATTAACATCTTCTAAAAGCATACGGCGATTATTCCATATTAAAAAAATAATTTCACAACCGAGTCATGCAGATTGAATTGTTTGGCAATTTCCGAAGAGTACACAGTTAAGTTGTCGCATTATCGGGCTGTTTACAAACGTGCTCACAGCGTTACTCTTTAATAGTGTATCATATTAAAGTAGCATTTAATCGATTGATTCGGATAAGAACCACACTCTTCGATTCACTTTGTTAATATGGAACAAACGAATGCTCATACTGTAAGGGAAATTTGCTCTTTAAATCCCCACAGATCGTGTTTAGGACGGCAATCCAACATTTAGGCTAGCAGTTGGACAATTGCTAATGATATGCCAAACAGTATTATTTTCTATTCTATAATAAATTTGGAGAAAACACAAGCCAAACGGTTCCTCAGGTGTCATCTTTGTTTTAAAAAAAAAACATGATGTGGTTTCCAATAATGAATCAATAATGGATAAGGATATATTTTAAGTGATATCTTCTAATATTGATGTCATATAAACATTTGTTTACTCATTCCCAACCAGTCGCTGAACTAAAAGAACATCTTCCTTACCCCTACGCGAGCCAGGTTTTCGGTCGTTAAAACGAATAAAAACGTTGAAGTTAATATGAAACTAACATCAGTTGAACACACCGAAGGAGTAAACACTAAATATAAATGAAAATAGAGTCAGTGTATTTAATGGAGACGACAACCTGTGATATTTCCTTTTTTTTATATTTATTAAACTTTCCTCTCCATAAGGAATCCGATGCCACACATATGTGATATAATGATGGACAATCATAACATTGGTTGATAAGACCAAGGAGGTTCCTTGTAAAACCTCCTTGATAAGACTGAATTAACTTGACACACGTGCTATCATTCGTTCAGTAGTGCACCATTTCAACACCCCCATATCTCTCCCCCCCCCCCAAAAAAGGAAAATAAAACAGGATTTAAGACTCATATTTTAGCCCCTTACAAGGAAGCAAAGGCCTACAAGCCTGTTTACTCGGATGACCTTCAGATCACAAAGTTTTTTTTTTCTTTCTTTCTTTGAATCATGGCAAATTCACTCCTTTTCCATCCCAAGTTAGCTTGTGTGGGAAAGTTTGATAGACTTCAAAGATTTTCTAATCCTCCGTTCGTCTTTTTGAAGGGTGAGTAATATCGCTATACATGTTGTCATCATTGTCACAGGCAGAACCGATGGGAGGTTAAAAAAAGTGGAGGTTAAAAAAAAAGGGAAAAAAAGGGGAGACAGCAGCTCGTGGCTGGCACGCGCACCCCATTTGGCTCGCGGCGGTTCAGCGCTGTGTAGCTTGATGCTGCCGCTCTTTCCTGTCAAATCCCCGAAACAAGGTACCGTGTACAAATTATCGTGTCTAGTTTACCTGTGGGCAAGTCTCTTTTTTCTTCTTTTTCTTCGACATCGTTTATTTATGCGAACACTAAAATGGATATTGATTATGTTCCTTCTTATAGTTGGACATAATATTTGTCAAGAATTGTATTTTGTTTTCTAGGAAGTATTCCCTTAAGATGTTATGTTGTGCCCTCAGCAATTTTCGACTCTGTTGAAGTTTAAAAAAAGAAGAAGAAGAATTAGAAGGTATCTTTTATTTGGAGGGTATACAGTTTTTCTTTTCCTTAAAATAAGGCTTATGACAGTGTAAAAAGTCGTGACGTATCATTCGCTGATATCCTGTTTCTAAAATCGTGGTACAGAATGACAACCACATCTGCTCCGATATTTTCTTCGTCGAGCAAAAGAAAAGTTGATTTTTTTACAAGGAAGTGTGTAATGAAGTAAGATTTGCCTCACAGGTAAACTATTTTGTGTCTTCTACGATGAATACAGAGGCAATATTGCGTCTTCGGCGGTCGGCGCTAATTGTTACCGTGACTGTCCGCTACCGCCTTCGGACATGGAGGGTGGAAGTTGCTCTATCAATGTACATTTTGATGTCCCTAGTGGTCTTAACACTGGGTTGTCAAGCGTTATTAGCATGATAGTTATCCATCTTAAAGTAATCTTAACTCGTTTCAGGCACCACTTAGCCATGTAAATGAAAAATTAGAGCCGTCATTTCCTGATCGCGTGCCCTTCGGTTACATCAATGTGAAAAAAATATATTTAGGAATCTCCTTTTCTTTGGCGAAAAGGTAAGTAATTCTGACATGAATACTCTCGTGTGAATGGTCTTCAGAACGATATAAGTGAGCGGGCTGACACGGCCGAAATCGAAGCCCTCTTTGTCCGCACGGTCTAAGACCCCAACTATTGGCCTAATTCATTTCAAGTCTTGGGTAACTGTAGCAATGGGTTAACAGTTGAGAGAACAGAGCCTGAAGAAAATACATAGACGGTCGGAGTGGTCAAACTTATATTGAATTGTTACATTATGCGGCTTGACTTCAATTATCACCTTTTTGACAATTCGAGAGACTATCAAAGGCCCAAAGGTAATGTGATATTATTTATGCAGGAAGGAGATGCTGTACAGACGGAATTTTTAGTTATTTAAACTATGAGCTATAAAAATAATATAAAAATATAAAAAAAAAACAGAAATGTTTGTTGATTTTTATAAAAATTGCCTATAGGTCCATGGGTTCTAATTGGCTCAGCACATCTTTTTTCAGTTATTTCAACGTTTTTATTGTTTTGTGCTTATAAATCCAGCAGTGAGGACAGCTTTTTTTAACCTGAGTTAGCCTATAACTGATAACTTATAATGTCAACATCAGAAATTTTGGATGCCCACTTTGTCCACATCTCACAGGACGAGCAATGAGAAACTTGACGTATATTTGTAGCATTATGGTTTACGTCATCAAAGATTTAAAACAAAGAATGAAAAATCAGACCCCTGTAAGACATTAAGACCCTTTGGGGTCTAAATGAATTTGGTCAATTTACGAATTTTTAATGTAGTCAACTACTTCTCGTTGGTAACGTTCTTGACAAGATAGCATTGAAAAACAAAATGGAGAAATGTGATAATGAAAAAAAGGGGGAATTTAGTAAGTTACAACTTTCATGAAAATGTTAAAAAGAAAAAAATGATATGGTATATGAGGGACCTGAAGAAATCTGCGTGATAAAAGAATATTTCTTCTTTATGTTTTAGAAATAGTACGAGACTCATCATTAATATTGGCAGTGATTGCCTTTCTCCGACATAGGTCCGCACAACGGAGGTGTACTAACTCGTGCATCAGCTCTGACCGCATTCTTAGTAATATCGGGTTTGTACGCCTACGTTAATCGGCCCTACATATACCAACACCTGCTGGGAAGATTAACTCCGGTCACGTGACCACCAAAGGTCGATATCGTTTTATCAAATCTTGTGGGTCACCGCATATATGAAGGGTGCTAAGATGAAATAGACAAGTCCATATTTTAACTACACTCACAAAACGTAACGGTAAAATAAGAACTCCATAACTTTTAGGTAAAATTTTACACACAGTTAATGTAAGTCTTACATAGCATTAATAATTACATGTAAAATTTATGGTGTTCTTATTTTACATAATTTAGGTAAACAGCATATGTAAATTCTACATAATTTTGGTAAATTTTACTACATTTTAGTAAAATAGTTATATACACAATGTAAGACTTACATTAACTGTGTGTGTAAAATTTTACCTAAAAGTTATGGAGTTCTTATTTTACCGTTACGTTTTGTGAGTGTATAAGTTACATGGATGTTACCGAGAAAAAAAGTAATATTACATATATATTCATTTTTTTTTCTTGCATATAGTACCACGATTTCAAAACTTTGCTACATGCATACACATCCATAAAATGATATCAGCTCCTCAAAATGATATCAACAAATCCATAATTTAATATTTTTAAGATGATTTGCCGTCTACGGTACTTACTTTATTCATACTTGCAAAACATTTTAAGTTCTGTGAATTAAGTTTACTGAGACCTATAAAGAAGATGTTGCCGAATACAGGGAATAGAGCATGCTTGTCTTCCTAAATTTTAGAGACGTACTTTTTCCTTCCAGATCTAAGAAGTGTGTTTTAAAATCAACACTTCTCCGATTACATTAATCTTAATTGTAGAAACTTCAAATTAACTACATCCAACATGTACCATGAGAAACGTAAGATACTTAGTGTTCATGTGAGAGTTCATTTTACGGAACCTACTACAGGAAAATGTATCTCCATGACAACATCATCAAATATAGGGTTAGGAAATTATATATCTCCATCAGCTTAGTGTATGCCTTTTGAAATATATCACTTTTGCTGCTACTAAGGAAGAACGAAATATTAACGATTTGGCTGACATGACCTAAACATCACAGGAGTATTCACTTTACACTATGACGTCACAATCTTATTGTCCTATCATGACGCAGGGAGAAGGTAGATCTCTCTTTACCGTACTCAGTGTTATGATTAATGAATATGCATTTCTAACTCTTCTGCGATCAACCGCGAGAGGTCATTGGTTGGTTTCTAGGGCATCCTCGTTCCTTCATCATAGTCTCAACTGTCTCATCGAGAAACAGATGAAAGTAACAGCCAGCAGGGAGGAATACCTGGAGAAAAAATAATTAAAGAAACGTCGGTTGTCACCATATAAATAAACTTAGTAAGATAAGATCCTGCTCGTAAATATCTCGAATAATAAAGATGTAGGTTTTTCATCAGAACCGGTTTTCATTTTATTGTTTAGGCTATCGTGTACGTTGTGTGTACCTTGGCATCGTTGTAGCCTTCTCGTCCGTGGATATATTGCAACCTGCAACCGATCTCTTCTCTCAACCAGAGCTTTCTCCTCCACTGTAGGCTGCTACATTCGCGGACAACATTAAACTGAATCAGCAAGCATATTTCCAATCTGGGCACAAATATCTTTATGTCAAGTCACTTTTTTGCATAATTTGGTCAGGATGCATAACATGCGTAACTTACAAACAATTCGCTAGCTGCATTCATTTACTGAAATCAGAACAACAGCTATATTTAATTTACTGCTATTCTAAGGACAAAATGACATGTTCTTGTAGTAGTAGTATAGTAGTATATTTTTAAGACAAAAACTCATCACCCCAGACAGTTTCAATTCTCCAAACCACCTACGTCTAGTTCCTCCCTCAACGTGTCTAAAATTCCTCCACATATGTACTGGAAACAATGGATCCCTGTGTATGCTGTGTAATATGAGCTACTCCGCATTGTTCGTATTTTCTGTCAATCAAAGAGTACTGAAACTTAGAACCAGTTGAAAATTTTGCCATCCGGAAGCCAAAAATGCAGCTTAGGTTGATGGATTTCTGTCTTTAAAGCTAATTATATAAACAAATGTACCAGAAATCCATCACACACATACTCCCACATACCGTATTTCTTTCAACAAAGTGACGTACATGTAAAAGATGGTTCATAATGAAGTTAATATGTCTGTGAACTTCTTTTATATCACATATGTTAAGAACAATAGGCGCCATTAAAATATACAGATCTAATATTTATAGTATAATAAAATATACTCAACCTTAGCAAATAAGCTTAATTCTGAATTATACTGTTGGATTTTATTGAAAACCAATACGTTTTTGTTTACACTGACAAACACATGTATGATTCAGCCCAGAATCATTCCTGTAATCCCTGGCAAAATTAAAGTAGTGACTCTCACAGTCACTCTCTTTCAAAAAGCCCCCTCATTAGTCCAGATCCATTATATATATATATATATATATATATATATATATATATATATATATATATATATATATATGTATATATGTATATATGTATATATGTATATATATATATATATATATATATATATATATATATATATATATATATATATATATATATATATATATATATATATATATATATATATATATATATATTAAGAAAATGGACAAAGCTCGTTATTTTCAAGTTATGGAATTAAATCTATCATGAACTTTCATTAAAAACAATTTTGTCACGGCTGCTCCTTAATTTCATGCTATCAATTTCCAGGGTAACAGGTGTTGTATAGCTCTTTCCCACTGAGCGTTAATCCTCACAATCCAGTGTGTTGCTCGCTTGCTCTCAGCAAGAAAGAAAGAATTCGCAACGCCTTGGGTCCGGCGATGAAATGTTTCATCTGTCCTTTCTCTTCTCTTCTCTTCATATCTCTCCAACTCTCTGACTAACTACAAAGAAAGAGAAAGAGAGAGAGAGGGGAAAATGTCATACCAAATTGAATGTCATTTTGGAGATATTTACCCTAAGCATCAATCCCTGAGTCTCCAGTCTATCAACAATATTTCATAATTCGTTGACCGTCAGCATGCGCCTATCTTTTTGGATGTGTGCTTGGCTTTGCCGTTCGTTCTCCACCATGTGTCCTTATCTTGTTCACGATAGTGGTTATGTATTTCCCTGTAACTCATACCACCCATGGGATCAATGAGTAGCTTATTACGCCCCATATCAAATTGCAAGCACGATTCACCGTTTCTTGTTTTGTTTTTTACATTCTAGGTTTTTCTGTTTCCCCCTTTTTTTCTCTCTAAGTTTGGTCTTGAATCTGTCATGTATGTTGCAGCAGAGTAGGGGGTAGTCGTAACTGCCTTGTCATAATCTTATTTATAGTTAATTGTTCGTGATCACGTGGACAAAGTTAGTCGTATTTTTCCAAACTGCCGCAGTTCCCTCGCCGAAAAAAAAAGTTTCCTGCTTCGGCTTTTAGGGAGTTTCGTCAAGAGAGCCTCGTGACAAAATGTACCTTGAAGAGAAAACATAGGATGCCCCACGACAGCGTCCAACCTCGCACAGATGGGCGAACGATTAGAAAAGAATCGCCCGCTCGCGCCTGGCTGCGTCCAATAGCACGCTCGGCGTTTCGCACTGTTGATCCTTATTTAGGTTCACCGTAGCAAGTTATCTTGCCAGTTGTATCTGGCTGTCATCAGTAGGACAGATATGAGCAATTAGTGACTGGCTTGTCTCCCATCTTCACTCAGCCTGTTATTTTACCCATAAAGTTGCTTTGTTTTGTTTATAACATTTGTCGCTATGGATAGCATATTAACCCTCATTACGACAAGAGAAGGATTTGGGAGATAAGTGGTATATTAGAAGACAGACAGGGAACGGTAAAACAAAAGAACTAATGAGAAAGTAACAAGATTTTCATTGCCACGTGTTTGTCAAGGAGCAAAGAAATATTTATGGATACCATTAGTCGTTTGCTCGCCAGTGGTAACTTAGGTGCTATCCCAAGGGAAAACAAAAACATCAAGGCAAAAGTCAAAGAAATTGTAGGTTAGTTAATAATATGCCAAAAACGAAAATTACCGAACAAACGGAAAAGATTTCACAAAACAAAATTAGGGGAAAAAAACTTAAATTAAAAATCATCAAAAGAAAAAGACCGTTTTGGGGGTACGGTTCTATTCGTCTGTCTTTTGTGGTAGGTTGGAGTAAAAGTTAGCCGCCAGTCCACAGACATGAGGATCAAATGAGAACAGAGAAGAAGTGAGGTGAGGAGATGGTGGCCCCATTCTCAATTACTCAGAGGCAGATGGGGATGTATCAGGTATCCCCTTAGTGAAATCTTTTCTTAGCTGCAAGGTGTCAGCAAGTGACACACTAAGATTGTATGCATATATTGTAGCTACATTTTACTCGTTCTTATCTAAGTTGGCCTCACAATCCTTCCTAATGCATTTCTAACGAGTTGTGAACTTGCATACTGCTTGCTTGCTATGATTAACCTAGGATATATATATATATGTATATATATATATTTGAATATGTAGAAATCGACTTGGTTAGCTCGAAAGTAGGAACAAAAATTATTCCATTTGGGTCTCTTGTTTAAGTTGAAGTGGGAAGGACGTTACAATCTTTAAGCAATTTCATTTCTGTTACACGCTAGAATTTCATCAATCAATTCTTACATTAGATTGCTACCTCGCACGGATTACGTAACAAGATCTCTATCGATTGTCTTTGGTGTAGTAAACTAACAATTAATTGAATTACTGACAGAGAAAAAATGTAAATAAAATATGTAATTGAATTTGAGCCTAAAAATCCCCCAAAATAAAGTTGTACTTTACATGTTGATTCGAAAATATAAAACATGCTTTAAAATAATATCTTTCCCATTTTTTTTTTTTTTGACGGGAGCAAACCTGATAATATGCAGGGAAAACTACGCGTACGCGTCCCAACGTTTAGCTGTATGCGAGATATATTCGCCTAAAATTTCCTCTGGATTTTTGTTACGCGATTTCATGACCGCTCCTTTGACCATACAGAATATGGTCTTCGGTTACTTTTCCATGACGTTGTTCTCGTATATCCATTTCTCTAGTGAAGTTAATCACTGGACGACACCATTTAAAGTTGTAAGAATTCATCCCGTGGTGCAAAGTATTTTTCATCGATTTTGCTAACCAGTAAAAAGGAAGTGATTGAATTTACGTGAATGAATATCTTGAGTCACATAAAAAATAGTATAGTCAATCAAAATAAATAAAACCTCATTTCTCTTTCATGAATTTTTTGAAATAATATTCTTTATATGCTTGTTTTCCCCCTCGTTGTGTTCCATGGGTCAAAAAGAAAAAGGAAACACAATGGTGAAATATATATCTCAATGAAAGATGCAAAAATATTATTATCCTTTATACAACACAACTCATGTAATTTAAATATTCATAGGTTCATGACAGAATAATGTGAAGTGTATGTCCTTTCGATTGTATTGCTCATTTTATAATTATGATGCTTGATTCCATACATAAGTGGACAACAATTATAATTTCTCACTTTAAACGATTGATGCTTTCATCAAGAGAAGTGTTCCCATCATTATCATTGAAAAAAAACATATTTGGATGTGATCACGTGCCATTACTTGGAAGCAACATAGATATTCCGTAAGCGGCCTTTAAAAATTCTCAGAAAAAGGTGCGCAAGTGTAAATACATTTTTTGTCAACTTCAGTGAATAGTCGATTCATCTCGTTTGGATGTATCTGTGTGTGTTTACTTTTTATTTGTTAAGCTGTATTGTGAATCAAAGAACACTAATCATAGTGTTTATATATTCCTTCCCATCGAGTGAGGTGTAATGGTAATATTATATGTGACATTACTACAACCATTTAAAATGTAAACAGTCGATGTCTCTACGCCACACTATGTTTATAGTCACGCTTTATGCACCGTTAGTCTCCATAAGTATAATTTATGCTTCTCAATCTGACTTCCAAAGAAATAATATATATGATCCTGCTTGCATGTCAATTACACAGTACCGTATGTTACAATGTCTCGAATCACTAAGAAAATTCTGTTTGAATTTTGTGAGATATACACGTATTAACTATAACCAATGTAAAAGATAGAACCTTTTCTTTAGAAAAATATGACAGTAGTTACAGCCTTTTTTTTTTTGTTTCTGTTAGCAAACGTGCCGAATAATATATTAATTATACGTGCAGGAAATCAGGTATATTCAACGTGTATATATTACTCATGAGCAGAACTCAAGACAAATTATTCCACGAGTGACAGATATGTTTTTATTCGGTTGTTACTCAACCATGTTGGCACAAGTTTTCTGGTTCTCTGCATGTGAAGCCTTGCGTTAGATACACCATCATACATGACAACAAAATAATGAAGAGAATTCCCTTCACCGACAATGCACAATGCTGTCAGCTAAGACTCACTTGTCGGGAGTCGTTACGGACCGCTGATGTAGAGGTGCAAGTCTGTAACGATATTCCTTAGCAACAGCGTAGGCCGTAGACGTCAGGGACCTAACCAGTGTGATGCAATGTCTACATTCGCCATAGGTTTTGTACGTTAGGGAAGGCAACAGCTACACGGCCTATAGGGAAAGAAATGGGTGTTGTGATAATCACTGAGGGACGTCCTAGCTTCGATGATCTCAGACTAATGGGAAATACGTCTGAGAAAGAAGCAGTTGATAAACTCGGAGGCAGTCGTACTTTTGATTTAAGTCAGGCGTATCCAAATTTTTTGTTATGATATGGATATCTCAAGCAGAAGTTGTTATTAAGGCTATTCATCATATCGAGGTATAATATCGTAGGAAGCCAGTCACGGTTCTTTGCGTAAGCATTTGACTTTATAGCGTGATATCCATCCCGCTGACGGCCTTAAGTCACTTAGCTGTAAACAAAACGGTCTTTGTACACTCAAAGGCGGACTTCAGTTGACTAATAGCTTCTATTCAAACCAGTTCAAGAGACAGACACGTAAGACTTAACACTGTCAAGGCGAAGGAACAAAAAAGAAAATAAAATAAAATACACAAGACCGATTTAAAACTCCTTCGGTATAACGTATGGAGTTTAACTAATATATTATACGATTATATATGTACGATTTTATCACTCTCGTTGTTAATAATTAAGTGTAAATAGTTTACAGAAATGGGGAAAATAAGATGGCCTTAAATTTTTTACAAGTGTTAGTTTTTAACATCAGTTTGTTGGCACGAAATTTCTTTTAGGAGGAGAAACAGTGTAACTGCACGCAGTTTAAATATGAACATATTTAGGTGATAACAATAATGTGACCTTAAATGTGTTGCTAGAATGCATTAACTTAAATATTTTATGGAAAAGCAATAAGCAAAGTCACCTTGACTTTAGAATTATTGCTGCAATTGATAAAATATTCAAAAGAATGGTAAGAACATAATTACATCCATCCTTATGAAAAACACCACTTTTCCCAATGGACTTTTTTTAAGAATAATGTCACTTATCACATATGAAGCCTACTTGGAGGAAAAAAATATCCTCATTGAACGTAGCAAAATTGTATCAGTGGAAGATATTCTTAATCTAATATTTGTATACAGAATAATCGGCATATGATACCTTAGTCACATGGCATAAATAAAGTCAACTCAAAAAAATTGACAAGCACTTATTTGTTTTTTTTTTTAATGAACAGAGGTAATCATGTTTATCAGAGGCAGAAAAATGATTATCATCAGTGACATGCAGTTTTCGAATTGTTAAAATGTTTAATTAATTAATGATTTATCTCTATTTGCTACCCCTTCATTAGGAAGAAAGACTATTGTATTACCGACATCATGGCCAATTACTGTATTATTAATCCTCAGGTTATTGATCTGTTAATATTAATCCAACGATGTCACTCTACAAACCAAATCCAGGTTTAATCGCCATTATTACAATGCGTAATTTATCACGGTTATGTAATATATGTACTATACTGTAAAACATATAGTATAAAGAAATGTGACTGACTTAAATCATTTCATTTTAAGAGTTTTAAGCAAGAAGACGTATACCCGATATTTACAAGTGAGAAATTTATCCAACTGTAGCAAACTGTTTTTCCAACTGCAGCAAATAATATACGCTATATTTTGGTTTTTCCTAAGGACGTTTTGACTCACCCTGATAATCTGGTGGAACAATCAATCACTTTATATTCATTTAAAACAAAATTTAGTAGTTTCTTGACTCTTTATCTTGAATAAAATAACTTATTAGAACTACAATCATTTTATTCCTCTGTCGCAACCTACCCTTTGGGTAGTGCGGCACCTTACATGTTTTGTCAAATATGAAACTCTGAGTATAGACTATGATGTATAAGCTGCCTTTTCTCCTTTAGTCTACTGTAAATATACTTATAATACCAAGCTAGAATAAGTTGTCGCCATTTTAATTACCCATTATAGATGTTTGATTTTTCGCCTTGGTGGAAAAAAAAATCAACTGTGGAACATTATTTTGTATAAAGGAATATACGTTTTATAAAAACGTTTTATCAGTTTTGTAAAAATTTACTGTGGTCACATTGCCAATTTGTAGTAGCCGTAAAATGCCATGAGTATGTTGTCATAAACTTTACGTTATATATTTGTATAGATCATTAGACTGGGTTATACCTATAGGTTTATTAGGACCTAGATTTACACGTATGTGAAACACGTATGTATGTTTTTGATGATTATAATACTCTTTTGCGTCAGGTGCGCTGAAAAATGAGATCACGTTTACTTGTCCTAGCGTATGTAGATTTAAAAAAAAGAAATTCTGAACAAAAAACTCAAAACCTTTAGCCCAAACATCGATCTCAATGGAGGTATTTTTTTCCATCGATGCGTTATGAGAAAACTATCACCAAACTATTTAAAAAAATCACAGGACAATTGGACGTCGAACAATCATATTTCAGTCATAACCTGTCTTCCCCTACACAATTTTAGATAAGAGACGATAGGTGCAAGTTGCCATACTCTACGATTGTAATTAATATTTCTACAATTAGTTTACAATTTACCTTTCAGTATTTCGTGATTGCTTTTGATAATGTTTCATCATTCTCTTTTGTTTTGTACCACGTTACCCATTTTTCGATTTTTCTTCGATGCAATAATCCAGGAAAAAGAGGGTTGTTAACCGGTTACGACCATACATCCAGTTTATAATGAGAGCTTAGTTTTGAGTCCACCTGCATTTTTTGATGCGAAAAAAAAGAAAGACGATCACTTGGTACAATAACAATACTTCTTTGTCGTAAATGTTTTCTGTAATAGACTGTTCAGCCTGCATTGGTTTTGAGGTGGCCTGTACTAACTACATATTTTAATTTGAATGTTTATACTTCAAAAGTGAAGTGAACACTCCATGTTCATACGCTGAATTCAAACTTGTTTCTTTCTTTGTGAAATACGGAGCACATTATCAGCGCGCATATTAAATTTAAACAAAATGTGTTTAGTTGAATGTGTTTGCTTCCTGTAGAGTTTAAACCTCTGTACATGCGCTTACGACAAACCCATTGTTACATTTAACTGTGGAATAATAGAAAGATTTTGCCGCAATTAAATTTCTAAACTAATAAAAACAAAAATAATTTAAACAAAAAAGAAAACGGGTGCAATATGATATGAGTTTTAAAGCGAGCAACACGCAACAAGAATTTGTTTATGCTGTTCAGGAGATGTATGTACAAATATTTATTGAATAGATATTGATGGTCATTGCTGAAATATTTTTGAGGAATTCTTGATACATGAAGCGTAAGTGGCAGATTATGAGTGCCATAGGAATGAATATTTTTAATTACCATACTCCACCCACCCCCCTCAGTTGACCATGCCCACGATCGAAGCAAGAAAAGACAGTTTGTCAGAAATGAGACAAAAATGGTTGAGGGTGTTGTGAGAGCTTGAGGGTAGCTGTTGTTGTAGGCAGTTTATGTAGAAGATCTTGTTGGGAAAAATTTACTTACATTGAAATAAAATAAATCTAATGAATGTTTAACCTATAAATAATACCTTGACTGGAAATATTGCACATGGCAAAAAATATTTTGAATCTATATATATTTTCATTGTATACAGTTGAATGGATATTAAGAAAGTAAACGGAGGAAAAATAAGGCCCTAATAAATCCTGATATAAAAAATCTTTTGATCATGAAGCGAATATATTTTTTTTCTCAGTAAAATTTCTAAACACAACGAAATACATGTAAATTTAATTCGAAAATGGTAAAAAAAACAAAACATTGGAAGCATTACCTAAAATCAGTAGTGGGTGATGCTAATTGTATTGTGTGATTGAGTTGCTATTAATATTCAATTAGAGATTCCTTTGTTTTTAAATTCTACAATAGAAGTGGATTAAATATGCATGTCTGTAAAACCAATTTCTCAGTGCATAAACAAAAAATAAATAAGAAAAAAAAAAAGATCATCCTGTCATTTTGTCTCTGTCCCCCAATGAATGATGACGAACCGTCTTTAGTACTGATGAAGCAAATATACTTGTAATAGTCTACCTCTCAACTTCTTCATCAATCAGTCCGGATAATAATCATCATAAATTTCTCTCCTCAAAGCTCAACCTTCCGGTGTCTTTCTGTCCTTATGTTTTCATTCTTGCTGGTGTATTTCCTATATATAATACGTTTATTAAGGAAGAGTAACTTCGTTACATTCAACATTTCGAATTTCTTTTCTTGATATAGTCTTTAGGGTTAGTCCATTATTATTCTTTTTTCTTCTTCTTCTCTCTTTCATTATCTGGGTCTGGTAGTCCTAAGGAGAGAGAGAGAGAAAGGGAGGTCTGTTTAGTGATCAGATCGATACCCCCTCTTCCTGATTCATTATTTTCGCCAATAATTTTAGCTGATAGTCAACTATGAGCTCTGGCAATTGTTTGGTAGACACAAATTGCAGAATGAAGTTGTTTGTTAGCCAGTTCACTTGAAGTCTAACAGAGACGGAGTCATTTGATCTTGCCCCCAACCTCATTTTATAGCGTTTAAATTCCCATTTGTACTTCTTGTGGTATAACGAGTAGAATTAAGGCAAACTTCTAAGCCTATACTGTAGATATACTGATAAAAGATAACAAAAATAGTTATACTTTGGTGGTTTCACTTACAGTTTACAACACTCCCCCCTCACCCTCTCCCGTCTATCTAGCGTCCTCTTCTCTGTCTGTTGTGCCTTGTTTTTCTCAATGAAACTATCGACCAGTAATGTTTCTCTTTCTTTCTCAGAACGTTACAATTGTATATAAGTTAAAAAAAAAACAAGAAACAAATTAAATACTGAGATTTGCTAAATGTGTCATTTCAAGCAGCAGCAGATACTCATAACATCATCTCGATATTACAATGGAAGTAAATTAAATTTAAGTCTGCAAAAACTCACCTGAGAAAATCACATTAATAAACATAACGGAAGTTATTATGGTGTTTAAATATTAAAGTAAAGATATTTTCAATCCAAACTACAGTTAGTTAAATAGTTTTCATTTTTACATTTTAGTCAAAATGAGGTCTTATTATTATTATTATTGTCTGATTTAGTCAAAATCATTTCTCATGGAACTACGTGAGGCTGTTTTGACTAATGACTAAATTTTTTTAAGCGAGTGCCATGACTCTTTAATAAGGGAATTTTAAAGTCCTTTATTCTTTTTTGGGTTGTATCTCTCTAAATTATTTACATTAAGGACAGTTGCATATTGATTTCGAGTGATACGCCAATAGATTGATAATAAGTTTTCTTTTAATCCAAAGAAATTCACCGTAGTACAAATGTTTCCTTAATAATCAAACAATATAGCAACAACATGAGGGTTATACGACTATTTTCTTTTCAGTCCTAATTCAAGTGAATGCAGCATTTCTTCTTTCAAATTTTCTTCTTCAACAAAACTTGGTTATTACTATATATCCGAAATAATACACATATTGAAAATCTAAATAAGTTTTTTTTTTTAGACTGCTTTCCCTCGCTCTATAAGTTTTATCATTCCTACCTCTTTTCTTCCAAATATTAACATATTTATTTTGCATTTTGTAGCAAGCACTGTTCGAAATGAGCAAGCTGGGTTTCCTATGCACCTCCCTCACATTATATCCCACTTAGGGACGTCTTTTTAATACAATTCCCAGTGAAGTGTGAAGCGTTCCGCTCTGTCAACGAAGGGAGGAGGCCTTAATAATGCACTCCTATCGGTTTACAGTCCTCGGGAAGACCGTCTTGCTTGCTAGTACTGACTTTTAAAGTCCTATTACTCTTCACATGCGGTGTAAATTACGATGTTACATCGGTTGTTTTTTAGACAAAACTTACGCTACCACGGTTCTTCATTTATGTGTAAATTCTCTACCGCAAAAAAAAAAGAAATTACGAAGCAAAGGCCGACGCGAAACAGCCGAAAGAGAGAAAAATTGTGAGATATGATAGCTCAGAGAAACCCGTCTACTGTAGACGGACGAAAGAGAGAAAAAAAAAAGAAGACGAAGAAATGACAGAGGCGGGAACGATTACTGCTTAGTATCAACGGCAAAGGTCGGCCCGATCATGACATCCGTGTTATAGTGTTATTAATATTTAATTCAAGCATAATCCTTTATTCTATCAGAATTGATCAAAACATTCGACCGCGGAGAGTTATTATAGCTCCGCTACGCATCGAAGAGACAAGCTTGGAATGAGTAAGCAAAGGCGGACTTGTCTCTTCTCTGGTGGTATATGTGTCCTACATTCTAAATTGCATCCACTGTTGTCATAAAGATTTAGGCTAATCAAGGGGTGATGCTAGAAAGTTAATAGATCGGAAACGGCAACGCCTGTAACATGTTCACTCGCTCCCAAGACTCGGGTGCATGAGGCTCCTTACTCCAAGATACATGACCCAGAAATTTTCACGTTCCCCTGGAAACGGAAAAAATATAAGATTCACTGTTTCCTAACTAGGTCACTTGTTAACTATTTTCACAATTTCGGTAACTTTTTTTTCTCACCAGCATGTAGGTTATTGGCACCTTAACAAACATAGTATATGGACAATATTCATTACCTGATTACAGGGTTGTTGCGCTGGGGATCTCTGCTATTCCTCAACATATACATGCTTCATTTAGATTAGCATTAATTTACATATTTATAACGGGCTAATACACATTTACTGGCACAATTTACATATTTAGGACAAACAGGAATGGATTTGTTCATATGTATATCTTATATTTTGTCTTATTTCTCGAATTTGTCGTGATTACAAGTTTAAGTGTTGTATATGCATATTCATGAGTTTGATAGGACACACACTGGTTATATCTGCTTTTTTATGTTTTTACTACTTAAGACCTGTGTAAAAAGTAAATATATATATATATCAGAGACCAAAAGCAGGTTTGAAGTCATGAGACCCATTATCTTCTTGATTTTATTTAAAATGAAAACCAAAGCCTGCTTCCACTTTGATAAGAAAATTAATGTGTGACGGTTATCCCAGTTTGGACGCAGGCTTTGATTCTGTCAATAGAGGACGCTGTTCCTTACGTCTGCATTGGGTCCCTATATACAGACCCTACATCTCCATGGTCTTATAAAGTATTGTAAATGCTATTAGATAAAAAGGTCAAGTATTTTTTTTTTCTACTCACAGAATGTTATTTTAGCCTAAAAAATAAGAGCAGGTACCAGGATTGCGACAGAGAAAACATTTCAAAATTTCATATTATTTTAAGGAAGAGTCAACTTAAACACTAATTCATAGCAAATTGATGAGCAAATTATTAATTAAAAAATAATGCAAACTAATAAAATAAATCGACATTTGCCACCAGTGACATTAATTTCAATCGGAATGGATTTTAAGGTCTATTTAATGCCCTTACATGAGCGCCTGGCGTACTACAAAGAGTGTCGTGAAAGAGTGTAGCCTGATTACATGCACGGTAAAACATTGCTAGCATTGTAACTCATTTATGACGTCACATTGACTCTGTACCGAGCCCTTAGTTCAGTTTAAGTTTTTAAGTAGCGTAATTCTAATTAGACTGCAGTATTCGGTTCATAATCAAAGTTGTCAAAATGTTTAGAATTCGTTTATCAGTAGACCTATGTTTATTTAGTTTCAGCTTCATTTTACCATTATTTTAGATTAGATCTACTATTGTAACTATCTTTTAAGTTCAGTTTCAAACTTCATATTTGTCTTTAAAGTAATTGAATGATCTCAACTAACATCAGTTTTACGATATACACACAGACTAATTAATTCTTGTAATTTTCAGGTAAATTGTAGGACACCATCAATTAATATCTGAAATGCAGTTACAGCTGGTTGCGTAACACCAGTTCAGTGACAGCGGAACCGGGGGACTTTGAAACTTGGTTCCTCAGAAGGGAAAGTGGGGGAGCGGCTTAGGTATGTGAAACCCTCAGCCCCAATACTTTTTAAGTGATCGAAGAATAAATGAAAGAGAATGCATAATTCATTATCATTCTTGTATCATCTCAATCCATTGGATATGTATTATCATTTTTCATAGATTGATTTTGTGAGCATTAATTGAGAAATTGCAGACACGAGATCCTACTTCAAGGCATAATTTTTTTTTCTTTCCTCCCCGCCTGCAACGGCTGATTCATACGTGATAGTTTGTCTCACATTTGAACATGTCCTTTTTTTTATAATTTATTGTTAGAATTTATGAGATAGGGGCAAGTGGTAGTAAGTTAGTGGGAGTGGTAATGATAAGTTGTGGAGAGGGGTGTGAATGGATAGAAGGCTGGCGTCGGCAGATCATTTGAAGTTTTATAGACATCTTTATGTAATAATGATACCTATACTCATGATACTTTTACAGAGAAAAAAAATCATATTTTTTCAAACCAATATTTGCAAACACGGAACGAAAAGATTATTCAAAAAAAGGAAGGACGATGGCCTTCTTTTTGAGAGATAAGTTTCTCACAGATAGATAGACAGACAGACAGACAGACAGACAGACAGACAGACAGACAGACAGACAGTTATTTGTTGCTCAAGAATAATTCCCCATTCACCCAAACTTTCAAAAATTCAAATGATGCAAAAGATCATTCATAACTAATATTATGAAAAACTGTTTGAGGAGATAAAGCTATTGCTGAAGCTTTTTTTTCGGTAAGGATGAATGGTTTAGCAATGATTAAGACTTTTGTACTCAATGTTGGTGAATTGTATAACGCCCTATTCCCCTTTCAGTTAACGAGTACAACACGGCTGGGTTAGATGTAGCGAGGAGGCTTGAAAAAGCTCTAGCCGGACAGAATGTCCGTATCCTATACGTGCCTCCTAAGCATAAATGATTACCCAATGCATCATCCACGTCAAACGTAGACCATACATTACAACAATTTATGCAGAAAATGAATCCAATCGCAGCGAGCCCTCAACTATGAGACTTTTGTCATCGTAATGAAAGTATAATTTATCTGGTGTTATGTCCGATTTACCACCGCGTTTATAGTTTCTTGTGAAGTTTAGAATGAAATATATCACTCTTTTGGCAGAGGAGAAAGAAGTATATGATTCTATAACCTACGTTGCGTGACCGATACAGATGAGTGATAAAATGCTACATATACTGAAATTGAAATCTGCCAAGAGTTTCATGACTGAAGTTTCCATTTCCTTCCATTTATGTTTTCTTTTTGGTCAAATTCTTGAACAAAGTTATCCCCTAGGCGTTCTATGACGTAAGGGTTACAGAGAAATTTAATTTTCAAACCCTTTCTAAAATATTAATATTGGTTTGCTGAATAATGCATTTATGGTTGCTTTATTTGTCATTGAGGGAGGAATTAGGTTTAAGTTCGTGGACAAAATTTAATCATTTTAAGTTTTAAGAACACAGTTTTAAGAACACAGTAATCTTTTTCAAGATAGGCTAACTATGACAAAATCAGTTCAAAGACAATTACAAATATTAGTTCTTAACTTAAAGGAATTTAGTTGAATTTGGATGCAGTTATTTACACATTTCTTCATAAACATTTCCTTTTAAATGCTTTTATTTAGGTTTTCCCACTGCATATACACATTAAGGAATACACAATTTAAAGGGTTATTTTAAGGAATGAAAATACTTTAAATGAGAAACTTACATGCACAAAATTGTGAACGTTAGTAGGAGATTAGCAAGGTACAGCACTCCTAATTTATCAGAAAAAAAAAATCGTATTAGCACTGCTAGACAACGAAACGCCTCCCTTTAAAGCCCTTAACTCCCTCCTCTTTCTCTTTACCCGTTTTCCCTGCATGACCCACCTTTCTCACCAAATTGAAGAAATGTTTTAATTTACATTAAAACCTTTAAATTAATGATTGAGTCAGTTTCATTGCCGTGGGGTAGACGGAGTACAATTTTTAACCAGATCAACACAGATATTGTCCTCCAGTGATCCAATAGAGGAAGTCATATGGATGTAAGTCACACATTTACGATCACACGAGAAGCTATACTTATATATGCTCTGTAATTAATCACGATGATAACTTGCAAAGAGTTGCTATAATCTGCATTTAATTTTTAAAACAAGGTCTAAATGTATAAAGGTCACGGAGAGAATTTACTTTTCTCTCCTTAGCCAATCATGTTATGCATTATTTCTTGATGAAGACCATTGTTGTATATTTGAACATTTGGCATTCTGTGTCCAAATATGTGCATGTTAGCCTTCACACCAAAAGAAAAAAAAAAGTTAACCGTTACCTATTTAGCCCTTATTCACAAAGTCCAGGATATTCCAACTTTTTGAATGCAATATATTTTAAATACCAATTTAAGTGATGTTACCGTACTATATACACATAGCAATGGAAAAGACATGCATAAATACAGAGAAATTGCTAATGTTAGGTCGTAGTTTAAATATGTAAAAAAAAAATAGTTTTCTTGATGCAGAACTTAAATTTCAACAAGTCATCTTTTTTTTTTCTTTCATTTTTTTCCCTAAAGTTGACCTGGCTGAAGTGGTCGTTCCGTGTGTTTCAGCTTCCACGTCAAAGATATACATTTTACATTTGGCACTCATAAAGACACCTTCACGCTAAATAAAACTCGAAAGTCAATGATTCTGAAATTTTAATTGAAAGTAGCCTCCTGATGGGTCTTTTGCTTTCTCGTATCTTTAGCCAAAGTTGAGGCTCTGTTCAATCGCCGATCCCCCCCCCCCCCCTCCGCAGGAGATCTCTGGTCAAGCACACGTAAACACTGTGGTTCTTCTCTGAGCTATTAGTATGCCGTAGTCCCTCTGTACCTCTTACATGTGTCAGCTCGCCCCTTAAAGGCGCTTAAAATCTCGGGTTGAAGAAAGTTGATCCACTGCGATATGGTTATATTCTATCCTACTGATTGTCGTAAACGGAGAAAATATGTTCCCATCAGACGAGGAAAAAACAACATCTAAAGTGAACCTAATCACAACGGGGTCTAAATTCTTTTCAACGCGTGATTTTCACACAATTCTGGCGATTTGGCCTTCTCTTAAATGTTTTATCCTATGCATTAATTCATAAGTTTCCAGTTTCAACTCGAAAAGTGAAAGTATATTGTTGCCAGCAAAACCTGACAAGTTTTGGTTTTAAATTTTACTTCAAAAAGATATCAAAATGCTCTCAAATTGGGAGTTTGCTCTTTGAGATATTTATGTCCGGTTTTCAGAATTACGCCTTGGTCAGGAAAAGATCGTCCTTGGGGAGGTAGCAGAGCTTTTAACCGACGCTTCCCTTGATAAAGTACTTCGAATTTGAGAGCCTTCGTTTTGCTACGCTGAGAATCCCAAACTTTGATTAACCATTTCCGTAAGTAAAATAAAGGAGAACTGTCTCTGAATAATCCTTCTCAGTTGGCGGGATGTTTGACGTTGAGGGTATATTCATTGCCTTAGAGTAAAGAAAACCATATCTTTAGTTGTCTGCACAGAGTAAATCTCCGTATAATGAGGGCACTGTGCATGTACGACGTCAGGTGTGTAATGTGTTGTTCTAGCAGTGACGTTGAAGAGTTCTACTAAATATGCAAACGAAACATGAACAGGTCTCACTCGGTGTTTTACAAATTATGGTAATGTAGTTGATCTAAACACGAGGGAGGTGTCACATTCATTGAGTGTGACCACCAGTATGTTACAACATTTGATAATCTCTTAATTACATTAGTTTAAGGTATAGCAATAATCCAAAATTACCAAAGTAAAAGAAGCGGGGGGGGGAGGGGGGGAGATATTCAAATCAGGTCTTGAGCGTTTTGTGCATAAACCACTCTACCAACTAGACTAACCCGATCCTCTGTTTGAATTTACGTGAAATGTATTTTACTTTATAGCTTTACTCCCATTACGACAAATAAAATTAATCTGCGATGGGAGCCATCATAGCCAATCATTACCATAATAGGCTGCCCCCCTCACAAGAAGAAAACATCCTCCCCCCCCCCTCCTTCCTGGAAAATCCACTACAGCACACACATAAATGATATTCGCGTGTACTATACAGTTGATAACCAAAGATGCAATTGCCTATCACAACAGAGGCATTAATTTTATTTTTAAAACGAATGAAACCCTGTTTTAGTCTTGTTTGTTTTTGTTTATTTTTAGGGTTGTGTTTCTTTTTCGCCTATTTCTTAATACTATTATTTATATCGTTTCCATAAAGATTTATCCAACGGTGTATGTCGGTCGCACCAAAGTTGTGTTCGTGGCAACATCTGTCTCTCAAGTCGACCCGCCATCCTCCTGCCGTTAATTGTTGGCCCCTACCGTGGCCTATGTATTTGATAACAAAAAATTCTTCCTCTGACTTTAATCTATTGTAATCATTTCAAAGTGACTGTATGGGATTAATAACGGAAATGTGACAAATAATTAAAAGTAATGGAGATAAATACTTATAGTTTATATTCATCACGATCAACTAAAAACTTACAACCTAAATTATCTCAAAGTGGCCCCTTTTTAGACAACTGTCTCGTGAGTTTTCTTTACAATTTCAGTCCCCTACACCTGTTACTGGTCCTATACCATGCATCCAGTAATTCCATATCCGTCCCATACCACACCTACCCCCCGCCCTCAATAACGTAAAGCCCGCCCAATCAGACCCGTAACCAGACTTGCAAAGCAGGGGGAGGGGTAAGAGAAACTGTTGGGGGTGTGTAGGTTGAAAAGAGGAGCATATTTTTTTTTGTCATAGAATACCGCACCAAGTCGTTGAAACTTGCAAAATCTCACTAAGTCCTAGAGACAAAACAGCCCCACCCACTGTTCTGATACATCAACAGAAAACTTATACTAGTGAAGATGGTGCATCTGCTGACAAATTTGACTGACTAGGAAAAAAACAGTCAGCGGATTAGTCGGTGGTCACAAAGTAGTCAGTTTATTAGTCCATGTGACCCCGACTATCCTGACCACTTTAAGTTTTCTGCGATCCAGTACACTGTATCGTGTGCGGGATTGTGAATCTAAGGACAACTTTCTCTACTTAATGTGTTGATGAAGGACAGAGCAAAGTATCAAAAGTTGGATGTAATTTGTAGTATGCTATTGCACATGGTCCTAGAGATGGCGGCAGAGCGGGTAGAGGAGGGGGGCAGGGTCCGTCCCCCTACAGGGAAGGCGGTCTGCGTTCTTGGTCCCTTATATTACCGTTATCAATATCACCCTGCAGTACGCAAAACCTCAAATCCTACAAAATGATTCTGTTTTCAACATAGAAATCAGCAATCGGATTATCCACACAGATCCTCATACTCTTAAAATAGAAATGATAATAGAAAAACAACTTTCCGTAAAATTCTTCTGTAACTTTGTTACTTTGCAGTACAACTATGAATATACTTCAAAAATGCACGGCCACATGAAATTCCATTTTACAGAACCATCTTACAATTTTCCTTTAATACACGGTGATACTAAGACAATCAAGTTTGCAAACGACACGAGCATAAATATATAAACCGCCATCCACCATTTTGTCCTTAAATTTATATAAATGATTTTCAAATATCTAAAACATATTCCAGGTCTAACTTCGACAAAGAATACTTGAACTTGCTAAAGTTCCAAATCACCCCGTCTTTCAGAAAAAATCAAATCCCCCCCCCCCCAAAAAAAAAACAGGAAACCAATTTTAGCTCTCCCTCAACAAGAGATAACACGTAACAGTCAAACTCAAAACTTAATAATAACAGCGAACATCGTACGCAGAGCTTCTTGGTCAATAAAGGTCTTGTAGTGGCGTCTGCGCACGGGGAATCCTTTTTTCTAATCAACCAATCAACAACTTTAATGTGAGACCACCGGCAGCCAATCAGAAAAGGTGTGGCGCAGGACAATAGATGTTCCAAACTAACATTAGTGCGGCTAAGAAATGTTTTGAATGAACGCAATCGTGACGAAGCCGTGTGACTCGCACGAGCGCTTTGGGTAATTCTTAATACCAGTTGCCCCTATCACACTTGAAGCGAGAAATTCAACAGGCTTAACCACTTGATTCTATCGGTTGAAAACTCGTTGAGATGTCAAGTTTCCATGAAATTAAGCCACTTATCGGGATAGGCGTTTAGAAAATAATAAAGTTATTCGCGAAACTGGTTTGTTGTTGTATAGTGTGCTTGTCACAAGGCCTCTATTGTTACAGTATTATAGTTAGCAGTGAGAGCGCACTTAATTTGGTTCAATGGCTTTTAGCAAACTGCTTGAAAAGTGATATTCTTAATTGTTTTCCTCGGAGATGAAAGCTGGAGGACAAATGTCATTTTGTTTACAAAGAGGACACTTTTGTAAACAATCTTAAATAAACATAAGTGATAATCAATCTGTGTTTAGTGTAATGTGAAAGGACACAGTTGCATTACAGAGCCGTGATTTTGGTTTGACAAATGCGGTTACAAGGTCGCATAACTGCTGTTAAACACTGCCGAAATCTCACTGTATTTATTCTCATTGGACAATCTTAAACACTGGCTTAGTTTGCGCACGGTAATAATAGTAAGTGTTGCAGTGGCGTGTTGATTCTCTTAGAGATAAACTGCGTCTAAGTTACCATTTCATTGATTTAATTTTCACCGTCTTGATACAAAGTGCAAAATCGGTATATATCGTGAAATCGTCACCAGCACATTTCAATATTGTTTCAACTCAGGTACGTAAAACACACTCTGCAACTTGTGAGCTTGAACACTCAATAAAGTTGCCTACCAGCTTAAAAACCCTGATACCATAGGCAGGTTCAGTGTGTATGCACACTTTCGGGAAACCGCAATACCGTTGTTTACACTGAAAGTCACTGTTTTCGATTTGAAATTAACTCTTTGTATTCCTCATAGTCTGCTAACTTTAGGATAGCAACCATTGTAAAACAAAAATGATACTACACAGATAAGAACCAGCGAGAGTTCTTTATTGTTGTTCTTTGGTATGTTTAAGCTGTTATCAAATTCGGGTTGAATCTTCAGATATCTTCTATCTTCTTTTCTTTTGTTTTGGACATCGCCATTTGGAAATATTACAAGCATTGTTGTGTTTGAACACTGTGGTAGCTGTGCGTGTTTCCTGCAGTAGCACTCGTTTTCTAGAGGGCTTCGCTCATTTAAACCGGAAGTCCCATTGACACCTGCGCACAACCAAGCAGAACGTGTCCGCGGGAGCATATAACTTCAGGCTTTATGGACTTGCTTTTTAATTATAGTTTGATTTCATCGCTTAGCCGATTTCTCAAGTTGAATTGTAAATTTTTCTAACAAATTCGTAAAAGAAGAAGAAAAGGTACAGATATATTCATTGACTGTTACCTGTTGTGAAGTGTGCCGTGTATTCCGTTTTACATTTTCATTGGATAAAAAGGAAAGCATTACGAATGTTTTCTCTTTTTTCGGCGTGAATGAAAAGTCTCTTCACTTCATCAGGAAAGCGTTCATACGTGGAAGCTGCTCGAATTGAATGTCTTCAGTGGTGCGAGGAACAACCATTCAGATTACTCAATCGTAGCATTGTCATTTTCAGAGGATAACCCCAAGGCAAGAAAACAATCAAAACTGCCGTTAACTAAAATATTTTGATTTACGATTTCACGAATTGACCCTTACACCCCTAGTTGAGACCTCGTTTTATTTTTCGGTCCAATTTTGTAAAAAAAGAAAACATTGAACTTCATCCCCACTTAATCAGAACGTTCTTTAATTACGTAAAAGAAGGGGAAAAAAACGGTGGAAATATAAAACTTTTATATTACTTGAACTTTTGAGGATCTTTTCAGATATGTTTTGAAAAGAACAAACTGGTGACGATCGATGTACTAACCTCTGGTAGTCTTCGTATATATTTTTACAAACATTTTATATTTTTCGCGAAAATACTACGTCTTTCTTAGCGAACATACCTACCGTCAGTCTCCCGTAGATCTGGTTTTGAATGCATGCTATCACTATGTCAATGATTATGGATCTTCACTCTCGCCGAGCCCCTCTACCCCCAGGAGCTTGTAAAAGTAAGTATTATTTATTCATTAATTTGTTTGGTTTTGTTTTTTCTGGATTAAACAAAGCTTTAATATTAAGCTAATATTAGTCGGTCCTATACCTTCTTTGAGTGAAATACCGCTCATGAGCGGATGTGAGGATTACAATTTTTATTTAAATGGCACAGAGAAAATGAAGAAAAAGTCGAAATGGCAAATTATTCATTTAGAAATGAAAGTGTTCATGCTGACATGAAAGTGATCATGTATGACGTTGAAAATCGGTATGTGAAAAGTGTTGGTAAAGTTTGAACAACTCAAATGAGAAATGGTATCAAGAAATTCTTTGATCACAACATTGGCTGTTATTTCAAACAATGAATACCAGTATACGGTTGAATAATTCTTAAATAAAGATGGATCTTAAGGAGGATAAATTGTTGCAACCGAAAATGGTCTGATTGCTATCCACAGGTTCACAATATGAAATGATATAGGCCAAACAATTATGTGGTCTCAGCAGTTTAGTCAATAACTTAATATTTTCATAATTTGTCATCTATTTTGTACATCAGTTGAGTAAATAGACGTTTCTAATACTGGTAGACTCTGTCAACTTAATCCCTGGTTTGATTCACCTACCCACATTTTCAGAATCATATATTTTTAAGTAAGTAACATATTAAGTAACTACTTGGGATACAGTGCAAATAGAGACACAGTGCGTAGTGTTTTATTTCATGTTATTGTTTGTTAATACGGTACAACTTCAAGCATACACGCTCTGTGCAACAACAAATACAAACACATTGTATTCGTTGGTATTGGAAACATTGTCAATAAAACAAATGTATGTGAATACAAACAAATACAAACACACACACAGGGAGATTGCTTGTTTTCCGTATGAATGCATAAAATACAAAACCAGTGCACTTTCTTTACATTGTTGATTTATTCGAAAATATAAATATACGCAATTATTAGTTGTGTTCTTTCTCAATTGCACATACACAAATACGTTACTTGATTTTGATTTATCTGTGTAACCAAATGCAAATCAAGACACCGCTCTTTTTTTTTTTTTAATTAATGTCTTCGATGCAAACCTCAAAAAGTAAAAAAGAAAACTGTCGTTGATATCTTTGGTTAATTACTGCATATTTACAAAACCTGCAGAGGTTATGGTAGCACTGATTTAAGGATTATTAAATCGCTTTCAATACTTTTCGTGAAGTGTTTTCTCACCTTAATATTTTTTTATGTAACCCAATAACTGCTTCACAGAGACTTCAGCCCAATTTGACCCCCAGCCTCCCCCCTCCCTTTCAGTACAGCATATCTTTAAAGATATTACTACCACTTACCACATCGAAGAACAGTGTTCAAACTTTAAAAACAGAAACACCAATTTCTGTTCTCTGAGGCATATTAAAAGCTCTAGTATACGTATACTATCAAACAAATGTAAAGAAAAAGATACGTTAAACCACTATCATCTATTGGTATTGTGGAGTATGTTATTCAACTTTTGTTTGTTATAGGTAAACCCATGTGACGTTTTTCTTTATAAAGTCTGACATACTACACATGGGCAGTATATTGATTTACACGTCCCTTGATGCTGGACGCATTGTGTCACCCTAACGTCGTTTTTTACACAAATGATATCACCAGTTTATGCTTGGAATATTTAATTATGTTGAAACAAATGGTGATAATATACTAACATGCACACTAGTGGTTCCTACGGCTATTACTCCTCCCCCAGCAACCCCAGCCCCCCCCCCTCACACACCCTTCCAGAAATCCGTTAGTCCTCGTTACGAGTCGTTAACATAAAATAAAAAAGAAAAAACAGTAAAGGATAAAAGCACTGGAAAGGAGATAAAGCACGTCAAATCTTTTGTTCAGTATTTTTTTTACATAAATAGTTACGCGTTGTCACCGATGTAACTTTTATATTCATGCATTTATCTGTCTTGTGACTCCATGTTCCTTTTAACTGTCCTTTTTCAATATGTTTGTAAGTCACTAGTCTTGAAAGAAAAAAAAATTGCATTTTCTCCCGGCGAGTTTAAAAGAAATAGGTAAAAATGAAACAGAATGCATTTCGATGAATAATGCGATGAATGGCATTAAGTAATTAAATTACCGTCACAAGAATATTGTGCACATTTTCGAAGTGATTTTGATTTTTGGACGAAGTCACAATTTTCCTTTGCCTATCGTTTGATTTTCTCACAGTGTTAATTGATAAAACAAATTACAGCAAATCCACAAATTGATTCGGTAATTGCAATCTCTGTGTGATGAAAAGAATGCCTTGATATTTGTATACAAAGACAATTTCGTTCGCGTGAACTCTTGCAAAAATTTTTTGTGTTAATCCAATTAATTAAGCATTATGTGGAAGGCTTTTCGATGAAAAATCTAAAGTTAGGTGTAATGCACTTCTGTCTCTACAAAGGATTCTCATAAACAAAGCAACTTACAAATACCTGTACACTTTTCTTAAGATAAGTTCATGATAACGTCGTATTTATGAAAACATTTATGACTGGAAGGCAGTCATCACGTCAATTAATTATTAACTAGTTTTATTGAAGTTTTGACATAAATATTCACCAGACTTTGTGGAAATAAACAGTTTGAAAAATTTACACAATTGCCATAAAAACTGATGAAATATTAAAAACCACATATTTTAACGACTTATTCAGAGAAAATGGAAACGTCCAAATAATATCAAACTTTTAATTAACATACACCAGCATAAACAATGAAAATAAGCTAGTAAGTTTTCTTCTTAATTAACGTAACTTTTAAATGTAATGAAAATGGAGATATTACCAATAAAATTGAGCTCTGTTCGGCCAAATAATGTGATATTAACTTCAATAAAAATAATAGCAAATATTCTTGTGTGCATCAAGTGTTAAAGATTCTTTATAGAAAACTTTATTATACATTATACATTGAATACAATTTGTCTCAGTTCTGTGTTCAGTGGTAAGCATAACATAGTGGTACAATTCCTACATTTGATTATTGAAAAACGTGTCCAAACTGAACGTCAAAGATTTTGTTGCGTTAAGTTGTTTTTGTGAATGTCATCAAAACTTTGCACATTAAACCTCCCATTTTTTTTTCTCGTTTTACCGAAAGGCTACAGAATACACGTGATGGTCCTTAAAATACAGACGAAAAAGAAAACCCGCTTTAGTAATTGCAGATGTAAAATTATACGCTGATAATATAAAAGCCGCTGTATGCAGAAACACTCTAACAAATCTTACATACAGTCTCGCAGAAGGGACTTGCGTTGGTTGTTGGTTCTGGAAGACTGGTTTCTACTGAAGTTACGATTTGCCATAACTAAAAGAATAATATAAGCCCAGCATTTAAGCTAGTCATAAACTTAGCGGTGCTGTAGCTACTTTTATGACAGTCGATTAAAAATTACTATATGATTTTATCTTTACAGTTTCGTTATATATTTTCTATAATTGAAGTAATTAAAATCTAGTGAGCTATCTTGTTTTGTCTGTTTTAACAAAAAGGCTGAGAGTCTTAAGGATGAACTGCTGTATGGACAACAGGTTGCTTTGTGACATTGACATATATATATATATATATATATATATATATATATATATATATATATATATATATATATATATATATATATTTGTGTGTATGTACGGTGGCCTCCAGATACTTCACATTAAATGTACATACTACTTCTTTTGTGTTTTGTGATTTTGTGATGGTTACACGTATCGTTATTTTAAGTAATATCCATTTGTCCATGATCAGTTTCAAAAATATACTTTATATCGATTTCATTACGAAGGAGAACATCCACTGTTTTTTTACTTTTGTGTTCATCAGTGTGATGATTCCTCTCTGGAATCAACAACCGTCCATAATCTAGGTCAATAGAAATGAGAGTGAGCAGCGAGGTTGGAATACTGATATGACCGTCACATTTTTTAAAGTACACTTTCATGTTTCACTAACGGTGTGGCAGTCTCGACTGTTCCGTGTCTCTATGAAGATTTTTCTCTATTCTCCTACTTACCTGGAGTTACAAGACACTGGGTGTGTTTTTTTAATGCATGTTTTCCTACCTAAAACCACAGGGTGGCAAACGGTGTCTACGAGAATGCGAAAACCGCTGACAGTTTTCTACTTTTTACCAAGTTTTAACATCACACCGACTTTATTAAAGTGTCGATTTGTTCTCATTACCCGTATACTGCGTGTCACAGAATTGCGATAAAGTTATCTCACACCTATCATACATTTTCGTATCTTCGTGGATATGCAGACCGATCTGTCCTTGGCTAGAATTTAATTAAAATATGGAGTTATCTTCAAGTAAATGAGGGTATGTCCTCTCTGCATACCCGTATTAAATATATACGCATACAACCCAACCCATAATGAAATCCCAGCCTGGAATTAGTCAACCTTCTGTCCTTAATATCTTGTTCGCACAGATTCTTGAGGTGATAGTATCGTCAGCTTACAGTTGTAACGTTAATGCTGACATAAAGACACATTGTAAAACTTCCATTGATACAGTAAACAATGAGGCCGACAACAATCATTTCTACATGTGCCTTTACGTTTCTTTCTTTATTCGAGTAGTTTTATGAAGTTTCGCTGGTTGTTGTTGTTGTTGTTGTCTGTATCTCAACATCTGTACCAGCTTAAACAATAGTACTATATAAACAAAGTAATGGATGAGGGGGATGTGTGCCCATGCAAGAGAGGGAACCACTGACTGAGATTCGAAAGGAAAAAATTATGAAAGCAGTGATCAATCAGGAAACAAAGGGTGTAAATGATAGATTTTATTCTTAAATCCTTAACAGACTTTGCTCTAAACAGCGTCACACTAAATAGTTGGTCATAAGTGAATTGTGATAACTTTACGAACTGCTTTGAGACACTCCCAACAAAATATATCTACAGGTGGTTTGATACCCTATATATCCATTTCCCCATCCCAACACCACCACACCACCATCTTCATTAATTAGGTTGAAAAGTATTAACATGCCAGAACTCTGTGCGATCTGCGACTTCTGGCCCTACACCTTGATTGAAGGGAAGAGATTAAAGATAACCTTGATTAAAGGGAAGAGAAAAACAACCGCCAACTTTTACTCATACACGGTAACCCTACTATTCGCAAAGATCACACTATCGTATGACCTGTATTACCTTTTCACAGAAGGGGGAAAATATCCTCCCCTTACGATGGTCCGAACCCCCACCCCCTTTCCCTCAACCACAGTCTCTCTCTAAAAATAGTCTTCTCCCCCCCCCCCCCCCCCCCGAAAAAAGTAGACCTCTAGTTATTTCTCTGTGATCCTGAAAACATTTGTAAAGTAGATCTATCACTCAGATTATATGACAACATTGGAAGTTATCGTAAAATATAACTTTTATGCAATGCCACGATTGATGTCCTTTCCATATTCGAGACTTGTATTTCTGCGTCTCCCGTTGTCTTCAATTCAAAATCTGAAACTTGTTTGTTTTCCTCTCATTTTGTCCATATACGGTAGCTCCGTTTTGCGGGAACGAGGCTGCGTACGAGAGTGTGTTTACACTCAGCTCATTTTCACAGTAAGAGGGCATTTCTCTCTGTAACGACGGAGTGAATAGAAGGTAATACATGACCAAATAGAACCGTGGCTTCTTAGAATTCATGTTGTGGGATGATCTTAGGGACACTCCTGGGTCGAATTCCTCCCAACTCAGTGCAGACGCAAGGCTTTTTCGTATATATGTTGCATTAGAGTGTACATGTCGTCTGTAATACTTCCAGACGGGACTGTGCAAATTTATTCTGGCGTTTACAGTTCATGCGAATATGACGGAAAGAAAATGAGCATATCTCTGTTTCCTTTATGAATGTTGTTCCCTTAGGCAGTTTCTCTCGGTTTTAATATCTGTTATGCTGTTGGGTTTGTTCACTTTTTATTGGCCGTGGTGTGTCATAACAATAGTATTACACGAGAAGCATACAATAAAACATCTGTTCGTCTGCAAAAACTTGCTTCAGTAACAAACCTCAACAGATTTTGCTATCTACATGAAAGTGAAAAAAAAAACAAGGAAAGTCAAGATTAAGTGTTGGGGGTAAGCGTTTTTGCCAATGATATCCCCTGTGAGAGAACGAGATCGTGTAGCTGTTATGCCAACCAATTACTGAAATCAGTTGGTTATGTTCAATGATTGATTAAGTATCAATCAATCGATTAATTATTTAATTAACTAATAAGCTAATTGATGATTAGTTGCATTTATAGGATAACAATTAAAACATGCAGATTGCTGTTCAAAAGTAATCTCTATTCATTATTTCATTATTGTAGTAGAACACTTTCATTTTGCAAACTTCGTGAAACATATATAGAGTTGATGGTGATTTCACACTGAAGTAATAAATATCTCTAATGAAACAGAAAAAGGAAAAAAAAAACAGAACCGACGAATTGCGTGGGATTGAAGGAAGGTGGAAAAAGTGGAATAAAGAACATGTTTGAAAGTTTGTCATCAGACTCTAGGGACGACAATGCCGTAGTGTGTTTCTATTTGCAAACACATGTATAATAGTACATACATTTTGCTACTTTTACATTTTATTTGTAGTAATTATACATACACATAGATATTTTCACATGATTAAATATAGTCTTCTTGGTCTGAACACACATTATTATATTTACATGGTCATACTATTGTGTCAACATTAAGGGACATTGGGGTAATGTTTACACATCTCTAGTTTGCAGTCCAATGTTGGTTTCAATAGACTCGGCCGTTGATATTAAATTTTGCCAAATCTACAATGTTACTGAGTGTGCTCATACCGACGACTTGCGTGTTTATGACATCCGCTCTTTAACATAAAACCATGTCGAAACTTTCTGAGCAGTTGCAGTGGACGGAAACAAAATAATGAAGAAAACCTCTGATGTGATTTTTGATGCCATGGTAATATTATGACAACATAATCGAATATTAGTTATTACATTTGAATCACTGACCTTCATTGTACCATTGCGCTTTGGCCTGACACACAGGTTCTCCCCCCCCCCCCTTTCCGTTATACCCTTCCTCACGATTCACCCTTCACCATTTCCTAGACAAACCACAGAATTTGGACTTTCAGCCCTGGTTTGGATGAATATGCTCATAGTAACTCATAAAAATACATGACATTGCGACGCAAAATAGTTCATTGCATACCAACCTTTAAAATATCGTAATGCAATACGCAGCTTATACGTTGTTTGTTTTTATCTATGGTTCTAAAGTCGAAATCGAATCTCGACGAATATGGATAAAATGTCATGGTAACGTTGAAATTTTTTTCATGGTAGATAGTCATTGTTATACCTTGACTCAGTAGAACCGTGAAAGGACGTATTCTTCGGCTGGTACCCCTGTATCACCAAAGAGCTGAAGTAACGATTGTGAAAAGAGAAGTCATTTGAGCAAGCAAATTTGTTAAAGAGACGTCTTGCCTCCAACGATGCTAGTATACCCATTCACTCGGAATACCTTATGAATCACAAAAAGTCTGTCTGATTTTGTATAGAATCCAGCTTAAGAATTTTTAACTTTTTATTTTGGCTCGAATACCAGCATCGTAAATAGCGAGAAACCTTGCCTATACCCTCATCATGCGCACGAGCGAGTTGGTGTACTTGTGAGAAAAGTTTGAAGTCACGAAACATCGGTGGAATGACACAGATACACCAAAGCTGGAACCATCACTTGAATCATTCTGCGTCCATACCTATTTAGTCTTTCTTTGATTGTATATTGTTCATAGCTTAAATAGGTGAAGTACCGATCACGTGACAGGTACGTCATTATACTCATTATCATCGTAATAATTTTTATAGAGGAACTTATCCAGGGCCTTAACAAAAAACACATTCTTGCCCTGAGACACTTTGCAATGAGAATGGAAAAAATAATAATATAATAAAATAATAAAAGAAGACGCAAAAAGAAATGAAAAGAATGAAAATAACGATTAAAATGAAAACAGAAAACTTAAAATAACGATAGAAAAATGAAATATTAAAACAAAAAATAAAAGGTAAAGAAAACATTTAAATAAAGATACAACAATTATTCAATAAATATCCACGTAAAGATTCAAGGTAATCTTTAACGTGGGGTATGTTTGTTGAATATTAGACTAGCGGTTACAAAAAAAAAAACTGAAAAAATAACAAACTGAATAGGAAATTACACATCAGTTTCTGACAAAAATTATACATAATATTCCAACTATATAGCAAACTCTCATATTTCGTTCTTCTAGTCAAACGTAGAAAAAAAAAGTTATTTATGGGTATGTGCTTTTATTGTTGTACCAGGCTGTGCCTCTATGGTGGACTTTCTCTTATATTTTTTGCTGTTTCAAAGTTTTGTGTCTAATTTTCTTGATACTTTCAATTGAATGATGCTAATTAACAGGTTTTTATTAACTAATCACATTATTCTAAGTTCCTACAGTTGAATCTACAGAAACTTCTCTATCGTGGTCTATTCGTTCGAAAATCGACAAATTTCAAATGCGTTTGCATAGGAGTTTCGATGTGGTTCTCCACAAGGAAGTGCCTTATGTTTAGCACAGGAACCGGTTCCGCTAACTTTTTAGCCGAAAAAAAACTAAATCCATCTTTTTCCTATAGTAAATAACACTGTTATTAGTCGAAGTTATGCTGAAAGGAACTGGCATAGATGTTGTTTGCCAGGTAAGGAGCAAATGGAAGAGAAAGATGGAAGATAAACGATGAAGGTTGTATTTTCTTCATCAAACAGCACATCCTGCTTTAAGCATGGAAACATATGATCGTTGAATAGTTTTTTAAGTTCTCGATTAAAATAACTTTTTTTTTTCTGTTTTATAAGAGTGTAAAGCATGACCGCAAATCAGTGATCTTATACACAGTTCTTCATTGTTACACATTGTACAATGCAATTTGTACATCCATTTAATGTCTTCATTAGGCATTAAATAATCGTAATGTTTTTTATATGTATGATAGATATTTCTGAAACCCTATAACGAAATGGATTCATAAATCAATACATGGAAAAACTTTGAAATCGCTCTTCATACTCTAAGTAAAAATATACATAGGAGCGTTGTTATTTCACGTCCTTATCAGTTATGGAACTAAAATATAAGCTATAGTCTCTTTACTTGCAAGTCTAATAGCCTATACAGGGCTCATGTCGCTAACAAACCACGACTTTCCCCCTTTATTTATAGAAATACACCTCTGATGCACCTGTCAGACACCATATATAACTGAAACAATCACGCCTTGTATGGTGTATTATTATAATTAACCGTATCTCTGATCTTGACAATCTTCCATATACACCGTAATCAGCTGTATTATCCATGATGTACTATGCACTTTCCATGGAATTTGATTGCCACAACAATTGTTTATCATTTCTGTTTGATGTAAATGCACCTCTCATGCACCATCCACGCACAGAGCGTGTAGGACTTCACACCGTTAATTGTACTGCCCTGTATAAGCACAGCACTTCAAACTTCTACAACCATTACTTCGGATCAACAAGCATTCCATGCATGGTGTTAACAGCTTGTAACGACGAGATTTGCGTAAATCATCTAATTATGTATACTTACATCTACTCAGTCCTATCAACTGTATGTATTTTGTGTGTTTGACAATGTTTCATACACCTTATGTCTAACTATATACGCATGTAATCTTAATTCACAGCTATTACTTCAATGCTGATATGACACCGAGTGGCAGCGTAGCCTATATTGCTCGGAATTCCCCTGCTACACATCATGCTGGAACGCCTTGTCGTTTATGCCTATATATCAGAAAGTTTCACGCCTGTTAGGTTTTGAAAATCAGTCGTTTTGTTGCAGTTCTACCATGCGGAATGGGAGCGTATGCATATGGGATGTTCCCCGGGTCTCCCTCGAGCTGAAAAAAATCCCTAAAACTAAATCATCCTGGAGAAATACTTATATCGAAAGCTTCTTTCTTCTCACTTCAAGAAAAAGTTTGAATCTTTGTTTTTTTTTAAACAGCTAATTTTCCAAGGAGTACTGCAATACTTCAAGTCACATGAGGAATAGCAAAAGAAATGACGGTTAAGAATAAAAAATGGAAACTCCCCAAGGAAAAGTAGCCAACCAAGTTAGCTATCGGCGGGACTATTGTAAGGGCTTTGAAGAGTATAGAAAATTATATTTTTGTTCGACGAAAAAGAATATTCGTGATGCGGTGGCATGGAACAAACATTGCGTATATGCATCAGGTATCATTTGATTGATAAGCACGAAGGGTTGGTATAACTGATAATTGAACCCTGCCAGTTAATCCTCGCTCAACCGAAAGATAATGATAGGACTCAACTCTCCTATTCAACTCAAATTTCGACATTTTTATTCAAGAAAAAAAAGGAGGTAAAGGTATAAAAGGCAAAGATGAAATGGAAGTACATGATGCTAACGAAGTAATTCTGAAATCATTTAACAATTCTTTGTCATTAAACTGAAGGTATTATGTTTATTTACAGTTATATCGGCATACACGTGTGGGAATTCTTTAAAGGTAAAGAGAGAATTAAGTAAAAAGAGGCCATAAACCTGAACGTTACCTGAACGTAATTTCAGCACCGAAAGTAATCATTGTTCTCTTATTTGTATTGGCTAAAACTTTTTCTTTTTCGCTTTTGTTTTGTTGGACCCGGGGGAAAACATACACAATTAACCAATAAAATCTTTATTTCAATAAGCTATTACCGATAGATCTATGCAGGCCAGCGTGCAGATTGAAAGATGGAGCTAAAAATGTATCATACGCTCACTTTGAAAATCTTTAAAGATACCCGCATGGACAATTTCTGCGTTAAAAATCTTATTGGAATTTTTGTTCCAAATCCCGACATTTTGTATTAATTTGAAAGCAAAACCATCTTAAATTGAACTTTCATACAACAGGGTGATTAAAGACTTTATCATTGCCATGTTATGGTATCTGATGTTATTGCTAAACATATCTGTGCTTCCACCTAATACAGTTCTGTAATAATCATACATTAACTGAAGTGTAAAGAAGTGTTCACATAATATATATATATACATTATATATATATACATATATATATATATATACATATATATATATATATAGTTCGATGGAATATGTCGCCGCATTTCAAGTTTTAGAACTGATTACATATAAAGTCAGTTTTTAAATGTATGCAAAAATTAGGTAAAGGGACCCAAGCTCAAGTAAAAAATTGCAACAATGTTTAAGAGTGTTCTTCTGTTTTCATGAGAATTGTTATTTCATGTCAAACATATAACGCATCTTTCTTGAAACATTAACCAAGTCTGCCAACTGTCACTAAGCGTGCCAAACAGACGGTACGAGTTTTTACACTGTAGGCGGAAAATACCGGCAATACGGACATATTTTCACACCATCGAAGCATCAGCGTGTAAAACAACCTCCGTCTCGCCTACTGCAAAAAAAAAAAAAATACATGCGAGAAAAAATAAAAAGAGAGCTCTGAAACACCAAGCGAAGAAAAACTAGAAGACAGCCAACCGTAACCGGAAAATGAACAGGAACGATACAGCAAAATATGATGTTTATGTTTCTGTTTTCATAAAACTATATTTTATATCATTTCGTTGCAGAGAACTCTTTACTACTGGAAAAAGGGTTTACATGCAAATGAGATCATGCGTTGTTGTTAATAAGTTAGACGCATTGTCAGAGTAAAAGATTCAAACACATCATCACTGGATGAACAAAGGAAGACATGAAATGGTATCATAATCTAATGGAGTCACAATTTTGATAATAAATTTAACAACTTTAAAATCTGTGCAGGGCTAATCCAGGTACATAACGTTTACAAAACCGATTGTAAATCGTTCATATACATGTATATATATATTTGAACAACTCAAGTGACGAAAATAAACTCTAACGTTCACGTATTCATTGTGTGTTGCTGCTTTACAGTAAAGCTAGTAGCTTTTACAATAGCTTTTACAGTAGAACTAAATGTTATAATTAATTAATATATATATATATAGACGAAGAAGGAGAATTTATGGTATTGGTATTTATTTCATTCGTCTTTTATTTTATTTTAACATATTTATTATAGTGAGATTTTAATCAGCGAGTTAACGTGACGCAAGATGACTGTAACATAGAAACAAAATTAAAAATTAGTCATTGTGGCTGTCGTAATGCATGTGAACATTACCGCATAGAAAATTATCTTTATGAGTTAAAGGGACATCGCTATTGATGATTATTTAACAGCATAAATTTCGACAGAAAACGTTACACCATTTATACAAGCAGAATGATACATTTAATTCCTAAAAGAAACATTCTGTTACACGACAGTACAGTAATCCGTGGTTAGTGAGAGGTGTATAGGTCGTTGACGTTTCTTGTCTTGTAGGTTAGACACTGCGTGAGTAAAGTGTATGAATTTTAAACTAATGGAAACAATGACATAAACAGTCATGTCGCACTTTAACCAGTCCTATATAGTAGTCTCATAAACAACAGAGTACATTCTCAATCACGGGGTCCTCTTATCAGATTTTGCCACTCTTTTTACTGATTTGGTGCTTTTAGCAGTGATTTGGTGATTTTATACTTTTGCATAGGTTACTGGTGTAGTTCACGAAGTACTCTTATTAATCATTAAGTATTGTCGTCAGTAGTTTTGTACTCTTATCAATTTTCGGTACTCTTATCAGCCGTTTGGTACTTTTATTAGTCATCTAGCACTCTTAATATTCGCATAGTGGTCTATCATTCATTTACTACATATACAAGTCATAAATTGCTCCTATCAGTTTAAGAACACTCTTATCAGCAGTTTGATACTCTTATTAAATTTTTACTTTTGTTAGTAATTTAATACTTTTCTCAGTCGTCCAGCAATATAGGCTTATCATCTTATCTCATCTTATCTTGTCCACTGATTTAAGTCATAAAGTGCTCGTATCAATCAAAGAGTGCCCTCATCAGTGACATGGTACTCTCATCGGTGACATGGTACTCTTATCAGTTATATGGTACTCTCATCAGTGATTTTTACTACATCATCCAGAATCCTCATCGCTTCTGATGTAAGTCGTAAAGTGCTCTCTCAAGTCAGAGAATACTCTCATAGGGCATTCTAGTAGAGTACTCTTATTAGGGATATGGTACTATTATTAGTCTTTTGGTACTCTTACCTGTTACATTGTTCTCTTATTACTCTTGTGGTTACCATATCGGTCATTAAGCACTTGTCACTTATAGAGTACCACTTTATCTTCTATACAGTGCCTAAATAGGTCATAGAGTACTCTTATCAATCATGTGGTACCCTTGTCACTATCACTTAAAACATACCGTTAGCAGTCATAGAGTACTCCGAAGGTTACAAGACAGTCATATGGTACCCATATCGGTTGCATAGCATCTAATCAGTTACATCAAAGTTGTTCATCTTATGAAGATGTTTTAAGTAAAATAACTTCTGCGTTGCGTGCTACGGAGCAATATGTTGCGACAAAGCTCATTTTATACAAAATAAAGTAACAAAAAAAAATTAAAAACCTGAGAAATTTTGGCTTAATAATACGATGCAGGCTGATCGGTCCCCAGAGTATTACGCAGCAAGCAATTCGCGAGGGTTCTCAATTTTAATTGGATTTGGGAGTTGCCACGTTGATGACTACCGAGAAGTGTCGTAATTTTCTGCAACTTTTTCTTGGTGTGTTTGATGGATGTAGGGAGCCAGTAGACCGCGACTCATCCCGCGGATTTCTCAATGTACGTAGGTGTATTTCAGTTGGAACTAGTAACCAATTTGAGACTCTACGGAAACCTGTGATTTCATGCCGGTATCATCACAAAGCTACAGTGACGGCGAGACAAAACCTTCTCGTCTCAATTGTCTCCATCCCTGAACGAAACATGCTCCTGTTTTACATAAATAATAAACCATTAAATTGGAAATGCTTGCCATCGTACTGTTAAATCCAACTTTCGAAGAATTAAAAAAAAAATACTGACAAAGAATCTGTTTCTTCTTCTGATGGGATTTTTCTTTAACAAACTTTAGCGGAATGCTAATCGCGACCTCAGTCGTAATAAAATAATTGTAATGAATATGCATGTACATAAAAAATGCTTTCTTCTACACATTGTCGATACTCCTTTTTACTTATCTGTATTTAGCATGCAATTGTAATTTTTAATTTCAACAAACCCCTTGTATTTATTATAATTCCCGAAGAAGGTCACTAAACGAAAGTACTAGATCAAAATTTTCGATCCTGTTTTTGAAATCTCGAGTTGTAATAATTCATTTAAACGATGCAATATATGTTGTAAACGTTTAAATAGTTTTTTTCAAATAATTGATCACTTCTCATATCTCACATGATCTTTTCTGAAGTATCAAATTGCTAAATTAATCATACGTTTGTTTGTTTTTATTTGATTTTTGTAGGTCATGGGGGCGTCAACCAGTTAGGTGGGGTCTTCGTTAATGGTCGTCCTTTGCCAGATGTCGTCAGACAACGTATAGTAAATCTTGCTCACAGCGGAGTCCGCCCCTGTGATATTTCGAGGCAGTTACGAGTGTCTCACGGGTGTGTCTCCAAAATTCTCGGCAGGTAAAACAAAAGTTCATCTATCTTTGCAAGTTACACGCGTATCTAAGTACAATGGAAGGTATTTTTAAAATGAAAATGTCAGTCCGTATTTATAGCCGTTAATTAAACACTCCCCACCTAGTCGTTACAATACACACATTTGGAGTCATAATCATATTTTGCTTCAGCTATGCTTTTAGTCACAAACTAAGCCATCTCAAGCCTCTGTTAAGGGTTCATTGCCTGAAGGCAAAGTTAAATATTCTACCAATAAAGGTATCAGATATGCAAACATATGTTAGGCATCATCTTTGTGGGTTCACTACCTCACAAAGAAAAAATGTTTTATTTTTATGGAGGTGCAAAGTTATGGCCCAATCGATCAACATGGGATGGAATTTTTTTAGAGAGCAACTTTATTACTGAACTCTATTTTTCTCTCTGTTTCTTTGCTTTGCTAATAGACATTCTCTCAATGCCTTTACACTGCCTTCATTTAGCTCGTTTAAGGCTTTCAACTGCCTTTTTCTTCTGACACGAAACAATTCTTTGGTATATTTTGGTTTTACTAATCGTAATTGAAACGAGGAAAGGAAGCTTGGGTTGGTAACAATAAGAAAAGCTAAACTTCATTAATGTAATCAATCATTTTACAGCAACGCTCGTATAAGAATCAACCAACCTTGACCTGACTGAGAGAAGACTTCGTAACGGAGCGCCATATTTAGAACAGATATATTTCTGCCTTTGATGTTGCTGCCTCTGTTTGCATGCGCGGTTATTCATATTATGTGATTATACATATTTCATGTTTCTTTAGTGAAGGATGGATACGCGATATACATGTAGTATTCTACGCCAGCTCCGTCAATGAACTTTTCGTAAGGAAAATATGTCTTTCTCAATAATTTATAAACATGGAAACAAAAGGAAAACATCGTAGCAAAGAGGGTTTGCGTTGTGGCTTTTATCATCACCTAATTATAAATTAATAGCCAATATTCCTTTAAATTCCTAAAGTCAAAGTAACATAATAAGGAGATCTAATGTGGATGGATCAACCGTATAGTATATATTGTTTTCAGCTTTGGCTAAGAAACGGTAACAAGAATACATTATGCAATCTTCTGTGGTCTTATGTACAATCTACTCTAAAGACGTTCTTACGAGCCACACCAGTAAAAGCAGGAGAGTTAAGTTTTTCTCACAATCATCATTTGTTCCTTGCTATCTAGCTTCTTTCTTATGCTGTGTTTGGAACAACCGTAAAAAAAACTAACAAGGGAATGAGCCACAGCACAAGATCCCATCAAGCAAAATAGCAATTGCAAAATTGTTATCTAGCAGTATCAGAAAAGGTCCCTAGAAAATTACTATGATACTAATTCAGTTATAAGCAGAAGACCACAGCTCATGCCTGCTTGGCTATGTATAGATTAAGACCTGCGAAAAAAAAAAAAAACCGGGCAAGCAATGCAGCCGCATTTTCTTGCTGGTACTGGGAACTGATAAGGTCCTTATTCACTTACTTGGTCCTATTCTATCGATTTCTAAAAATGTTGAAAATATACCAACTTCTAAATTCAAGAAATGGCAGTTTCTTCCATGAGGTAAGGAAGAAATGCGTTATAAATCACACTGTCCCACCATTTACATGATTTACATCATAGTTTGGTCTAATTTTGAGTCGTTATGAGTTAATCTCTTTGACAATGGTAATTGAATCCTAAATGAAAGGAACCTTGTAATAAGGTAACCATGTATCCTTCGTATCCATGTGACGGTGGCTATGCATTAATTTACATACAAATTGCGTGACTTTACCTTTTGCACAAGAACATGACCTATGGGCAACCTTTATGGACCTTGGTATTTATAACCTATGGACCATGATATTGACAACCTATAAGCCATGGTATTAATCATCTATGGATCATAGTATTCATTACCTATGGAACATGGCATTAATACCTCATGAAGAACGATATACATAACTTAAGGACCACTGTGCTTATAACCCATGGTTCTTGATATTGACAACCTATAGGCCATGATATTGATAACCAATGGACCATGGCATTGATAACCTAAATGAACCATGATATTGATAACGCATGTGGACAAAGGTATTGGTAACTTATATGGACCATGGTATTGATTCCTGTGGACCATAGTGGTGACAACCTATTGACCTTGATATTGATCGTTTATTGATCATGGTAATGATAACTTATGGGCCTTGGTACCAACAACGAATAGCATCGCTGCAATGTACAAGAAGACATTCCAACCGAAACTGCGTTACCGGACGATAGCGTTGGCGACAATTTAATATAAGAAATTAATCAATATTGAATGTTTGTGGTAAATTCCGCAAGTCGTCTGTACGTTTCGTTCTTACCTACGTATCATGAATAGACATTCAATAAAATGCCTTAAAGGGAAATAGGGCGTTTGTTTTGGAGAAAACGTCCATATTTTTGAAACCAATGTTTGTGGACGTAGAATGATAGATTATTCAAAATAAGGAAGGACTGTAGCCTTCGTTTCAAGAAATAAGCTCCTCACAGATCGAAATTCAGTTATTTGTTGTTAACACTAATTTGTTCACCCAAACTTTTCAAAATTCAAATGATGCATCCTCCATTACTCATCACATGCATAATCTTTTGAGAAGATGAAGTTTTGGTAGATGTTAATTGATGAGACTGAATGGTTTAATAATGATTAAAGCTATTTTCTTTGCATGTTATGTCGGTGTATTCTAAAAGCCCTATTTCCCTTTAATCGGTTGATAGCATACTTTTTTAGTCAGTTAATGTTTTAATATTTTAGGGCCAAAGTTACAGTATTTCATTTTACAGTTTTCTCAAAATACGACCAAATGTAGCGAGTGTTATCGCCATCTCTGTAACTTTCAATTAAAAAGAAACAGAAAACTTATTCAAAATCATTACTTTTCGAAGACATGAACTTTTTTACACTGACAGGAAAATTAGGGCCACTTACTTTAAGGCAATACTTTACAGTGTATTTGTTGCGGTCAGTTACTTCTCTATATTAATAAACTTGTGCATCTATATTTATCACTGCACGGTGCTATTCATAAGATTTCATCTATTTGAATCTTAAAACTGACCTTTACTGTAAAGGTATATTGTTGTCAGAAGTCAGTTGAGGTGTCCATGGGTATTTGCATAGTCGCCCACATTTCGCTTTGGAAAATCACAAACCCGTACAAATTTTCTCATTCTTGGATTTGCTTTAATTTCTTGAAGAATATGTAGTTTGTTGCAGAATAGGTAAACCTCCTGAGTGCATTAAAATAGCTTCAAAATACAACTTATATCACTATGTCGTTAGACCAGTTTTCACATCATCCATGGGCTACTCACAATATTTGGTGTCGTCCAATATGTCAGATCAAGTTAACTAACCTTCAGTGAACTTCAATGTACTTGTGACTGTACGGTCACTTTAAGATTTAGTTTTATAATTGGGTTTACAGTTCATATTTTCTTGATAATTTTAGTAATTTGGTAAAGCAGCTAACAGAAAGATTGCCTTAATATCTATGACGCATTTTGCCTGGATCTGTTACTTTCATTACTTCGTAAATAACGATGCCTTCGAAACAAAGTACTTTTTATTGCCAATTTTAAACATTAATTGTATTACCACGGCGCCCTGAAATAATGAGAACATTGAAAAGTGAGCAGGGGGAAACAGAACAGTCAGTATAGTTTGAAGGTTGGTTGCTTTTGTAATAAGTAATAAAGGAACTGTCATGTAAGTAATAGAGTGATTGCATATGTTATTACACGTATGAAGAATATTTGTATGCTTTGTCTGTCGTCTTTAGTAAGAAGAACGTAATCTTAATAATGACATATCCATCCTCATGACAAATTTCACAAATTTGTAGGATTTCAGTTTAAAGTAGGTTTCCTGGATGGTATCAGGTCTATACATATATTGCTCCTTCCACCAATAGGGCGAGATCAATTACCAGAGATTTGTTCTTGTTGAAAACATTGAAATATAGCATATTAGGATTAGTGACCCATCCAAATAACAATTAAAAAAATTTGAATTGAAAAAGGTCTGTTATCAATATATAAGATTGAATTTTTACATCGAATTTTCGATTTGTCCATTGTCCCAGTCTTTGGAATTAAGAAGTTCTGAAAGTTAACTTACAAGAGAAATACAACCAAATTGACTGTATTTAATATACAAAGGATGCAGAAACATACTCATATAGTTATCGTACATAGCGTGAATATTGGAACGATACTATTACTACTCCACAAAATGTCTCCAAGCACAAGTCCCAACAAAGTCTTATCGATGCGTATACGTGGGACTGGGACATATGTGACAAAATTTGTGGACACATTGCTCTGTCGGAATTCAAATAACCAACCTTATGTAAACTATCATGAAACAACTAGGTATTGCAGTAAATACTGATATTGTATACACTGATCAATTTCATGACGTTTTTGACAAAATTCCAGTACTTATGCAATTAATTATCTCAAAAATGTCAGAAACGAAAAATGATGGCTACAGCTTCTCTCATCAAAGTTTCATCAGCAAAGCAATCATTGTACAAGAGGATCTCGTGCTGCAAAGTAGCTTCTACGACATTTTCTCTACGGAACCTTTAACTCTACTTTCTTTTCTTTTGGGGCCTAAACTCATCCACGTGACATTCATCTGTTGGTATATATATATATATATCTATCTATCTATCTATCTATCTATATATATATATATATATATATATATATATATATATATATATATATATATATATATATATATATATATATATATATATATATATATATATATATATATATATATATATAATAAATTTGGAAGTGGAGGAAGGGGTAGTGTCCGAATCAGAGCTGTTGCATTTTGCATGCTGTTTTAACGTGTTGATGAGGATTCGTACTTCGTCAGTGACACTTTCGGTGGTTAAGCTTGTAAATCTCGTCATGGAAGTGTTTGACCTCGTACTTGGCCAGAAACCTGAATAAAACTTCTCATACGACTTGATCTATGGCTAAATTTGACAGCCTAAACTTTTGAGTAGTTATCTTCCGACGGAGAGATTTATTTTGGTATATTCATGAAATTGTACACCAAATGACGACACCGTACTGGTAGCAAAACGACGTATGCGGTATCTGCATTTTTTGTGTGTACCATAGGGAAGTAGACTGAAACCAATCAACCAAGGCGGCAAAAATAAAGGAAGCCCAACAAAAAAAATGGTGCATTCGTATCAAATGAGAATATAATATTGGATAATTCTTGCTATTTGCTGGTTTTATATAGTGACCGAGTAGTGTGACGAGCTTCCCCATATATATTGAGTACGTTCGATTAATGGCATAACTGAAAGGGATCACAGACTTTCAATAAAACAATGTGATTTGATATTTTCCCTACAGTGAAAATGAGAATTGTGGCTGGTTGGATCATTTGAAGTGTCAGTTGCATTAAAAGAAAACAGAAAAAAAAAAGAAACATTGTTGTAGATTTTGCAGCAAGTAAAGGACAATGTAAACAATTCAAACATGTTGACAGTTTTCATAACTATTGAATGTGAAAGATGACGTATGATGTTTGTAATTAGCAATCGTTATGTGGTTGAACCATTTACAATCCTTGCACATTTAATGATATCAACTAAATTTACACCTTTAAATGTTATATTTACATTTATCGTATGCTGAATGTACTCATCAATGTACATATACCATACTGATATACTGAACGTACCAATGACTGATATAGTGAAAAAATACAATACAAAAACAAAAACTCCCAAACGTTTGACCATTTTTACATATTTTTTTTTATATCGTCTGAACCCTCTACATTTGATCTGGCGTCAATAATTTTGAGCTAAACAATGAAATATATTTCGAAGTTTTTTTACATTTCTAGCGAGATGGCATACGGCCATGCTTTTAACAGACAAATGTGTTGTCGAACTGAGAATGCTACTCTAGGAGAACTAAAATGATTTTTCTTCAAGTGACTTTTTCCCGATAGAACTAACATAGACGCATCATTTGATTGATGTGATAAATGTTTCATGATTTTATCACTAGCTATGACTTTAAGAGCTATTTATTTTCTTACGAGTTTATCAGTTGTCAGATTCTGTCTCATTTATTTTCTATAATACTAAAAACAGCTACATTGCACAAACACACACACACACTGGTGCCTCTTTACAACATTTTTTTCTTTTATAATATCCATTATTTTTCTTAGTGATTGTAATTAACAACTTTTAATAATAATTGTTATTGTTTGCAATTTATTTCACAGATATTACGAAACCGGTTCAATAAAACCTGGTGTTATAGGAGGAAGTAAGCCAAAAGTAGCCACACCCAAGGTAGTTTCCAAAATAGCCGAGTATAAAAGACAAAACCCAACGATGTTTGCTTGGGAGATAAGAGATAGACTTTTGGCGGAAGGTGTGTGTGATAAAGACAACGTACCCAGTGTCAGCTCTATAAACAGGTGAGCCTAACATGTAATCGTCATAAAGCCTACACGTATCTGCTACAACACATCTGAATTAAACACATGCAGATAGGCATACACTGACATGCGTTTGTATGAGCAACATAAGATGTCGTAAAACAAGTGATGATTCAATTGTATTCAACTTAACTTCTGCACAAAACAAAACTCTGAAATGTACCAGTTCTCTCAGATAGCCAAATTTCTTTCATAAACTTGATTACCTGAAATACATACTATCTTTGCCTGTTCATATACCTTGATAAAATCCCATCGGCGAACCATTTTACACGCTCAATGCGGTAAGCGCAATACATTTACGTTTAAATGGACGATATGAACCTTTAAGTTCAGACGGCCATTATTCAGATAGCAAATTACGGAACAGGAAAAAGAGGAATTCTTTAACCATAATTAGGCCTACAAGAATCTATGCATGCAGCCGATATGTTACCGAGCAACCTGTTACTGTACTGCAAAGTGCAGATTGACTGGTATACATACTCCATAGCCACTATCACAATTAAAATCAGATAAGGAGTAGAAAGGAAAAAAAATAATGGAAAAGTGCAAAATTTGAATAACGAGAACTATGAAACTGTTTAGTCTGAACAACCCACACAGTATGTAAAATGGTTTGTGTACATATTTGTTACATGTTTATAATGTATGTAAATTCAACGTGGCAAGAAAATTTTCAGTTTCGATGAGCCTATTTGCAACAATCATTGATTTGGCTTTAAGATGCTGTGCTGCATCAGGAAAAAAATTACTGATAAATTGATTGAGCGTTGCTTAGAATCTATTGACATTTCATGTTATATAGTACGTTTTACCGCTTTCGCCTGTTTTGAAAATTGCACATGTCTCACTGTTATAGCCACCATCTACTTTTTCGTTTACGTCCCGTATAGATGCTATGTGGTAATGTCTTGTTATGGACATATTACACCGTACCCTGTGTTGACCCAATTAGGAATGACTGGATGAATGTATGAATGAATGAATGAACAAATGAATGAATGAAAAGAACAAACGAAAAGTTTCACCATATGTCCACTACTACCTCGAGGACAATGTGTACATGGTCAGGATGAGGGTGAAATGAAACAGAATTAAGTTAACAAAACCAAGTCTAAACCAAGTCATATCCTTCCAAAGCCCTGTTATAACTTGTCTAGTCCCTTTACTGCATTATTCTTGACCAATTCATTCTGACCGATAATAACCTGTCCTTATCCATTCCAGTAATATAATGTCCTCTTCAACTGCTTCTAGTATCTCTTCTTCTAGGACCTGACCTCTTGAGGTTACAAGTCCTGTCCTCTTCAAGTCCTGACTTCTCCATGTCTTGCTACCATCATGTCTTATGTAATGTCCCTTTGAGGTCCTAACCTCTTCAAGTCCTGCTACATTTTGTCCTCTTCTGATACAAGTATATCCCATCCTTTTTTAGGTTCTGCATCCTGACCCCCTCCATGCAGATCCTGGAAAAGTTTACTGATATATGAGTGATTATAATACCCTTTCGTTTACTTTAACTTTTTTTTATTTTTAATATCAATTCTCTGACAGGATTGTCAGGAATAAACTTGGAGACAAAAGACCAGAAGATCACGAAAACGGTTTAGTGACGTCAGGTTCCCCTCCAAGTACCCTGATTCCAATTGCTGGGGAGGGGGACCGCACAGGATCCTCTTACTCGATTAGTGGCATACTGGGGATCGCCAAAGATAAACGAGGAGCCGAAAAATTATATGCAGGTAAGCACTTTTTTTCCTCTAATGACTTATGGAATGAGGCACTGAAATCATGCACTTAATTAATAAACATATCCTGGACAAAAAAAAATGCATATTGCAGATTATACTCGAACTATGAAACTGTGGAAAGTCCAGAATACTATAGCAACGTCATACTGCATTACTATAATATCTGCATGACTCAGTCATTCCATCAAATCGAGGTCGTATTATTAAACTTTGAACTTTTCAGAGACCGTTCAGACATGACTGAACTGTTATGGCCATCCAACCTCAGAGAGAGTACAGTCGTGTTTCTAAATTCAACCTTGATAATACGATATTAGGTTATGAAATCTCTTTTTATTCTAAACCATGAAGTAATCATTTTAGAGATTTTGGTCAGTTGGGTGAATTTTTCTTATAAAGTCGCACTCATTCGATAGTCCTCAAGTGCTTTCACCCGTCGGCTTTTTCTGATATACTTTCAATTCCTTTATCAGATTGGACGCTAAAATATAATGACTTAAACGATTGTGTTTCAATGGACCCTCAATGCAGTTATCGCCTTAAATGCGGTTTTGGTTCAAGACTCTACCTCTCGCAAATCTGGCAGAACAATCCGACTTAAGATCTTTGATTAACTTATTTTGAACAAAAAAAAAACAGCTGTAATTGTCACAAAATTAAATGCTTCTTACTTATTACTCACTGTCATGGAAAAAGTTTGTAAGTTTATAAAACAAAAAAATTAAAGAAATACTTTGAGAAAATAAAAGAAAAGTGGTATAAATTTGTTTGGAAACATGGACAGCACTTTTACCGTTTCTTCTTTGCATCCCTTGATTTTTTCCTTTAATTTTACAACATTCTGCGGACAGTAGACAGTTTTTTACAATGTTGTTTAGTCATCATCAGGTGGTTCCATGTGCTATTAGTCTGTAACGTTGTCAAACGGAATTATGTTTGTCATGGCGTACCTTCATCTTTCAACTTCCCACTTCACCGGCGCTACTTTCACTCCCACTTGTCTTTTTCACCGAAGGGGAGGGGTGGGCTATACGTAACTGTAATATATCGAGCAGTTTCATTAGTTTTGACGATTTACTTGAATAGACACAAGCCTGTTTGGTTTGTCTAAATGTGTGCCTCTGTTTGTTATTAACTTCTCTGTTTTCACCATTTTTCAGCCTAAATATGTACCAGCATATAACCGTCTTAATTAAGATATGCATCGTTTGTTATCTAATTGTGCGTTAGAGGTTTCCAACACGTATCATTTACCATAGTCAAAAGCACGCTATTACATATATTTTTCTATAGTCCAACTTGATTGCGTTCTGACACAATAACGAAGAGTCTAACCGCATAGTTTCTTTCATCACAATCGGCGTGCCATGACAACCCGGCTGTCGCGGCATTAGCGTGGAAATTTAGACAATGTCAACAGTCTGATGGAGTTTACACACATCTATGGAAAAAGTTGTTCACACCAAAATATATATATATATATATATATATATATATATTATATATATCCATTGTTGTCTTTTTTTCTTAGTTCGTTTTTGTTTTCCATGCTATGTCGCCTATGAAATGGTTTATTATTTGTCGAAGTAAAACTTCGGACTTGTTCAATTCCTCCGTCTCTTCAAGTCTCAAATCTCTTATCACAGATTCCTCCAACTCACTTGTAAAATATCGGCGTGATTTTCCTTTTTCATTAACTTAAAAGTTTGGATTTGCTTATCAAAAACACTATAACGGTTCCTTATTTTCCTCTAGTCGTATTAAAATAACCCTCAACTAACAACAATCTCTTACGAAGTAAAGTACTGCCTCTTTGGATAATGAGATGAACAAAGTGATATTATTTTGCGTGACTGAGTATTGTCACCAACACAATGGAAGCAATCAGCGCTTTACTTTCAATAAAATTCCATTGTCGAGATGCGCAACTGATTTCAATTCTTACAATTTCAAGAACCTGCAAATTTTCCTTGTTCAATCTGAAAAGATTACTGTAACATGCAATTTAGGTAAAAGGTGCAAATCGTGCGATGTTGTATTCTGTGATTTTTTTTCAAGTGGAGAAATGATTTTATAATTGAAGTATGACTTTTTGATATTTTTTTTATAGCTGCCTTCTGCGTAATAGGTAGAAAAACCGAAACGAATGCATTTTTCAAGCATTTTGTTGAATTTCAACGCTTATGGAAGTTTGTAATTAAAGAGAAAGCTTATACAGTGTGTAGATATCGCATATAAACTTAGATTATATTTGTAGTCAATGACACTAAGATTTAAACTTTGATCGTTACTTAGGCAACCATGTCATTGAAGACTCAATTCAGACGCTATTATAACTAAAGTTACATTAACTTTAACTTTACGTGCGTTCAATTCAAAAGCAGCATTTTTTTAAATCGATCTAAATTGTGAAACTGCAGGTGGTTAAGCCAATATTTCATACATAAAATCTAATAGTAAAAGTTACATTTTTCTTTACGTTATACACTTGAAAAGTTCTAATTTTTAGCTATGTATAGCCTCCCCCCCCCCCCATCCACCTACCTAGACATTCACAAAATTAATTCTACGTTACTGGCCTAAGCTGAACATATGTATGCCTAATATAGGCTACTTTACAAATTAAAAGTATTACAGTCTAATAAGATCTAATTTTTATGCTTATTCGATGGCTTAAGCGTTACATGTGATGCATGTGAATCAATGTGGTAAAGTGCTAACTAATATAGGCGTGGTTACAATAGGTAACTACCCTGTATGTAATCTAACTGATTCATGATCGCTTGTTTGATAAACCTTTCACATCTTCTTCCCCCCCCCCCCTTCTCTATTTCTTTCCTTTTTTTCTTCCTTTCAATTTATGCCACTCATTACATCAATGCTGCATTATCATTACGATCTGATGAACATAACTTCAGTTGAAATTATTTTTATTTCGGCGATACATCTGTCTATTGTGGTTACGGTGCGGATATTAAATTCCCTGGTCGTGGTGATAGCCTTCAGCTAGTAAAGACAAAAGAACCCGGATGATAAAGGGGGGAAAAAAAGAAAGACAAAAAGAAAAACGTCATTCTCATTACGATGAAACTTTAAAAAACAGACGCTATGCTGTCATCCGATACGGTATTGAAGCGTTAAGTCATTAAGCTTTTAGCCTTAAAGGCTGGAGTCATTTTGACAAGCCCAACATCTTACATACATTTTTTTTTCCAGTCTGTCATAATAACTATTTTTGGTGATTTCGAACACATATGTTTCGGTTGCAGTATGCACTAATTGCTGATAATGTCTTCAGCGTAATGTTTACTGCATCAAAAAAAAAAAAAAAACGCTACTTTTTTTGCACTCCCTTCTTTTTTATTCCTTTTTCATTCCCATGCCTCTTTTTGGCTTTTTATTGTTGTTTCTGTCCTGCAATTTGGAGACATATTTGCCAATGTTTGCGGATAATGTTTGTTCTAAGCTGTCATAATGTTCCTTTGGGGGGCATTACCACGAGGTGTAGATACGGGCCAAGTGTGTAGAGATCATGTGCGCGTTTCCTGGAGCCTGAATCTTCCCAATACAGACTTTTCTCGTTCTTGGAAATGAGAACTATGACACACGTTAACCGCGAAGCCGATAGGATAATAGCATAATAATAGCAAAATAATACCGAAAAGGGCCTATACCGCCAAACAAAACGTAAACATATCTCCAGGCAGAGTGTCGAATAACTTGAAATTCGTAAGGACTTGCCGCGTTCAACATCTGCTGTGTAGGGCCCGTACATATTGTCTGGTGAATCTCTCTGCAAACAAAATAGTCAGAGATTTGCTCTGCTGAACAAGCGCCTAAAATGTCACTAATGGTGTTGTTGGTAGGTCAATACTTTGCCGGAGAAGGAACGATTTTTTTTAAAGGAATTATAAAAAGTTTTAAATCATTAGTTAAGCGAAGAACTGCGCTGGGATTGGCTCTGAACTGACTCCCGCGATGCTTCCATGCGACGGACGGAGTTTCACCATTATAATATCAGTTTCGACATGGATATGTTATTTTTAGCTGAAATGCAAACACATTTACGGGCGATTTGATCTCGATAATAGCAAATAAATTAATCCGAAGTAAACCCTTCATGGTATGTGAGAGTGAGTGTGTGTGCGTGTAACTACATCAGAGTCAACATGAGTTTGAAAAGATACAAGTGTCTAGAGTACAATTGGCAATAAATAGGATATTAAATAGAGGGTCATGGTTTATAATAAGTCAACAATAGAAAAAAAAAATGACTGGATGTGAGTTTCTAGACGTGAATTTCTCAAAATAACATCAAATGGTCTCAAAGGTGTATGCCTTCTTTTTATTTCGCCTGAATCATTACAGGTATAATATTCAAAAACACGGATAGATCACAGTCAATCATTGCTAATAGACTTGAAATTGTCTGAAAAACTAGATGACAATTGACAACGAAGACGAAATAAGTAAAATATTATTATCATTTGTATGTTTTTTATTACTGGTCTATTGTTTATCTTTTCACCTGTTTTGTTGATGTTTTATCAATGTCACAGTATTTTTGTGGCCCTGGCTCAGAACAAAAGATGAGTCTTTAGGGAAACAAAATAAGCGATGTCTCTTCTTTAATGTTAACATCTGGTTACCCTGACGAGAACAAAAGTGAAATATGACTCTGTCGAATTAAGGCATTCATGTGATACTTTCTTGATTATAACAGAACAATATTACAGTAAATAATATGCATATATATTCCATTTTTATTAATGTATGATAAAAGTAAGATATGAACAAAATTACTTTTGCTTCCCAGAACACCATTTCATTTTAGTTGAAATGATATCTGTAAGGGTACCTATTTGTTGTTGACAATAGCCTATCATGATCATATCAGTCACGTAATCACATTATTAAACAAAAACGAAGGAGGTAATCGAAACATTAATGCAACCATAAATGCAAACCTGATTGAAACATAAACACATGAGTAAAGAACTTTCACCGCAAACTATAGTTAATTGCCCACATCCAATCTGTACTATGTGAAAGACTGTATATATTGGCTGGTTCAGCGTGAAGTTACCCTTTTATCGTGAATCATATATATATATATATATTACATATACATCAGACTTCAGATCCTACGGGAGGTGTAAAACAAGCGCTTGATTTGCATTTTGGGGCTTTCCTCTGGAGAATTGATAAATAACTGAGTCACGTGAGCCCATGGATAATGTGAAATGCATACGCCATGAGCGTGCCTTGTGATTCAACGGGTTTGCTTCTTGTGAAAATTCAAGAACGACTAATTCTCCGTCACAAACGCGAAAGACGCATACCCTCATGTTAATATTGTAACGACTTTGCCGAGAGCGACCGGTCGGTACTGTTTTATGCAGCATTGCTTTAGTGTGTGGTGGGTTTTCCTAAAAGTGTCAAAAGCACGTAGCGTTCTGTAACAAGTGTAAAGGTCCCACTGTAAATTCTCTGCACTTGAGCTTTAGCAGGCTGCGATGGGAAACGTTGCAGAAAAACCGTCAATTTTTCGGGCGCTGCACCGCGGCTAGAAATGTCACGGTTTATAGCGGCGAAGAAGGGATAAAAAGTCAATCATTTTCTTGAAAACTCATTTTGCAGTCATCATTTCTGTTGTAGATCAGTAGGCAGGACAGTGCCGATGACTAATCCCAGTCGTCAGCCGTGTTGTGTTGGATGTCGCATGTACAATGACGGGCAAACGATCGTAGTTAGGCCTACACGTATCGATGATATGACGTCATGATCAGTTTTTGTATAATTCTAACGTAATTACAAATACACCTAAAACAAACTAATCTATGCAACCGTAACAAAACATTTTATATTTAGTGTTAGACTACACTCACAAAACGTAACGGTAAAATAAGAACTCCATAACTTTTAGGTAAAATTTTACACACAGTTATTGTAAGTCTTACACAATTTTACTAAAATGTAGTAAAATTTACCAAAATTATGTAGAATTTACATATGCTGTTTACATTAATTATATGTAAAATTTATGGAGTTCTTATTTTACATAATTTAGGTAAACAGTATATGTAAATTCTACATAATTGGTAAATTTTACAACATTTTAGTAAAATTGTTACATACACAATGTAAGACTTACATTAACTGTGTGTAAAATTTTATCTAAAAGTTATGGAGTTCTTATTTTACCGTTACGTTTTGTGAGTGTAATTACCGTATATAACTAAATCTAAGTATTTTGTCACAGGTCGTTAGTAATTTACCATATTTACTCTTTTGTTTGAAGAGATTTAGCGTGTTGCCTTTATTACCTCTTTTTTGTTCAGACATGAAAGCCATTTTTTAAATAACTAAATTCTTGTAACGTTGTCCATGTCTCACAAAGACGGAAATACCCAATGGATGATTCACTTATAATTCAGTTCAATTTATTTCTCATGTTTGCAAAGCTCATTGACGAAAGTATCAACAAAACATTACATTTACATATAAAGGACAAGAGAAATAAAAAACAATAAATGATACTTCTTGCACTTTTTTAGAGTGAAAGTTTTATTTTTTTTTTACCTTCTTCAGTTGAAAGTATTGGTCGAAACGTGGACTTTTATTCTTGATTTTGATAGTCTATATGTAATTTTGAGTGATGTAACATACAGGATGTTTGCATTCTTCTTACCGTGCATTATTGGCCATATCGCTTCCCTTACTCTGCATGTAAATTTTGTAACTGATCTATTAGCTACAAGTGTTATGTACTAAAACGAATGAAAATGTTTGATAGTCCCCCCCCCCCCCTTCTCTTTCCTTTTAGCCTTTGTCTATGCTGAGATAGTAACCTTCCGCCTTCCTCATTGTTTTGCCTCGTGATGCTATTCAGTCAAATTCTATTGATATCCGTTTTTAACAACAAGCCCGCATTTTGGCGTCTGCGTACCGTCTACACAGATAATGGCGCATTGGTGTAAGTTTAGCAAATCTGGACCAGGGACGTTATACACTAACAGATGGGACGTTCTGCCCAAAATAAAGTACTTTAGTAGCCAATTTTTTAAATGTGTAGGTAAAAAATATACTATATGTGACGGATATTGTAGAGCCCAACGCCATTGTTTTCTGGAGTTTAGTGAACGAAAAAAGTACAATAAAGAACGAAAGATTTTTGTTTTATATTGATACCCAAAACGTATACTTGTTTCGTTGGCATTGAGCTTACCGACTCTCCGGTCGCAATCCTTTGTTTCCACAATAGGATCACGGCTCCTTAGTTCCGTCGTAGCCTCAGGCGATGACTATTTAGTCTCCGAACAAATGTTATCTTTGCGGTGGTTGACCGTTACGAGGAACTAATGGAAATTATGTTACTAAATTGACCCAAATTGTGTATCACGAGCCCAACAGAACTATGACCTTAAGGTGACCTTAAAACTATTTTCGACAGTGAGTGATATCGAATGGACGGCTCCGAGGCAGGCGGAATTAGTGGCGGGGATGTGCGTGCACATGTTTCTTGAAATCAGAGGATTAATAAAATATCACAAAGGAACGAAAAGACGAAAAACAAAGGGATTAAATAGGAGTTGAATTCTGACAAGGGAGATAGGATACTCTGCTGACCGGTTCAACAGGTGTTTGAAGAAGGTTTAAATTATTAAAATATATATATGTGTTGTCGCAATACGTGGAGTCAATATCCAGTGGATGTTCAACATAGAAAATAATCAGTTACATCAAATTACCGTTCCGCTTCTACCAAAACAAATGATAAACAGTCATTTAAGTTAACGTTGGAATTGTCCTTGGTGTTTGCTTCTGTTAACATATTGTATACTTCCTTTTTTTTTTTTTTTTTTTTGCAAACATTGTTTGATATTATGTTACTATAATTATAGTCCCCTCCCACCCCCACTCCCGTCACCCTGCACCCCACCTCCATGCCATGACTTGCATCAGCACGCGAGGAGTGATGTGTTTATAACGAACTAAGATAGGGGATAATCAAACAGAAAACGAGATGGACCGTCATGTGCATGACAGTACAATGAACCGCTTTCAGCTCTCAAACCTGCTCATTTTATTTATTCCTGTTTGATATACATTGACGTTAAAACCAGTATCTTTACCAGATGCAAAGATATCTAAATTTAGTCTTGCAACCAAAAGTTGATGGGTCATTTTCCTTTCATTGTGTCCTGATAAGATGTACGCCTATTTGCACTTTTCTTTTTGAAATCTACCAGACCTATTACATCCACAAAACTGGTGATAGAATCAGCTTGCTAGGCATCATCAACTCAGGTGACATTTCCCCCCCCCCCCTCCACCTATCTCTCTCTCTCGTTCGTCCATCGGTTGATTTAAAGTAAATTCATTATTTGAGTGAAATAAACAATTTTCATTAAAACTGACCACTGTAATCATTCTCAAGTTGGGGGACTGTTATAACCACCATGAGTTGCGTTAACATCGACGGAGGGAATTATGTTTATAATTACTGGCCGGTAGTCAGGTATTTATTTTAGGACTTTTAAGTATATTGTACAATCTATCGCACAATGTTGCTTTGATTGATAGGTTGAATACACTGTCTTTTGTCAATGCAAATATTCGCCCGAAATTAGTCGCTCGAATATATTTTACACAGTATGAAAATAATTGGATGAAGATAGACATTTCTTTACTTTCATTGGGACATTATACATTATGTGTTGATTTGTGCGTGAAGTGTGAAATGTAAGATACTCCTTCGTTACGTGATCATGCTGTCGGGGGAGGGGGGGGGGGTGGCATGTGGGGGGCGGCATCAGTCCGTGACACAAGCCATTTATATAACTGCAGTGTAGTTGGTTAGGATGAGGTATAACCAAAACACAGGTTATGTAGGATTGTTGTGGGAGATCTATAGAACAGAAGCGAAAATCGCCATCAAATTTAATCTGGGAAAAGTCTTTGAAAGGTCATGATAATAATGTGTACGACACAATTTCAGCAAAGATACACAGAGTAACTTACACAATAAACAGAAAATACCATGTAAGCCATTGTTCGTTTTTAACATTATTTATGACATTCCCATTGTGATCAGCATCAGTGACGTATTATCACGTGGTATCATTGAAATCTTTAGGTACTGTCATTAGTTCATATGTCTATGTCCGAAATCATGAACATCACAAAAGAACTGACATTGGCTTCTGTATTGGTTTACTCTTTACATAGCTATCGTGTACTTGCTGTGTTGACTGCTGTGTGTTTTGGTCGTTTACTTCTGGTAGTGACTTCACCACTATTTGATGGTGTTGGTGTTCAGTTTGAATCCACGCACCGGTTTAAATTTAAGATTTTTGCTCTGGAATGAATAAAAGGTCAAAAAGATTGGATTATTAGGGCATCAGATAATAGCGACTACCATGGGTTCTATCAAAGCTATACAGTTGAAAAGACGTAGTATTCAAGACGGAACACTATCAGGGTAAAACAAAAAAAGTACGCCATGGACCTGTCGAAATGACAGCGGGAGCCCTTGATATATATGTTCTTCATCATGCAGGTACCCTGTAATGACAACTCCATATCTGCTGTGGAATTGTCCCCCATTCTAATCTATAGCTCCAGAATTCATCGTACGCTTGCAACAGGCTATTTCAAAGACATATCTTTTCTTTTTCATTTTGGGTGACATTGTTGTTTCATCTTACATACGGATGTGATTTCATGCTTCGCAGTGTTGTTCTTATGTTCCACCAACATTATTATTATTACAATCTTTTGTTTTTCTTTGTTTTATTACTTCTCATTTCATGCCAAATCTTGATACTGAGTTTATTCCTGTTTCAAGTTTACATAAATTTGAAATTGCGGGTAAAATGTCTCTATAGTTTCAATTTTAGCAGGCTAGTTCTCAGAAGTAACATCGAATGGATTTAATTCAGTAAATCATATTTATAGTTTCAAGAACACGTAAAACTAGCATTTATCACAACAATGCTTATAAAATCTACACATGACGTTTTATTGCGAAACAACAGATCTCAAGACTGCACGAGATTTATTTTTTTTTATTTTTTATTTGAAACACAAGTGAAGATGTTCTAAAATTTATACTAACTTTCGCCAACTTCCGCATCCTAGGAAATCATAATTCCAGTCTATTGGACAGACAAACACTACGTATTGATATTTGCTCATGTACATTTCACTACGTACAGTATTCATACATGCAGCGGATTACGGGTTTTTTTGCAACAAAAAAAGTCGTGAGGAACGATAAGTACATGAAACAACAGCTTACACCTGTTAACATTGCCAACGTCTATAGTATACCGCATCAACGGCTTGACGTGCAATATTACAACAACATCATCAGCATTGTCTTATTCTTCAAATTTCAATTAAACAAATTCCCGCATCATGTGCAGATAAGATATCTGCAAGGATGCTAAATCACTGGTTGCATTCTTTATTATCTAAAGTGGACTTAGGGTCTACGGACAGTGCTATATATCACACTCTGGTGACGGGCATAGATTGACACGTGACCTCATCCTTTTCACTGGCACTCCACGGCATTAAAACAGCTCGGAGTATCAGAAAACAACGACAGAGGTGTAAGTGCAGGAGATAGGAAAATCAAAGAGACAGTGCGGATATCAGAATATCATGAATGTCAAAGGTCAAAGGTTTCATATCCCTAAACAGTTTCATCTCCAAATAGTTCGCCTCTTCATGTTTTCTATCCATGACAAGCCTTTCTTTTGTGGCTGATATCATTAGTTATTACAATACTTGCTTGTCTCCCACATACAGACATACTAGATCCCCTTTTTGGCAAAGAGGGTACAGTTACTCCTACAAACAAACAAACAGCTCGCTGAGAAGACCGCTAGGCGACTATTAGATGGAAACTAACCCGGTTCAGTTACCTGAAGAATTCAAACTGCCACGGCGAGAATAAAAAGCGTGGCTTTGACACAAAGGGTCATGAAACGCCCTCGTTTTCTTTGAGACGAAAATGCCAGCAAACATTGCATGAATTCTTCTCTGTTTTTGTGAACTCATCTTTCTTTTCAAGGGAACCACCATCCACTGATGAATTCTCAAGAACTGAATCCACTAAAAAATCTGAAAGTATACCTAGGCAGGACTAAAAATAAACTTTTTAAAGCAGGTTCGCTTTGGAATTGAATAATTTTCGATTTTTAGTGTAATTTAAACTTTAACTTATTGATGTTACTTCAAGCACGATAGTCTTTGAGTTTAATCGTTTTGATCGTTTGTTTTAGTTGATTTTGATGATAATAAAATACCTTCGGCATAAGAGTTAGGTAATTTAGGTTGAGTACTTAGGGTACTATTAGTGTCTGCACCCTAATCCACTTCTGATGAGGGGACCCGGAATATTCCGTCCGGTGACCCGAAAATATTACTTGCATTATAGGCTATACGAGTTCTCTGTGAATTCATGCTTTTGCACATTAATATAACAACATGTATCGTAGGTACCATCATGACAATAAAGTGTTCTCTAGGTAGACGTACATGATGTGGAATTTTGTCAGATGTACACAGTATCTCTTACTCAAACTTTGGATTCGGAGAGCATTTTACAACCAGGTCCTCACGGTCGGGTACCCAGGGTAAACGCTACTATAGTTATCACTATTAATCATATCATTCTTTCACTATCATGATCCGCGTGACACAAGTACACATAATTTTCAATTTCATTTGTTTGTGTTTCTTTGTAATTTCCTATTAAACCATCGGTAAAGGATATGTGAGTGACCTCTTTTCTCCTTATATGATGAAAACCTTTATCGCGAAGAACCTGCAGTTAACGTATTTATGCATGGTTCTTGGTTCGTGCTAACCATTAAAAGTGCGAACATTCTAATGGTATATTAGTATTAAGTTACGTATATTCGTGTATGGATATGTCAAATATTTTTGATAAGATCTCAGTATTTAACCTTATCTGTGAACAATTCACATTTCACACAGAGCATCAAAGGAGCGTCAAAGGACAAAAGTTACGTAAAATATATTTTTCCTTTCTCACCCACTGAGATTCGACTCGAACAACGTGATTGATAAATGTAATAACTTAAGTTTCTTCATGTTATCTGCGACCTGTGTCCAACTAAACCTTACTGGATCCCATTTACCTTAATTTCCTCCATTTCGTTCTTGCAGCAAGTTTCAAAAAATTGCGGTGTAAACTACTTCCGAGGGATTATTATGGTTAGAGATATCTGGCCAACTTTTAATTGGAAAGGAAACTTTTTACAATAAAACCTCAAAGCGGGATAAGACAATACCGCATGCATTCTTTTTAACATCATGAATCTTTGTAAAATACCAGACAGGTATTTCGTATAGACTAATTTAAATTTTCCTCTAATTAGTCTCCTACTGACTTAATGATTTATGATCTACCCTTTGTTTCCCTCCTACAACAGCGTTAATTTGGAACAGCAAAATCAAAGAGATTCACCTAATAAAGAATCTAAAAGTGTTTTTCCAAACTTGTGACGATAGCCTGAACTTCCTGTGCACTAATGGTATTAGCACATGGAACGGAAAACAGTATTTCCTGCCACCGTTCCCGCTCTGCGTTACCGTTTGCATTTCATGCAAAAAACCGAGTCTGCGCACAATGAAGACAGTTACATTTCTTTGTTTTAGGGACTCCCACACGGCCTTACAACAACATATTTTTGTTTTTCGTAACCATTCTTGCGAGAACGTGGGTAATTAAAAATTGTGATTTTTTTTTTTTTTGGCTTGACAAGTATAGAACGCCTAATGAACTTTCCATTTTTGTTTTGTCGGCCCTGAACTTCAGCAGTACGGTAGCTATTCGTTGCGACGTTATGAAACTGCATGTCTGGGATAGCCATCGGCATATGAAATAATTACAATAAAACAAAGGATTTAATAAATTGGAATTCATTATCAGTCGTATCAATGAAAGTTATGGAGAAGAAAGAATTGATGAATAATAATTTTAGTTTACCAGTATTATTTGAAACTATATAAGTTTATTGTCTTGGAGCTCCCTTGTTGAGATGTGTGACGTCGGAGGGCGAGGTCGAATCAAGGCGTTAGGGGCGTAGCTATTAGCCATTGTCTAGTCTGAAGCACACAGAGGCGAGCATCTACAAGTACTTTCATTGCTTCCAAAGTCATTTCAACATGTTACATGTCAGGGAGTGTACCAGGCTGGTACGTTTCATAATTACTACTCTATGAAACAAAAATACTTTATTAGTGAAGAGATTGGTACGTAGCTGATCTTTCTAAACTTGTCTGTTTGACAGCAACATCTTGTATTACACATGTTTAATACATTAACAGAAAGGGGAAAAAACTTATTACTTTACTTGGCAAATGGAAAGCGATGGCGCCCTAACCCAACTTATTAGGATTTACGCTGGGGTTCATCGTGTGAAGAATTCTTGTAACAGTTACATCGTCTTGTAATTAGTCATAGCGCCACCTTTCACTTTCAAAACATTGGTTGCACGATCTGTCTCCCACAAAGTTACCATGACCTGGCGATGATGTTTGTTTTGATGATAAAATCGTTCAAACTTAAAAACAAAATATCAGATCGCCAAAATGGCAGTTCTTTTTTTCGTCATTCAGAAAACGAAAATCTTGAACATTTATATAGGGAATGCGGTATGGTGTCAGGTTTTATTTCAGATGTTCATACGAGAGATAGTTCTCTTTTTTCTTTTCCAAGACAGATGCTTTGGATAAAACATCCATCTATCTTTTTACATTTCACATTTGAAAGAGAAATACATTTTTCAAAGTAAAAGCAAGAAGGTGCAACTTTCAATTCAAGAATTTGGGTGTAAGTTGAAGTTTGCAATTGATCTCCAAAGGTTTATTACCAAAAGAAAATCAAATTACATAGAAAGCATCATTTACTACAAAGATTGGTTATTACAATTTCTATATTTTTTATGATTATATCGATAGGTAACGGTAATGTCTGAATTTTTGTAATTTATGCATTCCATTTAATTGCATTTTCACGTCTCCTTTTTTTGTGCTCGCGAAGAAAACTTACGCTACCACTAACACTGCCTTTAGGCTCATTGGTATGACTGAAAAATCATTTTCTTTTTTTTTCCTATCTGTATGCAGATTGCAATGTCACCCCACATGAAAGAGGATCGGCCATAGCCGAAGACGAAGCGAGGAAAATGATGCGCGCAAATAGAGCGACGTTTTCACCCCATCAAATAGAAGCCATGGAGAAGGCTTTCGATAGATCCCATTATCCGGATGTGTACCTTCGGGACGATGTACATGCATCAGAGGTGGGTGAAAATTATTCACGAAGATCGTTGAGGTCTGATCTTACACATCTACCCACCCAGCGAGTCAGCCACCCAACCCTCTCCTATCCCTGTCTTTTCACTCCCTGTACCACTGGGCTTATTCCTTTTAAAAATATGAGCGTGTTTAACAACAAGAGACGCCACGCCAAGCCAGCAGAATGCATCTGGGTGCCTATGTAAGATCGTTCATTTTAGCTAAATGAAATATGGCAGAATTTTTGAATGATGAACAGCGCCATCTTAATTAATCCTGGCACATTGCGTACCGTCTGTAGTTTAAAATTGGTTGTCTTGTCGTTTCCGTGGCAAAGAAACTAACCTTTTTTTCGTAACTCTATCGTGCAAGACCTTTGAATTATTCAGTAACACATTAATGATTACATGATGCCAAAATATTCAATCTCGCCTTAAAGTCGTCACTTAAAACAGTTTACTTTGTCATGTTGCAAACCTATATTAACAGGAAAGACAATTGCTTTCAAATTATTTTAAGGAGTACTCTTTCGAGACAGGTGGTCTGTTTCTACATTAATAAAATCTATTAATTAAAGAAACATTTAGATAATGGAAGAATTTCGCCAAAATGGATATTTAAAATTTTGGAAGTTATCGAAATGGATTTTAGTGGCCAATTTCATGTTTATAAATAGACAGTATGTAGTAACATTTTTACATGGCTTATTCTCACATGGGTATTCATGTTGATTCCGAGTATATCGTCCTCTAGTGCGATTTCATTTCACTTTCTCAGGGAAACGGCTTACCACTTCCTAACAACTATCACCAGCCTTCAGATGTTAATTCCAGTAACAATTCGGTCACATCCGGGTACCAACCAGGTTTGTACCTTTTTCTTGATGTCAAAGTATTGTTGGTTAGACATCCCCTCCTACCAGTTCTCATGTGACCACATCCAAACCCCATCCTCCGATCTCTTTGTTCTTGGTTCTAAATCTAACCGGAAGATTTAGCGGGAGGACAGATACCTTAGGTTGTTTAGCAACAATTTCCCAATGAGTGGAAACCTCCCTGTTAGTTCCTCCGCCCCTCTCAGAATGGTAATCAGTCATCACTTTCGCCCCATCAAAGGTAGCACTCCTCCCTCAAGAGTCTCAGACCAGCCTATGCCCATGAAGAAGGTGTTAAAATAATGATATAAACGTCACAAATTTTTAATTGCTATTGGTCAATCATCAGTGACGCTAACACAATAATTGCTGATACAATCAGTAGTCAATTCCTCGCTAACAAGGGATAATTTTGGGGGACAATTTTTTTTTTTTTTGAAAATTTACCATCTTCATTTAAATCTGTTTTGTCTCTTCGTGTTTCCATTTTTACAGGAACCTTAGCAACCGTGAGCAACATTAAAAGCGAGAGTGCCTATAATATCATCCCAGCCCATACACAATTCCCTTCAACCGCTACATCTTTTACGCAGTACACAGGTGAGAGACTCAACAGCTCAATGATCAGTTGTAGATCCCCCAAGGTTCTATTTTTAAAGGGCCACGCACCCCAAAAATAAAGGCGGTGTCCTTTTTGCTGTATAGCATATATCTCTCGTGTTAAATATGTATGGTCACGTGCTTCGAATATGTGTGAATATGAATATTAATCACAAGCCACAGATATTGAGTGGTTCTGTGTGTACGATGTACAAAGTTTTAGAGCGGATTCTCCCGAAAATTGAACAGGACACTGCCCTCACTTTTCGGGAGCGTGGTCCTTTAAACAGTAAAGTTGCAGAATCCAGAAGGTATTGTGATGTGACTTACTGTCGTTAGTGTTGCAAAAGTGTAACCAACCCAGAGAATTTCCCTTCGGACAATTCCCACCTTAAAATTCCTAGAGGAATCGGGTTATGACATAAAAAGTAGAGGAATTGTCACGGGACCATGCCTACATATAAATGCATGCATATATAAATATGCACACATACATATGAACATGTATATGCCATCCTTGCATGATATCATACATGTTTATCCCTTCTGGAGAAGACACATCCTAACCATTACGGTGTATCTGGCCATCACGCCATGTTCTATCATGTAGAAAGGTCTCGAAACATGACTTGAGCACATTATGTAAATTCTGTGAGGCCTAGGTATCTAATTTGTGTTAATTTATTGGCAAATTTTAATTTCATGTGGACATGTTTGCTTTATAGGCCAAGGACGTGATGTCACTCGAGCTTACACAACCCAAAGTCAAACCAATTTTCCATCAGCTGCGAGTTTAGTGCCCCCAATCGTATTACCTCCTACAAGTACCACATATTCTGCAGCATCTCGAGAGGGTAAGTTTATCGACCAATATCGTATTGCCTCTTCCCAATAAACTATAATCGACAGTGTCTTCAATTAAGTTTAGTACCCCTCCCCCATCGTATTACCGCCTACAAATACCACATTCTGTGCACTGTCTCGAGAGGTTAAGTTTGGTGAAACATACACTACCACATTCGGTACATTGCAGTACTTTGAGAGGAGATTTCAGCCCCCCCCCCCCTCCTCGCCTCGCAATACTCCTTCCTTCAAAGTACCACATGTCTCTTCGAGAGAGTCAGTGAAGGGCCCCCTATATTATTACATACCTGGCAGTGCTTCGAGAGAGATTAAGTTGTGGTACATGCTGTGTGGTGTCTCTAGAAGAAAAATGCCACAGTGCGGCAATTAAAGTCTAGTTTTCAGTAGAAAACACCATTTTGAGAATTTAAAAATACAAACAAATTGTGTTATCTAGTTTCGCTTTTTCAAAAACAGACATCACTGAGTAAACTACGAAAATATCTCAGGAACTTTTTGACGATATAAGCCAGTATGATGCAATTTCCTGTGTTGAGTTGTTTAGAGTATTAAACTTTTAAAGATAACATTGTTTCGTACAATGCAGTGATTTATGGATAATATTAAAATGTTGTCTGATATTAATCTCCCAAAGCTAAGAATATGTGAAATTCTGGACAACATTCAGTCGAACTGTCCATAGCTTGTTAACTCCAAATATTTTTTTAATATTGTCAAGTGATTAGGAAACGAAATAAGAATTGTATATTGGGTCCTCGAAATATGAAACTTATCCCGGTTTTATCAATAAGATAACCAAGATGAGTAATCTGCGATCAGACTATGTTCATAAAGAATAACAACCACTCATAAATGACACCTTCGGTTATTTCCTGTCACGTGATTGGCCATTCGACCCTCCTCCCACGTTGGAATCATATTCGAACATCATTCCCATGTGCTAAGAAATAAAATAAATTGATCAACAAAAACACCAGTACAGCTGTCGATTGATGTGGCAATCAGCATGACTCGGTGACGCGTCGGTTCACTCGGTGACGTCATTATTGGTCTCAAATTTAACACCTTATGCCTTCTTATTTATGCTAATCACGTGACGGTGGCCCAGAAATTTAGTACAGGATATTGTTTTCCTTCTACGGTATTTTCGATAGGATGCGTCCAGTCAGATCGATGCAAAGATGTCTTTTTTTTAAGCATCAACGTGATTGGTCAAAACTAAAACCTCCCTTTACCAACGATGATATGATTGGTGTTAACAATCTGTGGCACCGCAGGTGGTGCTATGGTGGTGCTAGTATGTCACATGACAAACTGTAAAAATCTGAGACATAAACTGTCAATTTTACTTTATTTTATTTGTAATTATTCATGCATATACTTTCATGTCACATAAGTTCTTTAACATGATATGACGTGTTCTAAAGAGAGTTCCACTGGAATATTTTGTTCAATATTTGCTTTGGTTTTCTTTGCAGGAGATTACGGTGCCCAGTTTTCAAGTATGCAGTATAACCCACATTCGCAGTTCACAACAGTGCCAACTGGTTACAATGAATGGCAAAGGTTCAGTTCACCGCAATCTCTGATTTCAAAGTAACAAATTAAAAAAAAAAAAACAACTGCAACGCAATGACGTCATAATCATCAATGTGATTAAACGCACGTCAGAGTGGCGGGAACAAAGAAAATTCGTCGGTGATTCCCCCTAGCACGAAGAATGGTACAGTCGTGGATACACATGCAATGAAGCTGCCGACATCCTGAAACCATGCCTTACTCCCATCCCTGCAACGTTAAATTGGGACTCCCCTCACACACATACACACACATACATACGCACACACACACTTTTAACATGTTATAATGATATTAGCTGGCCTTGCAATGTTCAGTGATATACATCTGTTTGTGTTTAAAGTTTATATTTCTCAAGTTTGGAAGTTAGTTATATAATGAGACATGACGAAACATAACGCTATTGTTTAGCTTGTGCAAATATTGGCCGATTTCTCGCTTGTAAAACGAAAATCAAATGGGACCAAAATGTACTGACATATACCACATTATGTAAATGATTCATGTCGTTTTCATTATAATTGATATAAATAATAATGTTTTGGTTTGGTTGTTTTTCATGTTTTAGGTAAAATGGCGAGAAGTAACAACGTGACTTATTCAAGCAAGTTTCATCACTCTTGTATAAAGAGGAATCAAATAGGACTTGATCACGTGGAAGATATTTATTTAAAAAAAAAAATGGTTACGTTTTCTTCATGGTTAAGTTGACCATTTCACTGTTATAATGATATTTACCAAACGTTTGTCCTTAATGATCCAAACAGTTAAAAAAGAATGGCTGCTGCATTCCTGTATATGACAATTACCCATTCTCGATATTTGCACAAAGTTTACTGACGACAAGGAACTCAACAATAGTTTAAGCTTAATTTAAGCCTAATTATAATACTCTGTTCTGTGATAAAACAACAGTGTGTAACAATGTCATAATTTTGTCATTTAAGGCAAAATGTTTTGTTGGTTATCTTCAACAACGGCCTTACCCGCAGACATTGTCTTCACCCAATTGAAGACACGCATCTCTCAACTTTCAATTTCAAATGACTCCTTTTCATATATGGTATCCCATAATTCCGCAGGTGTGTCACCCCAGGATTTCCCATCTTCAAGTTCATCGTAGGTAAATTAAGACCCCACCAACTCTTGTATGTGAACTAAAAACATTGTCAATGGATGAATTTAAGGCACTATGGAAATATGAACTTGACTAATGCCATTTCATAGAAGACCGGAAATCCTGATTTAAGTGGTCCTATAGTATTGCAATATTGTATTTGTGTAAAGTAACATGTGGGTACTGAGGAGTATGAAATACTTATACTGAAGGTGTAAATATGAGACAGTGATTTAAAGGAAAAAAAATCCCAATGTCTGACACAGAGGTCCCAAAAGTAGTGTGAACTGTCAGTGATATCGAAAGTTGTTTCGTATGAAATTGATAATTGACCAATTTAGTCTCACCATCTAGCTCCATGGTCTTACAGGTAAATACACTTTGATTTCCTTCTAGTTATCCACATGTCTGATGACGCCCTCTTTTAGATAATATTACAGAAACAGGTGTTACTAAAACGAAGATTTCGGTCAACATTTAGGTCAATGGTTTGTGAATTAGGAAAAAACATTACTTTCGATTTCTCCACACATTCCCTTCTCTTTCATAATTCAGTTGTTAATTAACAAAGACGTTTTTACGTATTGAGCTATTAATTTTCCTCAGGGAAATAGCTGTTTTTTTACAAGTAAAGGTGTCAATTTAGGACAGCATATAGGCCTAAGTTACTAACCATATTGTTGTGGCCCATTGGACTTTAAAAACAACTACCTCAAACTTTCAATAGGAGAGGAAAGTTCTGACTAAACTTAAGTTGATAATCACTGTCGTAAAACATTCTTCGTTTTATTTGGTGCAATATTTTACACAATGGTAAAAGATTGGTAAAAATAATTATTAAATGCGTAGCTGTTTGATATATTTTAATCCCTTTATGAAAGGTTCTTTTTTATTCATTTTTTTATTGTAATGTTTGTCCAAGATGTTTCTCTGGTCTATGTCTTTTTTTTATTGTCTTTTTCTTTAACATTTACTTTGAGTTGAATATTTGTACATAAAAAGGTCGGGGAACATTCATTTCATGTCAGCAGTTACTATTCATATTCACGCCAGTTATGAATATTCATGAGCACACGGTTATGAAACGGTTTATTTATTCTAACTCTTATCAAGTTTGATTTTGGACATGGTTGTATTCAATTCTTGTGTAGTCTTATTAGACAAGTCGTTTTATTTACACTTACATTATCAATAAAATTGATCGCCCATTGCAATATCTTTCAATAACTTAAACATGTTTAGCCCAATGGTTGGAGATCTGCAAAATCAGAGAATCGATTATTCGAAATGTGATGTTTGCATCGATTAATCGGTTATGATTTCAGATGCAAGGCAGTCCCCGAGGCGTTTCATTAAGCACAAAGCTTAATATTTAAGAAGCATATAGATTTTCGCTATCAGGACATATACCCATAAATTATGATTTATGTGAGGTAAAACTGAATGAAATCATTCAAACGTATGAGGGGTTATCTGTATCAAGTAGAACTACAAAAATATAGGAATGTTAAAAATCACATGACATCACGTCACATTTGTAATGCAGGGAAACACTTTACCCAAGAAATGTTCTCTTTTCTATAAAGTCACTTTCTTTAATTTTAAATATACTTTACTTTTTTAAAGTTTCAATTTTTAATATTTTTTAAAGTCAAACTGTCAATTACGTGACATCTTTTGTCACGTGGTATACTGGAAGATCTGATTTAATTTAATGCAGTTCAATTAATAGCAAAGAAAATGCAATGTTCCGTTTAGTTTGGATATTTCACAGCTAGTTTAACCCGTCTTCTCCGTTTAGGGACAACGGATCGTTGGATGAGCATGTAGTTTCACTATGTAGTTCCACGTACTGTGTGTACGTTACTTGTGTGTACAAATCAACTGTTAGTAACAGATCCGTCGACTAGACAGTGAACAATATCGTGAACTAAATATGGGGAAGTGACGTAACGAAGCTGAGGGCGCTCGATTCATGGGAGATGATGAGACGATCCGTCCCCTTTAAGTTAACTACGAAAAAGCATTGTCAGAGTTTTAAGGTGATTGGTGGTCGGCTATGTACAAGAGTACGTGCAACGAGTAACCGAAGATTGTTAACGTCTGCAGAGAATTATCAAGAAGCGATTGACGTCACATGTTGATATATCAATGAGACGACCTGTCACCTTTAATTCATTAACAAAAATAGATTCTTTAAAGACAATAACATCTTTCAGATGCTGGGAAAACAATCCCCATTTCTGTAGCTCTACCTTCTACTCCATAATGCAGTTGCAACAGCTATGGTTGCAGTAGTGACTAAATTAAGGGACGAGTGGGGGGGGGGGGTGGGGTGGAATGAGAGAAATTAGATCTCTACGTAACATATATCTCTATGGTAACACCTTAAAAATACAGGAAGTCAATGTTACAAATATTTCAGTAACAACTTTCATTTGTATTTGATTTTTTATATTTTTGCCCTGTATGCTATAATTTAGTGTGTTAATTATTTCTTTCAAAACTGTGTACACAAATCTACGCATGATTAAACCTGGTCTTATTTTCAAATAGTTTGATACCAAACCAGAAGAAATGCTTCAGATCTGAGGTTTCATGTGGCGCGTCCTTGATATGATTTCGATAAACAATGGGGCATACACCGCCTGGTGCGATGACTCAAATACGGTCGTGTTAAATGAAGCTGAAACTCGTTGAACAACATTTAAAATTTATCCTCTACGGACGTTACGAAGAGGGCGTTGTTTCCAATGCCTTCATATACGGTGTGATGCTTACAGTGGGCTTGTATTGCTTTGTGATGTAGGGTCTCTCGGCAAGATCTCAGTGTAAGAACATAAGGTTTTGTTTGGGTGACATGTTCTAGGGAAGGATACAGAGAAAGTCTATCGATGATCAAACTTTTGACAAAATTGATAAGAATCCCACCAATTCGCTTATACATTTTTTTAACCCCACCGCTGACCTTTTTTTATTTTCACACAAATCCATTCAAGAAAGATATTTATACTTTACTATGTTTTATTAGCATTATTTAAAAAAAAATGATGCAATGACAAAGTAGGTCATCTTTACTTTATTACTTTTTCGTATTATGCTGTAACGATTTTTAATTTGAGTTATTTGTGATATATTAGTATAACCAAGCATGCCTTGTCAATATACTTGTTCATTGTATTAAGTCATACAACAATATTTCATTATTAGCCCACCATGGTCACAACAAAACCATCACTTTAATTGTTTTTTTTTATAGTTTTCTTTTCGTTTATTAATTATTCCTGTTTTATTGATCAAATCAGGTTTTGTCTCCATCAAATGTGACGTCCTAGGGTCTTTTGTGTTTATGTGTCATCGCATGACATTAATTATCATTTTGTTTTTGACGTGATCATTAAAAAAAAGAAAACACATTTCATACAAAAAAAAAATAAAAGTAACAGCAAGGCTCCTTGACCAAGTGACCAATGTCTCTATTGTACAGAGATGATTGTTAATTATTTAATTCAACCATATTGTGTTTATTATTTCGTCACCAACGATTGTTATCACCTGTATCATTTCCTTTGTTTAATTAAATCAGTTTTATCGAAAACTGAAGCCCGTCACAATAGAAGGATCGAACATATACACCATGCAGTCTCAGTGGTTTTAATAACAGTTTGATTCTTCTCACTACGCGCTTTGTAGGACCTTCGTTCCGCCAAACCACCCATCCCCCCCCCCCCCCCCCAAGCCGCCCTTTCAAACGAGTAGGCAGGAGGTGCAACTGCACCGCCCTGATTCAAGGCCATCAGTTGACTCATGCTGATTATCTGACCAATCATATGATTGCATTGGTCATCATATGACCAATGCTGATTACGTAATCACTTCACCAAACTATACGTAGAGTGGTGATATGTAAATCATTCTGTGTCTGAAGATGAAAAATAATCTGCCAACTAAATCGTACTCTATAAGGAAGGCACTCCTGGAGAGAGATAACCTTCACAGTAGGTGTCGTTATGCACTCTTTTTTTAAAACGTGTACACCTCAAAACAACGAATGCATTCAGAGATGATGAGTGAGCAACCGACAAGTCCGTTATGAGAACTGTGAAGGAGAAAGCAGTCTACACATGGCAGTGTAACTAAAGAATCCGCTGTAGAAATGTCGCAGTCCGAAAAACAAACAAAGATATCATAAATTGATGAAATTGACCTAATATGGGTTATGAAATATGGCACATTCACTTCGTTAGTTGTCAAATTTGAGCTAGTACCCCCCCCCCCCCAAATAGTTAAAACGTCATTAGCATCATTCTTTTGCCAAGTGGATTCTCACGTGAAAGTAACAGTGGTTTAAACACAGGAGCGCTTTATTGGTTGGTTAGTGGATTTTTTTCAGTATTCATTGAGGCTTAACTTACGTCGTATATGAAGGAAAAGTATATGGTCCATTAATTTTTTTTTTTCTGAAAACTCATTCTCCAGACAGGCTTAATTCTTTAAGTCTGTCTTCTCACCCCATCCTCCTTGATACGCCATCAAATCCTCTTTCCTAGCGTGTAATCCAGATTGAATACAATATTGCTCGATCAAGATTACTAAGCAGCTACGCCCCCCCCCCCCACATCCATCCTGAAAAGTGAACCCAGGTCAACTGGACACGCCTGGGTAGTTACTACTGAATCCGACCTGCTTGGCTTTGGTTTTTTTTTTTTTTTTTGTTCAGTCATCCGAGAAATACGGGAAGGACCCTTTTCTGTGGTGACTACTGCAGAGTTAGCTTGGGTAAATAAAAAAGAAGTTTAAGTCTGCTGCGGTGATCAATTGAAGCCTTCAGTGGCTTACGGCGATGTTCTTGCAAAGAACCACGATATATGCAACCATCAATAGTGGTGAAATATTTTAGTCATGCATTACAAAGGTTGGGTGTACTTTTAAAAAAAAAAAATGGACCAAAAAATCAAGCTGGCAGAAACTAAATCTAGAAATACCTCAGCGCAAACAATTCGCTTCTATAATCGTAGTTAAAGTATTTCTGATTCAGCATTGTGAGGGAAAAAAATGAATAACTGGAGTAATTTAAAAGAAGGATATTGCAGGGTGTTTGGTGCGGGTTAATGGTTCTTACAAACTTGTGTTTCATTGGGAAACTCTCATTATGCCATAACCATTCTTGCATTTGTTAGTCCCTTTAATCCCAAATGTTTAGATACCATATTCCCAGACAACTTAAAAATAAACCTCCCCGTCCACTGTATCAAACAAAAACGATACACTTCAGTCACATGAGAGGCAACTAAACATTAAATCTAGTCTATGTTTGAATCAAACTCTCCCACGCCTCCACCCCACCCCGGTCAAAAAAAAAAAAAAAAAACACACACACACCACATACACCCTTAGTGTTACCCTTCACTGTGGTCAACTGACCATAATTGTGATATTGAATTGCCAGATTAACCAAACAGATAATATCCATTCAAGGTATGTTATAGTTGGCCCCAAAGAGATGGCTTAGTCGCCGCCTGCTGATGTTTTAAGTACCCCAGTTGATAGGTTACATTGTACTCCTCCAATCAAAACCAAAAACCTGGAAGATTTGAGGACTACGGCGGATTACCCAGGCCTCTATATACCTTACATTTATTCTTCTCTCCTCACCGCTCAACATTTTTCAAGCAGATTTGAGAGAAACTTTGAATAGTCCCTGAGATTTAAATCCAGTTGACTACTAAGCGGCTCATAAATAACCTCGTTTTGACGTAATCACCTAAACTATACAACGAGATTACTGCACGCCGAGCGGGTACAGTGTGCTCCGCACTTGTAACACAGTTACACAATAGAGAATAGCCCCAACTTTATTTTGCACTGCACGTAATTGCATTCTTTGGAAGTTCCTTTTAGCCGAGCCCCTCCATTGTCCGGCTTCTGCTATTAACTATTGTTCTCTTTGAATTCCCTGCTTTCTTTTCCACCCGCTATTATTCCAAGCTTGATTGAATATTCAACTAGGATTTGTGTAGAGGGTGTGTGTATGCACTGTGTAGGCCCTGTGACGGCGATGCACTAATTGCAGAGAGCTCAGCTTCGACATTTTAGTACTTCGGGGGTTCTGAGAGAACAGCCATTGCTCAAATAAGGTAAACCTCTTTCAGACGAAAAATTTTCTGTAAACAACGATTTTATCTCGAAGTTGAATAAGGAAAAGTCGATCCGACAAAAGAAATCACAGCGAAATTTTGTAACTTTTTTTTCACGTCCAGTTTGAAATCGTAAGGCGGAAATAGCACGACTTAAAGAACGTCGCTAAAGTATAACAACAGGTGTTTAACTTGCAAGTTGGGCGTGTCCGCTCCATGATTTCTGCAATTCTCTCTCTTTTTGATTCCAGCCAATTTTAATTTTGTCTTTGATTTCTCCGTTAAAAGGGATCCACGCGTCGCCTTCGAAGCTTCTACTCCAAACTAACCTGCTGGTTTATATTTCGAGGATTCTTAAACAGTTGACTGGCGTAACTGTGTGACCAGCGCAACGCTTGAGAAAGTATCCCTTGAAGCGTCTAGCACAGCATAGCTATTTGGCAAACAAGTCACAAGCTTGTACTACGCTTGGCTAAGCGACTTCTAAGAACCTTGTAACGGGAATTTCTCAGCTCGTGAACTTAGAAACAGCTGTTTGATTCGATCGAGTAGGCAAGGCAAATCACGTGTGTCTTGATTAAAAAAGGAAAACAAACCCCCCTCTTAATTACTAATAATTGAAAAATATGACAGTGATTCTCATGCATTCTGCAGTTATTGTTAATAACTTTTTATTCATCTTCATTTAGTGCTTACACCCTCCGACATTTTCTTAACCAACATTCGGATTTCTCTTCTTGTCCAGAATGATGACCTAATATTATAGCGGAGTAAAACAGATTATTTTAGATCAAGTCTCATGTTAAGCCTAACTTCATTTGTGAAGTGACTCTGGGATTGTTTGCATTCAAATATTGTATTATTCTAAAGTGATTTAAAGCGTTTTCAAAAATAAGGAAAAAAGAACTACATTCTTCATTTCACCTGAATTTAGCTGAACCATCCTTGGAGGAAAAGTCATGTCTATTGCCATGGATACCGGTATGCATTCGGCAATGCCCCCTGTTGTGCTACCCCAGGCGTCACAGGCCAGCCACCACAGAAGAGGGGGAAAAGTTGTGAGATCCAAGGCGCCAAAGAAAGGTATGAACCTGGAGTATTTTCGTTACAATGTTATTACCATGGAACAACCAATTTTAATCACAATGTATAGCATTAAAGGACAACTGAACTTACTTGAACTGATTCAAGTTTAATATTACAGCACCAGTTTGAACTTACGTTAAAATTGTTCGATCAAATTTATTTAAAAGTCAATTAAATAATTAGGGAATGGATGATATGTAGTTAGACCAACTGTATGACCTGATGATCATCCAAATTTTATTGTTAGCATATATGAGTTCAATCAGCTCCCAATATTGATTTATGTTCCTTGCAGTTACACATGAACGGTGGCATTTAGGATATGACAGGCCATGTAGTCATAACTGTAGTCTAGTGTTATACTTTCCGCAGACGGCTAGCTAGATTCGTAACGCATGGAAACTCACAGTACCATGGTGTCGCTAACAGGACTAGCCAGTCTTCGTGGACACTGACTTTAAGTTCATTTAGTTTGCTGAGCGTTCTCTGTATTACCGTTTGACTTCCTTTCGAAAGACCGTTGACCTAGAACTGAACTCAACAACCATTTTCTTTTTTTTGTCCATTCGTAATCTTCACAGACTGATCTTAATATTGTGAGCAATATGTTACAGTTGCTCATATTAACTTAAGGCGACAACTTTCTAACCGATGATGTTCTACTGATAACATAAAAACGAAGTACACAACTCCCGGTCCGAGTCACTAGAAGATTTATACCAGTTTTATACCAAATTGTGACCCCTCCCCCACCATCGACATCCCCCCAGCAATGGTGGTGTCTTACACTTTCTTAAATTTCAAAGGTTTCGGTCGAAAACAAATTCTAGTGCAAAATGATCTTGAGGAGTGCCAATCGATTCTGAATAATCTTCATTCCTGTGACCAAAGTACTCGAAGAACATAAAACTCCAGACACCCATATTACTCATGTGATCTTTCTCTTTAATCAATAAAGCATTTTTTTTACATTATAATGAAGTAATCGTACAGTGTTAGCCTACGTTTCATTTGTATGAAGTTAACTAAGACCTTGAAGGGGGGGGGGGGGTACAGCAATCACCAAGACACTATAACAATCAAACGAAATTTGTTTGATGAGAGGTGTAACTCGGCGCACACCAGTCAGGAAATCACAGGAGCAGGTGCGAACTTACACTATACGCTTGTATACAAAATCGATTCACCAATTAATTCATCTTGGTGTCATGTTAAGTGTGAAATACCGCAAAGGTCATAGTCACGTGACCTCGTATGTGTGAGTGTACATAGGCACGCATGTAGGACAACTTAACCACTCTATATATGCCCCATCTCTATCGCTTATGGACCTACATTTACCTCATAATTTTATACTGCGAGAACCAAACTAATGCAGAGTTCGTTGTATAGTAACTCACATGAAATACTTAATTCAGAGTGTGTAACAGTTAGCAAAAGAACGAATAAAAGCAGTATAAACTAGCAACCAATGTGAACTATAACCTGTGGTGAGGGATTTTTTGCTTTTTTTCTGCCTAGACTCTCAATGAACATTAGATTAAATGAAAAAAGGTGTCTTGTACCTCGTGTGAATCCCCCACCCCACCCCCCCAAAAAAACTTCCAAAATTAGCTTAGCTTGATGGATTGTTTTGTGTACTTTTACGTCAGTTTAAACTTATCAAAATGTTACATAGAGTGATACACTAATGTGGCCAAGGGAGCTTGTTGACTTAGCCTTCTTGTAGAGAATTAAAGGACTGTCTATAAAAAAATGAGAAGGAAAGTCAGTAAAAGTAAGATTCTTCACGATCGAAAATGTGAGGTCACCTTAATTTTTTACATTATTTCTAAAATAAGATCATTTGGCTAGTATTTTACTCTTTTATTGTCTAATCTTGCTTTAAACGAATACCAGAGAGTAAAAATAACTTCGACAGCCTGGGATCAACTATTGCCGTAAACTTACCCAAGCATGAAAGGACAAATGGGGGGGGGGGGTGAGGGAGTGGGAGGGGTAGGGGTCCAGTGTTAACTGCAGTGCAGTTGCACTACAGTAGCAATGGTCAATATGGGCATCCATAAATTCATCACCCGGACGTCAACTTTTCCTCTCAATTATGAAACCGCTAAGTGTATCAAATATATCAAATCAATATAAAAGAAAGCTCTACTTTTATTTTACTTCTAAGCTACCCCCTCCCCCTTCATCCTAAAACATTTGTTAGTGGTTCGCTCGATTCTCCAATAAGCTACTGCGTGTGGCCAACCGATGTTTCAATAGAATCGAAACTGAATATGGCGAAAATCGACACAATTAATTTCCAGCGGAAACTTGTTAAAAATTGCAGATCCCTTTCAGAAAAAAAGAATGAGAGAGGAAGAAAGAGAGATTTTCTCGAAGAATACATTTTGGTGGTACGGTAATATTTGCATTATACCCATAACTCTCCAAGAATGGAGACAAATTCCGCGTTGAAGCATAATGGAAATGGTGATTCAACCATCTTTGTACGTGTGACAGAGAAAGGAGGTGAGTTTTATATACCGGGAGCTGTAATGTAAATAATAATCTGGTTGTGGGGTTTCGTGACTGTTACTGTTAGACATTGATCGACAAAGCATGCACAAAGCAATCCACCACCATGTTTACTAGTGAGTCTTTTTTTCCTCGGCCAGATGACACACAAGAAAACAGTGTTAGAAGGAAATGTTTGCTCAAATCTTTTCTTGGATTGACTGAGTAAACCAGTTTGGTTATTTCGTTGAAGTAGCTGTATATACGTTACCGTGTATCATGAAAGACGTGGAAGAACCATGGGCTCGATATGTGTTGATTAAGAAAAAATCTCAGTTTGATTGACCCACATCAAACTGCAATCACTGGGTATACCGGAGGAACAATGAAAGCAGGTAGGCCTCAAAACCCTTGGCTGTCCCCATTTGTTGGAAGCCTGTTGTAAGTTCATTAAATAAGTAGTTCACCTCTTTTATTTTATTTTCATTTTTATTCTTATCTTTTTTTAGTCTTTTTTTTCTTTCTTTTTTTAAATAAACCCCTTATAGAGCTGAATACTTCCGGTTAACTCCATAAATTTAAAAGTAACTGACATCGCCGTCAATTTCAAGTGCAAGTTAGGTGTCATTTCCATGGTAACATGATTACCACTATAATTTGGAGTGCTTACATTGAGGTCACGATTACATTATATGCATGGTACTGGGGTTTATTTGCTTCAGACTTACGTCAGTCACGGTAGTGAATTTACTGTATGTAGCTCACTTTCCAGTAGGACGGAATTTTAACGATCCCACTTTTGGTACTGGCCGGTGTTTTCAGAGATATCCATAAGTTCAGTCTGCCACTTATCAAGTTACATCAGGAATTGATAACATTTGAAGTAATAAACTATAAATTTCTCATACGGTGCTTGGAACCTCGAATAGGACATAGAAACCAGTCACTCATCCTGGAACTGAAGCAAGTTTTTTTTTTTTTTTTATCTTTACACTTCTTCATCCTCTACAGCGAAAAGTTTGTCGCGAGCAGGAGAATGCTCTTATTACTTGGGAACAATATCTTTTGACATACGGACAATTTCATGATAATGTTCTCCATCCTAGATTCTACGGAATTAACTTTTAGCTTCCCTGAACCTTTGTACTATTCATTAACTTAATTTTACAAGGTCTTCCGAGTGTCGTGCTAGTAAAATTTGTTTTATGCATACGTCCTTTAAATCATTGAAATTTATCTTTTAGCCAGTGCTTGAACATGTTTTTTTTTTCAAGCAGGAAGTATTTATTCTACCGATTATGACATTTACCTTAACGGTTTCGAAAATTATGTCAAGTTTTCCCTTCCCCTGGTAAGGATTCTAAAATATTTTGACCAGTTTCTGAGGTTTACTTACGTCGTCACAGTTAAATCCCCTCGTAGTTGACAAGGCCAACTTTCCTCACCATCTCCATTACCCATTCCTCTTCAATAATTCCCAATTAAGAGATGACAAATAATCAAACCATGAAGCAATAGAAGAGATGCTAATTGACTATCTGGCGGTCACCTTTTGTCGTCTAGTGATCTATGTAAATTTTTATGGTTTTCAAAACAACAAGAAAAGTATATGTTCAGGGGATGTTGCTTGGGGTGCCGGCTATGGAAGCTACGAGGCGTCGTGTCAAAGTCATTTCTTCAATTCTCATCTGTGTCTGTGTACACTTCATACCTACCTATGAAGATGACAAACATTTGGCGACTCATTTCAGGGAATTGTTCACGAATTCAAATTCAAAAGTTTCCTCCACGATCCTCACCCCCCTCCATGACCCCCCCCCCCCCCCCGCATCATTCAAAGTCTGGTGAAGTGGTTAACAAGGTGGTTTCATTAAAGCTGGACTATTTGATGAAAAATTGTCATGTGTTGTCATTGAATGTCGAACATATTTTAGCCGCTCAAAAATAAAAAAAACAACTGTTTGTGCCCATTTTTGCATACAGGGATACTCATATTCATTTCCATTGGTCTGTTTCATTTTTAGTAACAGTGATTGACTGCTAGGCTTTCTTGGAGAGTAGGGCAAACAAAAACGTCGAGACAATTTTCATATTCAAATATCTGGAAGATTCTCTCTCAGATTTTATGATAGGAGATATATTTCTCTGCTTTCTCTTCCTTGAAACACGAACGAAGGACAAAGACAGACGACCAGGCGATTGCCAGTACAACCCATATTCCAGCTCTAAGTATAGCGGATCTTGTTTCTCTTTATGTAAAACACGTTAAAGAATGTAGGCCCTTGCATAACGGTGAACGTATTTATGATTACTCACGGTGAAATACCTCTATTTCTGTGACCTATGTATTTTAAATAGCAAAAGCATAACAGGAACTCAACTGTGTCCTCTACACCTACAACATTCAAATGGTACCGTCACATATTCACAGTAGGCTCAAAGTAACATTGTGCATGTTTCCCGTTGACGACACATGAATATTACACGCATGATCGGCTGATCCGCGTGAGTAATCATTTGTACATTTTGACAAGCTGAATGGAATTTTTATGTCACCTTTATCCAGCAGTCAAGAAAACAATTGAAATGATCTAATTGTGGTTCTTTGCATTTGACAAAAAAATTCTCTCTATGTCAAAGATGGAGTTCTTTGGGATGAAATGTGGGCTAAGCATTTAGTGAAAATGACAGGAAGGGAACAACATAAAACGATAGAACACAGAACGATAGATTATACAAAACGAGGTATTACGATAGAATTCTTTTCAAGGAACAAGTTTCTCACAGGTAGAAATCCACTTATTTGTTGCCTAAAAATAATTTTTTTCACCCAAATTTTCAACCCTTTTAAGTGATGCATCTTCCGGAACTCATCTTATGGGTGACGTTTTAAGGAGATGAAGTTATCGCTGGTGTAAATTGGTGAAACTCACGTTTAGCCTTACGATTATTAAAGCTGTTTTCTATCATTTATACCATCATGTTGGTCCACTTTAAAAGCAATGTTTTCATTAAAAAAAGGAAACAGTATAGTGACAAAACTAATATGTTATAGATGCATACAGCCCGGTATGCCAACTTGTAGCCATTATAACGTCTGTTTTATGCTTGCAAGACGAATTTCGTGAATTTTGTGTACTAAGTTATGCTAATGATATGCTAATACGTATGTCGGGTATATTTGTTCTGCAGTTAGCAGCTGAACAAGCAAGAAAGTTTCTTTTACCTTCTACTACAGAACTGTGTAAACAGCATATATGCAACAGAAGGCGCGTACTGCTTCGAACAAAACTGGCGTACAGCATAAACAGATACACTGCCAGGATCAATACATACATTTACTGCAGGTGTATGTGCAATGTGGGAACAGCAAGTATATGTAACGAAGGGCATATCTCATCATTCCGATACAGCAGCTCTCAAAATTTAAAGTTGTCGTTACGTATTTTCGCAGTAAGACCCTGTGATGTCGAAAGTTGTCAAAGCTCACAATTATAGAAATTTAGGATAAGCATGACCATTCGTGTAGCGCCTTAGACCATGTCATTTGCATAGACCACACAACAGTATAGGTGCCAAAATTGTGTTTCGACAGGTCCATATTCTGGGGCCAGTAACACTTCTATCCCACCATCCCTTAATTTCCCTCCTATCAAAGGACTGTCGTTCCTTGTTTAGATTGACCACTTTACTAATTACTCAAGAGGTTAGTACATAGTTGATATGTGTGTATCAGGCTTCCTCAATTAAGATTGACAACGTGCCACATAGTGATATTTTGTTGATGCTTCCAGTCGCAGTCCAGAAGAAGGTCTAGGGGTGATTTCCCCATCCCCTTACACCCCTGAATATTTTTTCAGAAGGGTTTTAGACGAGAAATAGTTCAAAATTTGTCCCATTTTTCTATCCATTTTCTTACAAATTGTCCGAGGTTTTGGTAAATTATCTCACTTTTGAGGAAAACCTTGGAAAACGCTAAATATGTTATAAAAAAAAATGTTTTACAATATTTCCCAATTGTATTCTGCTGCGGGCCACTCCAAACCACATCGCATGTCATAAGTGGTGGGGATGCCTTGCGTATGTTGCTATATGAATGATAGATAGCTGATGTGCGCCGCAGAGTTAAAGGATGAGGGTGGAGTGGATATTTGGTGGGGTGAGTGGGGCTGTCGGGTCAACCTCTTCTGAGGTATTTAAGGTTCAATAAGAGGTGTCACCGTTGGGTGATGTATCTGGTGATAAGTTTATTGACCTTACTCTGTACTTTTAATACAGTCTCGGGTGTTATTAAAGTCAAATTTCCCCTGTTATCGGCTTAGGGCCAGAAGAGATGAAGTCTAGGGCCTCAACGCATAAGAAACCAATATCCAACCAACCCAAAAGCTGGAAAAAAATATCTATTCATTTTGTAAATTGAAAGAGTGACTTTGAACAGGTATGTGCCGTCATTATTAAGCGTTATTCCCGCGGTGCACCCATTGTACCAGATTCTTTCTTTTCTTTCCCCCGTGCTAAGAATTTTGTTTGTCGGACTGATAATATCGAGACTTTTGTGGTATATGAAAGCATAAACCAGTAGAAAGATTTGTTAGATACGGTTCAGAGAGCTGGAAACCGAACAAACGAATCAAAACAGGTTTCAACTCTACGAACTAGATTATCTGCCTTAAATAATGAAAAGATGTTTGTCGGTGCGTGACAAGAAAGATTTCCAAGTCGCCTCATATCAAGCACTGCTATGAATGGATTTTTATTTTATTTTTTCCCCTCCTTCCAAATCAGTAGAAGCTCAATCAAAATGAAAGAATGTATGTCGGGTGCCAAGGCCGCTTTGACAAACTTTTTTTTTTCGATTTCATACTGTATATGACTTTGCAAAAAGGATAAACAATTGTCCTGGTGTACACTGAAAAAGACGTGTATTGCACTGTAAAAGACATACTGTATGTACGAAAGGTCATCATCGCCTCTTTCCTCTGACATGAACTGGTTAGCAATCAAGCACTGAACATTTTTCACAAATGAACCCTGATTTGAAGAAATTTCCTCCAGTCATGCTTAGTAAGAATCCTCCTCTCCTATTGGTGCATTAGCCCATTAAAGACACGTGAACGTGCAATTTCACAGTCACATGAGGCAGATTCCTGCTAATTTATGCGACAATCTTGCCACTGTTTTACAAATCTTTGGCGAATTTGCGAAAACTAGCGTTGACAAGTTTTATTGCAAACTTTTTCTTCGTGAGACACTTGCTTTAATAAGATCCGGTTACGCGCACGTATCGTAACACACTTTCTGCGCATGGGCAGTGACGGCTGGTATGAAATACCCAAACTGAAATGAGGTCAATAGGGATCTCAATAGTCATGCATAAATTAACTATAACGAACCAAGCAAGCGAACTTGAAACAACTGTAACGCTGTCATAACGAGGGCTTCTGGACAATGGTTACGTATCTCATGGATTAAACGTTTTTGTAGGGGAGCTTCTTTGACAATCAAACCAAGGAATTGTTTCTCCCTGATCACAACTCAATGACATAAAAAAAGCTGCTGTGATATATCCTAGAGGAAAAAAATATATATCGGAAGAATCAGACAATTAATCCTCGTTTTCATTCCTTGTTTTAATTGTTTGAATTCTTTTCTTTGAGGATATCCTTCCCGTGTCAAATGCTTTTTTCTTTTTTTTTTAAATGCATACTCATCGATCAGAAAAACAAAAATGGTAAATTTCACATTATGTCTCTGAAGGTCATGTCATGTTTTTAGTTTACTATAACAATTACCTAGTCTTCTGGTGTTTATTAAATACGGTACCACTGTTATACTTCGTCGTCAAAAATACAGGGCTCCAACCACAGAGATATACGCGTCTTGATTAATTTTGTTCTGTCTACATATACAGCACTGTCGTTTTCGATGTGAAATGTTCCCCTCCCCCAGTGTAGCAACTCCCAAATTATACCCTCAAACATTCCATGACGTGCATGGATGGAATCAGGGGGGAGAGGGGACGCCTTCAGCAGCAGTTTTTTTTTTTTGAGAGCGAGGGGGGGGGGTCGCCGCAAGAGTAATTGGCGTCTCAGCAGAACTTGGAGGCGATTTTCTTCTGGAAAGATCTACTCCAACTGATGGGGGCTCTCTGCTGAGATAGTCTTCCTACAATTTTAGCTAACATGTAAGTGATTATGGGCACCACTTAATCCTCCCCCCCCCCCCCACACACACACACACCAGAAGGATGCACCCACTTCTCCAATGCTCATTTATTGATCTCAGAAGTAATGCTCCGCCTTTTAAATTGCACTCGTTTTAATTATAGTAATTCGGGTTTTAACGTTACTGGTCTGGTTTGAATACGCACAATATCTTCATAGGAAAATTGTTCATATATGCTCCTATATGCGGCAAGTTGTTTAACTTTGGTGACTAACCTAGACATCATGTGGCCGATAGTTTAAAAAGCTGGGCTTGTTTATATATTGCCGAATCAATCGATTGAAACAGAAGTGCACACACAAATTAATGTATTTGTAAACGCCTAAACTCTACTGTTTCACCGACTTTTCTATAGTAGGCTAGTTCTTCCAACATGTTACATTGCAAGTGTTACTGTGCGTACAGGTAGACCTATACCGTCAATTGGTGAATTGTGGCTTTGTTGATTGAATGAACCGCGGTATTAACCATTTGACCATCTAATGAGTCTTTTGAAGGAATCTTCCTTGAAAATTCCAGAATGGATCACAGAATGACCTCAGTTTTGAGACGACCATAGAAATGTGTGAATAGAGACGCTAAGGACTAGAGATTCATATTAATAAAAAGAACTTAACAGAGGAGAAAATAATGGGTACTGTACATGCATGGAGTTGAAGGTTAACGGAAAGAGGTCATAATTGGAAACCGATGCAATTATTCCCACAAATGGGGATTCATTTTAAGGATGTTGAAAGGAAATAAGTGACCAGGCAGTTTAAAGTTTGGTATGATTCCCTGCCATGGACCTTAAGCAGCAAGATCGTGGAGCTTTCATTTCGGAGACTAACGGATTAGATAATACACGAAAACAACCAGTGACACGCTTAGACCCTGGGCACCCAGAATCATCTGCAACTAGGAGAATATATCGGCACACAGGTCTGTGTAAACGAGAATGATGTGTATACATCTCCTCTAATATAATATAATAGAGTTAAAGACAAGTTCCTATTTGAACTGTAAGAAACCTGTTGATATTTTGTTAATATATTTGTTTTTCGCAACGAGAGTAAATCAGGAATCAGATATGTCAATGCAAGTTACTTTTCTCTTAAAGACATTTTTTCTGGTTTTAACTTCGACAGTCTGAGTCCCCCAAAACTTTCATTGAAATAAACTGCTTTTGCAAGTTTTATTTTGAATCTCGAACAAGTTCATTCTACGAATGAAACTAATAACACCAATCTGTTACAGTTACTCGGATTTTGTACTTATGTTTTTATAGCAAATGTTCATATTCCATAGAATTTAAATTTGTAGTAACTTACGAGTGATGGTTCAGGGCATAGACTGACATTTTATATATTAACAAATGGTCACCTTTCGACAAATGTTAATCGAAACCATTTAAATCAGATTGCATCAAAGAGTATCGTCCAATTTACTTATTGTGAATGTTCTTTCTTCATACAACAGCGTCAGCGCTTGTTGTCCTCAGTACCCAGCCTAGCTCAGGCTGTTGTACAGTGCCGTGGCATTTGTTACGTCTCACAAAGCCTAACACAGTTGATGTTCCTATAGGCTGATGTCATTTCCATGGATAAATGAAATCATGCTGCTTTTAAGCAAACGAAGTATACAACAGGATACTTATATTTAACTTAGACCGTAGCAAATGTTTGAAGTAATGTCAACAGCGTGTGGGGGAGCCCCGTTGATGACAACGCCTACTTACATTTGTAACGGTTGCATTGTGTACATGTCAAATATCTATGGAATGCCGTTTGAGCCTTATTTTATTGTTTGATTCGCAAGCTTTAGTTCCGTAACTAAAGCTTTTCAGTAACTGCTGAGTGAGCCATCAGCTTTTGATGTGGATTATACGAACGCCTGATTGTTATTTCCTTGATATAAAGTGGGGTCGATCCAAATGGCTGGAGCAGGTTGAGATGGCTGTAATTAAGAATGATTGAATAGTTTACGCCAACGGCGTTGCTTGTTGTAATTATTTAATTACTTTTGCAGACGTTTGGTTGGACTTTTTATTGCACCATCTCAGTTTGTGCTTAAAAATTGATCAAGGAAAAATTTAAGTCACACCCTCAAGCATTTCACCATTTTCTTCTTTCTACCCTATATTTGCAAACTTATTTACTACTCAACAACTCTTTGCAATTGAGTTAAAACAAATTAAGAAAATTTCTTTAAAGGTGCTAACGTATACATTTATATTTAAGTAGATTCATCCGAGCTTCTCACGATATCTTGTCCTAGCTTTGACATACGAACAGAGTCTTTACAACAACAAAAAAGAAATCCAGACCACTGGTCCACCACATTTTATACCCAATCGTACACATCTATTATTCCCTCCCCCTCCCCTCAATCCACTTTTTTCATCTACCTTGCTTGGATTACTGGCAGTAGTTTATTACATTAAATCGAGTTTGGATCATTGTTTTAACTCCTGTTATTCCTCCGTCAGGTCGAGTAACTTACCTGATATGATTCACAAATTCTTCCATTTCACCGAAGGCTTTCGCTACTAATGAATTAAAGCCATTCCCGTTCGTGGCCACTGAAAACTGAGTTCACATGTTATTAAAATGTCATGTTTGTCCAGAGCAGGACTTCTTATTTTCCACACACCTCTGCAATGACCTTTCACCCTGGAAATGCACTTTATTAATGTATATTAAGATACTCTAACCTGGACGTGCGATTAACTTAATATCTGACGTAATGATTACTTCACAATTCAATTACTTTCCTTTCGTCTCATCTTCTTCACAAATTGATTGTCTAATCATTTTTCTTATCATACATTTGGATTTCATCTTGTAGACGTATTTAAATTAAGTTGACAAATATCTGTCTTCGTTCTGTTACAGAATCCGACGGAGTTAATCAACTGGGCGGCCAATTCGCCAATGGTAGACCGCTTCCAAATTACGTCAGACATCAAATTGTGGAACTTGCTAAAAAGGGGGTGCGCCCTTGCGACATCTCCAGGCAGCTAAAAGTGTCTCACGGCTGTGTCAGCAAAATTCTTGTCAGGTTAGTAATTTGTGCCTCTTTTAAAAGTACTTGGTAAGTTATGTTGCGTGATCAACAAATAGTTGCTCATTCCGACATCCGTAAAAGCATTGAAACAGGTCACACTGCAAACAGTGGGGGAAGTCAATGCCCCACACTATTACATATTTTACTAATGTATGTATTAATGTATAAGGATATGATGCGATGCGACTAGAAGTGTGCCAAAACGCCATCCACACCCCCCACCCACACACACCCTTTACATCTTTGAGAAGCGCGCCTATGTACATTCTTTATTAAATTCACGCAATGCAACGGTACATCAATAAATTGTAATTAGAATCTACTAGTAACCTTCAGATCTTCTGTGAAACAACGTTAACTGGTAATTTTCAATGATTTTTTTTTCATTTATTTTTATTTTCATTATTTTTTTTTTTAATTTAAATCCTCAAACCTGACAAGACGCTGGTCAGGATTAGCATTCAAGGGCATTCATATTGTGTGTCTACATTGTTTATTTTGCAGACGTTAATTATATTGCAACTAACTAGCAGGAAGTGATACCTATCGTTCACTTAAATAGTTTTTCATAATATTTTCTCGATATTACAATCACCGCATTCTTTTGAGGGAAGACATTTTATTTTGGTGGTGACGTCACATATTCCTTGAATTCATTTTAGATTCTACGAGACGGGATCGATCAAACCAGGAGTAATTGGCGGCAGCAAACCGAAAGTTGCAACGAGAACGGTAGTCGATAAAATTGCCGAGTATAAACGTGATAATCCAACCATCTTCGCCTGGGAAATAAGAGACCAACTGCTCCAAGAAAAAGTCTGTGACAAAGATTCAGTGCCCAGTGTCAGCTCCATTAACAGGTATACCTCTTAGAAGAAAACCAAAAAAAAATTCTTTTAAATAACTATGAAAGGTCAATCAAATGTATGGCAGACTTTAAAGTGACACCGACCTTTAATACTTTGTCCTATTTGTTGGACCTTCCATCTACTTCTTCTGACAGTTTTTTAAAACAAAATGCTTCTTCACGATGTTCTTTTTACTTTCTTCAACTAAAAGGAAGAAAAAAGAAGATCAATTTGTAGATAATTTTCTCATAGTAGTACCTTCTTGACCATTGTGACTAACGGAAAGGGGAGGGGGGAGGTGGCCAAATTTGTTATTATGAAAAATAAAATTGAAGATACGTCATAACGTATCGTTGCCCCTGGTGGTGGGTGTTGGTGAAAACTAGGACTGTAAGCCTAAATTAGACATACTTCTTCTTTTGACCTGCAGAAACCTATTTTTCTCCTACTACATTGAAAATTATCATCGTAGTTTTACCCTTTTTTTCTTGTCTGGATCCATTTGAAACACGGACAAAGTTATCTATCGTGTTCCGTTTTGAGGCAGTGCCTTTCAAGTGTTTATCCTTTTAAGAAAGAGAAAGAACAAAAGAAACCCAGCTTGATGTTGTATGGCTTATGCGTGTGTCTTAGACTGTTCTCTCTATGACCTTCTGTATAAATATTTCACTATAACACTGCAAAGGGAAACAACTGGTAACGTGATGGAGCGCCGCCACCGAAGCTCAATACGTTGCCATTATAGGTTTACATAGTATACAAACCGTCGCAAATGACCAACACATTTGTTGCCACAAGTGTTCCATGTTGAGATCCATTTCACCTCAACATGTCAGCATGTTGTGAGGTAAAGAATAAGATTTCAACATTCTAGGAGCAACTATCCCGCCTCTTCGTCATGTACACTTAGAATGTCAACATGTTGAAAAGAATTGTCTCCATATGGCGTCATATTTGTTTAGAATATCAAATGGGCGGGAAGGATTGTCTCATTGTCTTATTTCAATATAAAGCAAGTGTGTGTGTCTTCCAAGTAAATTTTCTTGGCAACTTGACAGGGGTAACTAGCTCATGAAATTCATGTTATTTGTTTTGCCAATTTTTGTTCACCTTGCCACAGATGATTGATATTAAATAGTAAATGTTGTGAGCCAATATGAATGATGATTATTTTGCTTCCTGTCAGCTTTCTCCGTCTTCTCTGTCTTCCAGAATTCTCCGAAATAAAATCGTTAACGGGTACGTAAGGTACGATGCCTCTCTCACCGTAAAAAACAACAAATCTCAACAGAACGGAGGGCAGGAAACAGAAGATTATTCTTCAAGAAATATGATAGACAGAGCATTTTTCGAAGCAGTGGCACAGGCCTCTGTCTTGCAAGCGCAAGCTCAAGCCCAAGCTCAGGTCCAGGCCCAAGCCCAAGCCCAGGCCGAACTACAGGCCCAGGCCCAGGCAGCTCAAGCCCAGGCTCAAGCCCAGGCAGTAGCCGCACAAGTCCAAGCCCAGAGTCAAGGTCAAGCACAAATTCAAGTTCAGCAGGGTGGTCAGATTCATTCGATACCAGTCTCTCAATTCCAACCCAACTCTCTTGCCGGTCAATATCAGAGTTACTTTAGTCTAGCATCTCCAAATCAGGGAACAGCTCCAACGATCCCAATCCACGTCCCGACAACGTCCCCTATGAGCGGGGTCACTGCTACAAGCTTGCAGGGGAACACCGCGGCGGTGCCACACCCACAGTCGGCTATGTCACTGAAGAGACTCCTCGACACGACGGGACAGATCGTTCAAATGACGGTGGGCAAACCGAAACAAACGACAGCGGTGAAAACAGAGGGTAAGTTTAGAAACTGGTCATTAAGTCATATTACAAGTCGACAATATACAATATAATGGTATACTATCCATGGGCGGGGAGGGAGAAGGGGTGGGGAAGGGGGGTGGGGAAGGGGGGTGGGGAAGGGGGTGGGGAAGGGGGGTGGGGAAGGGGGGTGGGGAAGGGGGTGGGGACATTCCGATTGAAAACTGACAGTTCCACGTTAGCGGTACCCAATCCTTCTTCCATTTCATGACCTCACATGGATCGAACTGAAGTAGACCTCTTTCTCACATTATAAAAAATGTGATTTTCTGTCAGCACCATAGTTTTTTACCTCTATCAAGTTAAGATTTTACACTCTTCTCTCTGAATTAATATTTCCTTCCTTTTTTGTATGTCCCTCGCATGACATTTTGAGTCCAGCCTGTGGTAGATACACAACATAGAAAATGTGCTCTCTAGGTAAACCTGTCCTTCATGTGATCAGTGGGTAGTGATCAATGAGGGGAGTAAACATTCTTTCTAGAAGAGCAAAAAATACAGATGTTGTTATAGCTGGAGTGGAATCAAAGATTGGAGTAAAAATCCTAGGAGAAATTTCTGCAGTCTACTAAACAAGTATACTGCACAACGGACAAAATGTGATTTTAACATCAGGGAATCCTTGTAGCCATATTTTATGCTTTCACCAACAATTTTGTACAAATAAATTTCATTCCTCTCGGTTCATTTCTCTCGGGGTCTGCAAAATCTAACGGATGGGTAATAAAGCTGGTAACAAAAAATCCTACGTCAATGGTTTTTAATTTCATTTCAGTGGCATCTCCCACGAAAGAGGAGGAGGGTGCAACCGCGACAGCGGAGCAGACTACGGCCTACACGGCAAGTGATTTAGCTAACATGGCTGCCTACCAAGACAGGGGTAGAGGGTCTTCTGACATGGCTAATCAGCATCTAGAGATTCTGAAATCCTTACATAGTGTCGCCTTCGCACAGAATAGTGTAGCCGCTGCAGTTGCGTCATCGACAATGACGTCAGCTATGACGAATGAGGCTACAACAAAACAACAACTCGAATATTGGAAGTACCTCCAGGCTGCTCTAAAGCCTTCGGAGCAGGCCACGGAACAGGACCAAACACTGAAAAACTACTACGATAGCTGGGTGAAAGATCTCGCACTGGCTAGTTCTGCAGACCAGCAGTTCAAAGTAAGTTAATTCTGCACACAAGACGATCTGAGTGGCAATTGAAGACAGAAAGCTTTGCATGAAAATTTAGTGAAATTATAAAATGAAGAAGTTTTTTTTTTTTGTAGAAAATGAAGAACAAAAGTTGTAATAAACACATACCATGTTTGACCGAAAAAACATATGTAGTGATGGTAGACTACACATCAGATTAAAACGTTAATATTATTTTAAGTGGTGACATGTGCGAAAGTAAGTTGAAATATAATTTTATTCTCTAACTGACCAGATGTTTACGTCACCGGGCTTAAGTACTCATATTACACTTAATTAAGATCTACTCAAATTGCAATTCGTAATAGTACTCAAAAAAAAAAGACATTTCAACAACTTAATCCCTTAAAACAAGGAGAAAATGATGACCGTAGAAGGATATCACTGCCGGTATAGTCACTGCAGGTATAGTCACTGCAGGTATAGTCACTGCAGGTATAGTCACTGCCGGTATAGAGACAGAAACGTAGCGATCTCCAAATGTCATGAGGACCGAACGTTCAATCATTCTCTTCATGTTATTCTCATGTTTATTCATGAACAGATTCCGATTTCGTACACTTCTACTGAAGCAGGGTTAACACCAGCTGCTCCCTCTGCGGTGGAATCAATCGTCAAAGATTTATCGGTGGCAGCAGACAAACAGGGACCTATCGGAAAGCAGGGTATGTCAAGAAATATATTTACACACGGATCCTTCATGGCCTTTTAAAACCAGGGTATATTTTTATGCTTCAGATGCATTTATAAAACATCTCAATTCTAACTTACAGAGGATGCACTGCATTTGTCATCATAAATACCACCATGCATGTTTTTACAAATGCCGTTGTTATCATGGTGTAAAATGACAGTAATGTCTACTTGACGTCCACTGTTTTTTTATTTCTGTAGAGGGGTTTGTCATTTTATTTAACCATCATGATTCCATTTAACAATATGAATAAATTGAAAAAAACAAAAACTGATATGAAAGAAAGCTTATCTCAAAACAAAAAACAAAAACAACCAAAAAACATCGGATTTGAAGCTACTAAACAGGGGCGGAGCTACCATATGGTCGGGGGGTCGACCCCGACTCAAATAGAGTACCGTCGCACTTATCAGCTTTTCACAAAAAGAGAAGAAATCATTTAGAAATAATAATGAGCAAAAATTGAAAGAAAAGGTAAAGAAGTGCATTTTTGAGTACTTCAGCGCACTCCACATCCAGGAAATGATGATGGCGTCTTCAAATTCAAAAATTCAAACGAGTGCAGTATTCATCATGAAATTTCCAGATTTTATCAGACTTTTTCAGTGAAAATCTCCTAAAATTAGATAAATTGTTCATCCAAGAAAATACTGACAGTTTCGTTTTCTATAGCTTTCTTGCGGAGCCTGGGAAGGGCAATTTCCAACGAGCTGGACTGTGGATGGGGGTGATTTTTATGTATTTTGTCTGGTATGATCAGGGAGTTGCAACTCCCTGGTATGATTCGCTCCAAGCGATACTGAAGCTCCTTTAAGGTAGCCTGCAAACAATTTTCAGTTCAGCCCATAACAAAAAATTCTGGCTGGGCCAATGCAACAGGCACATACTGTATTTCCGTATCACACCCGCTGATGCCCCGTCAACCATGTACCAGGCTCAATAAGAAAACAAATCTACAATCGTTGGCAAACTTGTTGGGACATTTTGTCGTATGTTGCAAATATGATACTGCATTTTAGGTGAGAGGATAACATGAAACCCCGTGCCCCTTTCCAATGTTGCGCTATAGAAGTGAATGTACCCTTTGAACAGCAATCCTACAGCCAACATTGAACGGGGGCGCTGGGTGTCCCAAGGTATTATGTCCGAGATTGTAGCTACACGAATGGGGGCGCACTTCGAGTGTTTTGACCTCTTCAAACAATCACTGTGACGCCATTGCCCAACATAAAGTGTCTGACTAGATATGTTTATATCCACAGAAATATTTGCCAAGTGCCTCAAGAATATATGAAAGAGGATGCATAATTTATTTATTTATTTTTTTTGCATCATTACAAACCCATCTGATATGTATAAGCATTTTCATAGTTTTACTTTTGCTCTCACTATTTTGAAAAATTGTTAACATTAGGTACATCTTTCATGACTGTGAATATGCAGCTTATAACACCCAGGAGGTACCGTTTCCGGCCATCTAAAAGTCAGGATTTCCTTCTTCGCTCCTCGCCAAACGATGGTGGCGCTCCACTATATACAGAGGGTTGGCGACAACTGGTTAATTCATGCCATTTGTCCTCAAACTTAACGAACTTATTCGTCCCACTGATCGCCCAGTAGGAGGCAAAATGTCACAACCCTCTCTATAAAGGAACCCTCATAGTCATGCCGGCACACACCAACCTAAGCCCCTGTTGTGAGCAGTTGGTAATTCTACTATACATCGCCCCTAAAGCCATTTTTGTCCTCCTCTGATTGAAACTGTTAGCTCCGCCACTGCTATCATATTGTTTCAATGGGAACAGTTTACCTGCACAGCAAGGTTTATTTCTTCAGTAAACTTGCACACGTTTGGATGTGGTGTCATTGTGCCAACCAATTTCAGCAATTTCATTTCTCTCCTTTGTTATAGAAAAAGATGTAGAAGATACAACCTTTGCGGAATTAAAGCCAGCCAGTGTGCTCCTAACAACTGCAAAGGAAGAAGAAGCTAGTGAAAAGACTGGTATGCTATATTACAATTTGAAACATGATCATGTTACAAAAGGTTTATGCATTGAAGGTGTAAGCAGCGTCACAAGATGAGGTCGGTGCACTATCGGCATTATGTACCGTCGTCAGTGGTAACATGGTAGAGCGCCGCCAGTAAAGCTCACTACAGTGTAGTTGTTATATAGCATCGATAATATAGTACAGTGTTACAAAACGTCAACAAGTGACCATTACGCTTTGATCAACTTTGGACTCCATTGCATCATTTTGTGTAGCATCTTAGATAGCAACATTATTGTTGGTCGAGCATCGCCGGGTACGGTTTACATAGCATCACAATAAGAGGTTCGTAGCATCACAACTGTAATTGTATTGTCCTAACATTACGGATGATCTGCACTCTACGTACATTTCAAGTCGCAGAACTGCTGATATGCTCTAGAGTCCCCCACCTTTCAGAAACACACACACTTAGTACCGACGTGCGTGCGAGATAACCGTTGGAAGCTTACCCGGTGTCATAGCTCTCCTGAGGTGTGTTAATTGTACAATACTTGGAACTGGCACACTTTCTTTGGATTGAGAGTTACGTAGTCATTACACATACACCCCAAAATAATCCCCTGCATGGTGATTTTCTGGCAGAGCAGTTTAGCTTTTAATTTAAGCTCCACGGTTGTTCCAATCAGTGTTGTGTTTTATCTTTAATTGTTATTCCATACTTTTAGATGAGGCTGGTAACGCCTCCATGACTTTTCCATCTTCCAACGCCTATACCGCAACAGTTCAAGCGTATCAGGATATGGCCCGACTCGGTCTTTTAAACCGATAGAGGGCAGTCCGGTCATCGTAAACTACGTAAAATGGTAAATTTGTCAACCGTTTAACTTGCCCGAAGAAGCTTTTCTGCTTACTCCTTGGGTTCAAACTTGGATTATGTTAAGGTTAAAAGCATCGGTGTTGGATATAACTAAAGCATTTTATTACTTGTACATCTTGAGCCACTACTAGCCTTCAAATTACATATACTTGGTAATTTTGGCCCAATAACAAAACTATAACCTAATACAAAACGCTCTTTGCCTTAATCTCGCGCTTTCACCGCCAATAGAAACATTTATTAGTTGCACTAATTCTATTTGTAGATCACTGCCGCAAACTTATATTTATATTATCATTTATTCAACTTTCAGATATCTTTTTCGGTGCAAGCAAAAGTATAAATGTGTTATGTTATGTGTGTATTTTCAAAATATTCAAACCAATTACAAGAAAACTTACCTTAAAATTTTGCAGTCTTATCGGCAAACAATATTATATGGGACTCATACCACAAACCAAGCTTTCATCCTCAAGCTTTTTTTTTGACAAAGCAAGATTATTTTTCTGGTAATGATTCTGTGGGCTGGATTTATCAGTTCTGACTTTGATGATGTGATTTCACTCTATTAAATATTGTGAAGAAGAAAATGCAAAAATACAATAAGTAGACAACCACGTCTCCCTCCCTTATTGGCTTTCTAAAATTTAAAAAAGTCTACAGTTATCAAAGTATGACCAGAACAAAACGTTATCTGGTAGAACAGAATTTTCATCTGTATGTACCACTGTATTCTGATGAACATCAATGGAATTGTGAATTGAATATTTCTTGGAACTACGGTGAGAAATGCGTTCGGTTTGACATAACCGGTTGTTTATCTTACATAATTAAAAAAAAAATGACTGGAAATTTTTTTCTGTATGGTTGGGAGCCATCTACTGACGATGGAATAGCCTCTTCCTCACTGCAGAGAAATATTTTCTTGAAATTATGTCTTCTGTTGTTTCTCTCAAGTCGTTTGTCATTGTTATTCCCCTAAACGAGGCTTACATTTTACCCGCAGATAGAATAAAACAATGTAGTTTGCATTATTCCTTGCTCTTTGTTCACTAATTTTTACGGCTGGATGTTCACGCATTTGCATATACAGTTTCTTCCACGGTGATCTTTTGGCTTTCATTAACATGAAATTGTTATGATGATTACGTGAGGAGGGTCGATCGCTCATGGCAAGACATACCACTTTTCTCTTATTGCCATCAAATGGTGCAACATCTTACTTTGAAATATTATTTTAATTAAGAAAAATGTGAATTACTGCTCAAGAAAGAACATGCAAACCCATCGCAGCAACCCATGGTGGAGCTACACTTAGTCTCCAAAAGACTCCCCCCCCCCCTCTCCCCTCCTCTCCTTGACAAATTTGTGGTTACGCCATGCTTGTATGGCTATTAAACTTTCCAAGCTGGAAGAAAATGCTTCTGTGGGGGAGCACGATAAAAGTAACCTGTATATGGAATTTGAAATTATGGTTTATACAATGCCTCAAATGTTTTCGACAACTAAAACTGATGCTTAGAAACGGAAACACTCAAATGAGGAGATGCATGTTTTGCTCCAAAATTCGTTTGAAACATTGAGACTTAGCCTTTAGTTTTAGTAGCTAATTCTTTTTTTTTTTTTTTTCTGTTGTTTACAACTTCTGATCTTTGCAACTTTTTTGCCTTTTTTAACAGAATATCGAGGAGTTACGTTACCGGTAGCAATTTCAATGGCAGTGGAAGGATAAAGGCATTCTTCATCCATGGTGACCACACTGTTAGCCAGAAAGCTATTGCCCATTTCATGATGTCTATACTTGCTGGTCCAGTCCGCGGGGATCCTTCCCCAGACAGTGCCTTGAATATTTTGTGAACTAATTAAGACAGACACGAAAAAAAAATATATAAAGAAGCTTTTAGAATCAAAACAAAACGTTACACTATATTTGAATATTAGCTGGAAGTAGAAATCCTTAGGTCCGTTCTTTTTTCAATGATGAACCAATGTCGTGATCGGTTTATACATTGAAATGAAGAACAAAGAACAACAGCTAAATTGTTGAACTTTTCACCGATGATACGAAAACACCGGTCCTTAAAAAAGGAAAGTAAACTAATGCATTTCTTCCTATATAGAAACGTATGTTTTCAATTATACTTTCATGGTTAACTATCGGTAATTTGTTTCGATAAAATCGTGAACGTCATTAAGATGGTGTATCTATGGTCTGCGGGGTGTAATCGATAAACATGATACATCAAAGAACAACACTTGGCCGTCAAAGGTCAGCAGAGGTATCATTGTGAAAACTGTGCAGCTAGGACTGTTTTCGCACATGCTACATATACGTGTAACACACTGAGTGACAAGGAGAACGTCGCTTACGGAGGTCAAACGTCATCAGATGAGTATATTATTGTGATATTGTTATCTTCTGTTGTTCTAAATTAATGCCTTGACTGCCACAGAGATAGTACATTAAATGAATGTTATATTTGGTATGTGGATATCCATTAGGCCTATCAAGGAGAAAATCCCGATTTTTTTTTTTTTTTGTTTTGTCCTTCGGAACAAAGGTACTGTGAGTTCATCGGATTGGCTGAATTTGTATAGACGATATCTCAAGTGATAAATTCGATGGATCTTATGTATCTTGGAAGTTTCCAATTATAACTAAGAAATTTTGTAGCTTTCCGTCATATCACAAAGAGCGAAGTATTCAAATTCATCAATATAAAGTCAATGTCTAGATTGGAAGCTATTCTATCAATACATGGCTTGTAAATCTTTTATGTTAAGGAACAGAACAATTTTGTCGTAGTGTTGATGACAAGTATCAATTTTATGAGTATGTACACCTAGCATCTGAAGGGACAAGGTTTGGTGATCCTCCTATAGCCTTGTGTAGAGTAAATGGCTCTATTTAGAGTCACAGTCCTCCCCATTTTGGAAAACTGTCACAATTCATTTGTGAGAGCAGATCAAATACTGAAATCCTTAAAGGGATGATACCTCAAAAATAACCATTCAAGGTAAGTTGCAATTTGAAAAATTTGAAAAAAAATGTTCTTTTGTTTTGAATGTACTTAGACAGAGATCATTACGCCCTTTTCATTGTCATTGCCAAAAATATTGAGATCTTTTGAGTTAAATGATTTACCCGGCATGCACTACGTGTGTTCGTTATGATTTTTACGTCATCTCTCAATATCTCTTTGAATTTTTGTTGTATTGTAATATTGTTAAAGTAATATTATCCAGTAACAGAGCGCTAAAGAGAAAATCTCAACATCGCAAAACGCTTAGTTAATACAACACGTTTCTGTCGTATGGGATGTGTTGTGATTTTAAAACGTGCAATTTTCACAAAGGAATTTAAAAAAAAGTTGTTTCCTAAACCAAATGCTGTTTTTGTATTGTTTTTTTTTTTCATCTCACATTTGATTGGAACGTTTCACAACACATTAATGATTGGGATGAAAACGAACATGTGTATTGGGAGACCAACTAGGAATATGTGTAAATATATGTTAGGAGATTTCAGGAGGGATTACACAAATCCTTTACCTGGGAAAGATGAAAGTGCCTCTTCATTTTCTTTCAAATTTTACTCCAAATAAGTCTTGCATTTTCTTTTGGAAATATGAATATTTTTCTTTACAATGCATTTTTTTTAAAATCTTCAATACTTTGGTTTTAACCATAAGCATTGTCTCACGTTGCCCAATGTCTTTCATTTGCATTTGCGTATTCGATTTTTATTTTACTTATTTTTTGTTATATTTACAAAGTTAACAGACAATGCAGCTTGCATTCCATTTTTAGGTGTTGTAGTATATAAAACAACTTACTGTATACTTTCAGTCAAACTTATAAGATGCTATAAGATAACTTCAAGAAGACATAACTTCATAATCTACACAATTTCATTGGTAGACAATTACAAGTACGTTCATACTTCTAATTAATTTCAATTTCACATTACGAATTACATTTAGTACACAAATATTACTCCTTTTAATCTAATTGTATTCAATTGCAATTATGACGTTTGTGTCATACCGTTGTTAAAACTCACATTTTGTTGCAATTTTGTTTTTCATCGCCTTTTGTGTAAGAAAGAGTTCATATCACTTTTTGTCATCAATTTAAAATTTATCAAAATCCTCAGAGAGAATGAGCTTTTGTCTATGGAAACCAATATAAGTCTGTACCATTTTTCAGTGAACGGTCTATTCTGGTACATCAACAAATGCTTACTTTCTTACTATTTATATACACAGAAAATCACCAGATATCGTCACTATTTATCGGCATACGTATTCATTACCCGGTTTTGTAATATTCAGCTTTTCATTAGGAACTACCGTGGATAATCCACTTATCGAGATGTCATTTTTAAATAACATAAATAAAACAAGTTAAGTCAACTATCTGATTCCATTACAATTTGTAACCATAAGGGCCAATGTCAACTTCATTCGTCATTCATTCATTCATTAATTTACAACCTGTCCAAAGCATAATGTAACTTATATTTCATGTTTGTTCGGTTCGTATTCTTGCATACCTCATAACCACAATCCCTTTATAAGTTACTCAACGTACCAAGGGAATGGATGGCGCACTTGAACACGTCTTTCCAGTATAAGTTTGTTGTCTTTCATGTAGCCTAGTGTAATATTCATCTATTTTTGTATTTTTGTGCCTTCGTCTTTGTTACAATTTTGTTGAAATGTCAGTTGTATTTCTTGCAACTAAAATGGTTTTTTTTTCAATTATTATTTCCTATTGTTTTTCCTCAATTCCATTTGTACAGATTACTATTCTCTTGCAAAAGATGGTATAAGCTTATAGATGTTCAGGTTCTTCCAAATATTAAATTCCAATGACATTTAAACATCACAGTTTAGCCAGAGTTCTTAACATTTTGTTTAAATGTTTATAGCCGGGTCGGTATTTCGGTAGCATTAGGCTAACATTTGAAATTAGTTAACACTGTATTAATTTGGGGGAAAAGGTACTTAATAAATATCTCATTTAAAACTATTTTTGTGGTTTGTCTTTTGTTTTATAAACGCCATTTGTTATTTTATAAGTTAGATCAACGTGGAGGCTGTTTTTGAAGAATGTATGAGTCATTGCAAATAATTAAACAACACTGAAAAATATATTGGACCAAGTTACTCACATGGGCTTTTTGCACACACTATATTTGAGACCTAAACACTTAAAAAAAAACTTAAGTCAAACGGATGCCCAAACTCTTGTCACAAATTAAAAATAATACGTAACGATCACAGGAGGTATTTTCCCGTAACAGTATATCTATTTGGTCCACAAAAATATTGAAAAATGTAATGATAAGTTTTACGATAAATTATTTTAGAAAAAAAAGCTTCATGTGAAATATGTATAATCATATCAATATGACATGGAAGTTGCACAGTGATTATGCCAACTCTTCGTCACTATATCGGTAGGTCTAACCTTTGATCGTGTCAGACGATCGGTATCTATAGACGAAGATTACAGGCAGCATGACAAGTCGTTTGTACATCAAGTATTTCGAAAAGTGTCTGTTCTATTCATTTTATCCTAATGTTGGTCTATGCAAAAAAAAAAAAAAAAAGGAAAGAGAAAATGTACTCGACTGTCCCATCCGAATACCACAAAGTTTTTCCGTCCCCTTTAAATAAAACTTCACCTTGAATATCTCCTTGAAAGCAATTTTTATTTAAGCCATATGTACATTCGGTTAGTGTTAAGACGATCATCCAAACGCGTGAGGTAGCATTCATCTTATCATCACCTCAACTCCATCGTCTAACGCTGGACATTCGATATGTACAATGACCAATCAAATCTTCAGATTCCAGTCACGTGACGTTTTTTTTTTTCTAAAAGTAAGCCTCTGAAACTTGTTTTACTGAATTGTTATTCCGTATATATTTTGAAAGATCACGTTCCCTTCCTGTCGAAAGAGATCCCCTTATCAAATTTTATCCATAAGGTTGATTTCGGAAGAATTTGCAAAATTCAAATGTCCACGAATATCGAAGTGGCAAGAAGATATCGCCAATGCTTTCTTTGTTTCTGCTATATATTGTATAAAAGAATGTAAGACATCCAAGATGGCGTTACGAGATAACACGATAGATTCTTGGTAGCCCTAAAATATAAACCAAATATCCCTCATATTGGGAAAGCAAGAAAGAAACTACGATAGAAAAACTTGCATATGCCCCAACCGCTGAACTTATAAAAGCTCAGTAGTGGCAGCCCACTGTACACTGTATCAGACCTGTTTCTATAAGAAGAGTCTGAAGCAGGGAAAGCAAAATAACAGATTGCTCTACGCATATGCAATCTACTGTGAACTTGCCTGTTCTCTTGCAGTTCCTCTTACCTGTTCTATTAAATGAGTAATTTAGTCTAAATGGATATAAAACCATTATGGCAATATAATAATTTGTATCACAAACCAACAACGTTATTTTATACATATATAATATTTTCAAGAAACCTTGCACATTTTAGGTGCATAATACTCAAAGAATATGTACAATTGACGAAATCCTAAGAAAAATTAGCGCGTAATTAAGGATGAATTACATTTAACCAAATTATAAATCGGGATGAAGTGACAAAAATGAATGTTAATGAGCATTTATGATATAGCTATATACTCTAAGTTTGCACAATTCACAGCGTGCAAACTGCTCAAGTGCAGGCTGAACCCACTAAGATTTGTATCGATGACATGTTAAGCTATGCATGAAACAGAAAAACAAAACAAACTTAGTTGTAGAACTCGAGAATTAAATTGCGCTCATGCAATAAATGCAGATGAAACCCATGTGACCATGGGTCCCAGTGGTTCGACGGTAGCCAATATAACCCACATGATACCCCTTTTGGACCAATTTGGTATACATGGGCACCACCTTGCTCAGAATCTCAGATGGGTCTCAGACATTCTGCTCCCTGGGTATGGTGGCCTACTATCACAAGACAGACCTATAGTTGAGGTTTAAGTTGGTGGGTTACAATTAGCTGAGTTTAGTAACTAAAGGAACACAAAGGACATTGTCCTCTTAACAAGACCCCGAAGGAGCAGATATCAAAACCTAAAACAATCAGAATCTCCCACACTGTCGAAAATATTCATCAAGTGCATTTTTAAGGCATTGACACTCATAGACATTACCACAGACTGAGTCAGACCATTCCATTCATCCACAACTCTCTGCCAGAAGAAAAACTTTCTAACATCCAGCTTACATTATATCGCGCCTTTGAAGCTTAGAATCTGTGACCACGAGAACTCCTCGAATTAGACTACTGAAAAAAAAACATATCATTAATACCTTAATTATCAACACCATGAACAATTTTGAGCACTTGAAGTAGATCACCCGCTGGACGTCCAAGCTCAAGGGATCTAAAATTAAGTATTTTTATTATTGGTTTGGGGAAATGAGTTGTCTCTGAATATTAAAAAAAAAACTGCAAGTTTTGTTTTAAGATCACCGGGTAAACTACTCAGAGGAAATATTCAAGAGGCTATATTGACTTATGGGGCGTTAAAACTAGAATTTCTACTTGTGTGTCAAGTTTCTAGGAGTTGATCAACATCTAAGTTGTTCAGATCACATTATATACATACGTAATAAAGTAGCCAAGGTAACTAGTATTTTCATCCGCTTACGTAATATATTACAAGTCACAGTCTTCTCTTGATTTACAATACCCTTTTGTTTCCATATTTTTCCTATTGTAATATTGTATATTGCAGTGCTTTCCCAACGAGGACTCATCCAACCTCTGTATTCAGTACTCAAAAAAAAAAAAAAAATGTACGCCTCTCATTACGAGCAAACTCCGTTATTACCCATCTTTGCGAAATGAAATGTTTTTAAACTGTATGATCTGAACCACTTTAATATCGCAATTTCCATCTACAATTGCTCACATAACATTTGTCCTTCAATTTTCAAACATTATTTTCAATTTCTTGTTGATGTAAATTCCTACCAAATTCGCCCGTCACACAATATAGGTACTCCTTTTTTTAGGCTAAGGTCCTCTCAAAATAGTATTACTTGGTGTAAATATGTGGAATTATCACCCTGATTATGTGCACCGTAGTAAATACTTGAACACTATTAAAAGAAACCTTAAAACCAATTTGTAAACAGGATTAATTCACGTGTTCTTCCTCTTTTGTTTCTCCTTCCTGTTTTGTTTTCGTCTGTGTTGTTCTCTGTTCTTTCTTTTTTGTTTTTGTATTTTCTATTTTGATATAACCCTGTTTCTTCCTTTTTAGGGGTGACTACCCCGAAAAGTGTTTAAACTTTCTTGTTATTACTCCTCGGTCTTTTTAACTGAATAATTTACTGTGAATTTTCGAACTATTCATTTGATAACGAGACTGAAATATAGTTACATGAAAAAGAAAACAAACTATGTACAGCTGAGTAATTTCGACCAGATCATCATCATTTATGACAGAAATAACAAACTGGATCAAGAACAGAACACTTCGGCACACCAATAGAAACCTTTGCCCAAGGATAGAAGTGTGGCAACTAAAGACTGCTCTGTGCTTGTGATCACTAAAAACCAATCCTAGTAATCCAGCCCAAAATAATCCAGACCATCAATACACAGACCTTGAAATTGCGACTCATGAGGCCACCTTGTCGAAGGTTTTCTGGATATCTAGAAAACTATATCAACCGTTTTACAACTATCCAATGAACTAGTAACATCTTCCAAATGCTTCCCAAAGGTTAGACAAACAAGATATTTTCTGACAAAAAAAAGGCATGTCGGGAACGGTTCAACATTAACTGAACATTTAGCCTACATTACAGACCTATAGCCTATAGTTCAGGGATAACTGAGTTAGAATTTCCCTGTCAAAACTGGCTAGGAGGAGCGCAGCACCTCCTCAGTGCTCATATATTACTTTATTTAGAAGTTCTTTTTTGTCACAAACCTCAAATGAGTTTACAAGCAAGCGGGACAATTCTATCTCCCTGGTGTAAGTCGAAATCATATCACAGAAATGAATACGTGTATTTATCTCTGAATCATGTTCCTCCACTTCAGTGAAATGCGCAAGCGCAAGCCCACGAGCGTTTCGTCATCGATTGAGGATTGCATAATCACACGATTAAAAAGCCATTCATACAGTGCTACAGTGATACATGTGGTACACGCTGTAATTTGTGAACGTTGGTAAGTCTTGCTAATACTAAATTGGCTTTGTCAACACTGTGAGGTAACGTTTGCCGCGATATTCAGAAGAGAGGATTCGGTAGGTTGTTCCTGTCAAATTTAGGAACAATTGAAGTGATCGTGAAACTTCCTTCTATTTTGTTAAATTTACAGTTGTTAATTACCGACTGAAACCACCTAGGCTACAGATCTAGCCTATCATTACGAAGAGTGAGTTCAGCATATGCCATGGGTATAGGCGGCTAACCTAACTTAGTAATTATCTTCGTAACTGTGACTAAACTAAAGTTAGTTATCTTTTTTTTTGCCTATTGTAATGTTATAGTCCAATTGTCAATAGTAAATACGTGTACGCAGAGGTGAACCAGTATGAGTAGGAGTCTACTCTAGGACTAGGAATGGCATGTATACTGTACACAGTACAGTGTGTAGTAACGTAATCTGGAAAAACCTAAAACGAATGCCAGTGAATGCCAATACATGATGTATGGTTTCAGAGGATGAATGCCAGTTGAATTCCGCAGAACTAACGAATGTCAATGCCATAATGGTTTATTTATATATGTAAGTCTATAAAGAACATATAAAAAACATGCAGCCTGTAAGTCCCAGACTGGAAAGTTTGCCTTGCGCGAAAGTTCTGGCCCGTGCAGCGTCCTCCTTGAATTCAGGATCTGGCCACACTAGAGCCTACTAGCCGCTTGATCTGGCCGCGCACGTGGGAGAAAGTAGTTGCGACCCCGCATCGGGCCGGCCGCTGTTGAAAATACAGTCTTGAAATCTTTTGAATTCATTCGTAGCCTATTCTATTTGAGTGGTTGAGCAACTTGAGCCCTCCAAAACTGTGTACGCTAAGGTATTGCTCCTTCAGCAGCTCTGGATCATCGTTCAGTTCAACCGCGCATATTTCTGTGAAACTGAGCTTCGGCCGCGCAAGAGCTAAAAATCTGTAGTCACTTGTCCACACGGCATGAAAACTTTCCAGTCTGGTGTAAGTCTATAAATACACACCTGCAGTGTGCCACAAGCTAAAATTTGTTCATCTTTTCTGCAAACGTTACATGGAGTTACATGGAGGCACAGACATCAAATAGTTGATCTAGAACCAGAAATTTCCGAGAAACACCACAACATGTTTTACGTTGTAAATTTGATTTGGCTCTAAACATGGAGTTTAACAGGTTTAGGTGATCATAGTTACTACTAGGTGGTTGTTGCCATTTAGTACTCTCAAATAGTGTCATTTCAAACCACGAGGCCATCTATTGATGTCCTTTATCAACTTCCGTATTGGATGTGTCTGTAACACAAATCCAGTCGGCATTCACTCGTTTTGCACACAGTCTAGTTGGCATTTGGGTGGCATTTGTTATAGTAACACCCGTGGATCTCTCCTAAGTTGTTATCTTTTAAATTCAGTCATTTTTCACAAAACCTTGCCATCTCTGACTTGGCTAAGTTTAACAGTCATTGTTTACCCTCTGAAGAGTTTGATTAGAATTTGAATGTTTGAGCATCAGGAAACCCATGTTGGCTTATCAAGGACCCTTAACCATGTTGATTGTACACTGGATGAACACTGGTAGCCCGTCCACATGAAAAAGTAGAAAGATACTTCATATTCAAATATACCGTGATGAAATGCGGCAAAAATAATCAAGCAAACAAAACAAAAGTCTTTTTGCTTTTTGTAATATTATTTATCAACTGTTCAGGCGACATTCACTGTCCATTACAAATTACCAATGAAAAGCGCACAACAAGGTTGTATGTAGTGAGCTATCTACTACGTTGCTTAACACTAATAACAGCTGTTCACATCCACCATTGGTAGTGCTCAGTCAATCGCAGTCTATATTACTAACACACCTCCCTCTCCGTCTGAAACATGTATGTTAGTTTTTCACAAATTGTTCTCGGATCTTCCGAGGAAACATCACATTTTCGGAATGAGCTGGGTGGTTTTCAGTAAATAGATCAATACTGTAGTATGTTTGAAAGATTAAACAACCTTTTTAAACAATCTTAAAAAAAGAAACATGTTCTAATATTCGTGACAGTGAGAGGTGAAAAAAACTAATAGTGTAGGTGCCTACAGATGTGTAAAATGTAAAGCTTATAAAACTAGGTTATAACTAATCACTACTTTTGGGATGAAGTGTATGTTTACACTCTACAAGTTGTAGGCTTTTATTATTTGAAAAGCAATGAAACAAAAATTCTTAATTTTTGAAAGTGTTTCTCCTTGTGTTTTTCTCCCTAATTAATTTAAATGTGGATTTCTTTATGAAAACTGAAATGGTAACATTCGTCAGTGTACTACTTAATCATCAATCTTACCTGTGTGTGGTTATTGACAACAATCTGAATTGATGTACTGGACCCACTATGTAATTTATGCTAACGATAACATGGCATGGCTTCTGTTTAGAAGTAGGCCCATATATATTCCTGTAACACTAATAGATTTGGGTCAAGCAAACTGCTTATAGGCCTAGAGAGCGTTAGTTTGCTTAAGGCCTAGTCTAAGATGGAGATGAGAAGATAAAAACATAACGGTTTCCAATGGAAAACACTTGAATTACAGTATGAAGTAACAGGCTCAGACTTTCCAAAACCATCCGTAAGATGTTATTAGACATTTTGTCGCAAAATGTGAAAACAATTGCTGCTCTGTAGTTACTGTAATTCTTCCTCTAGATTTTATCAAAGTTTGTCTTAAATCCATTTAAAGGTGGTGCATTGATAGTATGTTCTGGGAGCAAGTTCCAATGCTGATATTATGCTGGAAAACATAAGAGAAATTTTATGATTGTGAACACTGACCAGGGGAGGAGGTGCAGTATCCCCTTACCATGGAAAACCTTTTGATTAGTGCATGCATTTGTTGTGCAAGGCAGCTTCTGTTTTGTGTCATTTTATCATCAGCGGTACAGCATCTTTTCCAATCCATCTGCTGTTTGGTGCTATTGTGTGTTGTCATTCAGTGTATTCACCTTGTAGTAAAATTCTTTGAGCTAAATACCATGTTTTTCTGACTGATGGAATCTGCTATTAGAGACTGTATTGTAGATTATTTTTCAAAGTTTAAAATAGTGAAGACCTCTCAGCATTGCTTTGTCAGCGGGTGGTCTTGCTTGTCTAATTTATTCTTGTAAACAAAGATACTTGTTATGTGGATTGGGGTCCTGTTGATGTTGTCTGTTTTGAGTTGCAGACAATTTTGACAAAAGTACCCAACTGCTGATGTGTTTCCAGGCTTAAAGCCTATGGTCTACTTGTACTGAGGGAGCTTTGCTTGTAACTGGATTGAGGTTTGGCTGCAAAATGGAAAGCAGTTTATACTGCTCCTAGGTGGTGTGACATTTTAATGGAAAGCTGTTTGCAGTGGTGTGCCACAAGGGTCCATCATGGGTCCAGTTTCATTCAACATCTTTGTACATGACATTGACAGAAATTGAGAATATTTTGTGGTAGCATTGTCAAGTTTGCTGATGATAAGAAGAAAAAATCACTTTTTCTTCTAGTGAAAAGAATGCCTCAGTTCTTCAGAACAATCTTCATGTCTTAGGATCAGTAGTCAGGGACTGGCAAATGCCTTTTAATGCCAGTAAGTGTAGAATTTTGCGTGCCAGAAGAACTAATCTTGAAATTTACTTATGTGTTGAATGGTGTCAAATTTGCAGACTACTGTATTGATGAAGGAAAGATTATGGGTGGTGGTCAATCTGGAAGTCTCTCAAACCTGGATGTATTGCTGAGTCTGTTAAAAAGGCCAAGATTTTTTCTACCTTTACACAAGTCCTTTCTGTTACCAATAATGTGTTTTCTGTCAGTACTAACATTTTTTTTTCAGATTTCTAATTGTCAGCTCTATGAAAAATAATGGAAATTCTTATCCCAACTACTTGTTTTTTTGCCTTCAATAGTAATCTATTATAGTACGAAAATTCTTTTCTAGAAAGCAGCTCATTCCACTTACAAGAATATACAGTATTATATGTGACCAAGGGGTTTCCGGTATACTTCAGAGTTCAGAGAGTGACCCTGGTGCAAACTTCCAAATTTATGTACTGTATACCACCCAGTTCAGTGTATACTTTAAAATGAATGCGGCAGAAAATGTGGAGCAATAAGTGTGTGGCAAGATGAGTCCTGTTTTAAAGTAGAAACTGAACATTGTCACAAAGTGGAAAATATATAACAATTCAGGCAATGGAGGTACTATGTGTCATTGAAAGTGAGTTGTCCGAGCAGTGCATCCTTGAGTGATGTTTACATACACTCGTGCTTTTACTCTTTTAGTGCATGTCCACAGTTGGATGGATGAGTTTGTTGCTTTTTTTTCCCCTTTTTCATACAAAAGCATCCTTAGCCTCTGTTACTTGAAAATGGAACATTTTGTTTTATTTCTTAGATTGCACTGTACCTGGAATCAGAGAGAATGGAACTGATGATGAATGATGAAGAGAGTGGTAAGGGGAGTACAGATGATGACGACGATGATGAAGAAGAAGAGGCGAGGAGAGCAGCAGAAGAAGCTCTCTACCAGCAGATTTATTACCGAACTTGTCATGCGTCCCTCGGTATAACAGGAAACAACAAGGAAACCTCAAATTATGATGAAGAAATGACACCTCCGTGCGTAGATTCGCAGGATGAAAACAATGACTGTAGTCAAAAAGATCTAAACAAACAACAGACCGAAAGTATGTCTTTGATGTTTAAGTTAAGAGGCAACAATAGTGGACCTAGTGATGAAGGAACAAGGGGTAGACTGAAATGGAAGAAAATTCAAACAATGAAGGGAGAAAATGGTATCGTGCTTGACAGTAGAGGCAATGTTCGAGGCGATCAATCGCAGGAGCAGAAACTAACCTCAGAAGGTCTGAAAGAAGTGATTTCAGGGGAGAAGGGCATAAAAAAACGAAGAGAAAAGTACAGTTTTGTAGCAAAGTCATCAAGTATCACTAAGAATAGTGGAATATTTAAGGATTCTTTGTCAAAATTTGAGAAAAAATGTGAAGAGAATTCAAGCAATGGTTATGCTCAAGCTGTACGGAAGAGACCGCTGTCACTTGGACAGCTTATGAAAGGATGTTCCTTCCCCACTGGGCTTTTAAATGGTCACCATGGTGACGATGAAGATGGATGTGAGGGCAACCTCTCTGGTTTTCAGGGATCAGATGATGACTGTTTTGTCATAAGTTCTGATTCAGATGAAGACCAATTCTGTGAAGTTATTGATGAAAATGACACTTCAGAAGATTCAGATACCCTGGAAGTCATCGAAGAGAACCCTGTGAAAAAATCTGCTACACCTGAAGTGCAGGTAATCAAAACTTTCCATGTAATTCTAAGAGGTGGTAGCAGATCCTTTGTTCTATTCTGTAAGATAGATAGCAAAACAATTGCAGCCCAAAGCTGATATAAAGTGATTGAAATGAACAGTTTAATTTCACAACATTCAGACTCTGTTTAAGACTTCTGTACCCTGCTGCTCTGTCGCATGTATTTGCTGAATGTTCGAAGCATAGGTATGGTATCATGTCTGTGGATCATGTTGTGTATAGGATGTCAATGATGGTTCAAAGTTGTTGATGCAGTAGTTGTTGATATGTTGATGTGTTGTTGATAGTTGTTGATATGAGAAGCATCGATGTCAATGATGGTTCAAAGTTGTTGATGCAGTAGTTGTTGATATGTTGATGTGTTGTTGATAGTTGTTGATATGAGAAGCATCGATCACGTGATGATGTCATTCGTTTAGGTGTGTATTCAGTTGATCATTGGTTGGTTTTATTGGATTGAAACAGAAGACTGAATTAATTCTTTACCAAGAGAAATTGCTCATGCAGGGGAAGGTTTTATTGAGAGTTATACATTGCAGTAAAGGCAACAACGGTCCTACCTTACTTGGCTTATCTCTCACTTTTTCAGTAGCCAGTGTTCAATGACATTTTTATAGTAGTGTATGCTTTAAGAATAAGGAATGTTTTTCAGCAAGCAGTGATTACTCTAATGTTCAATCAAAAACAGAATGTGTAAATCTTGTTGGTAGTCTAGGTCAGCTATTTACTAAATTGTGACTGCATAAGTGCATTTGAGGTGTTCATATTTTTCAGAGGATAATGCTAATAAATTTAGTGATAAGTGAAGAGACATTACTTATGATCACAAATATTAGGCCAACCAGCCAACATTAATTAGCCGATTGTTTCAAGTGCTGCTCATATTGAATGATTGTGAGGACAACTGGAAATTCTTAAAGAGTTATCTGATTTAAGACAAAGATATTTGATGTAACCAATATTTGTGTGAAAACACTGTGTAACTGCATGTGTGAGACAAGCAATTAAGACTCAAATAGAACACATTTGTATGTCAGCCTCCTTGATCATGCAATGAACATGCATTAGCATTGTTAAGCCTCAATTAGTCAATTTTCAGAAAATTTCATGGTTGTCATTGGGACAACTATTTAACCCATTTTAGTGGTCCACTAGGATATTCAGTGGTCTGAAACACTTTTGTACGAATGTAGAGAAATTTGAATAAAAAATTTTAACGACAGTTTTTAGTGTAGATTCTTTTATTCCAGTACATATTTCTACTGCACAGTCTCTACCAGGTCTGCCTAGATTTTGATGCATGTATGATAAATTAATATTGAAATATTTGTTTAATGTTGAAAGGGTCGATCAGTCTTGAAAGAGATAAAACAAACTTTTTAATTCTTAATGAAAAAACTTTTGGTTGTCTGTATGGAATTTAAGTTGTCCTGGATAACTATGACATCAAGCCCTGACTATCATCATTTCGGTTACTGGCCACGCAGCCAGCATCATCTTCTCTGATTATTGCCAATCACTGCGCTGGTCTCATAAATATCCTCTAAGGTAGCGTACAATGTTACTATTTCATTAAGGTGGTGTGGTCTTTTTTTTTATCAATTTCGTTTGCTATATACATGATTTTTATTATTTTGTTAAAATTGCAGAAAGCTCCAGAATCCAGTGTTACTAATCTCTGGCAGATGACTAGCTCCAGAAGAGAGAGGAGATATTTTACAGATGATTCGGAAATAAAATGCAGTAATTGTTATTCCTTTGGACACACGAGCAACGCTTGTCCAGATTCTGATGTGAGTTATTGTTGTGAGTTATCGTCAATATCACGGATCAACTGATAGCCAAACATTTTTCATTAGCTGATCATTATTCAAATGTATTGATTATTTTTCTTCATTGTATCATATCATATTTTCAAATATAATGCAATCCATTGTCTCTAAGAGTTGTACTAGAGTACTGAAACTGTGATTTTATAAGTAAGCTGATTAACTTAAAAAGTCTGTAAATTTTTTCTCTTGTGATGCTCTGAGACCTCTCATTATATGTTGCTTTGTTTCTTTTCTGGAGGGGGCCAGAGGTGCCCAGACCCTCGCAATCCCTACAGTCCACTGGCCTTCCTCTATGACATCATCACTTCCAAATGAAATTTTCAGCATTGGTTGAAGTCATGCAATGATAAATTGTCACCACTGTGAAGCCAATTAAAGTGATTGCCCTGAAGTAGAATCTGTGCTTTAGTGATAGTTACATGTAGCTTTTAAATTTTGTTTTGTTTTACTGCACATTGATGTAGTGTATATGTCTTTTTTTGCAGAAGCCTCCCTTGTGTGTTCTATGTGGGGTCAAAGGTCATGTGTCATATAGTTGCCCAGACAGACTTTGCTTCAACTGTGACAGACCCGGTCACCAATCCAGAGACTGTGCCTTCCCTCCTCAGAGGCCTCACCATCGCTGCTCAAGATGTAGCATGTTTGGACATAGCAAAGAGGTACTTGTAGTAACATTGTGTTTGTGCTGTACCTCAAAGACGTGAAAAGCTGACAGAGTATCGTGAATGTGTCTGGTGAACATGCTTCCTAGATTTATTAAAAGGAGAGTACAAACCGGCAATCAAAAATGATTGTGGAAAAGTTGAACATTGCACTGTATGTTGTAAAACTATTGCATGAGTAAATGTGATTGAGATGTAATGAGGTTTGAGCTTTTTGCAGTGTAGGAGTCCCTCTTTTGTATCCAAAATGAATTTGTGATTAAAATGCTACCATAAATTACTTTACATGTCACAGTCAGTGGCATCTAATGCAATAGTTTACTCTACTATGGAGATCTAGAGTTATACCAATAGATTTGAAAATAAATATAAAAAAATCCTAATCCAATAGTGGTTTTTCACTACAAAAGCGTATCTGTTTTAGTAGATGGACAAATGTTGATAATTTAACTGCAAATAGGTCAAAAGAGCACACAAAAAGTTTGGCCTTAGAAGATGATATCGCAAGCTTGGTCAGGTGTGCAATAACAAGCTAGTTTTTGGTTCCTTGCGTCAGCTTTAACTCAATAGGGGAAATTCAGACGAAAGTCAAACTTAGTATGTAGGTTCGTCATATTGAGAAGGTGTGCCCTATTGTTTTTGGTGAAGGTTAAAGGTCATCTGGGGGCAAAAGTCTGAAAACCTTATGCTATGGATGCTCATATGTACCATCAGTCCCCCTCCAGTGCATCATGGAAGTGCTGCTTGAGTTAGCAGTTTCTTGATCAAATGAAAAAGAAGCAGTGTTGTTTACAGTACTGTAGGTGGTCACACCAGGCAAGTTTTGGCTGGATCAGTTTACCTCCTCGTGCCTGAGTGCTAACGTGTGCATTCATGTAAGTGTCTTTTCAATTAGTGAGGTGGGCAGGTAACAATGAAAGAAAATAAGTCAGTTGGTGTTCTTACCAGTTTGAACTAGACCCCAGTAGCTCCCTCCAGGGCATACTATCAGTTTATTGGACTTTAAAGGGGCATAGATGGGATAAGCCATATTGCAATTTGCAGAGCCCCTTCTTGAAATGAGAAATGCACAGCTGTTTGTGTTTTGTAAAATGAATGGGATATTGCTGTATATTGCAGAAATCAACATCTTCAATTCATTGCATTAATTGAAATGGCTTCTTTGATATTTATGAACTAAGGCATATCATTTTACAGTATGTATATTCCAAGTACAAGGAACCATAGTGCCCCTAGGCTGTTGTGAAATCATGCAAAATACTTCAAGATTCTCTTGCAAATTGTATGTAACGCTGTTGATGGTTGGTCACATTAGTGTTTGGGGTTCAATGTCTGAAATGGGCCATTTTATAGAAGCATGAAATATGTTTCTCTCTCTACAGATTTTATGTTACAAAAGTGAGAGTTCATGGTCAGAAATGGACCATATAGGCTATCGTACAAAATAATGCCATATGCTACCTTTTACTTCATACTTAACATTATATGCTCTCCATCTGTGCAAGGAACCAGAGTGCCCTTGGGCTCTTGTTTCTTTGTTCCTCAACATGTGTGTTTGAATGTGCAGTCCCACAGTATTATGTTGATTATCTTCTATGTTCAGTGTCCTTCCAAAGTATGTTTGTGTTTGTTTTTTAAACCCAACAATTCTTCCAGAACTTTCTGTAGGTTGGATGCAGTCCATCACTCCTGAATAATGACGTGATGTTACTACTACTCCAGATTTACCAAAAAAAAACATTCCTGTCTTCTTTTATAATCAGCATCCCATATTTCACTTTTTTTTACAGATGTGTCCAGATCAGTGGAGGCAGTACCACATGACAGTAAGTCATCATAAATCCCGAACCACTGGAAAGAAAATATTTGATTTCAGTACCTCAGCATAAGTTAAAAGATTTTAGCACTTTTGTGATGGAAAATATACAGGTCAGAATCTCAGGATGATGGTTTTTCAGTTCCATACATTATGATTGATAAGTGAAGTCCAAATCTCTTTAAAAGAAATGTACCTTCCAGTTACTTTACTTAAAATTACTAAAAATTATTGAAAAAGTATCTCAACCTATATATAGTCCAGGATCCATCAAAGAAATATGCAGTTCAGAACCTCAGCATGGTGTTTATTTACCGCAGTACCTCATGATTGATTAATAAAATCCAGGACCCTGTGAAAGAAATCATCCGTCCAGTATTTCAGCTAAGAATAATGCAGTGTAGTAGCTTGTTAAAAATAAGTATATACAGTGGAATCTCAGCCCTGTAGTTATGAAGATAATAGTGTTTACACAGTACAGTTGTTCATTAATGAAAGGTTAGTCAATGCTGTACTGTGCATTGACTGAAGTATACTGTATGACAGGGGGTCAATGCGCCGATGGCATTAACCCCACAGAGTGCAATACCCTGTGGTTAATGCACAGGTCAAAAGGTGAGTAACCTTGTTCATGCATACAAAACAAGAATTTGATAAAAAGAGGTGAACAAAAGAAAATTTTGGTTTGTTAATAACTGCAAAAATTTGAAAATAAACCTGGAGAAAAGTAAACAAGGTTCACAACTTGTCAACAGTATTCATGTGCGATAGACAAAGTACCATCAGTGTTTTGTGTAACATAGCAGGTGACGTATGTTTTTATTGCGTTCATTCGCCGGTGATTTGACTCTAAACTTGACAGTGATTTACAGCTCTTCAGGCAGCTCCATCGACAACCGTGGAATGAGTAGTTTGTTCATAGGTACACAGGGAGTGATGAATGCAAAATGTCTTTGACTCCACCAAGAACAGATGAAACTGTTCAATGATAAGGATGAGATTGAGATGATGTGCAGTTAGTTTGGTTTGATCTGGTACACTTGGGCCTCATTGAATATACATAGATACAAATGTGATCCATTCCGTGCTTGCGAGGCTTGTCCTGTTGTCACAAGACACTGTACCCAAACTGACAGAGAAATATCAGTTAGGTACCACTCTGGAACACGTCCCTCGAACAACCATGGTTGATATCCGCATGTCCCTGGACGTAAAATCTCTGGCTTCATTAAATTTGTTGGTCTGTGACGTAATGTGAAACACAGAACTATATAACCTGACATTGTGTAGTAACACCTGTCCCCACTATCCAATCTCATGAGAAAGGACTGAAATAGCATAAAAATTCTGTAATCAAACTGTAAAGCCCTCTTTAGTGAGGTGAGTGTTTGTGTGGGTGAACCTTAATTGCCTTTCACATGTTTATTTGACCTATGGTTGCCTGGCAAATAAATTCTACTGTAGCTATGACAGACAACACTTGTAGATTTGTGCTTATTTCTCTTACATTGTTGTTGTTCATTATGCACATCATATGAATTCCAGTCCCTATCTCTTCTGTTCCTGTAGATCAAAGTAGGAGCACTTGTGAAAGTCAAGAGGCCTGATTTGACAGCCATGAAGAAGATGTATTGTTACAATTGTGGAAGGGAGGGTCATTTAGGACACGTAAGTGATGCAGTATATATGATCACAAAGAAATGGTTGTGGTGTTTTGGTGTTTTAATTTGGACTATTTGATTTAACTGATCTCTTCAAGATGTGAAAATTTGAAATGACTCCAGATAAAAGTAGTTTTGATCACAACATGTCACTTACAAAAAGACACAAATGTCATTGCAATTGGAAATGTAACTAATTATGAAACGATGGAATTATATAATTACGATAGAAGAGGTTACATGATGAAGGATTTGAACTGAATGAGCATTCCAGAGTGATATTTTGCTAATGGTGAATGATAGCCTGTGACGACAGACAACCACATCCTGTGCTGATAAGATTATTTATTTCTTTAAAGCATAAGAAGTTCAAAATATTAGGGTAAAAGGATCCTCCTACCATCAACTTATTAAGAGGTAACCTAGGATCACAGCTTTGTCTTCAAAAGTAGGAGACCGGTGTAAAATTTGCCGAAGTCTGCTTCATGCAAAGCAAAATTCCAAAGGTGTCTGTTTTGTTAGGTGATGGCAGTGTGATTGTTAAAACATGTATATGAGAATAGTATGACTTCATGCTCTTTGTATATGTGCTACCATTGACCATTATTGATCCACAACGATTGATTCCTTGCCGAAGGCAGGCAAGGAATCTATGCGATGGTGATGTCCTGTGTGTGTGTGTGCGTGCATGTGTATGTGATGCTTTGGTTGTAAACACGGTATCTCAAGAAGGGTAACTCGGAGAGATGTCATACTTGGCATGTGGATTGCCCATATGGTATAGAAGGTTCCTAATGTTTTTGGTGAAGGTCAAAGGTCATTTGAGGTCACCAGAGGTCAGAATTGAAAACCTTGTAAACAATATCTCCAGAAGGGTAACTGTGACTAATGTCATACTGGTTGTGTAGGTTGGACATATTAAGTAGATGATCCCTAGTGTTTTTGGTGGAGGTCAAAGGTCATTTGAGGTCATCAGAGGTTAAACTGTAAAAATCTTGTAAACACCATATTTCCAGAAGGGTGACTGTAACTTTTGTTATACTTGCTGTGTGGGTTAGTCATATTGAGTAGATGATCCCGATTGTTTTTGGTCAAGGTCAAAGGTCATTTGAGGTCACCAGAGGCTAAACTGTAAAAACCTTGTAAACACCATATTTCCAGAAGGGTAACTGTGACTGATTTCATACTTACTGTGTGGGTTGGTCTAAATGAGTAGATGATCCCTGTAGTTTTTGGTTGAGGTCAAAGGTCATTTAAGGTCACCAGAGGACAAACTGTAAAAACATTGTAAACAAAATATCTGCAGAAGGGTAACCATGACTGATGTCACACTTGGTGTGTGGGTTGGTAATAATAAGCAGAAGATCCCTATTGTTTTTGGTCGAGGTCAAAGGTCATTTGAGGTCAACAGAGGTCAAACTGTAAAAGCCTTGTAAACACAATGTCTGTAGAACGGTAACTGTGACTGATGTCATACTTGGTGTGTAGATTGGTCATATTGAGAAGATGATCCCTACTGTTTATGGTCAAGGTCAAAGGTCATTTGAGGTCATTAGAAGTAGACCTGTAAAAACCTTGTAAACACAATATCTGCAGAAGGGTAACCATGACTGATGTCATACTTGGTGTGTGGATTGTATATAGTGAGAAGAATACTTTTTTTTTATTTTGGTGGACATCAAAGGTCATTTGATGTCACCAAAATAGGGTCATTTTGGGTTAAAGGCTTATTAATGTGGTGTTTCAAGAACAATAACTGTAGTTGATCTCATATTTGTCATGTGGATAATTCATATTTATTATAATATAACCATGTCGCAAGGAATCACAAAGCCAGTTGGCTCACTGTTGTCAGATTATGGTTCTTACTCAGAATTTCAGGAATAACGGCAGTCAGTGGCTGGGCCCTTATGAACCTCATTAAAGTGGCCTTTGACAATTTTTTCAAAAGAAATAGTTGTTGTTGTGTAATTAGTAAGTTAAAGTGATTGCATTTGTACTGAAAAACCAAAAAGATAAGAATATGTTCGATCTTAACTTTTTTTTATTTTTAAATGTACATGCTTGGTTGTACATGAACGGACTATGTCTTTCAATGAAGGAAAATGACAGTAACTACTTCGAAAAGCAATGGGATTGGCTAAAAACAGTGAAAAACAGAAATCATATATGAAAATTATCGGTTCTTACTGTAATGGCCTACATAATGAATGTGCAACAGTACAGGTCTCACTAGTGTATCAAAAAAAAACTTTTCAAGTTGTTGCTCCTTGGTAGGTATCGGCAATGGTAGTATCTGGTGAAAGGAAACATTGTATTTACAAATAACCTACAAACTGAACACAATCTTGCCCGCGGCGTCAGTGATCCTGAGTTGTAACTGAATATTCAATACTGAGCATACTTCCCATTGGCTTGCTCAAAGAAGCACACCGGTGATTTGAATGAAAACTGTCAACCACTACGTTATCGTATTCTCCACTTTCTGTCGTTATGCTAGAAGAATTTGAAATCATTTGGCAAAATTAACCAACTGAAACCTATTTATTTTCCCAGATTGTCTGAATGGTGTAATTAAAAGCCTTACCAAACTTTTGGAGATGAAATTTCAATGTTTTTACTTTTTGCCTACGCACACAATCACTTTAACTGCAAATCTGCATATGACGGATGTATTCATTATGTCCTAACTCCATGCTATTGTACATGATGGTTATACCCATCTTGTAATATATGCACATACTATCACTTAATGCCCAGCTAATCCACGGTACACCTCCTTAAGGTTGCCTGCTGTGCACAGTGAATATTCTGGCCTGTCGGTTGGCTAATGCCTGGGACAGATGTATTCCCCAATAACAGTGAGGCATTGAGAGACTGTTGATCCTTCCAGTGTTCTTGGATGTACTGCACCACTAATACAAAATACTCAGGCTGTGGCTACAGGTTCAAGACCACTTCTGGTGTATTTTTTGGCTGATATCACAATTACAATGGCACCCTCTATATTGACTATTGCCTGAAGAAGTTTTGCAGTGTTCATTTGATTGGAGCATTGAGTCAGATAGTGACTCAAAACGAGGGAGAGGAAGGGTTCCATTTTGCATGAGGAAGTGATAAAAAAATCACATGCAAATTGTAAACACTGTCATTTTCATGAATTTTCTACAAAAAAAGAAAAAGAAGGTGATGACATGTTTTTGTCGTGAATATTCTCAATGTATTATTTTTCTAGTGTTAAGTTGAAATTTGAGGAAAGAAGGCAATTTTGGGAAAATTAATTCCCCACGGGAGGATGAAAGTTACAATATTGTAATGCTGAAGTTTGCTGGTTTCTAAGCCACTCCCATGCTATACTGATAAAGTAAAGAGAAGCCACTGATGGCTGTTTTCATGGCAGTTTTTTTTTTTTTTTCAGATTTTATGCTGTTATTTCTGACACTTTTAAAAAAATGGCTGCATAGTTAAAAGCAGTTATGTAATTTCATGTGACACTTCAAGGGATTCACCAGTAAAAACAGTAAAATTTCATAAAATTATTAAAACTTTTCTCTTTGTATTGGTGAAAACCATATTTCAGTAGCTTGTTATGCTTGAAAGTTCTTGTTTTTTGACAAATTCTTTTGTAGTCCTCTACTGCATTACGTAATGGAAAATACAAAATAGTTTAGTTTACCATGTAGTAGGTCCAGTCTACCATAAACCCAATCTAGTTTTCTACTGGAGTCAAATTTAAGGTTAAGTAGGCATTTCATTTTTAAAAAAACAGCAAAAAGTATTGAAGCAGTTTGCTGGTGACACTTAACATTGTGCGACCTTGTACCAACTGAAAATCTTTTTTGGCTAGAACAGTATTCTCTCAAACAGTGATACGTATGAGGTTTGAACAAGATGTTGGAGTCGGGTTTGAAGTGACTGGAGTTCAAAAAATATTCTCTTTTACTGGAGATCTTTTTTAAGTTGTCACTAGATAATCCTTTAATTCCATCAAAATGTGTCTTTCAACATGCAGATGTGTGAAGATTCAAGGATGCCATTACCAAAAGGAGAAAAAGTTTTTTTGCGTTCCATGCCAATAGTCTGCCAATACAAGGAATTCAGGTATCAAACACATCCCTCAACAGAACGATCCGGTGTGGACGAAGGAGATGCAGAGAGCAACGGTAGGTAACATCGATTTAAAGGGTTGGAAAAGTAGTTGGGCCCAAAACAATGAACCATGCCCAAATGCATTATCCTTTTATATTTGTGCAAGAAGATTTTGCATTTTGCAGATATTTTTTTACAATTCATTTCATTTTGCTTCCTGTTTAATTAAGAGCAGGTGGTGGTGGTGTGTGCCCTCATTTCTTTTCTTTTTTTTTGAGTGCCAGATTATATTGTTTCAGATATTCTATATGAAATTTGAAATTGTTTAAAGCACTAACTGATTTGGTTGTTTGAAAGACAACCTTGTAACAAAAGTTGGTTGTCCCTCATAAACTGTAGGCACCTCAAGATGTTTTGGGACCACCATTAAACTTTACTGTACTGTACATGTTTGTACATTCCCCGAGAAGACAAACTCACCTCTTCGTTGCAGACTTTGCATTTGGTAGTAAAATCATGTCTTGAAAAGTCTTTTCCTGCATGATACAATATGATGTCCAGACATACTGTCAGGTTATGGTTTCGTCCTTTGGAGAAAGCATAATCATGTATGATATCATTTGAGGATTGGCTGACAAACCGGATAGGGTAATGTAATTCTTGGATAGGGTAATGTAATTCTTGTCCGCCGCAGTGTCCATCACCTTGTCAGCTGGCGGCCTCTCAGGCTACAACAATCAAGGTACTTTGGATAACGTGTCACAGGGTATGAAATCTGTGAATCCAAGATTTGAAGAATTTTTACAGTTATCTGGAATTTTCTCTTCTCTTAGCAATATAGACGTTTCCTGTTGTCTGTTTCCAACAGATTTCTTCACAGAAAATTAGTAACATCTAATACCCTGTATGTGATTTTGTGATTCTGATTGCCTTTCACATCGACATCTGTTTTCCAAACTGTCCGATCACTTTCTCGACTCAAATGTCGTTTTCATGTTGTGTCATTTGTGACTTTAAACTCGTAAAAGATGATTGATATAAGCCCTCGAGTAGGAGATAGAGACCGTCGTCTATTGCAGATGTCTTTGTTTCACATAGCTGATGTCATGTACGCTTTTACGTTTGAATTGATTCATTTGTGAAAAATTATTGGACTCATAAATGGAGTGATTCCTGGAAAATTTGATAAATCTTGAAATGAAATGTAAGTGATGTGTTTGCCAACTTAAAAGCTGGGAAGAATGGTTTGGCTTTTAGCTGTAGGGTAGGATATGTAATTTAGAAATGGAGTGACAACTCTTTCTATCTCCTTTGTAAATTTTCATAAAACCATTCCTCCGTACAACTCATGACAGACCTCACAATGAAACCTATTGAAAACCTATTTTTCATCCTTGAGTGACTATATGTTTTCAAAATAACGTATCAAATCAATGTTTTTAATTGTCAAATGACTTTACATAATGAAAAATGAAAGTATCACCTGAAAAGCTAAGCAAAGTTGGATTTTGCTGTGTGGTATGAATAAAGTTTTCTTATAAGATTGGTAGGAGGTCTCAGAATTTGCTGTCATTTACCTTTAACGTGCTGGAAACGAAATGTTGTAGAGATGCAAAAGCCTCGTATTTTGGCCCTTGCAAACCTCTGAAAACCTTTTTTATTAAAAAGAACTTTCATTCGAGAGGAAGATCCTGCTAGGCCTGTTATGATGATGTCTCTTCACAGTTTCATATAATTAAAGTTACAACAGTTTACCTAGAAGTTGTCACAACCGACGATAAGATTGTGTAAACACTTCAATTGATGACAGATACTCCTCTTGACAGAGTCCAAGTTGCTACCGGCAACAACGACCCAAATGGCTCGTCCAATCAGCCACAGTGTTAACTGACTTGAATAATCACAAGAACTAAGCATCCTCCACATCATTTCCAGACGTCCTCCCTCCATCACAACCAAATTTCTTACACAACAGTTTTGTCCTCATTGACCACCAAATAAAGGGCAACCTTATGTCCTACATAACGAATGGAAGTTGCCATTAGTCCCTGAATTCAGAATAAGATCACTTTTGTCGTGAACCCATTGGGTACTCAGGTACCCAACAAATATGTGAGACCTATCATCGATGTTTGTGTTTTGACAGTACCTCACCTTGTAGTCAGTGTACAGGGATCTTACTAGCATTATGTGCATGACCGGACAACTCCCTGCGGACAATTTGCCCCGGACAATTTCCCACAACAAAATTCCCCTTCAAGCAACCGCTAGACAATTCAAGCAATCGCTGGACAATTCCATCCCAGACAACTCCAAATTTGGGGAATTCCACCTTTGACAACTCCCCCTGACAATTCCTTCAGAAAATGAGTTGGGATTAAGGTGACAGTTAGGAGATGTGTCGGGCGGAAATGTCCATTTTAGAATTGGCCGGGAACCGTTACATGTACACCTACCTTCTCAGATGGTTTTGCCACAGTCTTCTGTTAAGTAACATTTATAAGACGTCATGTAGAACAGATAACGTTGATCAGATATTGATCTATAACAGTTATTTTGTTTACCTCATGAAACCACCATGTGATAACGTTGGAACGTCGTCGTAAATGTCAGCCAGATACCCCGATTTATCGTGATTACCTGTGAAAAACACTAATAGTGATTGACACAAAAGCCATGTGTTCTACACCTGCAAACAAGTGACTTAAATGACAGCAGTATATCCTCCATGACAACAAAATTGCAACAAGATCCACAACAAGCAACAACGTTCTTGTCCTTCATAACAAATGAATGAAATGGGAACCATATGTTGTTCATGACAACTGAATTACACAACAACCGTATATTCTACATCTCCAACAAGTGATATACACAACAGTAGTATGTCTTCCATAACAACCAAATCACATACACAAGATCCTCCATAACAATCTTAACAACTTGCACAACAATCTTGTCCATCATTACCAACAAATGAAGCAAATGGCAGCTTTTTGTCCACCATAACAGATGACTAACACAATGACCGTATCTCCTACATGACAAATGACAATAAACCACAATCATGCATGTATTTCATAACAAATATTTTTCCACAATCACTCATCTGCACAACTGCTTCATCTCTATAACAAGCAAATTTCTGCCACACATTAAAAAAGTATCTTCAATTTAAAACAACACACTGTCATTGAACCAATACTGATGTTGTGTTAGATTTGCCAAAGAACAAAATCCGATTGGTAAACAGCTTTTCTAACATAATATAGACAAAACTATAAACTGCAAAATTATGAGTAACAAAAAAAGTAGTGAAAACATGCACGTTTTGATTTATGTCTAATAAAAACTGGTGCACAGAGTTTATCACAAAACATATGTCATGGCTGTAAACAGTCTGGTTGTCTGAAAATTACAAAAATAAAAATGGAAGTATCATTAATTGACAAGACAATGGGCAATAAATAAATTACTTTCTCGTAAACTGGTAATGGGAGATTAAAAAAATATGGCATCTTAACTAATTTGCTTTAAATCCGTAGAGTTTTTGGTGATTGCTTTGAGTCACTGTATCAGTTTACATCTGTAAAGTTCAATATTGTCATCTGAATCCTTTTTCTATCTCCTGAAGATGAACAATTATGTTTATCTCTTCCAAACTGCAATTTCTCTTTGTCAGTCAATTTTGGGATGAATGTACTTTGTGCCATTGAAAGAGAGAACTGATATCATTAAGCACAATAACATATGAATTATTTAATTATTTAGTACAGTGAATTCAACATTGAAAAACAAGATTATCGTCTCTAGCAGAGGAAAGAGGAAAAATGTTTGCCATGTTTTTGTCATCACGTTATGTCTGTTTTATCCAAATATTTTGATCAGCAAATAGTACATTTCCTTTCAGAAATATAGTAGTGTGTTCACCTTATAATTTTTGGCATGAGAAACGATCTTAAGTCATGACTTACTATTTAATTATATTGACTATTACCTTGGACTTTTTAATTTTTTTGTTTTCAAGGCGTCAAAAGAGAAGATATATCTGCCTTGTCTTCATCATCCATGGAGGTTAGTGAAACCTGCCCCTCCTCTGCTTCTTGTTATCTGTTATAAGGGAAATTTTTTTTTTTTTGTTAATCTCAGTCTTTACTTCATACAACTGTGTTTGAAGATGCTGATTTTGGGTGAGCTCTTTAGAGAGAAAAGGGTATTTTTTTCTAGACGATCTTCCTGGTTGGTTGATACCACGATCCCTGTGGGTTCCATTGAGGTTGGGGTCACTGAGGTCAAACACCGTTAGAGATCATCACAAACTTAATTGGCTCGGTAATAGAAAGTCAAAGTCATCACGTGGCCCCACACTCAGTCACATTTGCACCCACATTGGCAAGGAATTGCAGAGGTCTGACATTATTTCTCTTTTTTTTTTTTTTTGATCATTGGGAATCGCTTTCCAGTTTGCGGTTTTCTCCATGAATTAAACCAACAACATGTAATAATTGATATTTTAGTTATTCAGTGGGTGTAATTTGTGCAAGATGTGTGAAATTTTGGTTATCAGTTCATCAGCATCCCAAACACAGCTTCCATCACATCAAGATGTTCTCTCTGTTGGTGATTTGATGGAAGGCACAGAGTCTATGGTTGACCAAGATTATCAACCACAAAGCAGTTCTTATGTCTAAATTAGCTTCATTTTGGGGTTTGTATGGAAGTGAGACAATTAATTATTGTATGTTTTGTCAGGGATTTGGCTTTTTGTTGGAGTTTGTTTGAATGGATTTGGTTTGTTGGGGAAAGAGGAGATTGAGAAGGTGAAAAAAAAAATAAAACCTGCATTAGACACTATATTTGACCTTTCTTTGACTTATGATGATACATTTTCTTCCTTTTCCAGGAAATTAGTGAAATTCAGAAGAAGAGGAAAGGGAAGCTTAAAAAACTAACCAAGCGTTTTGCCCTGCCATCATTTTATAAGAACAAAAAGAACCCCAACTTATTGCAAAAACTAGAAAACGGAAGCCAAGATGTGAGTGTATTTTGTGGAAGGAAAGATCCCTCTTTTGACATTTCTCATGAATATAACCAAAGTGCAACAAATTCTGCCTCTGGTAAATGTCATTTATCATCATCATTAGTTAGTAACCATGGCAATCACCGAAGATTTGGCAAAGGGAAGAGAGGAGAGAGAATCGACTTCAACTCAGGAAAACAGGACTCTTCCAAGAAAAACGCATCTGGAAATTTCCAACTTTTGATGGCGGGTATAAAGAGGAGTGGAAAATTGACAAAAAGGAGGAAAACTAAGAAGGATAGAGGTGATAATGACGGAGATGGGTTGATAATGAATAGTGGCACAGTAAACAGTAATGAAACAAGGCCATACTTTTGGTCAAAAGGGAATCCTCATCACATGAAGCAAGAGGAAAGAACGTTTGATCCCCAAAATTCGAAAGGAAAGAAACGCTCAAAAGAACTGGAAAAGAAAACAGGTTTCCAGAAAAGGAAAAGAAAAAAGGAAATTGTGGTTAGTATGAACTCTAGTGGACAACGTCATGTATTTATGGAATAGCTCACAATTGTCCACTGCAGTGTGGGATGAGATTATAAATGGAAAGATTGAGAATGATCTACATGTTTACAATGTTGTTGTGTATTACTCACATAGCCATGTGAACCATTTTCTCATGAGAATGGTTATCTCAACACCATCTCGCACCATATATCACATTTGGTGTCACTCTTCTTACATACTTATCAATAATGCTGTAACACAATTTTGAGGTGTTAGTTTTTAAAATGTGTAAGACTATATTTTCTTTGAATTGAACAATTTCAAACTTATTGCAATTCTTCCACTTAAAATTGAATTAGGTGAGTGAACTCTAAAGCATACTTGAGAAGCAATAAACTTACCATTAAAGTTGGCAGATGCTAGAGGTTTGTGTGTAGCTTAAGTCTTTTAATCGTACAGGTCTTGTTGATTTCCCCTCCCCCCACCATTTTTTAGACAATTTGGCACTGTAAATTTGTTGTAAACCCCTCACTTCAATTGTGAGACAAATGGCAAGTTATGCCTCTGACTTCTGGAAATTGCACATGCAGTTAAATTCACAAAGTAGTACACAGAACACAAAATAACCTGTTGTATGCTTTAATTAATGCAATGCAGATATTACATTACTTGAGCCGTAAACCGGTCAATTACACACTGGCATGATGGATCTTTTTCATAACAGTTGTAACTGAAAGGATAAGATTAAGTTACTCATCGGTGCCTTGTGCAGGTGATTAATCATACAGAACTGACTTACAGTCAGTGATACAGCTCAAGGAAAGGGTGGGGTCTACGATGATTTATACAGTGGAACAAAATTTGCATTGTCTTGAAACTTCAAGATCCACGAATGTAACTGACATTTTTATAGTATTATTAGGGCTTATGACCGTTTCTAAAGCAACTGTCTCCATGGTTACATGTGAACACCCATTATTTGTGAATATTAAACACAGCTGTCTGTTCCAGTTATTTACATTGTTTGTTGTACTGACTTCACAGTATTGTATCACTGGATTCATTGAAAATCCCATACATGCACTCAGCTTTATACTTGCAGTAGTAACAGTGTGACAGAGTTAACAATACAGGCATGATGCAAACACTGCTGTCACTTCTCTGTATTTAGTAACAGTGTGACAGTCAACAAATTGGAGTAATAAAACACTGCTGTCACAGTCACGAACATTCTTGCACTGACATCACAGTATTGTGTCACCTTGGTTCATTCATACACACTGTTCTGTACTTAGTCATAGTGTGACACAATCAGCAATTCTGAAGTAATATAAACTGCTGTCACAGTCACTACCATTGTTGCACTAACATCACAGTAATGCTTTACCTTAGTTCATTCAAATGACACACATTCACACTAATCTGTACTTAGTAACTATGACACAGTCAACAATACTGGAGTATAGATATGAACTGCTTTTACAATCCCTAACATCATTGCACTAACATGGCACTATTTGCTTCACCTTGGTTCATTGAAAATCACATATTCACATTTCTCTGTATTTAGTAACTCTGTGACACAGTCAACAATACTGGATTAATATGAAGTGATGTCACAGTTGCTAACAGTGTTGTACTAACATCACAGTATTATTTCACATTGGTTCATTCAAAATCACACACATTCATGCTACTCTATACTTAGTATCACTGTGACACAGTTAACAATACTGAAGTCTGGAGTGGTGGAAACACTCTGTTTGCTCTTCTAACACAGTGAACCATACTGGACTGATAACAATATTTTCCTTGCAATTAAATATTGCTACCGAACAATACAACACAGTATACAGAATCATATTACTGTGTGTGGTTTTTCATTTTGTCTGCTATGATGATATCCCGTGTCAGGTAATCTTGAACCACTATTAATGACTTCTGTATGCGTAATTTTTAAAGCTTATTAACATTCATTAACATGGGATGCAAAAATAAAGTAAACGTGGATGGAAGTGATAAGACCACATTTCTAAGAATAATTTGGTTAGAATTATACATCATACTTTTTTCTTTCACTAATAATAGCTGAATTGGATCATTTTGACACATGTTACTACCATCAATCTCATTCCTAGTTGCTCCAGTGCCTCAGCTTCCCTACCATATTGTAGAAGAAGCAATAATCATACATAGTATGCACCTCAAAAACCAATAAAGTTTATTTGTCATACTTCACTAATCACGTTTATATGATTTAGGAGACTTCATAGCTCTCCACATGAAAGTCTTCTTGCGGATTATGGCTCTCTTTGTGACAAACTTCATTTTCATTTCGTGGTTACCATGGGGATGAATGCTAATTTTAACTATACATGTCCGTGGTTTTTAGTCCAGCGTGCAACGTACCATTGTCGGTGTGTCCTTTGTACGTCTCACTGTGATATCAATCATGCCTTTTTTCATCCAAGTAGAAAATTTTAGTCGTTAAGTTGTGCATAGTTAATGTTAATTTTGTGTATCAGTTTGCGCTTATGTGTATTTTTGTAATAGCATAGAACTTAAAATGAAGGAGACGCTGTCTGCGTTTGTTATGTCCACATCTGACAGTATACAGCATCTTCTTTCTATCATTTATGGGAACTATTTTGCTTGTTTTACAGAAAAAAAAAAACAAAATTGTTTTTATAATCAGTATTTATGGACACATAATGATAAGTTATTCATTATCAGTCAGGATGGTATCCTACTTTTCAAGAAATGAGTTTCTCACAGATATAAATGTCATCATTTGTTGCGCAAGAATAGTTTGTTCACCCCAAGCTTTCAAAAATTCAGATTCTTCTGTAACACATCTTATGCGATGTTTTCAGGAGATGAAGCTGTTGCTGATGTTTATAGTTGAGACTGAATGGTTTAAGAATTGTTAAGGTTGTTTTCTTTGTTCAGACTGTTGGTGCATTTCGAAGCAATAATATCCATGAATAAGTTCCTCATGTCTAAGACCATTTAGGTTGCTTCTTCTGTGCAGTGTTTCTGATCTTCAATCACATTTTGAACTTTCTGTAACTTTGTATTAGATATTTAAGTGAAAGATTTTAAGTGTGGTGTTGTCATTGCCTTTGTTTATAACACCAAAACCAGCTGTACTGGTTAAGATATTGTAACCTACAAGCTGCAACCATCAATCACTCCGTCCGTCCGTCCGAGAGCCCATCCGTCATGGATGCTCACATTCCCTTAAACGATCTGGAAAGCTATTCATCAGTGAATTTTAAATGAAACTTTGATGTAATGCATAGTGCTTCTGGGGCTTCTCTAGACCACAAGGAAGTGGATATCAAAGGTCATTGGGGTCATTGCTGGCCATTTCATAAAAACAGTCAAAGTACATCTACTGTTAACCCGAGTACCACATACCCTTGAAAATTGGATATAAGCTTTTTGTTTCCCCTTTTGATGGTTGGTAGAAGAAAAAAAGGGTGAAAGGTTTCAACATATGTGGAAGACATGTTCATTTTAAGTCACTAGAGGTCAAAACCTGGTCTCTTGCAAGTAGTTTGTGAAACATCCTGGAGTACTGATGGTGGTTATACTGACCTTAATGAAAACCAAATACAGTCTACATTGTATATTTGGGACAGATGGAGATCAAAGGTCCTGTGAGGACCATTTGGATCATTATATGCAAATCTCCAAAAGACACTACATGTCATTGTAATTTGATCATTATACTTTTCTTAGCTAGTACTTTTGCAGTTTCTTGGTATTTAGGTCATCTGTGAATCAAAAAAAAAAAAGAGTTAAAAAATTGAAATCTTACAATTGTATACTTGAATACGATGGAATGCTCACCTGTGGAAGGACGTTAGCAAAACTTAAACAAAGTCTTATGATGCTGAACCGCAAGCAAGTGAAGGTGAAATGTCATTTAAATCTTCAAAATGTGTCTCATGTTGAGCACCTCATGCTCTTGAAAGTTAGTCTTAATGTTGAAGCCTATTTGGAAGTAGTTTTTTCTGGGGTCAGAGCAGAGGATAGGTGGTGTGCCATACAGGAATCTCATCTAAGGTCACCAAAGTTAATAACGTAAAAAGTCCTCTTTTTCACATTCATTCAAAGTGAATTTGTGCACTTTGGTGGGTTGTTTTTTTTTTTGCTAAAGTGGACACATTAATTAGACTAAGGTGCATTTTGATGTAAGAACTTTTTGCAGCAGTTGAAAAAACATGTAGGACAGGACAGTAGTAGCAAATGTTGTCTCCTAATTGACCATGGCAACCACCAAGATAAAAGAAGCAGATGAGTCCATCCCTGAATCTGGATTGCTCTAAACTAATCCATCTCTTCAACTACTTATTCCTAATAGGATCTGTAATCACTGAATCAACATTACTTCTGTGTTTGTCACGTTTGAATGGGTTGAACTATCTGTACTTCAGGGCTGGTTATCTCCTATCTCTTCTTTTTGAAATATATCTGCCTACAAGTAGCATACTCCAAATATTTGAACCATATCAGAGATAAAAGGTATCATTTCATATTCTTAAAATGGTCTATAAAAAGGATTTTCCAGAGGCACAGGGTAATCCAGTCTTTTTTTTTTTTTTCCTTTTTTCTTCTTAGTTTTTCCTTACCCTGTTGCACCATTAGGTGAAGGTAAACACCATGAGAAGGGTTCAGTCTGAAAGCCATAAACATTTTAACAGGTTTCTGGGGTTACAGAAAGTTGAAAGTACATGTTTCTGTGATTAGCAGTGCTGCAGACGTTTGAACACATATTGAATTACATTCATATTTAAAAGAATCTTAAAGTGTTACCAAGACCACACACACAAAAAGAAAGGAAAGATAAAATGTGAAGTTGCTGTAATTCAAATCAAAAAGGGTTGTCTGGTGTGGTGTGTAATACCGGCCTGTAACTAATTGAAGATGTTATAATACTTAGTTGTGCAAAGGAAACCAGCAATCATTTAGGTATCGTAGAAGTGGATTTCCGTAGAGTGGAAATAAATGTTAATTTTTTATGAAACTGCATTTGACATAAAAGGAACTTAAGCCCGGGTCACACTAGAGCGATCCAATACGCAATTCAACTCTCAACTAAATAAGTGCAAATTGAGTTGATCGTAAAAGTTGTTCAGAGTAAAATAGCGTCACAATGTTTCTCAGTCCTGGATTTCTTGAAAGAGAAAAATCGATTTCGTAGTTCATATGTTACGTTCATTAATGTAAAGGGCAATTCCAGTTTTGCAACTTTAGTTGAAAATTGAATGGCGTATTTAATTGCACTAGTGTGACCCTGGTTTTAGAGCAGGCTTCCTCAACTAAATATTATGATGCAGTGCCACATAGTGAAATTATGTTAATGTACCAACGATCACCATGCTGTGGGAGGAGTTTAGAGAAGTAACCCACTTGAACCTTTTGTTTTGTGTTTCAAAAGATCAAGGCTCGAATGCAGATCGGTGGAAAAGTTTATTCACTTTTCCTTGCTAAATTTTTCAATAAAATTTCACTTTGGAGGGATCTTTCAAAACAAGTTTTGTTTTTGCAAAAACAAGTGTTTTTCCAATATTCTTCCGGAACTTTTTTTTTTGGCATGCCACTCCCAAAGAAGTCGGACACAAGTGGCATACCAACCACCATTTCGAGGAGCGCAGGTCAGGGAGTGTGTCATGTCACAGCATTGAAGCTAAGATTTGTGTGTGTCAAGTGCAACCACCTTTTGCACAGTGGAATTTGATAGTTGGAGTTGAAATAAATGTCGCTGTGAAACCTTAGAAATTGTCAATGCAATGCAAATTAAGAGAAATTTCTACTGGAATATGTAAATGAAAAAAGATATTTTTTGAAAGATCAGCAATGACATCAGAGCTCTGTTTTTCTTCTAGTGTTTTGCTTTTGGTAATTTAAAATTTATCTGTTACTAAGTTATTCCTTTTCCAACACCTATGTAACAGGTAGAAGTAGAAGGACAGTTGAACCAGAATGACATAACATAGCAACAAGTGAAGTCCTAGCTCAGTTAGGCAAAAGACGTTGTCATGAAACTGAAAGACACAAATCCAACAGAAATTTTAGGAAAATATAACACGCAACAGCTGAAGGTTGTTGCGCAGATTTCCCTAAATTTTATCAGGTTATCTCAAAAGGTCATATGGTTGCATTAAACTTTCGTTTTCCCTGCAGATGGAATTAGATATTGAATGAACTTCTCGGGTCGTATGTGCATTATATATGACGTGCATTATGTATGGCAAATGTTGACGGCAGAGCGGTTTTGCCACCCAGCGCAAGTACGGCACTTTATTTGGTTTCATTTTTTCATAGTAGGAGTAGCCAACCTGAAGTCATTCTGGTGTTCACATGGTCACGTTACACGTCCTGTACTTTATCACTCAAATTCTCCTGAATCTCTGAATACCCAGAAGTGTTCTCATAATTGTGTTTATGGTGTTAATTAATAAATGGTTCAAGAAGTCAATACTAACATTATGCTGAGAGCACCACACCCTCACAATAGCTTTACCTTGACTGTGGAATAACATTCCATTTGTAATATAAGACAAAGATCTTAACTACTGAAGTGTCTGTGTATTACAAGAGAACAGCTTAATCTTGTATCTACATTTCTCAATTGAGCTCCGAATGGCTGTGACTGCCCTGAATTACCGCAAGTACACCCATATGTGTTGGCCAAGTGTAAACAAACACTGAAATTATAATTACGCGTTTCGATGATTGCGACGAAAAAAAAAAAAATCTGACAAGTATTGATTAATATCTTGTAACATTTATTGCCTCTTTAAGAAGACTTAAGAAAAACAGATAATAAATAAACATATTTGCCTGTACAAAAGTATCCTGGTGGACAAATTAGCCATTAATGTACAGGGCACAAAATTCTTTAATTGCTTTCAGAGACGTAATCTGATCTGTGAAACGATGTCATTGACGGAACCAAAATTTACAAATAACAACCCCTTCCATGAAAGACAAAATAGTAGGTTCTCTTTGAATATTGAAAGACGGACCTACATCCAGTGGAAAATGTTTCTCCCCCAATAAAGACATAAAACTGCATTTTATTGGGTAGAAATGAAAATGGTGTACAACAAACAATAGTTGGTAGTAATTTTAAAGTGAACAAGATATTTGTTCCTTTTGTGCCAACTTATCAGCCAACGATTACCTCCTCCGTTCTTCCTAAGTCAGGTCGTAAATCACTTGAAATTTGGTTTTCTCTAAACAAGAAAACCTCCAAAACCCTTAGAAGAAGCAACTAAAGGGTGTATTGAATTACAGATTAAGCAAAGGAAACTGAAAACAAATGTCTAAAAAAAAGTGTTTCTTAAAAAAAAATTACTTTGAAAAGTAATGAAACCATTACCTGAATGTCTGCATAGATAGGCTGCTCTTGAAAGAGGAATGTCCGTCAAGATGAAATTTCTGCACAAATCCTCGGTAAAAAGTAAACTGGTTCTTTCCAATCTTCAAAAGGTGTAAAATGGTGGGTTCTATTTATTGCATAATATATAATATGGCAAACCAACACCCTATCACCCTGGTGCACTTCACTGTCCAAAATTTACTGTCGGAATGACGTCCTGTCCCAGTTTCAACCCCCACATCTTACGAAGTATGCTTTAATTTCAGATGCATTTCTCACGACCTGTGGTTGACCCGTGTACTACATCAGCAAAGAAACAATGTAGTACACCTCTGCCAAAAAGATTTATATCATGCATGAGAAAGAAGAGGAGAAAAAGTGAATGGAACCTTATTGTGATAACTCTGCAAATGCACAAAACTTGTTTACACAAACATCAATAACATCTATAAGAATAATGGATCAAAACAACAGAGAGCACAATACATAGAGGAGGTAATATGCAAATTTTACCACGAAATACCTCAAAATTAATACCACAGCACTTAATTTAACTAACAGCACTTAATTACCAACCAGAGTCAAATAACATTCTGTGATGACACGGTTGTAGAACTAATCCATACTGCCACATTACAGGATTTTGTCTTCAGACCCCTCACAATCCTCTCACATTACTAGAACAACAATTACTCCAGAATAGATATTTTTCCCATTTCAACCATAATACTACACAAACAACTTCACTTCATAAATTATGTGGTTTAGTCTAGCAGAATTTTAAAATAACCTTCACTGCCAATCAATGTCTATATTGTTTTTACTTCCAATGTCCAATCTGCCAAAATTAGTCCCCAAACTGGCACAAAATCTTGTTAGAATCAAAACAGCAAAACAGCACAAAGTTAAGCTGCTTAAACTCATTCCAAATTCACTACCTTAGAAGTTGTTACCTAAGAAAAATTTTGCACTTTTGAAATTTTGATAACAGCTATCCACTAGCATTTTTTTGTTGTTGTTCCATTGCTGTAAATAATGAAGGAGAAAAAGTCCAGCTTTTAAGAAATCCCACCTCTAAGCTGGTGAATTGCAGTCACATTTCAAGTTATGAGCTAACAGTCATTGCATTAGCATCGCCTTACAGATACGTTACAGACAATTTACACTGTTTTCCTTCACCATCACTTAACTCTCTTTGTTAAATTACTAAAGGTGGCTCTAATACCCTAAAGACTAGTTTATGCTATGTCAGGTTAAATATTTCACTTTGATGTTTTTATGCATTTAGTCCTTTTATAACACAGCTATTTTGACCAAAAATGCACTTCAGTTTTTTGAAAAACAGCCCAAGGCAAAAGACAGCAGCATTCAGAGAAATCATCAGAAACCTGAGGAATGACCTCAAAACAGTCAACAAACAAGAAAAAAAACTCAGCTTTTGAACAATTTAAACCTCAGTCTTGACAATAATCATGTACAACACAAAAAAATTGTTTTTCAAGTTTGGCTATGTCAGGAATTTTTGAGGTGAACTTATCAGGAAGTGATGTCACAATAGACTAGAAATGCGGTTAACGAGTTTAACCACCTTACTGGTCTATGAGCCTGTATTTTGTGATCAGTTGGATTAAACCATTTATGAAAAGTTTGAACTTCAACATCCTCTAATGGAGGAAACGATTTTCACGTGCAACGGCGAGTTGCCGTACCGGACTCTAGTGAAGCACGTTATTTAAGTAACTCACAGGGATTAGAATTAGCACAGTATAAAGGTGTATTTCCATGAATCCATCAAATGTCATAGTTCTAACCACACGGTCCATTACATAATACGCCAGTGTTTTAAGCATGTATCAACATGACAGAGAGCTTTACACTTTTTGAGAAAAATTTTTTCGTATGATTCAATCGTCCCAAATCATTAGATAGTACTAAAAAGGTGGACTGAATATCAATTATAACAATACAAGATGTGGGTACTTTGGATAAACAGGTATCAGTTTATACTTCTTGATATATTATAAGTAGCAAAGGAAACTAATAAGATAAAATCTGTTCAGATTTGAGGGAAATATTTCCACCTATCTACAAAATGGAATGTCTAGCAACTACAAATTAACACAAAATACTATTCACTCGTATTTTTGTACGTCATTATAATATGGAGTTCTGGTGTCCTCTTATGCTCTGAAAACCAGTGAGAAACATGTTAACAAGGAGCGACTATTACATCATCAATAAATATGCAGTGTCAGGTATTCATACTGTCATGGACAAGCAAAGGTGTAAGAAGAGTGTGCTATGGCACAGCTAAGAAGATTCGGCTATCAGGGATAATAATAAATTCTGCCAATGGACTCAGATACTGTGAACAGCTGAAAGAAGCAGTTGCAAATAGTGCATTTACAACACATCACTGCCCCCACCCCACACGTACAAGACACCATGGCCCCACCTCTCCCTCTTCCCACAAAGAAAAAAATCCAGCAATATGTGAGTACCAAAATCAACATTTAAGTAAGAAGAGGCAATCCAATGGAGCAATGTAGTGTGAAAAGCTACTACTAGCCATATATATATTTATATATGCAATGTGAAGATACACTGCCAATGGGAATCTTAAGCTGGCGTCAGATGGAGTTCTTCAAGGTACAGTGTGAAAATCTCTGCTACATGGCAAAATGATACTGAAGCCTGCATTAAATAAAAATATGCAACACAGAAAAAAATACTAATTAAATAGTCATTTAAGTGAGGGGATTACCTGATACTGATGGAGATACTGCTAGTGAGATAATGGTGTTCTTCAGAATGTGGACTGAATACATGCAAGGACTACCCATCAGCCTGAAATTGCAAGATTTACGTAATTCTCATAAAAGCTAGCTTTTACACTGTAATCTCCACAACTCACTGGTGTGAGTATTCATGAGTGACTATACTTACCCCTTGCTTACTCATGCATTCAAGTCTGACCTAGCTCAAAGTGCAATCAAAATCTATTCTGACACCACACCCTCTAAGCCTTGGCTCACCCTCATTTGGTTTTCACTCTGGCTGTAACAATGTGCCACAGTTTAAGTGCTCAGAATTTGCCTCTTGCGAGAGCTTTCTGGTCACAAACATTGAGCATTTTTCTTTTCTTTACTGTTAGGTTTGCATTATGTAAAATTTCATTTGCTCCTTTGAGTATTTTAAAGTGAAATTCTTTGAGCTGGGTCAAACTTAAGGCATGAGTAAGCAAGGGGTAAGGGTGTCTACGATGTAAATTGTTTGCTTTTCAACATTCTTGGGTAGCAGACAGACTTATACTCAACTTGAAAGAAGAGCTATGGATCTATTTTCAGTTTCATGAGCAAGCAATATTTGTGAGAGGGCAAGGAATTATGACTTCCTTTAACTAGGAATTTACCATTCTATATCTGTGTGTTTTTAGATGTCTCTGAGAAGTTTACATATTTCTCTCAGACGAGAGAGAGAAAGTGGTACAATTTGATTTCTTAAACTTTTTATGGAAGGGTTGACTATCTATTCTTTAAATTCATGGAAAATACCAGATGATCACTGGCACAAACCCTCATGATGCTGTTAGCCTGTTTTAAATTTTTAAAATGTCCTTTGTTTCTTTGCATTGCCTTGCCTTGTTGATGCACTAACACATTAACTGCTTGTGTTAACAGATCAAAGATTATAATCCCTTTTATGAGGCAAAGCAATGACAGGAAAATAAAGCAGCCAAGCAAGCACTCCTGTATGATTAAAATTATGATGGACTTTGTCCAATGAACAATGAAATCTGACAAAAAATTAACTGACTAACTGTTTTGAACAAGCATATAAAATATTTCACCATTATGAAATTGTACCATCATTTAATTCATTACATGAAAAAAATTGGAGATGTGAATGAAAATGCAAAACTGGAATACAAAAAAAGCACCCTCATTAAATTGATAGTAACTGGCTGTTATCTGTTTTGATTGATGTCATCAATGGGATTATTGGTCAAACTGCCCCTCTGATAGAGAAGTCCAACCCCGGACTGACTCCCAAAGGAACTAGCTCGACTGCTGGTAGCCTGGGAGGACAGGTCAGATAAGCTAGAAGAAGACGGGGTAGCATCGACACCTGATCCAGAAGTGTCCGAATAGGTCGGTGAGTGGTCGCTGGACAAAATGTTGTCTTGCGATGAACGGCAGGAGAGAGAACCTTGTTTCTGGGCGATCGATTCTGGATCAATACTTGCATAGTCTCTGCTGGTACGTGGTCTTGGAGCATGGCTGGCAACTGAGTGTGAGCGATGCGGATAGCTATGGCTTCCACTACCAACAGGAGAAGGCATACTTCCTCTTCTTGCAGAGATGGTTAGTGCTCCATCCCTTCCCTTACGTGTAAGGTTTGTGGCCACAGTGGCAGATCTCTTGAGCAATCTGACATTAGGGTCTACTCTTCCACTAGCAGAGCGAATGAGGCTTGGAGATACGTTTCTCCTACCCCACGCCCCCCTATAATGAGCATTATATACTCGGGATGCAGCGCCAAGGGGCGAAGTCGGTATGGCAACATCCACAGGAGATGAAGCAATGGTCTTTGACCTCAAGGTCATCATATTGGGCCTCTCCTTAGGGGCAGGCTTCATCATAAGATATCTATGTTCAGAATCTTCTTTCATTGCATATGCAGAGTCTGTGTAGCATCGTTGACGAATGTAACTTGATGCTGGCGGTGATGGCAGAGAAAAGTCTCGAGGTGGTATTCTTGGTGGTAACTCAGGTGGAAGCTCATCTGCTGGAAAAGGAAACATTTACAAGGAAAATTAATCTCAGCTTTGACACAAGATTATGGGTCATGTTTGCTTCAGAGATGCATACTCTTGATGATTTGCTACACAGCATTGAAAAATCTGATCTTTCAGAAACTAGTAATTTATTAAAATGTATGATGCATTTTAACAAACATATGGTAAGTATGGTGCACTGAAAAGGAGCTACTTACAATGATAACCACAAGAGTCCTGTCTTGTATCAGCCAACAGATTTCCTGATACCGGTGGCATGGAGTACTTCCTGTGTGTCCTCAACCCATTCTGGGTGGGGAATGAATTTTGCCTTTCTCTGTGACAAACTGCAACCAATGGACCTGCCTCATCCATAACTGGCAGTCCACTAGCTGATCTGGTCACTTTCACCTCTTTAGAGTTGAGGTTTCCAGAGGTGACAGCTCCATCTCCAGGCACGATGCAGGCAGGAGAGTTGAGCATTGCGATCGGACCAGATGGTTTCACCAATGAATCATGATCAAAGGGAACTGGGACCATTGCTGCTGGAATGCTCACAGGACTTGGAAGTTCTCTTTTGCAATGATTTATCATCTGTTTGGCTGGCAAGAAAAAATATGAGTTGTCTGAGAGAGTTGGGCTGTTACCATTATGAATGTGAGCATCATCAGGAATGTACAAGGGGGTAAGAGGTACAGATTTAGGAAATTGTCTGTCTGCTCTCCTGGTAAAAAGGTTCATGTAGCTGGTTTCCTCTTTAGAAACCGCCTCCTCCTCCTCAAGTTGCCTCCGGTCCACCAGTTGTGATGCTGAGATCCCCTGGCACTTTGAGCACCTTGTATGTTGGCAGTGTTGGGAAGGACCAGGACTATCCTGATGGTCATGACTCTGACGAATGTGATCGAACAGATTCATGACCTCATAATTTTGTTCCCTGACAGGTGGAACAGAAGGGTCGCCTCCTCCAGTACATTCATACGTAAACGTTGTTTCGTCTTGACTGTAAGATGGCTTCCAAAATCCAAAGTCATTATCTCCATTGGCAGCAGGTACTCCGGAGTTCTGTGAAATATGTGATAACATATCTTGCATGGGGATACAGTTTTGTTGATGGCTGCTACTCGTTGGCTGATGATGCTGCTGGAGCAGTGGATCATAAATGGAGGGCTCATTGCTACTATCATGACTGTTGGCTCTCCCCCTAAGTTCCTCAAACTGTCTCCTCGTACCAAAAGAGCTTTGTGAGCCATGCTCAGAACAGCAACTATTGGCCCTAAAGATGCCACAGTTGACAGACTGAAGAGCCTGCACACCATACTCATCTTGGTTTCGCTTATGGACAAATGGTCCACCATTTTGAGATCTGTAATTGTATCGGCCACCGACGTTATTGGAGGAAGACGACGACAACGATACATCACGTTTTGGCAGAAACTGTTGAAAACCTGGCAGGAAAAAATAATGAAAAGAGACCAAAATGAGACGGAGAGTTCTCAAGGCATGTTCCATTCGAAGAAAAGGGAATTTTCGCAACTATGGAAGTGTCCTCAGTTTATTAAAGTTGTGAATCCTTACACTCCCTTATGTATGTCAACTGTTTTGATTTGCTGGTGTATATAAAGGTAACAAATTTTCCACCATTTCACTGATTTTCCTCCATTTCAGTTTTAATGGAGACATCTAGACCTGATTGCTTTTTTTTTTTCATAAGTGCTCTTAAATGATTAAAGGGAAACATTTAACAGTTTTTGCAGTTCCAACAGAATGACTTGCTTAAAATGGCTGTTCAGTTTTGTAGATGTACATTTGACTTTTTTTCCATAGTGCAGTACACTGCTTGCTAAGTATGTGACATTAAGTTACATGAAGAAGTTGAAGCCACTGCAGCATTTTGTTTTTGCTCATGCATAACAAAAGATTGCTTTACAGCTTTCATTCATCATTTATCAATGGCATGAGGTGAAAATTTACATATTCCTAAATTAACTGCTACGGCCTGAGTAGATCCAATCTAAGACTGAAGACTTTTATACTAATTGCCTTAAAATCCTTGCTCTATCAAACATCCTGCAAATCAACTCCTTTATCTCTTTTAAGGTGAAGTCAAGTCCTTGTTTGACCATGATTCAGCTCAATTTCATTGCAACAAAACAAAGGACAGCAGCTGTAAACAAATTTTCATCAAAACAACAGTTACCTGAATCGTTGATGTAAGGTAATCTTTCCCTGGTCGGTTGGACCGACGTTGCCAAATCAAAGTGATTCTTTAAGTTTTCTGCAACGGTAGTGTCTTTGGTGACCAACACGAAAGTTTTCTCACCTGAAAGAGACAAAAAAGACAAGAAAAAAAAAAGAAAAATTGTAACTATTCTATGCTGAAAATGGTCTGTGTAGGTATTGGTTCTGATGTGAATGACATTTTCAACACTGTTCATGAAAGTGAACTTATCCACTTTAAAGCTGATATAACTTTACACACAGAAGTGGTGACTACGATGACAAGGGGCATAAAAAGGACTCCTCTGGTGTGCAAAACTTTAACATAAAATACTGCCATTGAAGAGTGAGAACTTATCAGACCTACTCTTTAGTTATGTAACATGAATGTTTTTAATTGCAGCTTATAAGGACAGACTTTTCAATGCTATAAATGTGTCTAACATGCCAGTCAGTACACTAGCTCAAAATTTTACACAAAAATAAGGCAAGTGGACCTTTGAGGTGACAATCTTACATGAAAACAACTCTTTCCATTTTACAATAATAACAAATTTCATTAAAATAGTTATCAACTTATTGTTCTGATTTTTATTTGTTTGTAAAACTTTTCACTTTGTCAAAAGGCACATAAACAAGTCTAGTATTTTGCAGGTTCTGTGTTTACTCTAAATTCTTCTGTGACAACACAAAGTGTTTACAAGTTGTTGAAATCCTTTCCAAATAATGTAGAGGATCCAATCATTACATGGTAAATACTTTCTAAATCATACAAGCACAAGTCCCCCCTTTGTAGAACAAGTTTGTTTTCTCTTTTGTCACTAATGATCAGAATTCCAAAGGTGTCGAAGGCCAAATTGGAACAATAGACAATAACAATGATAATTTAGCAAATTAGCTATCTTGCTAACTTTTCACAGAGCATGTTGGCTGCATTCACAGCATAGGCCACCCATAGAGCCCAAACTGTCAACAGAATACCTTTACTAGCCCCCTATTTCTTCTAGGCTAGACGCCTGCAATTGTTTGTAAGCTTTGGTTGGCTGATTCCCACTCAACTGTGCAATCACCACTCTAAGGGACAGTCAGCTCACCATTATACTTGTATGGTTCACGGTTGGTCAGAGATTTCAACAGCACAAAAAGATTGTTTGTAGACTTAATAGCCGTTAGGAACTTTTTCTTTGTTAACTGTGCATTTACCTGCCATATGGTATAGATACTGTTCATCAGGTTATGGTCAATGACCAAAATACATTTGCCGTGGTCTGCCAGGAATGATTTATCAAGGGAGTATGGCACAGAAGATGAAGAGCAGGGTTGTTGATTTTTTTTTTTTATTCTCTTAAAAAAAATCATGATTTAAATCAAATAAATCGATCTAAATCAAATACGATAGATTTAAATTATGATTTTAAATAAAAATCATGATGTCAATCATGATTTTAATCGGCTTGATTTAACTCAAACAACCCTGATGAAGAGCCTCAGTGAAGGAGCTATTCTTTCTGTAATAAAAAGTTGACCTAATGCCTTGTAGAAAAACAAGAATGTCATGCACTCTAATTTAACCTTCCTTGAATCTGTTTAAACAGTAAAGGATATGTCTTAATAGTTACATGACCCTCCGTACTATATGTGTCAAGGCACTGAAGAAGGATGTAGTGTCTAAAAACAAAATGGTTGCACAAAAGAGCAGAACAAATATCCAGTATATATTTTTTTTATTCACAGCAATTTATGGCCCATAATTTACCAGTTATTTTAATCATGATATTCACTGATGACCATATATATGGTATGGGGCTAAAATATATCATTGTTCTTCTATAATTTGAGAATTGACAGACGAACATGTCAACTTTCTCTCATACGCCATCAAAGCATATTACATACCCAAGATCGACAACGTGATGTGATAATGATTAGAGTTTAAGCATAACATACGTATGTGATTTCCTGGAACAATAAAATACAAAAGTTTCCATTTTCCTTCCTTTTGGTCTTGTTTTAAATGAGGTACTCTCACCAGAATGCCTTTCGGCTGTGCACGACGAAATGCAAATATTTCATTACCTCAAAATTTCTTCAACACTTTATGTAATTACATTAAATATATTACTGTCTAATAATGCTGATCGACTGAGTACATGGTATTTCCGATCATAATGGAAGAATTTGCTTCATGGAGGACATACGTAGTTATTGAAAGACTTCACATTCATATTTGTGAGGCAGTATTTTTGATTCCTGTAGAAACATTCTGGACAAATTTTGAGTGGGAAGAAACTCCATGGCAGTATTTTTTCATGTTGGCACAGGAAATGTGCGTTGGTCACATTGAGAAATAAAGTTGACTACAAGAATTTTAGTTGTAATTTCTGCTGGCAGGCAGTCACTTAAATGTCACTCATAATCTGTGAGTTTCAGGATGTACGTTTAAGGACTATTTTACAAGGCTGCACACCAAAGCAAGTTAAGTCTTTCTGTCGATTAGCCGTAGATCCTTTAAGAGGGAAGAAAAGTCTATTTACCTTTGGATGTTGTAGATGAAAAGAAGATGCTGTCTCCAACAAAGGTGTATTTCTGAAGAGCTGAAAGACTCCATGAATTAATCACCTCCTTGGGAATCTCCGGTGTTAACGCAAAATGGTTGTCATAGAAATGGAGCAGTGCACGTCCGGGATTAATCTTACTTGGCTGGTTTGGCACTATTACTGGAGTTTGGAATGCCGTGGCTGTAAAAAAAAAATTAATAAATAAGAAACTGTTCTCAATTTTCAAAGACACAAACACTTATAATTTGATGGACGTAAATGTAAAGCACAAAATGCTGGTAATAAATGGAACCAGAAAACCACTTCAACTTCTCAGTGGAAAAAGGCTAGCTTACAAAAGCCAAGAATACAAAATGATTTCATATAATAGAAAACGATTTCCCATCTTCAGTTTTTTTATAGCTCTTCATATGATGTGATCTGAAATGCTTCAATAATTTTTTGCATGACCAAACAAGTACATTTTCTGAACTTCTATGATTGAAAAAAAAAAGTTTCCCTAAAACTCACTTGTGTGGGTATTCACGAATGACTACACTGTAACCCCTTAATACACTGATGCATGGCTTGACGTTGTGCAAAGTGCGACTGAATAAAGTTCTGGCATTGTACCCTCTAAACCTTGGCACACTTAGCCAAAACATGTTGAAGGACTCAAGCAAGTCTAAGCAAAGACCAAAATAAGGGCAAGCCTTAGCTTACACAGCGCACTGCTAAAAGCTTTATTTTGGTGCACTTTGCACAAAGCCACACAACACAAATTCTTAAATTGGATGTTATTTAAAACATGCATTTTTGACATTTTATTGAAACAAATTGACATTGCTTATGTTAACCACTGCCTGTACATAGCAGTTTTAAGAAATCACTTAGAAAATCAGTCCACTTCTATGGTAATAAAAAATATGATGACTTAAAAATGATGACATGTGAACCTCTATTTTTAAAAGTTTGGAGGAAGGACATGCTTTTATTATTTTAACAAACAAGAAGTAACTAATTAAAAAAGGGAGGAACATGAGAGCAACACCCTTCCCCTGTTTCCCCATAACTCATTGGTGTGGGTATTTACAAGTGGCTATTCTTATCCCTTGCTTACATTAATGCATTGTTCGTGGTGCACTCCTTAAAAGTTTCTTACTTCTAGTGAAGTGCCCTCTATATTCCAACTTGGGCTTTCTGATTTTAAAGCAACTGCCACCATGTGAGCAAATTTCAGGACCACTATGGAAACACACATAGCTGCCTCTAAGGCAAAAGGTAAATAAGGCCGATTCTGAGCAAAGGGGATGTGGTGTTAGAATTTTATTCAGGAGCATGTTGCACAGGGGTTAAAACAATGCATTAAGTGTCAAGGAAGGGGGTCTCTGCCTATGGTGTGAATACAAGTTCTAGTACTCTTCATAGATATTATTCATTATGGAGACAAAATAAAATCATTCAGCTGATATCAAGTTAAAAGAAAGTTGACATGGTCAAATAACTATACTGATACTGTTGGTGAACCTCAAAGACAATGTCAATATGACAGAGGATAATTATTATCTACAACAGTAATTTTATCCCAATTTTGTTGGCAAAATTACCCCAAGAAAAAAAAATCTGACATGAAATACAATGTCTAAGGTAATTCTGAAACATATATAAGTTGACTTCCTTAAACTGGAAACAGAAACAAGCAAACAATTCATCTTAATGAGTCAACACAGAGATCAAGGGTGTGCCTGTTTGATTCTGTGTACCAGGTAATTTTAATGTGTCCACTTCGTGTGATCCAGATTCAAAGCAGCTTTTCCTGAAGAAATATTCTGCTGAGTTGGAAAAGCTGAACGTAGTGCAGGGTATTTGGATTTATTTTTGGATGAGTGCCAGGTGAAATGTACAAGTGACAGGTCAAAACACCCTGTACTACCCAATGTGGGCACATGACTGACAGAGATACACATAACAGGGAATCATTTATCCAGTATCGTATCACACTATGCAACACAAACCGGCCAAATTACTACAAAAATGAAAAAATGTATAGCTCTCTCTCATAGCACACATAACCCTTGCATTTTCACCAGAAGTTTCACAAAGACCTAAAAATCTCCGAAACTGATGAACAAAATTTCAACATTGAATTATTCTGTGCATTACATTAACAAATAACATGACCAGAACATCTCATATGGGATTGGGGGGAACTTCTGAATATACCAGAGTACAGTAAAATGTATTGCATCAGTTTAAATTGCTTACCACTTGGCAAGGTATTCTGGATTTTATGGTACCAGTTTAAAAGTTCGCCGTGACTATCAAAGGACAGAAGTACGACCAAGTCTAAGCAGATGACAGTCAGAACATACGGATTTTTGGAATATCGATACGCCAAACTGATCCCGCAAAAGTTTTGAGCTGAAATGGAGATTTGCTCTCGGCTGATTTCTTTCCCTAGTTCTACCGCATCCTGATTTTTGAAGAACCTTAGGATGACTTGATCTGGGTAAAAGAAGAGAAAAAGAAAATAATGACACGAGAACATTACCCAATATGCACAAAATACTTGATTTAGAAACATAAATAACATTTGAGACTTAAGGAAAATATAAAATTGATAACTATCACTGCTTGCTTCATAGCAATTTATGGCAAATCAGTATATGTTGGGTTACTTTTAAAATAACATAAAAATCCTAGAGTAAGGTAACGATCAATCTGTTCAGGAATTGTGCCTAGACGGGAAATTCCTCTCTAATAGAAATTTTGAGAGGGATTTCCAAACCAAAGAAAGGAGTTGTCACTTGGTGAAGATTCTATTGCAATTTACTGCGTATATATATAACTGTAGCCACAGTGCGACCTCAGCTTTGGAAAAGTCTGCAGGATTTTCGCACATAAGATTCATCTTTGTGCAGGATTCAGGAGACCAATTGCGGTATTCACGCAATTCCGCTCCTTGAAAAACAGAAACACAGAAGACACAGGTAACAACCTTTACAAAGGTGGATGGTGACCTAAAGACACTGAAGGGCAGTTGGAGCACACTCACAGCCTGCACATGTTAACAGAAAACTTTTATCATACCCTTGTAATAGGTAGATCTACAAACGGTAACAAAACATGTTTTCAAACCTTTTTAGAAAGGTCATAAAACATTCTATGACTTTTGAAAATAAGGAATTTCTGAATATCAGAATTGAGAGAACTTAAACATTGATCCCAGATATGAAGAAATCCCATATGTAGAGTAAAGACTTGGAAGGAGAGAGGGCAGTATGAAATACAAACCAGTACCATTTGGTATGGAGTAACACTGTGTATATGAAACTGTGCAGATCTAGACAACTGATGGATACAATTGTATCCACCTCAGAAGGTAAATTATGCAGAAGAGTTGATTTAAGACACAGAAGTTCAGCTGTGGATGTACTGGATGAGTGCTTTTTGTTTTCATCCTGTATACTGTTGGACAAAGCATTCCAAATTTCTATAGCAACATGCATTTTTCTGGTTTAAAAACCCTTGTCCTCAAGTAGATACAAGAGGATGCAAATGACCAACTGTTACTGGCAATTCTACACTGCAAGCAATCCTCCTGTCAACAAATTTCCTTGCAAACACCATGGCTGTCAGTTTAAATTCCAAGTGCTCAACTATATAGACTCCTTCATTTCTTTTATTCTAAAAAAAGTTTGACTATTTGGAGAAGATCACATTAAGTCATTGGTAGCAGCCATCTTAAAACAAAATTACATCCCTTTTAAAAAAGATGAGCTCTTGTTCAACACAATGTAATGTTTTATGATTTGTACCTTTGCCCAGTACTGTATGCAGGTTACATCACTCTATCTTTTTAATGCTTCTGAGGGTCACTGCACAGAGTTCTGACTAACTAGCGTGGTATTCACTTCCAATAATCTCTGTTGCCTTGACCAGTTCTAATGCCTCTGATTATGCACTTTAATATAAAACAGACAAAATGGATCAAAATACCTTTTCATCCTTCTTAAATGATTATGAATGGTCAACAAGTACACTTTTCCAGCGATGTGATTTTATTATTGTTTCCAAAAATTTTAGCTGATTCAGATAGTATGAACAAATGAATGCAAACTATCACACAAGCAATGTTGACAGAACCTAGTATCTAGTTCTGAACAAAATGGCACAAAATATGACCTTCAGTGCATAAATTACAGATTGTATCTCTCAAAAACAACCACATGATGTAAAGTGCGACACATGCCAGCAATTATATCTTTTCTATTTCTTAACTTGTTCAAACTTTAAAAAAAAAAATGCACTTAGCATACAACCTGCCTGACCTGTAAATAAACTGGGGTATTTCGATTTGTTCCGTTGTCCTAATTATACTCAACACAGATGACTGTAGGTAAAGCAACTCCTAATCTAGAACACCGATTTAATATCAAGAACACCAAACTGTCTCATCCATACTGATTGGAAGTAAGTGTGAAAATCATGGGCGGCTTTAATACTCTTCTCCTTGATTCAGTGTGCAGTTGACGGTGAGAGTGCAGTTGTGAAAAGACAGGTAAGTGAGGGTCGGAGTTAATTTGTTCTTACAAGGTACTGTACCTGTTTGAGATGTCATGCTTGACAAAAGGCAAGAACTACTGTATATATACTTTCAAATGCTGAATTTAATAAAATGTGATGTTCACATAATAGCTAATGTATGGTAGCCAACAAAACATGGGAACTGATATCTCAATGAAATTTTCAAGAATAGCTGAAAACGTTGTTTGAGGTACCTGATACACTTAGAATCGACTGTAGACCTAGTGCCATAATTACAGCAATACTTACCCTTTTATATCTTGTGGACAATTTTGTTCAGATTTTGCAAAGGGAGGAAATGTAAGACACTGTATGATTTTTTTTTTTTAAAGTTTTGTTAATACTGCATGATCAACTAAGATAAGCACTGCAGCAACCAGTAGTCCCATCCTAACAAGTTCTGTTGTCTTGATTGCTAAGTCTTTAGCCAGTAACTAAAGCTTGGTTCATTAAAACTGCTGTAAAATTGGAAAATGTATTTTAACTTTCATATCAAACTGACTGCTGAAAATTTTAAGCCACTTACTGTAGTTAATAAACATACTTATTACAATAGTAATGCAAGTTACAATGCTTTAAATTCTTACTATTGGCTTGCACAAGTATAAGTCAACATTCCAGTTAACATAATTATCTCACACCCATTGTAACCGTTCTACATTATTTATTTAGTTGTGAAATGAAATCAACAGCATTCTTATCTCTACAAGATTTGCTTTTCCACAGAGCCATTCAGTCAAGAAAATGCATGTTACAATATGTCAGTTTGTACAACAAAGTTAACGCTGTCGGGTTCATCACGATGTATCAAGCAATTGGGTTGTGCACTGTCTCTGCTTGGCAAAACATTATCACCCAACTATTTGTACAATGTGTTTGTACATGAATGTTTACTTCCCCATTCCACCAATCAGAACTCTTGCCACAAACCACCAGCAGACTATAATTAAACTGGGGATCAGTCACGCAATCTTCGGATAAGAGATAAACAAACGCAAAGTGATGTTACTGTGCAGGTTCACATTCTAAAGAATCCTAGTTAAATCACACACCTGATACTGTATAAATTTCCCACTGTAACATAAGCAGGTGAAAAGGATATTAACAAGGTATCATCAATTATTTTCTCCATTTCATTCTGTCAATCTTCCATACTGTCTTATCTCTTTCATTACATTTTTTGTTCATTGATCATGGTCTGTCGAATGCAGTGAGTGAACGATTGCGGTTCCAGCTGCTTAACAAAGCAATTGTTGCTCCCAAGCAATTGTGACTTGGTTGTGCTTTGTATGACTTGTGGCCCTCCTAAGTGATTTGGGGAGCTGATTAATTTGTGGTGGAAAATCCAGGACACCAGTTGTTTTTCATGAAAACCAATTGGTTAAAATTACACATTACCTTAGATGGTACCAGGGTGATAGTAAATTATGATAAGAATCCAATAACGATAGCAAACTATGATAAGAATCCAATAACCAAAAAAAATAACAAAGAAAGAATACAATGAAAACAAACTGAGATACACCCAGGTATAGCTGTACAATATACAAGATAATCATAATAAAGACCTCCCAATGTACAGATAATTAACCAGTCAGTGTCACTCGCTATACTTTCTTTCCATTGTCAACAAAAACAACCACTGAATTATACTTTCCAGCAAATTTATAGAAGTAATGACGCTTTTATTCACAGCTGGTTCACAAGGATGAGTGCATTATGACCAATGACTCGCACGGCATCCATCAAATTGCCTCTGGCAAACACTATTTTGGAGTATTTTTGATCTTGAACTAGGTATGCAAAAATGGTGCAATATATAGGACAGTATTATTTAGTGAGGAACTGTTCAACAATTCAGAGCACTGGAATCTCCTTGTATTTCACACAGTAGCTTTCCTTAGGGGCATTCATGCCATTGTCCCAGTTTCAGAAAAAAAGTAATGAAATTGTAAATAAAAACAAAAACCACAAAAAAAGGTAACAAATAGTTGGGCAGCTTCACCATTACATACTGTAGTTTCTGTCACGTTCTGCGTAAATTAGTTATGTCTCTATGAAACAACAACCAGCTTTAAACAGCCTTTCACCAATTTATTTTGCAAAGATGCACAATAAAAAAAAACTAAAAATATTCAAAAGAACTCCACCAACATGTTGCAGCATATGTGCATAAATTAACATAAATGTATCAATTTTTGAAACGCTCTGAGTTTCTTCATTAACTGTTACCTCCTTTTGTCAACGGTTGCCAATATTTACATGACCAGGAAAACCATACGTGAGTGTAAGTTAAACACTTGAGTCTTACTGAGATGGCCATTGGAGACCAACTCACCCACTTATCTTATGTAGGTCTGTGTCAGTGCTGTGAGATCTCCATCACATTGTAAGTACTGCCTCCTTTCACAACAACAACAACACCAGTTATTTTCTTCATCAGTTTTGGATGATAACAGTGAGTTACTGGCATTGTCAATCATTTTAAAGAGTTTTCATTTGCAAGTTAGATGAATCTTGTGTTTGAACTGTCACTCTTCTCACGTATGGTTTGCTTTAATTAGTAAGTCAGCAGAATATGCTCAGTCTATTGCCTGAGCATAAATTATTCAACTGTTGTTTGCAACATATGGTAGCAAAGTTCACTTAAAATTCAGACAAATAAATGGGGCATTTCTCAGCAAGGAACCTTAAACAAAAGCAGGGCATAAGTGTGATCAGTATGTGTTTCTTGATAACTTATTGTCAAAGACTTTCTTTTATATGCATGTAGTGTAGTATAAATTGAGCCAATGTAAAAATGACTTTACTAGCTGGCAGATACGTGCCTTAATTTTACGGAGACAAGAAAGTCAGCCAAAATGTTAAGCAGTTGGTCATGGTGTCCAAAATGCCCAAACTTTTTAACCAACAACCAGCTTTGTGATACAATCCTTCATCCAAGTAAATCAACTGCATTGGTATGCATATTAAACCAGATGCATGATTTACACAGAATATCGAAGCAAATTATGATGCATTGTAAACAGCTTAATGCACGTAGATGATGTCAGGGGGCAGTTTATTAGAAGCTGTAACTTTGGAAATGTTTTCGATGAAAATTAAACCTTTGGAAAGGGCCAAGCCACACCTGTGCGTGTTAAAGCTATTGGACAACTAGCTCCTTGTCCATTGTTGGCCATTGGACAACTAGCTCATACTGCATAATTTCAGCACTGTAAGTTGTAGCAATACAGTATTTTCAAATGGATTGTGTATTAAAATTCAGGAAACTTAATGAAAATTCCATGGAAAATGTCTACAGTGAAACATATCTTAAAAAGGTCTGCATCATCACAAAACAAAGCTACCCACATTTTGTTTTTGGTCATTCAATGCAAAACTAGGCAAAATTTCTGAGTCCCAAACCATCACTGTTGTGAGCACAGCTTTCTGAAAGCCACCCCCTTCCCATTGGATACCACCTATAGGATGAACTTTGCCAAAGCACTACAGGTTGCACTCAGAATTCTCCAGCTAAAAACCTGATGGTAGATGAAGGATACATGTAGAACTTTTACAAACTTGCATTTGACTTTTGGGTAACAGTCAATCCTATTGCAAAATTCTACAACAACCAAATTTTGTTTTAAACTTGAACTAACCTAGTCCCATTTAAAACTTGAACACAAATGTTTTATCCAGCACAATTTTTTAACAGAGCCAGTTTAAGGGCCTGGAATGCATCAGATATGTAATAGACTTTGTTTTCAGCATGAAGTGCTGATATGATGAAGGATACATTGCTTATTTGGGTGATGAGTGATATTATTGAACCATACAAACATGATAACATTGAGCAAAACAACTACTTAACAAAATGTGTAAAACAGAAATTCTCCAAAATGACTGATAAACTTTATACCATATTATGAACTTATATGTAACTGAAATGACATATACCAGCTACTGTAACTGTAAAGTCACTAGTTCAATGTCCCATCAAAATTGCATTCACTGTGTTTTACATTTCTTTCTGGCTACTTTGAGGTGGTGACTCTTCATGTCTAAGACAGCAAAAGAGAACCAAGCCTGAAAGCTATGGTCCTAAGCAGTTCTACAAAACAGAGATTTGGAGCAAGGGTATATTGAAGCAAAAACTGATTGGAATGTTAGACAGTTGATCTCAAGTGTAAAGAAATGGACTACTGCACTCTCCAGTATCATGTTTCAAATCATAACAGGATAATCATTGAATTATGATCACTAATATCATGATGTAAAATCCTACTTAGTCCTTTATGAACTGCATATCACAATTTGGTTCCCAGGACCTCTATATGTTGAATGTAAAACTTCCATAACTTCCACTAAAAATTTGCAGACAGTATCTCTTTTTTCACATTGGTTATACTACACAATCATATTATAGCATCATTTTGTAAGCCCTACACTTAATGCACAGTAACTTGCAAATATCATGAAGCAAAATGACTGATATTCTCTGGAAGGAACTAAAAGTTGTACTCGTTTATTCAGTTTTCATTTTCGAGTTGTTGATAGAAAGCAAATTTGAAGCAGTTTGTGGTCACTTCAAAAGGAGATACCGTAATCACTGAGTAGTTCTGAATATTGGTAATAATTTGTAAAAACCTGCCAATCAGTATGCAATTAAACCCTTACCCATAATTTTGAAAACAACATTTTGCAAGATTCAGTCAGCTTCTAGTCTTTTTTCAACCTTACAACTCATCACACATTTTACCAAAATATCTGCATTACTGCTAGTTTTATTTCACTGTGAAAAAATTATTTCATAAAGCCTGTAACAAGGCAACAAGCAAATTGACTTCGATCTATTGCTAACCGATATTCAACAACAACCAAGGTAAGGGTGTTTCTGGGAATATTTTCAGCAAACACCTTCTGTACCCTACTGTACCTGCCATGTACTGAATCTTACCTTTTAAAGAGACTGTATGTAAACATGCGAGGCACTGTGAATGATACCATAGTGTCATATCATAGTCTGTTGTGGGTTCACCAAAACAAGCCCTTGTAACTTGTTTGCTTTGGCACTCAATTCTGAGACAAACACGTTTGTTAAGTTGTTCATGCTTTCCTATTACGTGAGTTTGGTTTTCTCCCACAGCCAATGTAAACCACACCCTCTGTGATCACTCTCACAGTTCTGAAAGGTGCAAATTTAGGTGGGTTGGGGTTGAAAATGTTATATCAACTTTTACCATGGTGTTGTGTATACTGATTCAGATTTGAGTATTAGGCAATACAAAAAATAGAACGGCACTGGTTGACCTGATATCAATCATATTTAAATGACACTAGGCATTTCTTTTGGCTAATAAAAGCATTAAACTGAACTACAGCAAAGAAAAATTATGGTTCTGGATTATTTGACTCCCTTTGTGAAGCAATTAACCTGAATATTAAACCAACTGCTGTAAAGCACTGATAAGCAGTAACTTAACATCTATTCCAAAAACACTAGGGATCATTCCACTAACACATAGCTTAGATCGAACAACTTTGCAAAACTGTACATGAATGCATTTAAAATGGACAATATATCTATAGATCCAATGCTGTATTTAAAGCTTCTTGCTGCAGTATAGGTACATGAACAATTTAATTGTCAGTCAGAGCCACACAGGACTATATTCTGCATGGGTTTCTGATCACATTGTTGACCAAAGGTGTGCAACCTGTAACCCACAGCTGCCAAATTTGATCTGCAGCTTTCTGCTACCAGTGTAACAATTGCCAATGTAACCTTTTGCGGCCATCTGCTTGTCATTTGAAGTCCCGTTCAGAACATATCCAAAGAACAAAGAAACGATCACCACCCAAACCAGGTACCGTACGGCTCTATAAATATAAATTTTGTGTGATTGTTGGTTTGATACACTGTAAACAGCCTTTGGGTAACATGTTTGTTATCATGAGGTCACTCGAGAAATTGTCAGTTGCGAATTTATAGATTACTCATAGCACAGGTATTGCCCAGCTGTATGAAGACAAACCCACAAATACAGGGACATTTTAATGTAAGCCATTTATCAATTGAAAATGAAAAAATATGCTTAATTTAAAAGAATCTGAGTTACATGCTTGTCAAAACAAACTGGGCCAAAATTCACCCACAAATGGCATATAAGTTAGACTCACACTGGAGAGGGATAGTTGAAGGGAGTTATATGCAGCTTTTAGGTTCACCTGTGGCCCCTGAAAAGGGTTACATGTACAGCAACACGATTCATTCAGGCGTTGAAAAAGGATGCACCGCTGTTGACCAATGGAAGAATACAGTAGCCGCCTTAATTTTTAGGTGTTGTAGCACTGGTTGTGAACAAAGCAAGTTAATACTGCATACAGACCATGATCATGCGCTACATGTTACTGCAAGTAAATGTAAACATATTGCTGTTTCACTTTAAAGCCCCCTTGACTTAATTTGCATGAAATGAATATTTGAAACTTTGGCCTGCAAAGTAAAGATCCAAGCTGGATAATATTGAGGCTTCTATCAGTGTACATTGTTTGTAAAATTGAATGAGTAAAGATGTGAGGGGATCCTACGGTGCTCAAAGGCTCAATAGCCTCCTCCCGGTCAGTTTCATAGCAAATGCTTCAACTGAAATATTAATGGGATTGATTCTTTTGCAACTGATACTTTCTGGTGCTGCATCCTATAAATTAACATTTCAAATTTATCAATGTTGAACTGCTCCTGCTAAGACTGCAGGCCAACTACTGCCACGTACTGTACTAGCTACATGCGGTTCTCACATATATACAGTACTATTAGCTCTACTACTACCACAGGCTTCTCTGGTCTGTTCTTTTTCTCTTTAAATGCAAGCACAAATAAACCATACCATGCATCATTTGTTTTGAACTTTTGTGAAGTCAACTGTTTTTCAGTATAACAATGCTACAGTCTGCACTATTACACCCACTTAGCCTTTCATAGTTCTTTTTCTTGAATTTCAATTCTTCAAGGTATACTATAGCAAAATACAAAGCTGAACTGCATGCCTTATCTATGTAATGATGAGCAGTGTCCTGTGTTATTTTACTAAGATACTGAACGGTAAGGGTAAGTTTGTTGTGTACAAAGCTATGCTACTGAGGCTGGTTGATATATCACAAAAACACATAGAAACCAGACAGTCTACTAAAGGTAGAAAAATGTTTCCCTCAAGATGGGAAGATAAATTCCCTTGTGTTTTGGCCTTTTTTCAAACAAATTTTTTGACAGTAAACTTCTGAAAGGTGATGGTAGTGCCAGCATAGAGCCTAGGGATGTTATTGCGAGGCAGATCCACTTGGAGTGCATAAAAGGGGGGAAGCTATGCAAATAGCCTGTTTGCATTGTCCCTTGTCAATAGGATTTGGCCATGAAAACAGCGTCTGTAAAAGACTGGGGCAAACTGCATACTGAAAATGCATTCTGCTGGCAAATAATGCCATACCACTATTTCAGCAACAAGGAATAAACTGCTTGAAGTAAAATAACTGTTTATTAACCATTCTCCAGTCATACACGGTGCAAGCTGTAAGAACTCTAAAAAATCTCCGAGATGAAACACCCATGAGGCTTCATGTTGTTAAATCAAGGAATCAGTTTTAATTACACACATCAGCTTGAAAAATCATTTACTTTCAGTCTTTTAGTCTCTAGACTGAATTCAGTCTCTACAGGGAAAAGTACAAGTCAACAAACAATTTCTATGTTAGACACACGAGACATTCAACTTCATTACACGAAGAATTTATCGAGGGAGAATTTTTTAGTAAATAAAGGTTAAGTAAGAATGAAGGATATAAAATCCAACGTTCTCTGATTGATTTGTGACCCCTTAAAATGTGTCCAGTTGATTTTGAGTTAATATGAACAATTTTTGTTCATACAGCAATATGGTAACTTTGCTTATTTTAAAGTATTGTATTTAGTATTTAAAAAAAAAAGAATTACAAAGATGTAAACATATTGGCTAAGTTACACCACAATGTGAGTGTACAGTAGAGGCAGTGCTAAAACATTGAGAGGACTCTTGGCCTGGCAGATCCATGGCTGAACATTAACTTTAAAAACAACTTACCTGTTGATGTGGCTAGTGTCATCAGAAATTCACTTGCCCTGATAAATTGTTACTTAACCTCAAATGGCAGAGAACAAAAGCAAGAAAACCAAAACTTCACTGGTAATGAAAAAGGTGAGTTTTCTTGGTAACACATGATGTAAAATTAAGGATAGCATTCAATTTATTGGAGACCAGTCCGAGTGGTGGAGTGGTCATGGCTGAGAAGGCCAGTTAGCAAACCCTATTCTATTGCCATGCACTCAACTTTGAGAGAAGTCTTGCGTGGGGCTGACCTTTAACTTTAACATCATTAAAACACCTTGTCCAGCGGGGCAAGTGGCATTTAGAATTCACTTGCCCTGATATTTTCACTTGCCCTGGGAAATGGGGCAATCCTTAATGTTCAGCCTTGGAGGGCAGTCGTTGCAATGACAGAGGTAAGTGAGGCCAAGCACATATATGATAGTGGAATAAAAACCAAACAGTAAGTGGGAGGTTAGTCTGGACTGTGCTGGACACCAACAACAGTGGTGATAAATCGCAGTTACAGATGCTACTGTAAAGTAATGAGTGCAGTTGTGCTAAATCAGGTAGGTGTGGAATATGGTATCAACTGACTACTTTCAGCTCAGTGGTTGAGACCATAGCAAAGTCAGATCTGGATACTTTAAAGTGATCAGTTAACATAAGATCTTAATGTAAGATTGAAATCACAGTGTTCTCAAATAAAGTGACCTTAAATTCAACCATTCCATTATATGTAAGTCACTTTGGTATGACAGCCCTTTCCCACCATGATAGGCCTACTCCACACATGAAAGAGAGTGGTCAAGTTGTATAAACTATTCAAAACACAACTACTTTCTGGAAACCTTAAAACACTACCCTCTCAAATGACACATATACCCATATTTCATCTTCTTTTTTATTCACCCACAGTGTCCATAAGCCCCTGCTACGCTGTATGTTAAAAACCTATTCTATAAACATGCCACAAACACTTTACCACCTCAGCTTCATATATCTACAGACAGTTAATGAATAATTCCATGGTAGCTTGTGTTTAACTGTAGGCCTAATCTTTAAATCTGAAACCCAACAGAGTTTTGTGCAAATCCTGAAGTACATCTGGGAAAGACAGTAATTTATTCTGACTCAACCTTCACTCAAATCGCCCCATCTCTCCTTCCCCTTTGAAAAGATTCATTAAATCTAAGTTGTTATGATCGCTCGACAAAAACAGATCAATAAAAATCTATTTTCTCCTTTGTCACATCCGTTGCTCTTTCTGGCTTTCAGTTATTCATTTTAAAAAACAGATCTGGGCAACCAATCAGAGAGGTGATATAGCTTATAAACACCGACGGTATTAATCAGACCAAACCAGCGGCTGCAGCGGTGGGCTAGGTTAGATATTGAAACACGACATGCCTTCCAACAATTAGCTTTTTTAAAATCTTGAAATTTTAGCCGAGGTAGAATTTACAGTACCTTGTTGGGCTGAATTTATTTCTGAATACTTTCTTAATGAAATGAAGAATTTCCTGTTGGTAAATGTCAACCCAAGAAATAATTTAATTAAATTTGCTTATGTTTGTTTCAATTTCATAGACCTGTGTGCTTTTACAGTATACATGTAGTTTGTGGTTGGACACAAGAAAATGCACACTTGCCTATGAGCAAACTTTCATTTTTCAATTCCCAAACTTGCCAGTTTCTTCAAAGTAGACGGTCTGTGAAATCGGTCCTGTGGCAACCCAATTTAACAGTTTAGTTGCTGCTGACAGACCTAAGAGACTTTCACTTTGTTTCATTACTACTGGAAAACACATGCCAATGTTAGACGATTTATTCAGTATCAAAACACAAACTGGACAAGTATCTGAGCCAAGCACATATATGAACAAAAAAGTTTCTACTGCTAAAATGTGTTCAACTGGGAACTCAAGAAACATTTAGCAATTTGCCAAGGCTGTTATGTCCTGCCACACAGTTTCAAGAACAGTTTTTATTTGCCAAGTAAAGACAATATCAGCATTATTCACTGCAGTACCGTAAATCTAAAGTACACCAGCTCCCAAATCATGCACAGTATCGATCAATAAAAAACAGTGATGTTTCCAAGAAATATTCAACAATTAGCACTTCTTCAGTATCAAATTATCAAGACGAAAATTTATGAATCAGCATGTGATGCCAATTATAAAGACCAAATTACCTTCTATTGGACAAAAAGAGTTATTGCAATCAACATTTGAACAATCTTTTAAGCTTCCTTTGGTTGTTGGCTTTGATCTGTTATTTGGCAACAAAATTACAAATTTATGAACTTAGGTTTCTACTTAAAAACTGAATAAAAAAAAACTCTAAAAGAAAGCCTATGACTAAACATTTTCTTGTTTTTTTTTTTTCAAAGTAATGTATTATATAAATAAAACACAGTGATATAGTAATAAGTCAAAGATGAGCTATATGAAATACCCTGGCTATAAATATACCAATTTGCTTGAGGCAATATGAAATAAAAGCATACATGTACTATGAAACAGGTTACACTTTGAGCCTGTTATTGTGTCCATACTTTAACATACCCTGTGGCAATATTCCTAAATATTACAGATCTGTAACACTCTGCATACAGAAGTGAAATTTCTGAATTGAAGGATAAGTCAAAGAAAATTAATAATCTTTATACCTATAATTGGATATAATTGAATTCATTTTCACCTATTCGTATGGCTAAGTGTTTTTGGAATCATACAGCTCTCAAGTTGTTTGGATGTTACTTTTGCACTTGTTAACGTAATTAGTGAGCCATTACTCAGCAGCAACCTATGCTGGCAAACATAAGGAAATCAAACGGATGACGTCAATTGGCTCCAGCGATGTCGTCGTCAACATGCAGCACACGATACGCTGCCTTCAATGGTGATAAGGTTGTTTGTCCTCAAAGTATGACAGGATACTCATATTATGTTACAGGGAATAATTTCACCAAGTTCGCAATGCACTTTGCTGCATGTTTTGCGGAACGTCTTGATTCCACCCCCCCTCCCCATTGAGCAACATTTTCTGCAGGTCAACTTCTGATTTGTTTATCATGAATATGAAAATTATGCTGATAATTTTCAATGTCCATTTTGAAATATTGTGGTAGGAAATATGAAACACTACTTAGTTTGTTATTAAGTGCTTTAGTATCATACAGAAAGCTAATGGTACAATGTAGGATATTTTTGCTTTCTCTAATTTATTTCACATGTGTATTTCATGTCCAGGTGATCTTTCACAAACTGTAAATGAAAAGGTCCATGAAAGAAGACAAAGGTACAACTCAAAAGGAGGGCATCACTATTGACCACTCAAAATACAAAGGCAGATGATACAGAATCAAGAAACAGAACTCAAATGTTCATTTGATGGATGCACTGCAAGACTTATGTACCTTCAAGAGATCTGTTGTATTGGTCCATATTAAATTGGGCTCTTTCTTGGAATCCTTCCTGACTTAAAACAGTCAACATGCCATGATCATAAAATTGGGTTCTTTCACCTTAGGGAAAAAAAATTTCATGACCTTTCCATTCCATGAACTTTACATGACAATTACATGACCTGCTTTATATGACCAAACTGCTGATAAACATTCTAGAATTTGATCGATGAATAGTGGCATAAAGGTAGGGATAGAAGTAAATATTCTTGAACTTGTAGTACAGTAAATTAGCGGTCTGTTCTATATTCCATGACTTTTCCATGCCTTCTGTCATTTCCAACACTTTCATGACTTTCTAGTCCTAGAAAGTAAAAACAAAATTTTATGACTTTTCCATGAATTGTCCATGCTGCAGGAGCCCTTGTAAAGTAAGTGAGACAATGCAAATTAGTATGCACTGTATGCTTCCCTGCTTGCTGGTACATTAGATAATTCAGTAGGTTATGAAGTTTGACCTACCCTAATGACTACTGATCTGTTTACATGAAGCATTCACATCACAGGCTGGTTGCAAAGGAAAACATGTAAAAAATGTAGCTTTACACTGCAATTGCACAGCACAACATGAATTTAATAGTTACATAAGTAGAAACCCAAGATGAGTGTAGAACCTTTATGATCAGGAGAAGATCTTTACCATTAAGCGAGGCTCCAGTTTGCAGTCTGTTTTTGGTCGTTTGGTGGTTTGTTTTTCAACCATTGATGAACGGTACAGTAGCTTTGCATCAAGTAAAATTCTCAACAACAAAACTTTTTAATTGTTATCCTAAAGAAAACTAACAAGAGGCAGCTTGGCAGGCTAATTCATGGACAAGCAATTCCATTCACACAGTACTGAATCCACCCAAAGCAAACATCTGCATGGAAAAATAAACAAACAAGAGTAGTCAATGAGATTTGTTTGATTTGGGGCAGGGGGTAAAATTAGTTCCAACCCTTTTACTTGCCAGTCAATCACAGACATGTGCTTTTCTTCCTCCTATGTGGTACATTTCTTACGTAAAACAACTACAGTAGCACTGGTAACCATAGACAATGCATTGTGGGAAAATGACAGAACGTAGATCCCTTCTTACATTAGGGTAGTAACCCGACAAATAGTGAGAAAATAATTTAGTTGCTTCCAAAGATGTCTTTGTTTTAAGATAATACAGTCAACACTCAACAGGAGCATATATCACAGAGTTTTGTTAACAAAAATATCACACCAGGCAGCTGCCACTCTGTATCATACTGTACCAGGATCCAATAACGTGCTAACCTCTCCTGACAGATCCGTATTGATGTCCAAAAAATCATTCTTCAATTCTGAAGTACTGTATGTCAAGATTACCTGCACACACAGAAATGGATGTTCTCACTCATCATTCTCTCAGTTTTCCTGTACAGCTTTCCCTAAATCTGGTTGTTTTTTAACGATGAGCACAAACTAAAACAACTTACCAGTACATCCGAGCAAACGTGATCATTTATCAAGATATATGAGGCAATGGTCACATCCTTACATTGAAAAGACTTCCAGGGTTGCAGCTATGGTGGTCATTGGTGGTGTGCTTTGGCCATTACTCACATTAGCCGACCACCACAAGGAGACAAAATACAAATACTAACCATGACTACAACATTGCAATGACCACTACTTGTCAGAGTCCAGTAAAGGAAAAAGTCAATCACGGGCCACAGGGCCTAGGTCCACAAAACCACTAATTTTTTATTCAAAACAACCACCTCTCCACTTCTGTCTAGCTACAACCTTTCTGCCATCCAATACACACAGTTTAACTGTAAAATTCATAATTATTTCCAATTTCTTGACTAATTTCCGAATCCTTGACTACGTAGGGGAAATGAATGTTTCTGTTTTGAACTGATCAGTGAGAATTAGCTATTTTTTATAACATCATTGACAGCACAATACCTCATATATTAAAAAATAAATTCTCACTGACCAGTAGAAAACAAACATTTTTTTGAACAATTTTTCATTCCATCACTATTCAATTTAGAATAAGGTAATATATGACATATTCATAATTTGTATCAATTATTCATCCATAAGATGAAAAACTGACCATTTTTGATATGTTAAGTGTGATTGGTGTATACATGAACCAGTTCAAGAAGTTAATTTATCATACCAGGTCACCGTTTCCAAGAAAGTGTGGCTATGTACTTTTAGCTAAGGTTACAGTCATTAGTCAAGTGTTTCTTTTTTTATCTATTTAAGACAAAGGTATGAAGCAGCTGGTTTCCAGCCTACGTAAAGTTTGTGCAGGGACTGTGTTTTACTGCATAATTACTTCAATTATCAATAACTGCAGCCATGACAATGGGACAATTTATGCTAATCATTCTGAGAATTCATAAATGCTGGTACAGCAGCAGCTGCATGGGATGTTCCCTGTTTCTCTTTTTTCATTTTACTTTTTTTTTTGTAATGGTGATAAACAAAACTCCACTTGGCATGGTATCATTACACCTCTGTAGCCTACATTGTCAAAGTCTATGAAAATACAGTATTTTTTCAAGACAAAACAGCTTTCACATGATGGCTCAGAATTTAATCAGTGAATTGATAAAATTCTGGGATTTGTGTGGTCAGCACTTTTACTTTGCCATACAATGTTTATTAGTTTTCCCAAACAACAGTCGGTGGTTCTACTAGTACTGAAACAACGAACATGTACATACCTTCAGGAGAGTAAAGAAAGCTACTTAAGGGTTATCATGTATTGGCCCTCTTATCAACCATATTAGGGTAATTCTGTTTTCAGCGTCTCCAAGTAGTCTCAAGATGGCTAGAATCAGTAGAATGACAACCTATCTTTGTTTTTCTTGGCTAATTAGCAATTTGACTTTCCCTTTTGAGCTACAGCTTGCCTGAGCAAGTGTCACAGATGTACACACACACACACACATGATTCTGTGATACTGTAATGATCCAAACTCTACAATCAAAAGAGTAAAATTCGCTCCAAAAATAGTGCAAAAAGGGACCACTTGTGCTAGGAGTGAATTTCTCAGAGTGGAGCCAAAAGTTACTCCAAAAAGATCTTTCATACACATGAAATGAAATGTTGCTGTTTTTTGGAGTAAATTTCACTCTTTTTGTTTTCAGAGTGCAGACAACTAAATTACTTGGGACACTGACCAAATTCATACATGAAAATTTGAAAGATGCAGTTCAGGTAACAAGCTATGAGGTTACATGATTAAATGTCACTTTCTATTTGTTCTCAAATTTGCTAAAGATCTAAAGAACCGGTCAACTCTATCTGATGTTTCGTTAACTTTCGTATGGCGCATTTGGAGAAAAACAAAATTTACTTAGACCGGTTTTGCTCCTGGGTTGTCCATTAAGCAAAGATGACAACCGTGAATCAGGTGACCAACTTTGGAAAGGATGTGTACCCACATTTTGCATGTAAACTGTCTCTTGGAAACCCAGCTGAAAATGGTTTAATGCCCACTAATCCAGGGACAACATATGGAGAAGATGCCAGATATGCCATCTTTTCCTTCCCTCTTGCCTTCATTGTCCATGCGACGTAGGCCTTATTTTGGGCCAGTTTTCCTTCTTGTTTTAAACTTTAGTTTCACAGATTTCTTTTTTTCAATCAACAGCAAAGGGGTAACCAATGAAATTTTTGAACTTTCACTTGTTGTGACATCTGATTTCGTTCCCCATCCTACCCAACCACTTGCAAATACACTTTGGTAAATTACTGCAAGTTTTTGTAAAATGCAAGTGGTTTGTGGTTGTTGATTAAAAGTCTACATAACCCAGACTTCATTAATTGTGATTTTCTTTTACTCTGCAAATTCTCTCGCACACAACTGTCCCTCCAAAAATATCTGTAAACACTTGTCAGGTTTTCAGAACTACCCAAGCAATGTACAATGGTCTAGGTACAAGGCACCACCGAATATGCACACAATTCTGCTTCACAAGCAAATGGTGGGCAAACAAGACAGGGATATGTATGGAATGCAGAGATTCTTGCTTCACAATGGACCCCAAAAGAGCACAAACAAAGGGTGAGGGATAAACAAGGAAGTCAATACCATGGTGGGCCAAACTAATCTGCTTGCAGATCAGAGGGTGATAGGTCATTAGGCAAAATTACCAGTACCTTTAAAAACCATACTTAATGGTCAAAACAGGATTTAGGGAATCAGACAAGAAGAGAATTATCAGTTTAACAATCAACTGCAGCAGTCAAGGGCCAATATCCAGATACCGCAGGACACTACAGTTGAGCTGGGTGTTTTAGGTTAATTCATGGCTGCGTTTACGCCAATTAACGTGGCTATAGGGTGTAATCTTGAACAAATGGCAAGAAAATTTCAAGAAATTGGCCTACTTCACTTAAGCCAATTGTCACCAACTAGGGAAGCAACCAAACAATCACATCATTGAAGATCTTTTAATAAAACAACAAGACCACTTTAACCTGACAAAATAGCTGTTTTGCTACTAACTCAGAAAATTAAAAGTTAATTCTGAATTTCTTCCTCAGAATATTTAATGTTTATTCAGAATTTCTCCCTCTGCTCATACACACATACTGCATAAGAGCGGATAAAGATCTATTTATGCACTGACACAACTTACTTCCAAGTGTTTACAAATTTTTTGTCAAAAACCCAGATATATACATAGGAAGTAGTGCTTATTGTCAATACCTCCAGAGAAACTGGATAGCATATCCAAGGACGAGATGATTAGGTCCCAAGTTTTATCATGATGAATCCTAGTTTCAAGTTAATATTGGGACTCAAACTGCCATGATAACGTTTGTCATTGATATCCATAGGGTTATCAAAAAAGAAATTTCAGCAAAACAAATATTCTCAAGTTCAAAGGAAAATTGGGTCAAAGTGATAAGCTTGAAGAGACAAATACTACTTGTAATCCTGGCTGCAGTGATTATCAAAACAGGTCAAAGATCAATCAATGTCTTCAACTCAAGTGTTAAACTACCACCTCTAACTCCAGGCTCCTACCCCCAGGCCCCCCTGCCCTATAGTTACCACCTATTCTTTACTTCCATTTATTCAAATTTTTAATCATCGAATGAGTAACATAAATATAATTTTGTGAACGTAGCCAATTTTTCTTTTATAACTAAGGCATTAGAAAGGGAATGCAATGTAATAATTCACAGAAACTGTAGCTTTAAGTACATTTTTACTCTAGTCTTCTTCTCTGAAGGATGATTTGCTTCTTTCTTTTTTATTTCCAAAAATGTTGGTAGTCTGCGATACCCTCTTTTCCTGTAAATCAGATTACTTAATAAGAAACATGGTCTGAGGACAGTTAAGCTTGCATCAATCTCCCTTCCCCCCCCCTTCCCCTATCCTACAGTGGACTCAAAAAGCATAAAACTGCTTCACACTTCTTCTTCTCTCTCTGGGATACTGCATGTTGCAAATGTAGAATAAAATATAGACAACACACTGTAATGTAATGTTTCTCTTAGCAGGACTCCATCACAAGATTGTTCACATTATCTCATCACATAAGTGACCTGATTCTTACGATGCCATTATTTTTTTTTGTTCCAAAACTTCTCTTGCAATGTATTTTAGTTCATACCTGAACTTTACAACGAGAAAAAAGGGTAAAGAAAAATGATGCCCGAGCAATACAACTACAAACATGACAAAATGTAAACTAACTACTTTGGCATTGATGCTCCATATGCTATAACAAGAGCATAATTTACAAATGACTTTACAGAGCTGTAAATGATTTATAATAATCCTTCCTTTACCTAATCAGCCATGGTTTGATTATATGCAACCTTTTTAGGACAAACTAGCTTAGACACACTGTCTAATGTATATCTTGGAAGTGTTTAACAATAACAGTTACAATTGAAATACAGTAGAATTGCTACTTACTTTTATTCACCCTCTCATGCTTTGGAATCCATGAAAGTACATTTCATGACTTCCTTCATTTACAATTATTATGAATTTTATTTGATAACCCCCTAGCTGTACTTTATGTTTGCATAGTGAGGAATAAGTACACAGGGCATTAGTTTTCTATTGTATACAGATTATTCAATGACCAGAAAAAAAAACACCAAAAGATCAAAACAAATTCCAACAGAAAAACACAGGAGATAAGAGCGGGTTGAATGTGGGTAGACCTGAGTCTGTGATTCTGATACCAACAAACAATAGGTAAAAGAAAACAAACAGCACCTTGAGTGCATGAAATTATTGATGATAGGCCATTAGAAAATTGCATATTTTGTTTCTTTTGAGAGGGATAATGGATAAAGAAATGAAAAGAACCACTGAAAATGAGGCTCACAAAAATCAGGCTTTAATTCAATTGATACAAAAAAGTAAGTTTGTCTAAAAAGACAGTAAAGGCTATTCATTTTCATCTACCTTTAGTGAGTTCACTGATGCATGTGCACAACTTGCTACAGGAGTCTGTAGCAGATCATTGCATTTGTGACATAAACCCATTTGTTGCCTGTCAATTGTACATAGATACGTTTGCATTCATTGAAGTAAAACAACACCAAACTAAATGTAACTTTACAGAGTAACTACAGAAACCATGTGGGGACTTGTTTCTCATAAATAAATAATTTCTGCTCTTCTTCTTTGTTGCAAATTTTCTGTTGCATTAAGTTGCTGAACTCTATACCTACTACGTCTTGCCAACATACAGATGGCTGAAAAATACTACTGACTAACAGTCCTTTTTTGCTGGTTAATAGTTACCTGCCCTTCAGTAGTAATAGCACACTTGTAGAATATATCTCTACTCCGAAAGAAGAAAATTCCACTTAAATTCTTCTATAGTATTTCAAGAAATGAACTGAAATACAGCACTTACTGTAGTATGTTTGAGGGTCAGCACATAAAGTAGCTGTCATTAGTATAAAGAAAATGTCAGTGATCTTTTTCAGGTTTATTTTTGCTGTGCCCTTTTTAAAGTTTATTGCAAGCCGTGCTAACCATACTACAGAGCACCTCTTGTCATGCCCATACATGGTGTCATATATCCATTAGCATGTGACACCTCAGTGATACACTGAAGTGCCCTCCATGAGGATAAGCTACTAAATTTAACATGTGTGTTGCATCTCAGCCATTTGATCTATACACACCAAGCATAGCCATGTCGCCAAGTATAGCCATCGGTACTGTTCATTTGTTTATACTCAGGGAGGGCGCCCTTGTTTGTTGTTATTAGACATTGAAGCAAGGGGTCTATTAATGTACAAAGCATTTGTCCCCCGTGTTCCTAGCGCCCACGCCGCACAAAAAATAAGATTAGTGATCAGTGTTCTCAATGCAACATATGGGCAAAGAAAAGCAGAAAACATACTAGTAGCTAAAAGTATGGTAATGATAGCATGTCTTATTTTCCATCTGAGCCCCTTTGCAAAAGCAAGAGGTATGCCTCTCCTTATGCCCCTCCCCAAGATGGTGATTAACTACTTGTTTCCTCTTCCAGGCCTAAAGATTGGGCGAGCTGAACGTAAATACAAAATGTAGCTGGAGCAACTACAGAATAAACCGCCATGCAAAAACAGCTCTTAAAATTGATTGACTACACCGATAAACTAGTGTAGCTTAAAGTAATGATGATTATGTTACAACTGTGCAATGAATTTTATGTGCAGTGGACATACTGAAATTATCAAACAAAATTAGCGTGACTTATTACTCACCTGCTCAGGCTGTTGACAAGCTGGGATAAGTCTTGGCCTAATTCTGGTTTGTCTAAGTACATGGTCCTAAGGTAGATGTAGTTTAAAAGCCCCCTTGTTTTGGCATTGGGAACTTCGGCCTAAGTTGAGGCCTTACAGTGCAGAGTTGCATATTTGGTCTTCTTACAGTGGTTATATTACTAGGCGTAGAAAGCAAACTAGGCCTAGTGACCCTAGTCTGTTCTTACTTCTTAAACTTAGGCAGGTATAGGTCTTAAGGCAAACTTCTGACTTTTTCTCAGAAGTAAATTATCTTACTTGAGGTATAGCCTTCGAGAGTTATAATTCAAAGTATAGCTTGCCGACAAATTACCGGGCAAACGGAGTACCAAAAAGGTTAATCCAGCAACTTTCAAGCTTAACTTAATTACTGCAAACAGCCAGACTGCGACTTAAGTTAGGCTAAGTTAGGCTTGAAGGAACAACCCGTTCCTCTCCCTACCGAGTGCACTCACTTAACACTCGGTAGGGATAGGATGCTGTCGTTGCCAGGCTTAAGTGACTATAACATTGCTTGAAGTTGAGGACAAACTAGAATTTAACATTAAGTTAGACTGTTTTAAGGCATAAACAATAGAAAATATGGCTTCGGCCTATTCAAATTTGAAAACTCCACCTGGAAAATAAGCTCACTTACCAGAAACAGGACTGTGTTTAGTGAGAGAGCACCAGCGCTTTTTCCACTGTTGAGAGATGCAAAATAAGACATTATAAAATTCCTATCAAACTGAGACAACATACCTCTTGAGCTAACACTTCCCTTAAAACTGACAGTATAACTTACCTTCCGTCGACGGCGAATCCTCAGAGAACACTGCAACAGAGTGGTTCGCCGGTCGGCCATTATTTCCTGAACCTTTTAGAGCACAACTCATCCTCCTCTGTTCTATTCACCGACATAGCAATCACGGCACTCCATGCCTCTGTTCTTCTGAAATTCCACCGGCTACAACCTGTGCGCCTAATCCAGTTGCTTGTTAAAAGTCGCCGATAAAATCAATAAATGTTCTGGTTGGATCACAACAAATCGATGTAACTTAGTACTACGATAGCAGAAGACAGGTTCATTGCTGTACTTTCCACCTGGAGGTAAACGGAATACAAAATATCACAGGCCAACTTGCTACTTTACCGCAATATCCTTGTAATTGATCTGATGAGCATATTCCACACTGTTCAAGCAATCGAACAAAGCTCGTCGCAGGCGGCCATTAAGGATTCTTTCATTGAATGACTGGCATGCATGACTGTGTGCTATAGATAGTAGTAGGCCTAGTACGATCCTTGAATACACATACTCGAGCGGAATTTGTTTGCCTAGCTGAAAAACAAGTCTGCCTTTTGTTGTTGTTCACGTAAACAAGTTATCTAAAGTGAGTCACGTTTGGATTTTTGCGCTTTATTCATGAGATATTCAAAGTACCAATTCCCACGACTAAAAAGGTCACTGGCGTCCTGATCTCACATGCACGCAATTACTGAAATCAAATCGCAGCTTTGGCGATGTATCACTAATTGGCCATTGCACTGCATCGATCAAGTGTGAGACTAATTAATCCACGAAAACAAGGCCCACCATGGCAAAAATAAGACCAGAATTAGGCCTAGACTTCGTGTTCGTGAAGATCCAACTATCTGTTTGTCTCTAAAATGTAAAATATGCCAACCAAATGCTGACTGTTTTGCACAAGTAGACCGAGTTGAGATAGGAATAAGAATTTTCTTAAATTTGGACTGGTTACGATCGAATTTTCTTGTGCAATAAGGGAGGATTAAAGCCGAAGGAAGTTAGTGTGAAGGAAATTGTCGTGTAAATTATGAAAGCAGGTTTTGCCCTTCAATTTTCATGGAGCTAAAAATGTTTTCATGAAATTAGATAACCACAGTCGACTCCAGTTTCCGTCAATTTGGTAATCTTACTATAATGCAATTGTATACCATAAAATAAAACGACCATTATCGTCAAAAGAATTACTTTTCTTGAATTGGCCTACATTTTTCGAAAATGCCTCACACACCTGGGTAGACTGTATAAGGCCAACCCATCGGTAAATAACCAATTTTTAAAAGGACAGCACCATTCAGAGGGACAGGAGTAAGCCTATTGTTACTGTTTTATCACTTTGTAAGGAAACAGATCATTAATTTTCCCAATTAGGACGATGCAATTTCATTTTGAAAAACGACCAATTCGAAGACGCTTTCACGATATCTCTGCATGTGTGGTGAGCAAGTGATGCGCCTGCGCATGTTTACTGTCTTCTAGAAAACCGGTCGACGGTCAGTGTGAATGCTCTCAAAAATTAAACTTGAGGAGTCGTCATTGTAAGATCTAGTTTTGTCGTCTACCATGCAGCCTGTGACAATATTGCTGACGTATACCGGGAACATACAACTATATATCCTATCGTGAAAGTTAGACACGGAAACTAATTGGGCTCAGTGTTGTCGTCTACGGAAGATAGTAAACAAATTCGACTAAAAATAGACGAAATGAACGCAGCAACAACAAGAGGGAAATCTAGTTCGATCATAGCTCGCGATTTGTCTTGGCCATCGCAGGAACACGGAACAGCATAAGTTATCCCATAAAGCCCCAACTGGGCTCAATTTTGGCCCCATTGAATTACCCAATTGGGGCCTGTCTTCAGTGGGGACTAAACTTCTGACACAGAATGGGCTAATTGATTGGGCTGGAACTGGGTAGCCCGTATGCCCCAATTAAGTCCAGTTGATTGTTCTTGGGGATTCGTATGGTCCCAATCGAGCTAGCTTGTCATTGTCTGGGCAAACTAACGCTGCAGTTGGGCGTTTTATAGAATTTCAATTTGTGTTTAGCTTGGGCCAATTTTGGGCGTCATTGTGCCCATTCAGGAATGAACTGCCCACTTGTCTATAGGTTATGAATCAGCCATTGCAGGGGAACCGGAATCACTTCCCATTTTGAAAGTGAACCACTCCACGATCTTTCTGAGACTTTTTATGCATAGTTTTTGTTGTAGTAGATTACCATTACAACATCATGGAGCAGATTTAGATGATACCTGGTATATATGCGAGGAAATATTGCAAGTACCAACAAAAACGACAATGTTTACAGAAAACCTGTTTAAATTGGACAGTCAGTACAGTTAGTAATCGTCTATCCTAATCCATGGATGGCCCTTTTAATCACGTGACAACATTTTTGTTACTGGATTGCTAAACTTATGCAAGTTATTTGCTTACTTTTAATATGCAACAATTGAAGTTGAACCATGAGAGAGACTTGTAAGGTGTAAAAGAACATATTTGTAAGAGTTAGGTGATGCTTCAAAATAAAGTTGGGTTGGATGTCAACTAGCTTTAAGCATGACAGGTGTATTTTTCCACAATATATTCACACTCACAAAACCCTAAGTCTTGTAACCAACCTGTAATTATGTTTTAATTACATTCAAAATCTATTTGCAAATGTTATGATGTTCATTTAATTACTATCCATGTAATAATGCTTCTTTGGAACAGTTGAGGTCCAAACTGAACCCGTATTGCAGGCGAGGGGGGGGGGGGTAGGGTGGCACGAGGGGAACGTGCCCCCACGACAAAGTCGTACCCCCAGGAGGCCAACCCCCCTTCGGAAATTTGGAATAGGCAGTTTTATCTTGTGGTTAGTTCATTGAATCAAAATAGCCTAACTTTGCCAACATATTAATTACAAAAAATTGCCCCTGTCAGACACTGCCCACCAACTGTCATTATTGCAAGTTGTAGGCATGCCTTCCTGAATGGAGCTTAAACGTGATTCCATCTGGATGCCACTTTGCGTCATCTGCTCTCAGGCACTTTTCATAACTTTCTCAGATGTGACCTGGTTAGCCACGTAACTTCCAACCACTGGGGGGATCCTTCTTCCGTGATTCAAGGAGTATTCATCAAGTAGAAAGGGCAATTCTTTCATTATGCGCTTGTTTAAAGGGAAATAGGGCGTTTAATTGTTTGACAGAAAACAACCATAGTTTTTACAACCAATGTTTGTGGGCATAGAATGATACGGTAGATTATTCAAAATAAGAAAGGGCAATTTCCTTCTTTAAGAGAAATAAGTTCGACACAGATAGAAATTCAGTCATTTGTTGCTCAGCAATAATTTGTTCACCCAAACTTATCAAAATTCAAACGATGCATCTTCTGTTACTCATCACTTGCATAATGTTTTGAGGAGATGAAGCTCTTGCAGATGTTTATTGGTGAAACTGAATGGTTTAAAATGATTGAAGCTATTTTCTTGGTCTGCTTGGTTGGTATATTCTAAACGCCCTATTTCCCTTTAAATTTTGCAAAAAAACTCACTTTATTTTCCCTCGGAAACCTTGACAGAAACAAAGAACGCGAATAATTAGTGCAACCCCCTCGTGCAACCCCCCCCCCCCTCCACTCCCCTCCGCCAATCCACAAACAAGTCAAGTTGGTGAATGCTGTGAAATTCGACTTTCAAATTGCATCGATTGTCGACCGTTTGGTTAAAAGTAGGCATATTCATCTCATGTCTGCAATTTCTCAATTAATGAGAGGAAAATCAACCTATGAAAATGGTATCCGTACCAGATGGGAAGAGGTAATGTCGCAATGAATTATGCATCCTTTTTCAGTTATTCTTGCAGCAATTGACAAAAATTGGGAGGAGAGGCTGAACATACCACCCCCGGTTCCTACGCCACTGCATTATACACATCAATATTCTTAATCATGCATATGAGTGAAAAAATCGATTAACATTGCATGCAACACGTTGTTGCATATTTGTAACGCACCCTGTGCACAGTTCTCTTGCACTTTACTTTGCAAAGCCATATTATCCTAAACGTGTGACCTTCTTTTGGCTATTTATCATACAGTTTTGCCGAATGACCTCTCTGGATTATCGACTTCGGCTGTAACTGTGGTGTTTATCTTTTATATATGGTTGTGTTTGTAGACATATATATTATCTGGCTTATACGTAAGTTTCTCGGCTGATGTATATGTAAGTATACATGTCTAAATAACATACGTGCACATATGTATTTCAATCTGCTTCTTCACATCATAGCAACATAGTTGTTTGTCATATACTTACATTTCACATACTGTTACACAGCAAGTCCCTGATTATACACAATATTAATTTATTTCTAGTTTCATGAAAAGTTGACTTAACTAATTTTCAATCTTTCTCTAATTTAAGTACAAGCTTTCTTTGTTTGTCATAAGTTCTCACAGCTTCTATAGATCAAACCATTTTCCTTTCTTTATATTTCTGTCCTTTGGATTTTCTGTTTGCAAAATTGGTTTGAAATATGCGTCTTGTAAATCTAACTTCAGAAGCAGGAACTTTCTTGCCCACCAATACATGAAATCATTACTGGTAACCTAAAACTTAAGTTTTTGACCAGTAGAAACTAAGCTTGTTTTCAAAAGTACATTGCTATTCGAATAAGGGCGAACCATCGAAAAAGCTTTGGAGTTCTCACGGTCAGTAAAACCACCAATACAAATGAGGACTCTCAGATACATATATCTGCGGGACCCAATATACGTTCCACTTCGCTTCACATTTACAAATTCAAGGCAATAACAAGTAACAAACAACAGTCATATATGCGTAGTAACCAACACTTTTGGTCGGCGTATTTGTAATGCTAAAACCGAAAAAAAAAAAATATTCCTTGTTTCTTTTCAAGTGGTATTTCGTTTCTCCGGAGTAACAATACTACTGACTTAACTGAAGGCACCATATACAGAGGAAGTCAAGGATTGCTTCTAGCGCATGCACGTAGATTTCCAGTGTGGGTTCAGTTTAAACTGGATTGGCACTATATTTCTCATGTTGCCATGGTAATGGACTTTTTTTATTCTATTTTTTTTTAAGTGACCAACGAAGCGAATCGAATGGCGGCTTGTATTATCTATTTACCAAAGCTATTTATATTTTGGGTGAGGACGGCATTGCTGATCTATAATGATAATCTTGTTTACAATTTTGGAGGTGTTTTCGTGACAGCAATTAAGGCGTTTTTAACATAACACTTTTCTGCTGAGTCAGATCATGATGCGCCTGATTATAGCGTGCACGTTGACGACGATTAAAGTACATTGAACCTACACATGTTACATGGCGTATATGCGTATATAGGCCCTAAAGCATATATATATATACCTTATATATATATATATACCTTATATATGTATACCTTATATATATATACCTTATATATATATACCTTATATATACATACCTTATATATATATATCTTATATATATATACCTTATATATATATACCTTATATATATATACCTTATATTTATATACCTTATATATACATACCTTATATATATATATATCTTATATATATATACCTTATATATATATACCTTATATATATATATCTTATATATATATATACCTTAAATATCTTATATATATATATATATACCTTATATATATATATATACCTTATATATATATATACCTTATATATATATATATATATACCTTATATATACCTTCACCTTAATTTTCTGCACTCCATCAGCTTTCCTGCACTGAACAGCTTCTGGCTAGTGCTGATCGAGCAAGCGTTTTGAAGTTTGGCCGTGCCCCCCTCCCCCCCCCTCCAAAAAAAAAAAGAAGAAAAAACCCTCTTCACTCCCTTCCAAGTAAAGTTTCTCCGGGAGACAATTGGATGCATGACTGATCCTGCCTGGTAACCAATTCACAACAAAGCAAATAAGACGGCAGACTACGTATGACGGTGCCCAGTTACATTCACCCCAGATCAATACAATAAAGTGTCACGAAGCCAGCATACAATCCCGCAATCTTACATGAATATCTCCTCATACTTTAATTAATCTGCAAGGGTTGTTGTATTATCAATATGAGTGACAAGCATTCACTTTTTTTTGTAATACAGTATGTGCTAGTCTTACTATGAGCAGGACTTAAAATTTATCATAATAGACAAGGATGGAATCACTTTTGTCAGATTACACAGTGGCAGTTCTGAAGCGGCCGGGCGGGGGGGGGGGGGGGGGGGGGAGGGCGTGTGAACATGCATCCCCAAAATTTCCAAGTTGATCGGTTGTGCTTTTAATATTACATTGCACACTTCTCACTGTCACTCTTCTTCTCGTGGGTTTGATAGGAAGACTCGTACATACTGAGGGCACTATTTTTACTATTTTTATCTGCTGTTCCTCTTTTTTGTTACTAAAAATTAAATGCAAGTCAGCAACTCTTAGTTCTATTGTTTTTATAGTTTTCATTTTTAATGTGTTTTGATTTTGTATTGGTTCTGTATAAACTGTTTTTACTTTTTATTGTACAGCGCTTTGAGGCCTCGGCAGATTGCGCTTCATAAGTTGCCAATATTATTATTTATATTATCCAGCGATACTTATAGATACTTTTACCGTATAGACATTTACCATTTAACTTTGTCAACGATTCCAGCATATAGCTGTTCACTTCGTTCGTTCGTTCTTTGAGATAATGACTGCTCGGTTGTAATGAGTCTGGATTGTTTTTAGCACCAGCTTGACATTTAATTAAAAAGTATGCCCAGAGCCACTTGGATTTTATGTACATAACCTCCACGCCTTATGCCAAACTACCCTCAAACCTATATGCATTTACACTTCTCTCAATATCCTTTGACAGTACGCCCTATTTTTAGATAGTTGTTTTGATCGGTTAGTGGTACGAGCACGTGTGCGAATTCGGTTCAACAATGCACGTACATAGTGACAAATCACAAAGTGAATTAACACTTTGCAAATACCTTGGTACCTTGGTATATATATATATATATATGTATATACTTGTATATATATTAATATGTGAAAATCCATAACTATGTAAATACGTAAGTAGAACACTTCACAAATATGAAGCACAGGTATGTTTACAGAAAAAAGTGTATATTTCGGACACCCATGTGACTTTCTTCAGCACTAACGATTGGATGTTGAAAATTATTTTCAAAAGCAACATATCTTAGTGGTCTTGTACACGCTCATGTGTAGTGCGCTCTTGGGAACCGCAACGATAAACAATTATAGTGTGGTATGTGCCTCAATTCAGCGCGCGCTAACTCTTACAGTTACCCCGCCCCATTGCCACCCCAAACAGAGGGGGAAATCACTCAACAATCCAATGTCTTTGTTCAAACCATGGGAATGAGTAGATAATGTAATTATCCACTTACTCTCAGTTTACAACCTTTGGGTCACAGAAGAGTAGCCGCTACCGAGCAAAATACATCCCAAGTCAGAAAGCGAATGATTAGGTTCAGAAATCTTAAGAATTTTAAGATTTTCTCTTAAATTTTCAAACTGAGGTGAGGAATTTTTATGTAATTAGAATGTTGGAACATGGATTAGTATGAGAAATTTGATCCGACTTTATGAAATCAGTTCAAGTTAGCTCCTTGAAATACAGGCTGGTGGAGATATAGACAGTAGGTAATTCACTCCACTTATATGTATAGTTACGCCCTAAAAGTAAAACACCACCAGCACGCACACACACATAAGCAAACACACATCCTTTTATGCACACATAGACCATAGAAAAGGGTCACCTCTTACTTCTAGTTTGTTATCATTTGATTTTATGCACAATTAACTTTTTCTTTTGTAGCTTCAAATCATTCAGCTACCGGTATAAGTGACTTCCAACTTTTAGGGTTCATAAGGAAAGCCACCAACCTAACGTTTCATTGCCACCTTTCTCCACTTTTTCTTTGCGTGGCCGTGTGCGCATACACCGATACGTGCATGATGGACTTTCGCTGTATTTGTAAACTTACATTAATTTAAAAACATACAAATTGTCAGAGTTGTAATATATATAAAGTTCAGCTTTGTTTTAAAAAATGCAGTCATATTGTAATATTCATAGTTTCTCTTCAGGACGATACGGAATGAACAAGAGAAAGAAAAGCTCCTCGCAGTTTCTACAAAAACAAACAAAGAGCATAGAAACAGAGCTGAGGCCAGTAAAACTAAATTCATATAGACCGATAAACCTTGTACTTCTTCAAACTAAACTAAATAAGTCGAGTGAAACTCGTGTATAAAAGACCAAACTTTCAAAAGTCTACTTTTCATTATTTGGATAAATACCCTCGATCCCCCCCCCCCCCCACCCTCTCTGTGAGATGTTTGAATTCGTCATAAATTACATGGATTTCATAAGCAGTAAGTTTGCAAATGTTGACCCGTCATCTCACGTAAAATTCTGAAAGATCTAGGTATAAGGTCAGTGAAATAGAAAAGGAAATGTGTAGAAACATCGGCAAGCACTAACTATTCCTGAGTTGCAAGAATCGATGCGGCTTACGCGATGAACTTCAATAACCTAAACTGACACTAACACAGTTCAGAAATTACTTGATAAAAAAAAACTAAAATAGGCGAACAAGTGGCAGAAACTTTAAATGCCGGTGGCGCTCGTCATAATTGCATTGATACTGCATTTTGGCTGTGGTATCAGAAAGTTTAGTGAGAGAAATAATTCATCTTACATGCAATTTTAGTGAAAGTTTAAGTCCATGAAGCTTGAAATAGATGGAATTGCATGCCAGATTGGGCATTATGATTGCATACAAAAAAGTACTCACTTCAAAGTGATTGAAGACAGGCCCGAATGCAGCTTTTTCAGTGGGGGGGGGGTCGATTTTACCACAAGTAGAACACTTTACCCGACAATTATGATCGACTAGTGCCGAAGACACATGCCAAGAAAACTAAGCTGAATGATTCCCAGACCGTGTCATACCAAAGACTTCAAAATGGAACCTACTGCCCTCGTAAGCAATATGGAGTAGTGAATACAATCCATCAGTGACCACAACTGGAAAGAAAGGTCGCGGGGCGGTTAGATCTGATTTAATCAGTTAGTTGGAAGCTGAAGCGTAAAAGTAACAAAATTAAAACTCATTACATATGTTGCTAGCGTAGGCCCACTAGGCTGGGCGGAACTCCAGATCCTGTGGGGGGTTCGTCCGAACCCCCTGAACCCCCCCCCCCCCCGGATACGGGCTTGGAAGACCTTCCTACACGTTCTCAAAACAAAGACTGAATTTCACAAAAAAAAAGAAGTGTGTGTGTACATGACACCCTTATATGTGCAGCATGGGGATTTTATATGACATTTGGGCACTATCTGGGACCCGAAAAGTTTAATACCAAAGATAACTGATTTGCTGTGAGAAGTAGGGAATTTGCAACATGCACGATCTGTGCACGCTATGCCTGTATAGCGCCACGGAACTGCTATTGCTAGTGTCACTAATTCAGTTTGCGTGTGTACAAACATTTTTTACTACATCGTGATAAAAACTTTGACTGCATTATCTTGTATTCAGAAGAATAGGCAAAGGATAATTACAGCTTTCAATAAATATCGTTCCCCCTACTTGTATGCATCCTGAAATTTCATTTATCAGATTTTCTGAAAAAGTTTGGTGGTTGAGAAAGAAACGGTTTCGTGAAGAATGTGGTCCATTCGTGGCGGCCATTATTGCAAGTACATATGCTATACTAACGGTTTCTAAATCCTTGATGCGATTGGACCTGTGCTAATTTTGTCGATGAATGCAAGTGTCACCAATAAGTGCCATGCGATAAAACAAACAGGTGAAATCTGCTGAATTAATTAATTAATTACACCAATATAATTTTCTACAGAGTTATAAATAAGCTTACACAGGGGTTCTCATGCGACTTCGACATTCACGTTTCCAAAGTGCAATTTTGCAGTGGCGGAGCTACCATATGGTCGGGGGGGGGGCGACCCCCACTGAGATGGATTACCGGCATCCTTTCCAGATTTTGACAAAAAGAGAAAAAACTAATCAAAAAGATAGAAACAGATAAGAATGATAAAAAAATGTAAGAGAAGGTAAAGGAAATACAAGTGTGAGTACTTCAGCGCACTGACATCCATTTCGTTTGTTTGTTTGTTTGTATAGCATCTATTCCAGTCTATTTGAAAACATTTACGAAATCATGATTGAAATGGAAATTATATACAAAATATGAAAAAGAAAAGAAATTGAGGAGTGTCTATAAAGTTCATGAGGGAGCTTGTAGACATAGACACTCCAGACAGAAGAAAGAAATAACACCAGCAGCTATGAGTATAAATAACACTTAAATACGAAGGAAAGAATTGAAGACATTTCTTCATTTTGCTTTTGGCTCATTAGCTGTAGAAATTGTAAACATGAGATCCCTGTTTCAAGACTATGCATCATATGCATGCTTATAACACCGAGGAAGTTCCGTTTCCGGCCATCTGGGACATTTGAAAAGCCAAAATTTTCTTGTAGACTCGACGCCAACCGATTGTGGGGCTCCGCTTAGATAGCCCTTTAGGGTTCCTAGAGAGGCTTGCGAAAACTAATTCATGCCATTTTGCTTCCAACTGTACGACCTTATTCGTCCCACTGCCATGGTCGCGCAGTTGGAGGCAAAATGGCGCATCCATCTCTATAGGAACCCTAATGGTCATGCCGGGTCCACCCCCTCCTTGTGGTGAGCAGTTGGTGTTTCTATTATACAGCGCCCCTAAAGCCATCCCCCCCCCCCCCCCCCTCTGATGTGAAAATGTTATCGAGCTCTGCCACTGTATTTTTGGTTGTGTGTAGGGCTATATGTATCGGCAGTGTTTGGTGCGAATTTGAACTCAATGGAACATTTAAAAGAGCCATATCAAAAGTCATATTACCTTGTGTGTTTTCCATTCCAAATTCAGCTAAACAACCTTCTTAGGGCAAACGGATTTTGTGTTATACTTTCGTGATAATTTCTGGTCTTATTTCGTCGACCTACCCTACCTTGCTCGGTCAATAATTTTCTGATATGAGAATTATCCAATTGTATAAATGCTTCAACCGTAACGGAACATTGTCATTAGTATAACCATTCATACAATTGGACAGCTCATATTTAGAATATTTCTTTAAACACCAACTACATGTACACAGCGTCTCATGGTACGTAGACATGAAATTATTTTTTTTTCCACTTGATATCACCCTGAAGCCATCGCATGAATTATAAGGCTTTCAGTTATCAATAGTTGAAACTTTTCATGTCGCTTTGCCAAGTTGGTCCATCTAATGACCTTTCACCTTCTGCCATAAGTAACATTCATTTCAACGGGATGTGATTAAACGTTCCGATGTACGTCATCTCCCTGATCATGATAAGCTTGTAAATGTCTGGGACCCACTCTTGGGTTAAGCATGATCGGGGGGGGGGGGGGGATATGTTGCAGGTTTTCAAATTCCTATCTGGTAGGAATTCTCTGTCAAATTGTGATTACTTACAGGTTTGTCCTAATTCTTGATGGGGGGGGGGTCTAGATTACAGGGTATCTTATGGGGCTTTGCCCTCCTTTGCCCTTAAACTTGTTATGTTATGTTATTCCCGCACTGACTTGATGTGGTCTTATTGTGTGAAGGAGCAATATTCAACGACTAAATGAACGTTACATAGAGTCTATATTCGCCGCATTAATTCCTACAAGTCTGTTTCAAAGAGATGTGATTAAACGTCTCCTGTCATCAGGGAATTATGTAGCAAAATGCCTTCATGTGGACATCACTTCGGAGCGCCTGTTCAGTATGAATTTTGTGGTCTCTAATCGAGGAAGAACTAAGCGTGTGTTGCTTCGTTTATGTTTTTCATCTAAATCAACTAAGAAGAAACATTATCAACGTTTTACACAAATCAAGATGCAGTTGTTGCATTGAAAGAGAGAAAGAGATTTAAACAGCGATTCTAGAACGAAGATCATAACGTTTAGCGGACTGTGATTTCAAGAACGAGAAAAGGTAATTGATACTTTTTGCAGTTCAAATACAACTTCATTTCCATGTAATTTTGTATATACTTTATTCTTATTCTTTATTCTTCTTTATTCTTCGTATGCTTCTAAGTTACAACATGTTTTATTTATGTGATCCCTTTTATTGACTAGTACCTTCGTCTCCATATTAAATATTAGAGCTTTCTTAAAGATAAGCTTTTATACAGATAAATGAGTTTGCCCTTTTCAGTGAATATCGTAGTAAAAATTAAAGGGGAAATCAGGGATTATTTTCACAATTTATTTCACTGCAATTACCCACCGGTATCCTACAATGAGTTATAACTAACAAACATGATCAAGATTCTCTCAAAACATGTGAACTATTTCGAGAAACGAGTCAAAATTTGCAAAAAAAAAAAAAATGGTGAAGAACTCCGAAAGTCTGTTACATCCATATTCATCGAATCAAATATAAATATCCAATACTATCACGTTTTCAAGGTATGAGGAGGTGGGACTTCCTATTTTATACGTATCCTACGTGTGCTGTATGTATCATCAAGGAGGTTGCAGAACCACCTTAGTACCATCCACTATCACTAAATTCTTGTTTACTTAGCATTGCGCAATGCACGAACAGCATGGGAATCGTAAACATTCGGTTCTGTTTATTCATAAACGTCATCTCAGTCTTACGCTGTGATTGGTCATCGTGTAGAGGAGGCTGTCTTGTCTTGTACATGAACGTTTATGTTTTGTACCTGACAAATATTAAGAGGTCTCATTCAACAGTAATTAACGCAATAATTAAAGTTTCTTCTACCTTCTAACACCTACCCTACGTCTCTATATTTCGGTAAACAATCAGATTAGAGAAAAGAAAAAAAAAAAAAAGAAAAATCAACTAAAGGTGAATTTTCTCAGTCAAACCCTGATTTCCCCTCCAAGTTCACAGACAAGGGTGCTTAGTGATTACAATTCGCAACATACAGTCCTGCACGAACCAAGAATAGATCCTCATGTGTACAAATAGTAGTTGTGTACTCCATAAACTTTTTCGCGGGAATTTTGTTTCGCTCCGTACGTACGTCCGTGTGCAAAGTGACCGCCTCAAAAAGAGTGCCTCGCGCAAAACAAAACAACCCCTTTTTTTCACCCAATATATATACATGCAGTTTACGTATAGGCTGAGTGTATGAAACATATCATACAGGTGGTACGTAGGCTATGTTCATTAGCGACATTGTCGATTTAACACGTTTTTAATCTGTACAGATTCAATAAGCTTTTTCAAAAACTATTCCGACACTTCATCTGCTCTCACTGCATTTCATCATGCCTAAGTGCCCCGGTTGCGGTAAAGAAGTCTACTTCGGTAAGTGACGATCGACTTGTGCAACGTTGCTCGTCCTTCAAAACTAAATCAAAGTGCAAATTTAGTTGTGCCGCGCCTGTAACTCAATGTAGTTGAGTGTGTACTGTAAGTCAGTGTTGCCTTGTGTTAGTTTTGTAGTAAGTAAAGTACTAACTTAAAAAATCACAGCACTGCTATTATGACACTAGCGACCAGCGGAATTGCACGGATAATTCACCAGGCCTAGGCCTATAACAAGTTTGTCAGGACACTCTTTAACAACAACCATGCTTGTATTATCGTGTCAGACTTGTAGGTTAGTTGCTATGCATTACTTAACTAGGGTAGCGTTAAACTTATGCGTATTACGGTATAACGTGGGGCAAATTCAACGTCGGCCAAAGATTGAACTACTAAGTACTATTACTAGTAACAGTAACGTTACATTGACATGTTCAACTAACCTAACGTTTGAGTAACTGTGTTAGTCTGAGTGAGAGATTGAAGTAATATGCTACAGATTTGCTTTCCATCCCGCCCATGCGCCAAAAACTCTCAAACTTTTCATTACTTCCCAAGCATTTTTTTGTTAGGAAAATATATGCACCAAGTAGGCCTAACCGTAAATACTATTTCAAATTTATGTACTTGTAAATTTACAATATTTAACGTTACAATAACAATTAATATTCCATCATTATATTAACAATGGACCTATGTAGCTTGAATTTATTAAAATAAAATTACATTGAAACAAGGATCATGTAATTTCACCCGTAACTAATGATCAAAGAAAATAATGAATACTGAAAAAGAGTCACCATTGTTTTCGTTGACATATTTTATTGATGCAAATCGCCAAGTGACTTCCATTCTCTAGGAGGAAGGTAGTTCTAGTTTTGAATTTTTTATGATTCTTTTTTCACCTAAACCTTTTCAAATTAGATTGGGCGTTTTTGTTCCATGATGGCTGTGGTAAACAACCTTAGAAAAAAAATGATTTCATGTATTCAGTTGTAGAAAATATAGAGTTAGAGTATTCATCATTTCCTTTGACATAACAGCTTGAAACTCGAAGTTCATAATAGTTTGTGCTTGTCAGATGTAATGGATGCAACCTTTAGTTAGAGCCAGGTCAGGACATGAGAGGAATTGTAGATGTACACAATTGTGGTTCGGCCTAGGCCTTTCCAATGTGCTGACGATAGGGAGGACAATCACAAATAACGCAAATCAGTACAACTATAGACCATTATTGATGTTCTTACAGCTGTTTGTTATGGTAATGAGTAAGGCCAAATTGGGTGCATATGAACTGCTTCAGAGGTACAGTATATTTACCTCAGATTTTTCATTTTTGAAGGAAAATCCCTGTATGATACTGTAGGAGGTTATGTACATGGTAGAAAGTCCTGTACATGTCGTGTGTAGATTTTTGTTTCTGTCATTGATTACTATTATTTAACGTAACAAATTATAGTTGGTGTCCTATGAAATTTTTCAGTAAATTTTTGCCGACTGTTTTTGTTTGTGCTTAGTCTCATTTTTCATAGTTGGTATGTATTTTCGTAACATCGGGTTGGTGTTTTAATTACTATCCACCTAGAGATATACTATTAAAAATACAATTAGAATTATTTTCCTTACTAAATTTTGGAAGAATATATTTGTAAAGTAATAACATAGTGAATGTGTTCTAAGTAATATGTAAGAAATGAGGACATTTCTCAAAAAGGATGGGAGTGATGTAAGACCAACTGTTTTTAGTTCTAACTTTTGCACACATCTTTATCAGTTATCAAATTGCACACGTCTCTTTGTAGAAACTGCACACGTCTCTGTTTGGATGAATTTTTGTTTGTAATTTTGTTGGTACCCCATGTTCGGTATTACAAATTGTTTACTTTATTATGTTATTTCTTTATCTTGTAGTTTGGCAGTTTGTAATCAGTCTGTCATTGGGTGTTAAAAGCTGTATTGCATCACCCTTAGCTATATTTTTACCTCCCGGAGAGCAAAATTCTCAACTGGTTCTAAGTTACAGTACTCTTAAATTGACAGCACATTCGAAACATGCAGGGCAGCTCGTATTACACAGCATACACAGGGATCCATTGTTTTGATTACACATGTGGAGGAATTTAAGACAGGCTGAGGGAGGGACTAGAGGTTGGGAGAATTGAAACTGTCTGGGGTGATGAGTTTTTGTCTTTAAGTTTAATAAATCAGAGCACTGTACATCAGAGCCGACTTGTACTGTTATTTTGCTTCATTCTTCCTGCTGATCCTTCCCACTCTTGCAGTAAGTTCTAGCTTGCCCATCTTCGAGGACCCTTCTTGACACACGTGTACATTATCAAGACTGGGTGTACAAAGCTAGGAGATCTAAACTTAGTTGCACTCAGTAGACTTGTTAACATGCTGTTGCTACTGTACCTTAATGCCCATTGTTAAAGAAAAACACTTGTACAGTGTTTTCAATGCCCTGAAAATTGAAATGTTTTGTTATCCACCTTTTAAAAGCAAGAGTGACATCAAAGACACACATATGCGTGCACAGTGCTACACAGTCCCTGTACGTACATCATACATATTAACAGGGCACTCATGTTTAAATACACATTTGAAAGTTCTGACAGTTGATGAGTTAGCTTAGTTGATTTCTGCATTAAACGTTGGAATGTGATGGATAAAAATTTAAAGGATAGAAGATTTAAAAGATAGAAATTTAAAAGATAGTGACCTCTTCTGGACCATGCATAGTAAGGTCAAGAAGAAAATAGTTGTCATTTAGGATGCAACAACCAGGGAGCTGCAACTTAGGAGGAGATACATTGGATAGCATGTTCTTCGGCGTGATAAGAGTTTCGATTCATAAAAGGTGATTACGGCTTTCGGTGTCCTTTTCTTTGTGTGACATGTCCAATTTATAGTTGGTATGAACGCTTTCTTTATTCACACATACGTATACCCTATGAATACATGGAACCAATGCTTTGTTGCCGAGGTTGGTGTTGACATGCAAGTTCTTGGTGAAATTGCTATATATGCTACTTCGTCAATTAACGACTTTTGGTTTTCCGTCTAGAAGTATGGTGTCTCACAAGACAGAGTAGTGGATTTGAAATCTGTATTTCGTTTTGAATATTTCAAGACAGCACTGTGATAACAGTGTAATATGCCCGAGTCAAATATGTTGCTTGCTTTTCAAGTCTTTGGATTACTTACCATTAAAAGATCATGCTTCAACTGTTCGACAGTGTCGTGGAGTTGCTAACATTCTGCTCAGCCTGAAGGGCTAGAGTAAACAACCTTTTTTTTGCATCCCAGTTTTGCCACCCATTACCTCTCATCAAGAAGAATGCTTATCCATGCCTAGACTAGTACATTTTCTTGAGAAATCCATCGTTTTAGTTGTAATTATTAAGTAGGTCCTTTCAAGTCTCAACAAAAATGCTGTTCTACAGAACTTTGCCATGTAGAACATCTAGTGTCCACATCTTTGCACATACTTGTGCCCTAGTAGTTAGGAATCCGTATCATCTCTACTAGCAAGTGTAGTGTAAAAGTTGACCATCATGCCAGGTTGATGGCCAGCCAACCCTAGACACTAATTCCTCCAATGTAACACAAACGTTGTGTTAAGGCTGTCTAGCCAATTAGCTGACCAGTGCAGACTCCTGGTATAAGTCATGTAAGTGAGTTGACTTTTATTGTTGTGTCGACAGATTGTTTCATATGATCAGTTTCACTGGTTGATATTGTATCAAAAAAATGTATGTTTAATACAGAACCTCAGTGTCCGTGTGTGCATATGTACTCACATGGTATGTTATTTTGTCTCAGTGGTGTAAATGCAATGAATGGAAAAACAGATGGCTCGAATGCAAAGCGAGAGTTCTTAAATGAAATTTGGTTGGTAGCATAGTGGCTTAGAACTATTTATAATCTGAGGACATTGGAAGAACCTACTTCCTATTCTCCTGTGCTTGTTGATTCCTTGCCGAAGGCAGAGGAATCTATGCGATGGTGATGTCGTGTGTGTGTGTGTGTGTGTATGTATGTATGTGCGTGTGTGACGCCTGCTTGTAAACACGATATCTCAAGAAGCGTAACTCTGAGTGATCTCATATTTGACATGTAGATTGTCCATATTGAGTAGATGATCCCTATTGTTTTTGGTGGAGGTCAAAGGTCATTTGGGGTCAACAGGGGTCAAATTGTGAAAACCTTGTAAACACGATATCTCAAGAAAGGAAGCTTGTAGAAATCTCATGTTTAGTATGTAGTTGCACCATGTTGAGTAAAGGAACCCTATCGTTTTCAGTGGAGGTCAAAGGTCATTTGGGGTCAACAGGGGTCAAATTGTGAAAACCATGTAAACACGATATCTCAGGAAGAGAAGCTTGAGCAGATGTCATATGAAGTGGGTAGGTGTATCTTATTGAGTACAAGGGTCACCAGAGGTCAAAAGGTAAATACCTTGAAAATTGCTTGTAAACACGATATCTCCAGAACGGTAAATGTGAGAGATCTCATAGTTAGCGTGTGGATTGCCCATATCGAGTAGATGATCCTTATTTTTTTGGCAGAGGTGAAAGGTCATTTGGGGTCATGGGAGGTCAAAATGTGAAAAACGTGAATCTACAATATTTAAAGAACGGTCCTTCTAGTGAATTTTATACTTGTAATGCAGAATCCTCTTGTTGATTTGAGAACTTCTTTTAGGACATACCAACATAGTCTCTTCGATAACCATAAAGAAAAGATGAAGACCACATTAAATTTGGTATCAAAGATTATTATTTTGCAAAGCTTTTGCCACTATCCTCATAAGGACATGTGAGCATGCATGAATTGTAAATTGGAATTGATTAAATATACCACGGGTTATTAGCTTTATAAAAAGAACTAAATTACTGATCATTTGGATCAAATACCCTTGAGCGTGCATGAACTGTGATTGCTTAATTGAATGAATCAAATTGTAACTGACCCCCCTCTGTTCAAATTGGTCACTGTTATGTGACATAATTTATCACAGTTGACTGCCAGTAGAAACTACAATGTCCAGAATAAATCATACAGTCTGTTGAGCCAGGTGCTCAATGGACTTAACCATTTACTGTATAAACAGTGTCTCTGTTTAGCCCTTAAAGGGAAATAGGGCGTTTGTTTTACAGAAAACAACCATATTTTTAAAACCATTATTTGTGGACATAGAATGATAGATTATTCAAAGTAACGAATTACAGTAGCCTTATTTTCAAGGAATAAGATTCTCACAGATCAGAAATTTAGCTATTTGTCGCTCAACAATAATTTGTTCACCCAAACTTTTTAAAATTCTAATGATGCATCCGTTACTCATCACATGCATAATGTTTTGAGGAGATGAAGCTTTGACAGATATTTATTGATGAGACTGAATGGTTTAACAATGGTTAAGGCGAATTTCTTTGTATGCCATGTTGGTGTATTCTAAACACCCTATTTCACTTTACAGTAGTTCAGGTAAGCTTTAAACAAATGACTACTGTGTATCAAACCAGGGAAACTTGTACTGTGTGTTGTGTCTTTAAGTAGACTAAAGGCAAAATTGCAAGTCATGCTAGACTCTTGTTTAATAGGAATATCAGTTTTTGCTAATTTTCAAGGACCTCATAGCCATTGGGAAGGGCATCATGCCAAAAAATCAAATATGAAAGAGCTGCCACCAATAGCAGTAACTCGACAAAATAAAGTGCTATAATTTTGATTAAATAAACATGTTTACCTTTTTATCAAGTTATTAGACACGACAAAATATAATTTGTTCCCCTGCAGCATCATATCCGTTTGGGAGTTTTCTCATGTTTGTGTAGGTCAAAGGTTATTTGGGATGACAAAAGGTCAAAACCTTGTATGCATGATATTTTAAGGGTGATAAATAAGAGGGATCTTATACTTAGTTTGTGAATTGTTCATATTTAGCATGTTGATGGCCATATAGGGTAGGTGATCCCTATTATTTTAAGTGGAGGTGAAAGGTCATTTTGGGTCACGAGATTTCAAAAGGTTTTGACCTTACTAAGATGGTATCTCAAGTAGGATAAATGTGTGGGATCTCATGCTTGTCATATGGGTGATTCATTTTTGTTACAATATATATCATGAGGCAAGGAATCACTAAGCCTTTTGGCTTTCTAGTTTCTTACCCAAGTACACATAAGTCTCGGATGTTGTTTACCTTTAGAACTTGCAGTGTAAATTATGCAAAATGAAGAATGCAATTTCATCTAATTCAAGGAAGTGCACTTTTTTCCCTTTTTTCCCCTTTTTTTTTTTCTCTGTCCAAAATGTCAATGTCAGCATTTTCTTGTTGTACTGTAATCTTGCAGAGCTGTCGTTAAATTGACATGGCCGATGCAGTTAAAGTAGTGTCCCAGTTTTTGTTGTGATACTGAAAGTAACCAATGAACCCTTTAATAAGTACACAACAATATATATTTCAATATTCTTGAGCTAGTTTAGAGGCTGTTTGTTTTGAGGTGATGACATTGAAATTTTCAAACTGTAAAAAGTGTTCATCGTGATCTCTTAGCGTGAAAGTAGCGAGGGCTCTTTATTTCTCGCTACTGTCTTTAGAGTAACCTTTGTGCAAAAGTTAAGATGAATTTGCATGCATGGAAATGAGAATCACTTTTTGAGGATAAGTTTATTTATTGAATACAGTGCAATGAATACCACACACTCTGTTCTGGCTCTAGAGCAATGGCTTTAGTGTTTTATTAGTGATGCATGAACAAAGTCCTGGAGGAGGTGCCTAAGGAGAAGGGGTGTGGCCATTTGTAAACTGTTTGCATAATTAATTTAACTATTGATCATGTGATGATTGCTAAATAACTATTGTGTCAGTGTGCAAGCTCTGTGTACATCTAGTGTTAACTGTACACTAGTTGTTGGTTAAAGTCATCATAGTGATGTAGGCATAAATAGTGGAGTGACTTAGACAAGCTGCATCAACTTTCAATAGAGCACATCAGTGTGCAGAGTTCAGCTGCAGTCGCAGATTGTCCCATTAAAAGTCTTTCTGATGGCATACATGCTGTCTCTGATTTTCCTTAGTATTGACCGGTCACTTCGTCGCAAACTGAGTGTGTATGCTAGATACGCTTAACCCCCTAGCTTTATTGTAGATGTGGCCAGAACACGCAGTATCAGTCTGAAGAAGGCTGCATGGAGCTTGCGATGGTTAGTTTCATATGGTCTGATGGAAAGATCCAGGGTCACTTTACATATGAAATAGTTGAGCAGACTTGACATCGATGCCTTAAATTAGAAATGTGCACCTGTGCTGTTAATGTGCAGCATCTACGCTGGTGTTTGCACTGGGTCAGTTATATCCATACCCAACTTCGAAAGTCGCTCGGTTACCTCAAAAGGTAACTGTGGTTAGGCTTCTAATTCATCGTGAAATCATGATATGACATTTTGCTCTGCAGGTCAACACATAACACCATGTATTTAATATACAGGCATGTTCCTATGTGCTGAAGTTCGTCACATTTATGTGTGTATTTTGTTGAAAAGTTGAATCATGGTTACGATTTCACAGCCAGATTCTGACATCATCGGCCAGGTACCGAGGTACAGTACTGGATGCAAACCTTAATACCCTTCATGTCCATTGATCTCTGTTGTGTTAATTGCTTAGTACAGTACCCTAAAAAGCAAGGAACACAAATTTGTGTGAAGCTGCCAAAGCACTCTTACCTAGTTTGAATTCTCAAGAGATTTGTGTACACCGTTGAAATCTCTAAGATAAATTGTAAGTGTGTACTTAAGAATCTAATTGTGGCCTAATTAGTTTAAAGCCAAATGCTGAGCTGTTGTTGATCACAAATCACACACTCAAGCTGCAAATTAAATTTACACTTGCTATGCACTGGACTAGATGCAGGATTTTAACACCGTCTAGATAGCCCTTCCCCTTGTGTTTTCAAATGTATCAAGTATTGGTATGTGTACACATACAGGTAAATACTGCATGGTGTGTTAAAAGTAGGGTTGTATTTCATATGTGTGATTGGAACCTGACACTAATATACAGTATGCAGGTACTCCAAATTATTGTGAAACCTTCAATTCTTTGTCTGTTTTTTTTTTTCTTTATGATTTTTGTGTGGGTGTACATTGCGTTTCGTTTCCTATAATCAAAACTTGTTTAATAATGAAAGCAGATGCTATTTTAGGATGTTGACATGACAACAACACAGAAGTGGCAACTAATTACCAAAAGTAGATCATAATGATTCTTTTGAAACACACCATTGTCAGCTTAGGTGGTATAAAAGTTTTGGGTTTATGTCCCTGATTTGAAGACCAGAAACTAGAAAACGCTCACGGTTTCACTTAAGAGTATCACGATTTGGACATCATCTCACAGTGAAATCACTTTGGTGTAGTACCAGGTTTCCTTATTTAGACCAAGATCAATGGTCTTCATCAGTGTTGAAAGCATAAATCAAATCACAGATGTATTGTTGTCAGAGAAGTGACAAATTTAGCGAAAAATACGGTAAGGGTGAAGCAAAAATGAAAATTCTCCTAATTTGGAAAACCCCATTTCAGATTAATGTATGAGATTTCTTGCAATCTGTTTGAAATGTGATTTCCATGTTTTCTTGTTCTGTTTTTCAACTTTGCCAGAACTGTAAGATTTGTCACTTTTGAGGTTGCCAGTATGAATCCATACCTTTCCTCTCTTAATGTACTGTAGGCTATCATAGTTAGGAAAACTGTTTTAAATACTTATTGTCAAGCTTTAATCAAATTCTTGAATTGTACAGAAGATTTAGTTTTGTTGGTTTAGAATTGTAAGAGGAATTATTGCTGTCCCAAGGTCTCCTCTGTTTGAATGAACGTTGTCCTTTTCAGCGTGCCGGTATTTCCAGTGTCCACACCTCAGGTTGAAGTGAGCAAATGCAATCTAGTTTGATTCTGTTTATATTTTTTTCATTCCACAGAGGGTGGGTAGAGATAATGAAAAATGCAAAGTTCGGTGATGTCAAGAGGTGGGAATGTTTGCAAACATTTCCATGGTAACCATGATAAACATTTATTTGAGTACACTGTACCTTAAATTCTTTGTTTTGCAGTACAGTAAATTTAGTCTTTATCGTTCAACAAGTTAAAACCTTACATAGTGCAAACCAGGAGTATGTTTCGTTCGAGTCCTTATCTCAATGTTGAATACTGACCTGTGTCTTAGTACAGAAGTAAGAGTAAGACACATAAATGTTGGTATTGTTCCATACAGTGTGGTAGGAAAGTTCAGTGGCCAAGCTTTTTTCAGTCAACTTTCAGAATCAGATGGTTATACTTCGATTTGTTACATTCTTCATATTCATTCATTCATAGCAATCCAACTACATTTTGAGACAAGTGCCTTTTCACCTTATGGATATGGCTGCCTTGTGTTGGAATTGATTCCTTGACAGACAGACACAAAAGTTTGTTTCAAGCTGAAACATGTTTTTCAAAACTTTATTTTCATTGACATCAATCTATTTTGCAGTAGACAGCAATGTTCGTATTGAATTGCATTGCAAGTTGTATTGTGACTATGGAGAAAGTTGTGGTCATTAATCTTACAGAAAATATGCCATGAAAAACACATTTTGGCAAAGTGACAAAATTAATAATGAAATATGTTGAAAATAGCCACAATTTTCATCAAATCCATCGAAGAGTGACCATATTACAAACAAAGTTTACAATTGCATCATGAATAAATGTTGCACTAATATGTAAATTTGTGATACATCAATGGAGGGACTCATATAATATGTCTCATGTTTTCTCTGTTTGCATAACCTTTATTTGAAGGACAATAAACAATTTTGCATGCTCTAAGTATTTTATTTTGGAAGAGTACTGTCTTCAAAATATATTGGCATGTGAAAGCCAGTAATTAAGTCATGAACAGGCAATGTAGGCCTAAAGAAGGAAATACTGACACTGTGCAACACTCAGTTTTGCATTTTCATCGAACTTTAGGAAGCTGTGCAGCATTTAATCTCAAAAACGGTTGCAGATATCAAGACAATTCAGACAGATTGTCATTCAGAGTTTTAGTCCGCTACTTCTAACCAGAACAATTTTCTGGATGCATCTTCTTGATTCTTGAACGGAAAGCCTTGATATTGTAGAACTTAACTATGTACGGTAGAGATTGCTGGTACATTGATGCTTATAAAAGAACAGTTAAAACAACTATCAAATGCTTGTAGAACTTTGTTAAAAATAGCATATTATTGAGGAAGATCGGGAAAATCCTGTCCAATTTACAGCTTCCCAAAGCAAAATGGCTGTTGTGATCGGCAGTTAAGGTTTGCTGAGAGTCTGTTTGCTATTTTCTTTTGCTGTTGTCCCTCCACAGAACATGTGATTTGTATCTCGCTGAAACAAAGGCTTTTCTTATGCCGTAACATCCCATGTTTATATTAATTCAGGCTTCTGAGAAATTTAGCTTACTTGCATCAGTGAACATACTATTCTTTAAAGTACTGGTGTTTAGTGCTTAGGTATGTAGATATTGTTTTATTTGACTGACAGTAACTGAATAATTACTTTTTCTGTACTGCACACAAGTCCACCTTGGTGAATGATGCTCAATCCATGCCATCTGGAATGATTGACTTTTGTGAATATCAGACTACTCCAATCACATTTCATTTGTTACCAGACGAGTATTGTCACACTCATTTATTGATTACAATGACACTTGACACTGCGTTAGCTTTGTACATATGACATTGTTAACAGGCATTCCACATTCAGTGTAGCATCATTTGAAGGACGTTGAAGTGATTCATGAAACTGATAATTCACGCAATCGACCGTGAACTGTACCTTGCGATACTTAACAGCTCCTGTTACAAGCCAGGATGTTCTCTTAACCTGCTTTTTTTTCCTACTAGGTTTTAAATTTATATAAAGTTACATGGAAGTATTTAATTTTGTAGCTGTTGAAACTGGATATTACAAGTTCTACTGAGTACTTCATCAATTGTCATGCGAGGTTGTTCATTTGCATATCAATCCTGGTTACCAGTCTGGAGTCTACACCTTTTGCTGCAGTGAGTGTGAACCATTGATATTTGGTGTGTACAGATTATAATATTGCTGAAGCTTAATGGCATCAGTAGCACAAACAGCCTGTCGTTGGATTTGCCAGTAGAGGCCAAGACCCATGAATCACAAGATATACTGGATGCCCCCCTCCCATGTGATCTTATTGGCGAATGCAATCTGATGATCTTGTGCAGTTAATACTGTTTGGCACTTCAGTGCATTTTTCGACCAGCTGACATGCTGCCCTCCTATTTCTGTCTTAAAGAGACTCATTCAGTCGTTTTGTAAAATTCACTAGATTTTCCAAAACCTGTGAAGTTTTCTTCACATGCTTGTGACTAATGGTCAAACTAAGAGGATCCCCATGTGTCACATACAAAGGAACATTAACTACTTAATGATAGGATTTGGTTGTTGAAAAATTTGTGACCAGACACTTTTCACATTAGTACTAACCTCCCTATTTTGCACACAGCCAGTACCAGCCAGAGTCACTTTTGACACTATACATAAAAATTGGATGTGAAGTTAGACTAATTATGCTATCAATACGCATTGTCAAGTGTTTGTACCCTTTAAAATCCTCACAAATGATATCAACACTGTGTGCCCCTTTAACAAGGAGGGCTGGATCAATACGTGCCTTCACAAAGTCGGTTGTGTCAAACAATGCATGTATTCTTACGACATGTATTAATTAGTACGACAGATTGAATGAAGTATATTACAAACTTATGTGGTTTTCAAGCTGTATAATCTGCATATCACACTTTGTAAAATGTTGTGCTGCCTGATTGTCACTCCAGATGTACAGATTCTTGTGAAATCCATCAGCTATCTGTTTCAAGTATTGATATTGATTTCTGATGTAAAGTGAATGAACCCTGCATATGTGTGTCCCAAATTGGTGAATCCCACACTGTGTGAATATATATGTGACACTAATGTAAAGTGCAGACTTGGCTAAACATGTACTGTACTGGGCCCTACACTGTATTGCCTGAAGGACTGTATGAAAACTTACACAATTTTACATGCATACTGTACATCTGAAGTGTATGAGCCCTACTGTATGTTACTTCTGTGTGCATACACATAGGTGTACTGTATGAACCCTTCACTGCACACGCTCTAATTAAAATATTGTAAACTCGTTCGGACTTCAATGCAGTTTTGAACATTATGAACCCTTTAACCTACTTCAATACAAAGTGGTTGTATGGAGACCTACTGTCTCCATTCAATCCCTGCACATCTGCCTATTGAACCAGCAAACACTGGTAATCATTAATTCCACCTCTGCCTTTGCCGTGACCCAAAAGTGAACTAGCGCCCCCTTCGCAATCTACCACCCAAAATTCCACTCTTCTTAGCCCTTTGAGCCCAATAGTACTGTATGTGCATACACCTTTACTGCGTACTCTACACAGGGTCTGAAATGGACATAGACTTCAAACACTTGAACAGGTATTCACACTAAAAGTCTGAAGTGTTAGCACCCTCTTCCTACAGTCTTCCTGAGGTGAATGAACCCTACATGATACTTCACTGATGATTGTGATGACCATGCTCTGTGCTTCAACTGTACATCAACTGTTTTGCACTACAGTACACTTTGAGATCTGTATGAAAGCTCACATTGCACCTGTTCTGTTTGTGTGGTGCTGGTGATGGTTGCATTAACTAAGGTGCTTTTTTAGTTGAGTATTTAGTAAGTCTAAATAGTTTAAAAGGATGGTCCACAAATGTAGTTTTGATATGTTGAAGAGTAAGTAAATTTTACAATTTAAGTAAAACTTCCATTCAATTCCCATGAGTGGTTCCCAAGATATGAACAGTTGAAGCTGCCACATTTGTTACCGAAAGCTGACTTCAAGCAAGTAGGAGTGATGCTATCTCCCTACAGTAACGAAACATTTTATGTTTTTCTTTAAACTTTACAAGAAATTTAATACTTCCATATCTAGCGCTATCATAATGTGAATGTATGAGGGGTATGAGAGTTTTGCGACCTTCACATAACCAGTGCTTAAGCTGACCAACTATTGATTTCAAGGTCAAAATAATAAATTCAATAATGAAGAAAACAAAAGACTTTTCATCAATGTGAGGAGATGATGTCACTCATGCTTGGTTCAGGTGCACAGCTGGTAGCAAAGGGGGTAACTTCAACTGACACAGTCACGGGGTTGCTATGCCCATTTCGCACCATTGCGAACATCAAGATAATTGGATTACGTAACATTGCAACACACATAGCGGATCGTCCTTGGGGCTAACCAAGAAAGAGCAAAAATTTAACATTTTTAAATCATCCGAATCTCACAATTTATAGCAAATTATCTCTTAAAACTCACTCAGAACATTGGGAAGACATTATCCAAGAGGTATGGCCCGATATAACTGTTCCAAAAAAGATAAATCGCACAAATATTTGGTCCAAACGAAGGTTGCACATCTCAACACAGTCGCGAAAATTTTCCCTTGTGATCGTCACAGAAAATGTCGAAAATATCCGCAATGGGAATTCCGAACGTTTTCATACTTCACTTTCACAAAGTTAATTGAGTTTTTCACATGAAAATGACAAAAATGATAACAGAGGGGCGGTGATGCACTTCCGTGACAAGTTTTAAAATCTTTTTCTGGTTGCTAGGGCTACACGGTTTCTTTTCTACTCCATATACGTACTGTTTACGTACTACTGATACGTAGGCCCACACGCAAGACATACGCTACCCACAATGCAATACTGTAAACTAGTTTGGACTTGTTTGGATTTCGACATCGTGTGACGTCATTACATGTTATTATCATATGACAAAACAAGAGTTGGCATGGTTTGTATAGAGCAACCAACTGCGAAGGCAAGTGAAAGTGATGGGAGTTGTTTAGTATGTAAATATCACTAAAATGTCTTTCAAACAAGGGGAGATTATAACTGTATATGGAAACAAGTGTCATGATTGACATGGAGTAGCTTTGGAGATTGACGGAGTGGTGATGCGGTTCTCTGACATGTTTTACTGAAGGTTGTTTGAAGGCGTGGTCAAAGGCTAAAATCATCGATATCTCTGCCGGATGATCGTGTTTGGTTGCAAAATTTGGAAGGGGAGTTGGGGAGTGTACAGAGTATGTGCTGTGAAAATATTAGCGTGATCGAATGCACAGGGGCGAAGATGTCATCGTTTGAAAATTTGACCGTGCAATTGCGTAAGCTGGGAAACCGTAGCATTTTCAAGGTCACTTTTCAAATAGAACTGTGTGAAGTGTCGTAGTTAATTGCATAGCAACCAGGTGACTGGACAATATCTTGAGAACCATGCATGGGAACTGAATGGAAGTTTCACCAGAACGGTTAGATTGACTTACTCTTAAACATATCAAAGCTAAGTTGGTGTTGGACCATCCTTTTAATCAACCTAGCTTGATGTAAAAGTCAGACTTGTTCATGAAATACAGTATGTAGTTACCTGTAGTGCTGACACCTGTAATGTATTTATACATACATGGACGTTGACACATTTGACAGTGAGCAATGGATTAAAAGCAGTGTTTTAATTTTGCCCTATCTAAATATCAGTAAGATTTAAGAAAGAAGTTTTCCGTCCCAGTTTACTGAACTTCTATGATGGAGCACTGCAGTAGCCTTCTTCCCCCAAGATTTCTAATTAGCAGTGTGGGTTTTGAGTATCTTGTAAGTTGTTTGGATGTTAGATTGTGCAGCAGACTACTCCTCCTGCGTCTAACATAGGATCCTGTGAGATGCGTCTAGACTCAGAATCAGACAGTCACAGACACTGTACAGTCCTATATACAGCGTGAGTCAACGGTGCCACACCTCAGACATTGTGTCATCATTATTAATGAAAAAAAGTCATGTGTCCCACATAATCAGCCTCCTCCCAGCCACATGAGATAAGAGGAGTCTTTTACTAGGTGAGAGGCATGAATCGGATCTCACAGATTCTGTTCCTCCATGTGCAGCTGATCCCGATAATATATCGAGCTATTTAACATCGTCTGGCCGTGAAGATTAAAATTGTGGGAAACTTTCCAGTGCAGAATGTAGAGAAGAGTGGCAGTTTGCATTTCTGTATGATGGTTTGAACCACAAAAATTCCTTTTTTAATAGTCTGTCTCTCAGAGAAGAGAAGCAGCAGTGAGGGTGCAGTTCCAAGGTGATGGAGAAAATACTGGTTTTTGTTCCCAGGGGGGTTAAGTGTTTTAGCAGACAGCACAAAATTAGAATGCATCAGTCAGCATTCTCGAGAAGCTAGTGGTTTAGAGCAATGTCTATGGTTGCTCAGGCCCTCTGTGCCTGAATTAAAAAAAAGAAAAGAAAAATGGTGTTAAGTGGGAAGACATATTGCTTGTCAAATTAAATTTAGGAAATTAATAAACCTGCATGATGAAGAATTTTAACTGAATTATTTAAGTGTCTCAAACTCTCGACACTTTTGAAGTTAAATTTACTTCAGAAATGACATGGTCAAGAAGTTTAATGGTAAATATTGTAAATGAAATATGAAGAAAAGCAAGCAGCAGATAATTACTTATTTGGAGGGTATGGTCAGCAGGGGGTTTGATATTTTGTTTATTTTTATTGTAACAGCTGAGACGTATACAGCGATGGGTATGGCCTGGCACAGGAAATGTTTCAAGTGCACAGAATGCCAGACTTCCATAGCCCAAGGCAAGGAAAGTGTGGTGAGTATACATACCTAATAGTACATTTGGTTGTAATGAGATCATGTTGTGTTACATTGTAACTGTAACATTGATCATGTTAGGTGGAATGTGGCATTTTACGCACTCTGTTCTTACCTGTCTGCACAAAATTTCTGCACGCTCATTTTGATAGTCTACAGTGTAAGTACTGTACAGTATGGAAGGTTCGGTTTTTTCCTTTTATTCATGTATTTTAAAATTCAGTCAATATTAGTATTCCAAGATAAACATGCCATTATACATTTTGGACATTATTCCATAATAAAAGTATGTGAGTGTATATTACTTGTATCTAATTGAACACAGAGGTCTGTAGCTTCCTGTAGCTTGCAAGGCTGGCATTGCCAATGTGGGGCAGGGGCATAAAGTGGGTATTTACACCCCCTCCCAATTTTCTAGATATGGTGACCTTCATGAAAAAATGTGCCCGAATTACAGATAATAAGACCTTTTCAGAGTCTTTTAAGTATTCCCCCCTTCTCAAGAATCCTTTGGTCAAGAATTTTTCTTCAATGTCCTCTTAATAGACATCTACCCCTCCAGTTGTAATCATTTTGCACTTTCCCTGTAGAGGCTGTCATGCACAAAATACTTGACAGTGTTGTTTGAGTGTGAAAGTTTAAGGATCAGGAAGTCCACATGGGCTTATCAAGGATCCTTTACCATGTTGATCGTGGATGTACACCTCAGACATGCACCTTCTCTTTTTTACAAGTGTCCAGATGATGCACCAAAACCCTGCTGCTGGGACTGCCTTTTAATGTCCACATCCGGTGGATGAGATTGTATTCGCCAGTTTTTGTCCACTTTCCCAAAGGTTGGAGGGATGAAGAACTTGCCCAGCTCCGCAGTCCATCAGCTGCACAGAGCAACCTGAAGTGGACAAGACCTAAATAGACAACAGAAACCATATAAACCCCTTAGCACCACTGTAAACAGTTTCACTGAACAAGCCAAATTTGAATCCCCAGAAAGTTTCCAACTGTTTTTGCAGTCATTTAATGGGGGATCCAAAGATTGCAAGATGACACCTTGACCACAAAACTAACTCTCCACCCTTTGTAAGGAGGGAAGGTCAAGTCAGGTCAAAGTACTATATTTAGTGGTACCTTACATTGAGAAAATGTTTGATTTTTCATTAGGTACAAATTTGATGGAATGGTTGTGTTTAACATCGTGTATTTTTTACTAATCTCAAGTTACAGTATCATTTTTAATTGGTATCTTACACATATTTATGTCTTTTTCATTTTGCTATTATTTTTTTTGTAGAATAACGGTAAACCCTACTGCAGAGTCTGCTATGCCAAAGTTCATGGTCCTAAAGGTAGGTTGTCTAACTTCCTCTTTGTAACCTTAACAGTAGCATCCATGGCCATGCAGGGATATAGTCTACCAAGGGCTGGTTGTTACTACTGGGCATGCGCACATTTCACGTGGCAAATGTTCAAAACGCAAATGTTTTCAACTCAGTGGGATATTTTTTCATAACAGCTAATTAGAAGGAGACTGAAGGGTTAGCTTGTTTTTGGTTTCGATGATAATCGTAACTTTTGTAGTCATGCATATGTGTGTGTATTTATGTATGGGTGTGTATGTGTGTGTGTGGTTTTGTAAAGGGTGCCAAACAAGGACAAACACAAGAACTTAGGGCTTGTAAAAGGGATATGCCAAAAAACGGGGAAATCCCCGTTTCTGGACATTTTAACATGATGCAAATTGGGGTATCAGATACGCGCCCTAAAAGTTCATAGTTCGATCTGACATTTGCCCGAATTATCTATTATATGGATGCATACCTGTCTATAGGGGTGAATGTGTGTAAAAACAGACACACAATCCTGTTTCTGGTGTGAAATGGGGATACATACAAGACTTATAACAGTAAACTGGGGACATCATCTGCAAAGTGGCGATATCACCATTTACATGAGGAAAAGTCTGTCAAGATCTCAAAAAGTCTCTCAAGATTTTGTGCATTTCCTAACCGTGGTACAAATAGGATGGTCTACATATTGGTATGGACTTCCACCAAGACGCTAATGCCCACCATGGAAGTATATACTCACTAGCACTCTGCAGCGGCTAAACGAGCTTGTTAACCTTGTAATTGACACCTCTGTGATGCCAGCCTATTTTGGTGGAATGGTGGAGGTCAAAGGTCATAAGGGGTCAGCATATCTTGACCTTATGCAATATGCTAGATTCAAAGTGCTCATCATTCAAAGAATCATCAAAACCACAATGCCTTTTGGCATCTGGTTTCCTCTCTAACTCCATGTATGCACTTCATTCATGTTATTATGTCATTTAGTTTCATGTTTAAAGATATCAACATTAACTTCAAAAGCAAAATAAAAAAATAAAAAATGAAGAGCCCTACTGCCCAAAATCCTAATTCAGTCCGTGGAAATACTGTGCTATTTTGCACTTGCGATTCCCACTGAGTCAAAAAGATTAGGAGAGACATTTCCCCAGGATGTTTTAAAATTGCCTAACACTGAGAATCAAAAGGGACACTGCCCAGACAAGACATGTGTACAGTTTAAATTACTACTTTTATTTCCACCGTTGTAGTATACCTATAAAAAAAAACAAAATAAGGAATTGTTTTGAAAGGGTATCAAAAACAAACAAATTTTCATGTCTTTGTACAGCAGTTACTGTATGATTGCCTAATTTCTTTTTTTCGTTGTTCATATCTTTACAGGTGTACACAGTTCTGGTGCCAGTCAGAGTTACGTTTATAAGTAAAGAGTTCAAAGGTCATCCAGCTGGATGTGTCTGTATAATTGTAGTTAAAACGAAATGAAAACCGCGTGTCAGTCAGTGTAATAATAATATTAATATTGCTAATATTTAGGATTTATCGATACGAATCTTGTAACTTTAAGAATTAAAAGCAAATAGAATTGGCTTTGATTATCAGGAAACCTGCTTTAAATCCTCTACATTACATTTTTTTTAGGTGCAGTTAGTGCTTTTATAGATTATCTTTATGTTTTAGCCATTTTAAGACTATTCCCAGAACCAGTGATAAAATTGTTGTTTATTACATTCTTTCCATTGATTATTCAAGTCAGTGGCTTCATCTTGTGGGTGACTGGCTGTCTTTTGGTTATTACTTGGTCAAAAATTTGTGGAAGGAAGTCCTAAGATGCAGTAGTCAGTAGCGGAGAAGTGGAGAAGCTACTACTCCGTTAGTGTGTACACATTTCTCTTTGAAAATGTTAGTTTATCAATGCAACTCTTATTTATCTCTGCTATTTTTCTATTTACAATAATTGTGAATAATCTTTAGTATCAAAACAAAAACATTAGAAAAATAGTCTGTTAGAAGTCTCAAACCCATATCCAGTTATCAAAGTTTAATAATTATAAAAAAAAGAAAAAAAAATTGGTACATGGGTAGACCAAAAGTTACATCTACATTGATTTCAAGTTGATGTGTTAGTTCATATACCTGTGTCAATTAAGTTACAGATATTGCTGGTGTAGTAATTTGCATTATAGCGTACCTGTAATAGCTTATTATTGTGTTGAGAATGAGTGATGTAAACAGGAAATGTTACCATGGCAACCTGGGGTGTTGCTGTTATCCTCAATTGTAACTATTCAGGGCATCTCATTATTTCATTTCCTCTTCTCCATGCATGTTCAGTATTACTCCATATGGTAATTTAATTTCATGTTCATTTTGATAATAAAGTGAGGACACATGGCCTCTGAAACATTTGAGAGGTGATTACAAACAATAAGATGGAACCGCTGTCGCCTGGAAGTGGTTCTTTTATCTTAGATATGTAAGCACATCAAAATGATGTTTAAACAAGTGTTAACGATTGTATGAGCCACCCAGTCAAGAATGTAACTAGAGTATCCCAATAATTGGACAGAAAAAAAGATAAGTAAACTAATGACTTTATTATTAAAGCAGTTTTTAAAGTAGGAAGTGAATACATTATCATACTTACATACCAAAGATAACAGTGTTGGTCCTACCACAACGTGGAATGTTTGTAGACTGGTAAAACAAATTTGTATCCATCTGCGTGGGTGTGTGCAGCTATTGTTCGTCTTCATACTGCATTCCTTTATATTCCTACACAAACCTTTCCAAGAATTTTAGCTCTATTGCTGGTCATGATTTTGAACAAATGTTATTCGAAAGTTTACCATTCCCATCGACACCCTTTTGTTTCATTCTTTGACTCTTCTCTAGATACTGGAGCTCCTGCATTCTGTTCATTTTTACGTATCTTTTCATTCAGAAATGAAAGGTTTTCTTTGTAAATTAGAAGTGAGGATGTACTGCCCTATGACTAACTGTGGTCTTTCATTCCAAGCACTATAGTATTTCATTCCAGAGGTGATAATGCGAATTTAAATGCAAATTTAAATGCTTGCATGGCGTAGCAAAGCCTTTGTTGTGCTGCATGCATTAATAGTAAGGTTGCCTTAGCTGTTTTGGTATGACCACCACATTGCTGTGCCGGTTTTTTTTTTCTGTGCTAATCAAACTGCAGAGAACAGATTGATGTTTTGTTTATATTTAAAGCGATCCCACAACCTTCCTACCTGCACGCAGTGTACCTACCTGTCAGTAATCAGAAACTTTGAAGAGTTACAACAGACTACTATGTAGCATAACTGGTTGTACACTCTGTGTAAGTTTACTTTCTTCCTTTGTTAGTGTTTGATTTCAATTTTAGCTCCAAGCCACAGATATATTTTGGCGAATTGATACCAATGATATTTCATGGGCAGAGGAAGCTGAACTACCTTTCCCTTCATTCAGCTGTGTAAATATCTGGGTCAAATCACAACTTTCAATCAGAATTGCACGTGAAGCGTGAAGATTCAATTGCTGTTTTGATTGTGATATCAGTGTGCAGTCCTATGATTGAGATGTGCACTAGGGGGCAGAGGGATAAGTTTGATAAACAGCCTTTTTGGATAAGCAATGTCTAAGCATGGAGCCAATACTTTTTCAAAGGGTATTAGCGCCATGGTCTAAGCACTAGTACAAGACATGGTGCTTTCTATTGTTGTACAGTTTAGTCAAATGTGTGCTGTAATCAGGACATTTCTGCCATTATTTAGTAAACTTATTAGAACTTGTTTAGACACCATATTTTGGGGTCTTTGAAATTGTATCACTTAGTATGTGTTGTGTAGTAATAGCAGTGATTTTGTCTATTGATTTTTGTGTGTGCGAAGGATTGTAGATCAAGATGAACATAGGGCTTGATGATGCTGGTGATATTGTAATGGAAATTGTGATATTAAGTTGTAAGAAGTTGTAGGTTTTCTGGCTTTCTTTCATGCTGAAATTCTTTCTTTACAATCATGCACTGTATCTTAACATTACATTTGCAGACTGCAGTCTTGACTTTTATTGTTCTAACATTAATAAAAAAAAAGTGGCTCATTCAGTATCAAAATTTCATTTTTCCGTTTTTTCAAGTTGTTTGGTCTCTTCGCCTAAGCTAATGTCACAATTTTACAAAGGTATCGTCAATGGTAATAGAAGGGAAAGGTAAGGGCGAGGGGGTGGGGGGTCAAAGGATTTGTAAGAGCTTGCAAACTTTGGAAGAGCCTGGACGAAACTGCACTTCAATGTGTATGGGATGACTCCAATAGCCTCACTTGTTACTGAAGTGTACACAATTTTAAAAAGTTGAATGAAGTTCAACCTACAAATTACACCATCAATACCCAATCAACCTACTTTATGGGATTTCAGAGGTAACTCTTTTTTTTTTTCCTTTTCTTACATTCATGTTCCACACCCACTTCTTTTAAACATACGATTTTAGCAAAGGTATTCTGGAGGACCTTCGGTCTCCTTGACCTTCGGTCTTGAGGAGCTGACCTTCCACATTGAGAACAAAAATTCTTTTGATTTTGTTGGAGGTCCAAGGTCATTTCATGTCAACAGGGATCAAACTCTGAAAACCTTGTGAACATGATATCGCAAGAAGGGAAAGCTTGCAAAAATGCCATATTTAGTATATAGGTGTACCACATTGAGTAGCCTTTAAGGACCCTGTTGATTTTAGTGATGGTCAAAGGTCATTTGGGGTCAACAGGGCTTAAATTACAAAATACATCACAATGTTCTCCACAATGAAATCGTTGAAACCGGCAGACTGACTGGCAAGTTGGCAATTTATGGCTCCTTAATTTACCATAGCATGGCTATGAAGATTCAGGCTTACCTGAAAGAGCTCAAACTTTTTGTCTCCTTGTACTTAGGCATCGTTTTGTTAATCATGTTCCACTAAAATTTTCAAATCAGTAGACTTTTATTGAAAGCAAGTACTAACGCCAAATGTTTAAGTTACATAACCAAGCAATTTTTGCCCCCTTTAAAATCCTCTTTTATGAAATACGTTGAATATGGACATGCAAAAAGTGCCATTTCCTGTAATCTGGCAAGTTTTTAGTTTTTTTAATATTATGATTACATCAAATATTCCTTTGTATTCTCAAAAGAGACTGCAATAAGCTCAAGCTGAATTTTTTTTTCTCAAAACTTTGTCATACCTGATGGAATAACATTACCACTAACTGATGGTGACCCTCCACTTACAGATAGTGTCAATCGTGAAAGGTGGTACCTTACAATGTTTTGGTCCTGTTTAAACATCCTCTTGAGTAATTCTTTATGTTGAATATTTACCTGCGAAGTAAGTAGCATTTCCTACAATCTGGCAAAAACGTGTTTTTTTTTTTTCTTAAAAATTCTGTACGCTACCTATGCTGCCCTCACAGCGCGTCAACGGTATGCACTGCTATTCAGCTAGATAACCAAAAGTATACGAATAAATGACTCGAAGACGAAGGGTGTGCGTTCAAGCCAGATTTATTGTACGCAATGATGAGATGGTAAAACTGTTGGTAAATATAAGAAAAAATATACATAAGTGGGGGAATAAATTTGAAACAATGCAAGCTAAATACAGACGCAACAACGTCAACGTACGTCATTGCATGAAGGCCGAGTTGCAAGTTATGAAACCTAACACTTAAAGAGGCACATCGAATCATTTCATGAAATTCACCAAATTATCCAAACCTATCAGATCTCATTCACGTACTAGTGATTAATGGTTAAACCAAGAGGATTTCCCATGTTTCACATGCAAGGAACGTTAATGAGCGAGTAATTACCTATTCAGATTGGTTTGTGAAAATTCATTCCATTTCAATATTACTTTATATGCGGACATTTAGTACATGTTACGGTAACAAATTTAAAGCCTTAAATTTGGCAGCTTGCATAACTATCGAATATTAACCCTGAATAAATATGCTAATTATCTGAGGAACGACATGTGTATATACCTTTAAATTTCTACAAACTCATTGATATCAACTTAATGAACCCCTTTAAACCGATGCAGTTGAAAGCTATCCCAACTTCACTAATTAATAATATTCACAGGTTCAAAGCTAGCATATTTTGTATCAAGTACCTAACAGCAAACACAAGTGTCTCCGGTGTAAAATAACATTGCGGAGAACCGTAAAAGACTGCTCTATATACAGTCCTAAAGCAAGGAACAATTACTCAGAAAGGTCTTACAAAGAAGTGTCTATGTAGGCAAATTATATGATAGAGTTTCATGCCAAAATAATAGATGAAGCAACATAATAACATGAGGAAACATAACTAAACAGATTAAGATAGTTATACTTACAGAGTATTGTCTCTATAAGGTCGAAGTTAGAGCTACATTAGCAACGATGAGAGGGTAAAAAATACAAGTTTTTCGAGAGAGCGTCAGAAATCTTCTGAAAACAAGTAATTATTCCTCTGCAAACTGGTGGGAAATTTCACCCTCTGCTGAAAGTCAGGAATGTTAAATACTCAAGAGGGGATGAGAGGAGAGTGAAAGAAGCCACTCGTAGACCTCTCAGCGACCCGGTGCAATTTTAAAGGCTTGTGGACAAACACTGCATTTACAACAACTGAATTATCTTAGGCATAGGTGGAGAGTCCGGCAGTGAGAGGCCAACAAGGGGGATAGTACATGCCTTCGGTGAAGTTTGACTACTTAGCAGATTGGTTCAAGCATAGGAAACAGTTTATTTAGCACAGGGAAAAGATATAAATACAAAATAGTAACCAGGACAGATGTAAACTTAACACTCCCCGTCTGGTATGTTATTAACATGCCACATTTACTACTAACACTATTAAATATAAACGATAGGAAAATGAATACTCATTTCAATCGGAAATCAACAGGACGACATCTGTGACTGGTCGGAGGAACACCTTTGACTTCCCGTCTCTGGCAATCCTCACGTCAACCTTACGGACCTTCCCGTCCCTGCTGGGATGCGTCTTGTCAATCAAGCCGATTGGCCATTCATTGCGTGTGACTTGGGCATCTTTCAGGAGGACGACATCTCCCTGTTTGAGGTTTGGTCTGTCATCAGTCCACTTTGGACGACTCTGTAAGTTAGTAAGGTAGTCCGCCCTCCATCTTTTCCAAAAGGTGTCGGCAAGGCATTGGACTCGTCTCCATTGTTTCACATGGAGTTGTTTGGTCGAGAAATCCCCACATGGAGCAGAGGTCTGATCTGTTTTCTGTGTAAGCAGCATGGCGGGAGTTAGTACCGTTGGGACATCCGGGTCTGTAGACACTGGTACCAGAGGTCTTCCATTCATAATGGCCATCACTTCTGCCATGAAGGTACACAGCACTTCATGTGTGAGTCGAGTTGGTTGCCGACGAAGGAACATTGACTGTAGAATCTTACGGGCGATGCCAATCATTCTCTCCCAAGAACCGCCCATGTGGGATGAGTGAGGAGGGTTGAAAAGCCAGGTGCAGCCAATTTTCTGGAGATAATTACCGACTTCGGGTTTCTCTGCATTCATTTTCAATTCTTTACACGCACCTGTGAAGTTTGTCCCTCTGTCGGATCTCAGGGTCTTAGCAGGTCCTCGAATTGAAAAGAACCTGCGCAAGGCGTTGATAAGACTCGACGTGGACAAGGTCTCTACTACTTCAATGTGGACGGCTCGTGTTGCCATGCATGTAAAGAGAACAGCCCATCTTTTGTTGTTGGCACTGCCCCCTCTGGTGCGACGTGTCACCACCTCCCACGGACCAAAAACATCTAATCCAACATTGGTGAAGGGAGGTCCAACATTGACTCGATCTATTGGCAAGTCTGCCATCTTTTGATTTTCGAGTCTACCCCTCAGTTTTCTACAAATGACGCATTTGTTGATGCAACTTGATGTTAGTCGCTTACCTCCCACGAGCCAATAGCCAGCAGATCTCACTGCCCCCTCAGTAATGTGACGCCCCTGGTGTGACACCTTTTCATGATAGTGTCTGACGATTAACACAGCAATGTGATGTTTATGAGGGATTATAACTGGCCTCTTCTCCTCTTCTGATAACTCTGCAGAGGTCAATCGCCCACCAACTCTCAGAAGGCCGTCTTTGTCCAGAACCGGGTTGAGCTTCGTGATTGGACAACCTTTTGGTAATCTTTCCTTTTTCTCAAAGCAGGCTATCTCTTGTGCAAACACCTCTCGTTGAACACAACGGACAATGTGATCTCTGGCTTGGGATATTGTGTCCACGTCTAAGGGCAAATGGAAGGACTTCCATCCAGTTTGAGACTTTCCGCTGAAGGCAACTGCAACCTGGGAAAGTCTGGCAATGGTGCGACACAGCGTGGTCCAACAGGAGAAGCGTAAAAAACGGTGTGAACTTAAGTGCTGTTCGGCCACTTTGGTAGCAAGAACGGTCACCTCAGGACGAACTTCTCCATCAACATCTGGATCGACGATCTCAAAACCTCCATGATTCTCGGGTAACACCTTATCATGGTCGCCTACAAGAAAATCAGGGCCGTGAAACCAGTGACTGCAATGCAGATCGGATGCAGAGGTTGGTCTTGATGCTAAGTCTGCCGGGTTGTTTTCTGTAGCCACGTAGTGCCATTGAGTGGCCCTTGTAGATTCCCTGATACGGTTCACCCGATTGGCGACATACACGTAAAATCGTCTAGAAGTGTTGTAGATGTATCCGAGTACGACTCTACTATCTGTGAAGAACTTCACAGCATCCATGTCTACGTCAATTTCATCTCGGATGAGTTCTGACATCTCCACCGCCAGCACGGCTGCACAAAGCTCCAGTCTTGGAACGGTATGAGCAGGTTGGGGTGCCAGTTTGGATTTGGCCATAACAAACCCTATGTGGTGAGTGTTATCATCACAGGTCGTCTTTAAGTAAGCGACAGCTCCAATAGCTGCTGTTGAGGCATCCGAGAAGATACAGAGTTCTCTTCTCGTAACCGACGTTGGTGAAACAAGTGCGTAACACCTAGGAATACTAAGGTGACTAAGGCCTTGCAAGGAATCTTTCCATTCGTTCCATTCTCGTACCCTCTCTGGGCTGAGTGGTTCGTCCCAGTTGACGCCTCCTGATGTAAGTTCTCTAACCAGGAGTTTGCCATGCAAGGTCACTGGTGCTACCAGACCTAATGGATCATACAGGCTATTGACCGTTGACAGGATCCCTCTACGTGTGTACGGTTTGTCTTCACAGGAAGCTTTGAAGTTGAAGGCGTCACTTTTCAAACTCCAAAATATGCCAAGACTGCGTTGTGTAGGAAGAACGTCTGTTGCAAGGTCTAGGTTCTGCAGGTCTTTAGCTCTGTCAGTTGGCTCAAAGGCTTCCATAACCTCATGGCAGTTGGATGATATTTTATGCAGATTTAGGTTTGACTCAGCTAGCATACCTTTTGTACTCTGGAGCAGATTGATCGCATCCTCTGCTGTTGACACAGACATTAGCCCATCGTCAACATAGAAGTTCCTGATGACAAACTGCCTCGCCTTTTCGCCGTAGATTGCCTGACCCTTTTCAGCAGCCCTTCGCATGCAGTATATTGCTACTGATGGAGAGGGACTGTTGCCGAAGACGTGCACATTCATCCTGTAGTCTATTACGTCTTTGCTCATGTCGTTGTCTCTGTACCACATGAAACGAAGGTAGTCTCGATGATCGTTTCGGACCTTGAAGCAGTAGAACATCTGTTGAACATCTGCCATAAATGCGACAGGTTCTTTCCTAAATCTCATCAACACGCCTATGAGTGTGTTGTTCAGATCCGGACCACTAAGTAGGACATTGTTCAGCGATACCCCTTGAAATTCGGCGCTTGAGTCGAACACCACTCGGATTTGATCAGGTTTTTTCGGGTGATGTACACCGAACATGGGTAGATACCAGTGCTCTCTGCCCGCATCTAAAGGAGGAGCTGGCTCTGCGTGCCCATTGTCCAGCATCTTTTGGACGAATTCAAGAAACTGTTCTTTGTCTGTTGGTTTCTTTTCCAAGGATTTAACAAGTGACGTCAGACGTTTTTTGGCTTGAGACCTGTTGCTGGGTAGGCGTTGTCTGTCTCGCTTGAATGGGAGTGGAGCTACCCAGTTGTTACCTTCATCTCTGTACACGTGTTTCTCCATGATTTCCAAAAACTCTTTGTCCTCGACGGACATGGCTGGTTTTTCATCATCTTTACGTTTTTCGAAGATCTTGTGACCCAGGTCATCACCTCCAGTAGTACTGTAGTACGCCGGAGATGACGATATGACGTTGGTACACGATGAAAAGTATGAGGGTCGACCATTGTGAAGAATGTTAGTTTTATAGACGTTCGTCATTGAAGGTTGGTGGGTCCTGCCAAGACACGTCTCTCCAATGATAACCCAGCCTAAGTCGAGGCGTTGAGCGTAGGGGGCGTTGTTGGGCCCATTGATCTGCTCACGAACTTTGTGCACACTCAAGATGTCACGCCCAAGCAATAGGAGGATCGGTACCTCTGGATCCACCTGTGGTATTTTGTGGGCTATGCGTTGCAGATGTGGATGGTGTTTAGCTATAGTCGGCGAGGGAATCTCTCTAGCATCATCCGGAATCAACTCACATTCTTTAATGGTGGGCAGGCAGAGTTTGACTTTCCCATCCATTGACTCTATAAACAAGTTACTAGCCATTCTACCAGTAGTTTGCTTGACACCCGCGCATGTTTTCAAAGTGTACGCAATGGTGTTATTTTTCAGGTTAAAGTGATCGAACAGGTGGCTCTTAGCCAGGGATCCATTGCTTTGCTCGTCTATTACCGCATAGGTTTTAATTGCCTTATCCCTCCTTTTCTCAGGATATACCTTCACCATACATATCTTTGCACAAGACCGACCTCCGAATTTGTCATCACATATTTCTGTGCATGCGGATGCGACGTCCGTTGCCGAATTATTTAGCTGCTCCCCGCCGTTATCTTGTGCCCTCTGGGAATTGATTTGAGGGTTAGGTTGTGGTCCAGGGTGAAGAGCTGTGACGTGTCTGTCGCTGTCACACTCTGTGCAATGTATGGTTTCGTCACAATCTTTTGCAATGTGAGTTTTTGACGCACAACATTTGAAGCAGATTCCCTTGTCTTTCAGGAATTCTCGTCTTTGTTCCAGAGTTTTACTCCTGAAACTGCGACACTTTTGTAGAGGGTGGGGCCTTTTGTGCAACGGGCACTGTTGGTTGGGGTCGTCATTCTCGTCTGATGTGCGGACTCCAGTTTTGTTGACCCTGACTGATGCTCGATTGTTGTGCCGTGTTGAACTGCTTTGTTGAGACATTGATGGATGGCCATGCTGATTGATGATTGCAAAACTTGGGTCATTTCGAATCCTTGCTTGTTGACAAATAAATTCAACAAATACTCCAAAGGGAGGATAGGATGCTTGATGCTCCTCTTTGTACTGACTGCCCCTGAACATCCATTTTTCTTGCAGACCGTAGGGCAATTTTTCCACTATTGGTTTAACTCCACGAACTGTGTCAAGCCAAACCAAGCCTGGAAGAGTACCATCTAACTTTGCACTGTGAAGTTCCATCAACAGATCCCCTAGTTGGCGAAGCTTGTCATTTTCTCGAGAAGAGATTTTTGGAAAATCCTCCAACTTTTTTAGAAGTGCGTGTTCTATCACTTCAGGAGCGCCATAAACCCTGTCAAGCCGTTCCCAGGCCATCTTAATCCCTTCCTGTGGATCGAGAAAATGTATCGCACGTATTGTTTTGATTTGATGTACGGACTTTTCTCCCAGCCACTTAATGAGAAGATCTAGCTGTTGCGACGGTTGTATGTCGAGTTCCTTCACAGTTCTCACAAAGGAAGCTTTCCACATTCGATAATTTTCCGGCATATCATCAAACTTGATCATGCCAGTGCTGACCAATTCCTTTCTCAATAGATGGTTGGAAAAATCGATCAGTGGTTTGGATGTCGCAGGAAGGTCGACTGGTGCCTCTGTGTTTCGGGATGCGAAATGACTCTGTACATAATCACTTGTTCTTTCAACAGAAGTTTCCCGTGGTTCAGGGAGGTCGAGGTTAGCCGGTCTGCTAGCTTCCTCGTCTGCTTCCTCGTAAACCATAGCTTCTGCATTTGCGACGGCAGCTGCCTTCTCTGTACGTAAGATGAGAAGATCTGCCTCCTGTGCCGCCCTTTGCCTCATTAATTCGGCTTCAGCCTTCGCAAAGTTTATCTCTGCGCGAGCTGCCTCTGCCTTTGCTCTTGCATGTATAGCTGCTGAGCTCGTAGTGGAACAACCGCTGGACTTTGTATGTGACGATAAGGCGTCGTCGTTATACGATCTGCCGCTTGGTTGTCGAACATGGAGTCGTTGTGCTGGCAAGGACTTTGTTTCGGAATGGAGAGATCCATCCTTTTGGCGGAACTGCTTGCCCGATCGTGTACTCATAGCTGTTTTCTTCCCGAGCACTCTTTTTACTATGCTGCCCTCACAGCGCGTCAACGGTATGCACTGCTATTCAGCTAGATAACCAAAAGTATACGAATAAATGACTCGAAGACGAAGGGTGTGCGTTCAAGCCAGATTTATTGTACGCAATGATGAGATGGTAAAACTGTTGGTAAATATAAGAAAAAATATACATAAGTGGGGGAATAAATTTGAAACAATGCAAGCTAAATACAGACGCAACAACGTCAACGTACGTCATTGCATGAAGGCCGAGTTGCAAGTTATGAAACCTAACACTTAAAGAGGCACATCGAATCATTTCATGAAATTCACCAAATTATCCAAACCTATCAGATCTCATTCACGTACTAGTGATTAATGGTTAAACCAAGAGGATTTCCCATGTTTCACATGCAAGGAACGTTAATGAGCGAGTAATTACCTATTCAGATTGGTTTGTGAAAATTCATTCCATTTCAATATTACTTTATATGCGGACATTTAGTACATGTTACGGTAACAAATTTAAAGCCTTAAATTTGGCAGCTTGCATAACTATCGAATATTAACCCTGAATAAATATGCTAATTATCTGAGGAACGACATGTGTATATACCTTTAAATTTCTACAAACTCATTGATATCAACTTAATGAACCCCTTTAAACCGATGCAGTTGAAAGCTATCCCAACTTCACTAATTAATAATATTCACAGGTTCAAAGCTAGCATATTTTGTATCAAGTACCTAACAGCAAACACAAGTGTCTCCGGTGTAAAATAACATTGCGGAGAACCGTAAAAGACTGCTCTATATACAGTCCTAAAGCAAGGAACAATTACTCAGAAAGGTCTTACAAAGAAGTGTCTATGTAGGCAAATTATATGATAGAGTTTCATGCCAAAATAATAGATGAAGCAACATAATAACATGAGGAAACATAACTAAACAGATTAAGATAGTTATACTTACAGAGTATTGTCTCTATAAGGTCGAAGTTAGAGCTACATTAGCAACGATGAGAGGGTAAAAAATACAAGTTTTTCGAGAGAGCGTCAGAAATCTTCTGAAAACAAGTAATTATTCCTCTGCAAACTGGTGGGAAATTTCACCCTCTGCTGAAAGTCAGGAATGTTAAATACTCAAGAGGGGATGAGAGGAGAGTGAAAGAAGCCACTCGTAGACCTCTCAGCGACCCGGTGCAATTTTAAAGGCTTGTGGACAAACACTGCATTTACAACAACTGAATTATCTTAGGCATAGGTGGAGAGTCCGGCAGTGAGAGGCCAACAAGGGGGATAGTACATGCCTTCGGTGAAGTTTGACTACTTAGCAGATTGGTTCAAGCATAGGAAACAGTTTATTTAGCACAGGGAAAAGATATAAATACAAAATAGTAACCAGGACAGATGTAAACTTAACACTACCCTTAGATAGTGTGAAAGATGGCTCAATCAAGTAATTTTTATGCCCTATAAAATCCTCTTGAATGAAATTTGTCATGTTCCTGTAAATGATCACATCCTCGGATTGTCGTCTGTACAGTAGTGTGCAGTTTTGCATGTGTACCTACCCGCATATATCCGGCCAGTATCAAACTTACTTCAGCCCAAAGTCAAGTTTCTTCTAGCTTGTTCCGCCGGAAGTACAGAACCTGATTCCGAAACGGTGTCGATGTCTATGAGCAAATGTTTGTTGACTTAGCTGCGTGTAAAGGGGGTGTTCTGCAACCACAACAAACTGTTATCGTGGGGCTATGACGTCATTTCCTGTTTCAACTGTTTGGTTGCGATAACCGCAAAAACATCACGAAGCCAGCCAGTCGGCAGTGAAGGTAGGTCTATCATTCTGTTGACAGTAAGCCTAAGACCTAAGTAGGTCCTATGTAGGACCTACTGGCAAAACAAATGGACTGCGGTATATCATAGGTCATAATACTTCTATGGAGGGGAACCTGTTGAACTTGGCAAAACCATTTGAACTATTTTGGGTGTTGGCAAACCGAATAAATAAACCTTTGGATTTCATTTTGCTGCAAACTTTAGTTGTCTTTGTACCGTTTGTTGAGTGGGTGTGCACATTACAAGGTATAATCATATCAAAAAGTAAACCAAGAGTTTGATAACACAGTTGATGAAGGCAGGCCTACACATTGTCTTAACACTTTAGTTGACGTAATCACTACAGAATCTCACTCAACAAAGCTGCAAAGTTCGATAAAATCACCTTGATCTACTGCTTTGTTTATTTCGACAGTTAATGGTAATGAATATAGTACTGACAAATATCCATTAAGTGCAAGCTCCTGTCGGTGCACGAAGTGGAACGTTAAAGACAGACACTAACTCAAGCCATATTTGTGGCTAGGGCTAGGTAAGAAAAAGTCTGTGGCGATGAGTCTCCTTCTTTAAACGGTTAATTAATTAAATTAAGGGACGTAGCCGAAATACCTATTGCGATTGGGCCCTGTTGTGTTCGGGTATGTACCAGTGGCGTCTGTGAATCCATCCTGGGGGAGGTTGAGAGACTTAAAAGGTGTCCTTAGTTCAACCCTTACAAGATATTTAAATTGTGTGAGGACGACGTGGAGCGCCACCAATAGTTGTGAACATACGGGAAAATGTTTTTGGATAAAAATAACCCATAGATCGCCGAATACTGATCACATTCCCGGCCTACGCAGGCGACCTTTCACTCTGACAGGAACACCCTATACTGAAGAAAAAAAAACAGTTGCTGTAGTTACCCCCACCCCTTACCCCCCCCCCCCCCATCCCCATTCAGCCATGCCGCCACTGTAAGGTATATCGAGAAACTGAGTAAGAAAGGGCAGTGTGTGGGACTTGGAAGTAAGAGAAGGCTGCTGACGTGGAAGAATCAATCGATTTGTCTGTTCGTGAGTCCATCTGTGTGGATCGTTGCATGTCTGAAGGCTACTTTAAATTTTTGGATGCAGAGAAGTTTTCGCTAAAAACTCGCATCCTCACAATGGCATGTCGGAAGAAAAATGATGGTTTTATTTGTAACCTGATTTCCCGTCTGTCACAATCACAGAAAAAAAAAAAAAAAAAAAGATGACTCATGTGGTTGCCATGGTTCATTGTACAGAACGTTGGCATAACTAAGTTGGCAATGATTCCACTTCAACGAGGGATGTCACGTCGTCAGTATTTGTAGAGTAATTTTTCGATTAACTGGTAACTCAATCCAATGAATGTTTTAAGCGTATAATCTGGAAACAAACAAACCAAAAGGTTCGTGAGCCTCTCAACCGATTTGGTGAAACTGTTCATGACAAGTGGCTGGGTGTAGTTTATCCCAGTTTTCTGACTAATATAACCGTTGCAGCCGTCGTGTGTTTGTACTACATATAGCGCAAGAATGTCTTAGTTACACTTAATCAGGGCGGGTCGCGTTTTCATGATTACATCGACTGCAACTACCTTTGACCCACACTGAGAACATTCTTGCAATGGGTGTAGGGGAGCAATAGATTGACTCACATGGTGTGTGTGCCAGGACCTGAATCTGAGAAGAAGCTGCTATTCCAAGGTTTAAAATAAAGAAAAAGACCGGAACAGGTCTGTTTTGACCATAAGGAGAAACTTAGCTTCATGAACTCATATCAGCAGGAGCGGATCCAGATGGCCGGGCGCACCCCACTCCTTTCGATGACCAAAGATTTTTTTTTTTTTTTTTCAAGTAGGTCTAATCGAAATCCTGAGCAAATAGATATGGAAAATATGCTTCCCAGATCCTGGGAAATCGCATCTATAAGGGCACCTATACTTCAAGTTTTCTTGGGGAGGGACCCGAACGCTCCTTTGTGGCTTGGTGTGTCTGGCGCTCGATATATGTCGGTATTCGATGTGTGCGCCCTCCCTTCTCCCCCCCCCCCCCTTCCCCCTTTTTTTTCTCAAAATCCTGGATCCGCGCCTGATAAGTGTGAGAAAAAGGTTGTGCGTGTGAGTTATGTTAAGAGATGCTCATTGAGTTGTTTCCTGCAATTCACTATTTTTTTTTTTCTACATTGTCAAGTTCCTTCAAATATTAATGACATATGGTCAAACTATAAAGATCCTCACGTGTCACATGGAAAGGAACATTAGTGAGTGAGTGGATCAGTAACGATTCCATTTTGGTTTTTGAAAATTCGTGACCAGACACTTTTCACATTAATGCAAATTCAAATGCTGCACAGCCAGTACAATTGAGGGTCAACATAACAAAAAAAAACAAACTTTGACAGTTTTTATAGCCATTAGATAAACTTGTGCTCATATATGCAAGTTGAAATGTTGTTGAACACTTCAAGTTCAAAACCCTCACTGACGTATTGATATCAACTCAATATGAGCCACTTTTAGCTGGTGTCGTTCTTGTTACTCCCCAAGTGAAGAAAAAATGGTTAAGCTCAAAGACGTTTTCCCTTGAAACTGAACGGGGCAACTTTCCCTTTAATTCTAAGACACAACGGTGTACGTTGTACACTCTGAAAGAAATAACAATGCATCCAACCTCAGTGTTTGACAACTGGGTTCATGCTAGAATTAGGTCAAATATGGACATTGTTGTTCCGTGAAGTCACCCAAACCTGCTCTCTGTACGGTATCGCTAACTATGACATGTTCCTGCTATCCTTGGTGCTGAGAACACTAACCAAGTTCCCAGCAGGTGTTGGTGTGTACGGCCGTCGGTTTAATGCAGGCCTGCAAACCTAAACGAATGCAGTCAGAGCCGATGCAAGAGAAATACACGTCCGCCGTGCGGACTATGAGAACACTTGCAGTGTTTTTGAAGTGTGCGTTCCCGGCCACGTCGAATATCCGAGTCCGATCCGCGAAACGCGGCACAATTTGAGGTTGCGAACCAAACGTATTATACGAAATGAAAACTATGCAGGGTAAATCTAGGCCGAATTTATGTAAGGCATCCAACGATGTATAAGAATGATCGAGGCAAATGATACGTAACCTATAAATTTGTCCTCCTTTTCCTCATGAGGCAATAGACGATACACTGTCAGCTCGCCCTTTTCATTATAACGCCCTTTTCATTATACCACCGAGTAATTTACGCACGATGACTATACTTCACTAACATTCACAGCGCACGATTTGCGTCGATGTACATACATCACATTGTCGGACCCGTACGTTCAACCAACGTGCTGCCACTCAAACGAACTCAAATATTAAATCGCCAGTTAAGAGGTAATGGCCAGGCATGTACTTGCCGCAGATGGTTGTTTCAATCCAAATCATACCTCTGAAATTGGACTGACGACCGCCTTTGCATTAATTAAATTGTCACATTGAAGGGAAATAGCTGGGCGTTTAGAATATGCCAACATGGCATGCAAAGAAAATAGCTTTAATCATTGTTAAACCATTCAGGCTCATCAATAACATCTGCAAAAGAATCATCTCCTCAAAATATTATACATATGTGATAAGTAACAGAAGATACCTCATTTGAATGAATTTTGAAAAGTTTGAGTGAACAAATTATTGCTGAGAAACAACTGAATTTCTACTGCTACTACTGCTATCCTTGCTTATTTTGAATAATCTACCATTCTATGTCCACAAACTGGTTCTGAAAATATGGTTGTTTCCTATAAAAACAAACGCCACATTTCCCTTTAAATTTAAGAAATGCTAAAAATAGCATTTATAAAACGACCATTTTTTGTTATAACTATGCTGTTGGGTGCCTATGATGAACTCAATCCAGACAACATCGTTAGTGTAACTTATACTTAAATGTTTAACATCATAAGCCTACAATTGAAAATTAATAATGCATCCATAAATTTCTGCCCTAGGTTTGCTTTCAGTGAGTGAAGAAGAAATACGAGAAACTTTTTTGTGCAGTAGTGACCTCTTAATACTGATGTTTTTTGCACTGGGAAAGGCAAATTAGGACACTACACCCTTCTAGTAGTTAGTCTTGCCTTTTAACAGGGAGTTGCTGCTTTCAACTCCTTGCTCGTGACACTCGCAAACTTCCCTGCGTGGAGTATTTTCGGTAATAACAAGTTTGTCATAAAGACCGCCCAGTATACTGGGCGCTTACCGGTACCGCCCATTTATTTGAGTACCGCCCCATTTGTGAGTCAAAACTGATGTTTATTCATATTGTAGTAATGAGCGCAAACTATGAATTGTCGATTTGTCCTGCGACACATTGGATTAAGATTACCGCGGGTAAATTAAAATCTCTTGTAAATCCAGATCAAGATAATCATAGAGATGTTATTTTCCACGTGTTTTGTTTGAAATCCCAAACTACTGTTCAGTAAACGATTAGATGCAAGGCTGGCCTTACCAGAAAGAACTGGAGAGGGGAAGAACAGGAGAAGAACAGGAGAGGGGGGGGGGGGGGGGAGGTGGTGTCACCTGGGTATGTCTATACATATTGAGTGTGTAACATAGGTAAAGAAGATTATTTCAGCAGACTGACCTTCGGCATAATGGGTTATGTATCAGCGATTACAGTCCAACCATATAATATTCATTGTGATAAACTATCTCTCACCGTTACTTCAAACAGAAAGGATTGTCTGAACTTAAATCGTCATCCTTTGAGAAGTGAGTTAGTAGGAGCCATGCTCCCTTACTGAGAAGGTGGAACGATAGGGGGGGGGGGTAATAAAAAGTGGAGGCATAAAGGTATGTTCAGCCTCCCCCCCCCCCTCTCATAGTTGTCGAGCACTCCAAGAATGAGTGTTAGATGTGTTACTCATTATAATTCTGGTATCAAGTCAATCTGATACGACCATTCTTCAGAGACTGATATTGCAGACATGGGATGCCTATTTCACAGTTTCAAGGCTGGGTACATGCAGCTTAGAATGCCAAGGAGGTACTGTTTCTGGTCATCTGATGGGGCTTGTAAAGTAAAAACAAAAAAAAATTCTTTTACACTCTACACCAACCAATACTACTGGCGCTCTGCTTAGATACTTCTGTTGGTACTGACACCCCATTCATTTTTTCTTCTCTTTCTGCTGTACCAGCTCCCTCATGTGGTCAGTCTATTTGTAAGTATATGTGCATACATATATGTAAACACATACAAAACAACCACACACACACCCATGCACACTTACATGTGTACATACATACACTCATGTACATACAAACAATACAAACACGAACAAGCATACCCACAAACAAACAAAAAAATGTAACAAGCCTTGAATTTTCAATTTCCTAAAGTGTCCATACATACAAGAAAGATGATTAGTAAGAGAACAGTTGTTTTCCAAAAGTTTCATTTAGTTTATTTTCTTTGGGGTAGTTGTAGAAATACCTCATATAATATAGGAGCAACCATATCACCATTCTTGATGACACCCAATTAAATTACATTTGATAATGACTATTTCTTCACATTCTTTTCCAGCGATACAATATTCGATCCATTAAAATCATGAATATGCCTGAAATTATTGACGTTCTCAAATCTGCTCACGTACAGCAATTCGCAATGGCTGATGGGAAGGTGAATTGTGGATGTAACAAAAATAAATGACATTGTTCAACAAGCCAGGCACTTCTCAAAATACCTACTAAGTTCTACATCAGCATTTAGAGAATCTGCATTCAAGACAATCCTCATAAGGAAAAAAAAAAGATGCAAATTCTAAAGTAAATAACTAAACAGAAAAGAAAATCAACAACGCATAAGAACCAAGAACATAGAACATTGATAGGCAGTGGTAATTGGTTGCTCAGCAACAGAAAATAGTTATATAGTGATTATTATTATGCCACATCAAGGAGAATTCCAATGTAGCATCTAAAAATGCTTAAGTAAATTATAGAGTGTTCACCATCCTCAAATGAAAGTGTTTGATTCATAGATGAAAAAAGAAAAGAAAAAACAGAGTCAAATGACTTTGAGATTCCTTGAACAAAATTCATGAAAACTTACTTAGGACAATATGCACCAGTTCTGACGTTCAAACACCATAATAATCTTGAGATATTGTTTACAAGGTTTTCAAACTATATGTTACCTCTATTGACCTCATATGACCCTGGACATCCATCAACAATAAAAGGGATCATCTACACGGAATGGACGACCCAGTTTTGAGCCCAGTTTCTTCGGCATGGACTCAAGAAATGGCCTGTCTAAACTGTGACCAGAGTTGAGAAGCATAGTTTGTGATAATTTCACAACACAAGTGATAGAAAGTTTGACAAAATATGAGCATGCTGATAAATGGGCTGCTGTTCAGTCCCAAACAGTTGGAAATTGTCGAGTTAATGGAAAAAAAAAAATACTGCATACATTGAGGTCACCTGTCCCTTATAAGCTGATGTTGAGCAAAACAGAAGACGTGCCTCCTACTGACGGAAAAACACAATGAGGACTACCTGTCATGCTGCAATAGAAGACCATCAACGCTGATTTTTCCCTGCAATCCACCAAATAAAGATCCACACGTCATCTCGATCATACTGTACCCAAAATCTTTTCTTGATTCTCTCCTTTTCACCATTACTGACGATAAACATAAGCCGCCTAACTTCAAGGGGGTCTTTGTGTTTGTAGGAGACTTAATCATTTGCATTCTGAAACTGTATGAAACATGAGAGACAGCAGACGACTGGGTTTAACAGGTTTGAAGTTCACAGTATGGTTCAAATGACCAAAACTTTCTCCACTAACTCGAATGCACTTTTGAGTCCCATCATCAGCAAGTCAAAGCAGGTAGTACGAGCAATTAGAAGCAACTTATTCTTAATGATAGATTCAACTGTAACATGATGGCATGTTTACATTGACAATTTACCACGACACGGCATGGATGGTCCACACACAAGAACCATAGCAAATGTATTTAGCATATCATCAATGTTGCTCATTGGTCTCTTTCCTGAACGACAAACCAGATGTTTATCTTTATCTAAATATTAATAAACAATCAAATAATACATTATGCAGCAAGTAATGCATGAAATTATCAATTCAAAGCAATAAGAAACATAAAATTTGATAACTGATCTGGATGGACAAGCCAATATAAATCCAGGAGTATCGCTTTTGTGGTCTTTTTTTATGACGAAATGCTTATCAGTATAGTACTTCGTCCAGTTCAGTTACTTTGACCCTAATCGATGTATGAGAGGCAAAAGGGACTTCAAGGAAACTGTACTGACCATTTTATGGTATTCCACTGGTTCCTTAATTCCATTTAGACAAAACAATGGAGGTGGGGGAGGAGCCACATGAAAAACAGGCAATTATAGGGGGTTGGTGAGGGTCACTTTGTGACAGGGCCATAACACATGAAAACTGCGCAGTATGGTGCTACAAACTATGTATGTTCCATGAGGGTGAGACTTAGTATTAGTGTTACAGATTGCATGGCTGGGAACACAATTTACAAATGCACCAACACAGCTACCACAGAACCATCAGCTTCATTCAATGTTTGACAAAATACTTAAAATGTCACACATGACAATGATTCTTTTTCAACTTCTGGCAGACAATGGCATTCTGCAAGCCAACAAATGGTCAATTTGAACAGGAAAGGATAACTCTTAAGGTTTACTGAACCTCATAAGAATAGCTACATCACTTGACTTTTCCCATCGCAAGGAGGAATCAGAATTATTCGAAGAATATGACAAATGCATGTTTGTATGTTCTAATTGAGGGAACATTATGATAATCATAAGGGTCCCTCTCCCACCCTTCCTAGAACTCCCATTCCTTCTAGGGATGCACCAGATCTTATCTTTAGATTTGGCCAAAACCAGACTTGGCTGGATCTTATTTGAAATCCTGTTGGATAAAATCTGGCCAGTCAGGATTTTTACAATGCTTTTAGAAAATAAGAATTGCTAACGGTGTCCTATTTTTCAAAGTACAACATCTAAATGCACTGGACCTATGAACTTGGGGCAAGATCAATCATACTTCCTAAAGTTACTTAACAAATATTAGCAATTTTGTTGAGTGCTGCTATAGAAATAATAACCTTATTTAATGTGCCAAGTAATGAAATCTTGTGAAAAAGATGCTGCATGTTTTGCAACCATTTCATAAAATTACAAAGCAGATTAGTTAAGACCTTTAAGAGATGCTGTGAAATTTTCCAACATCTTCTGGTCAGACGATTGTAACAATGTTGGAAAATACTCCACCAGACTTTTTTCAAAGTCCAGCCAGACCAGATATCCAGTGCACCCCGAATTCCTTCTGAAACTCAACATAGCACACCACCTATTAAGTTTCCACATAAACGTGCTACACAATTTTGTAAGCCTTCATTGCTTACTTCCCTTACTTTTGTGAGTCATCGACAGATTAAGGCATGATGCTACTAATGATGTAATCTGATTTTTTTTTACCAACAACGGCCATCGTTTTTGAGGTTCAACAGATGCAACTAACATGCATGATGCATTCATCTTTCACATTCTGGTAATTATTTGGTCTTTACCTCAGTCAGTTTGATTGACCTCGAGGAACATGTGAAGGTTCTACAATAAAATAATATGCACATTCAACAATCACTGATTCTGATGCTCTAAATGTATAAATAATAATTAGATGAATGATTATTTATAGATTAACAGGGGATGCATCGAGCAACAGCGACAAAATTTTCAAACTTGGACAGAACAAATGAAATATTTTACTGCTGTATGGGACACTGGCTGCAAAATATATTTTACTTGTAAACTTGACAAAGGTAAGCAAGATTTTGATATTACTTATATATGATAACATATTAAAGAGTACAAATATTTTGAAGTTACAAATCTTGCTAACATTACTGAAGAAGCAGAAAAGGAAAATAACTTCTCAAATATTTATGAAGATCAGGAGAAAAAAACTGATCAGATTTTGATACTGCTTTCTGTTAGTTAATATGAATTTTCTCAGAGTAAAAGTCATGCAGTTGACAGCATCACCCTTTAGTGAGTTAAATAAGCAGAATCTAAATATATTTATGTACAATATAGAAATATGAAGTCATCATTCCTTCCAACCCTCAAAACCACTTGAATGCAACTCAAATTACTGGAGGAAATTAACAGAAATATCAGCAAATTTTCAGAGCAATTAATTCAATCACAAGAGAGCTATCAGAAAAGCAGTATATATGCAAAAGCATTTACACACTATGTTATGCAAAGTATTTTCAGTGAACCAAGGCTATACCATGGAGATGGGAGTTCATGAGCGGTCCCAAGTACTTTTATACAGTGTAATGTTAGGCATAAAGGCAATACTATGACACACAACAGCAAAAACAGTGACAGATTTTTCCATGAGTAGCTTTAAGTAATTTAATTTGGTGTCACATAGAGTCCATACTATTAATTAGTTTGTGTTGCATCATTTTCAGCAATATTAATCCTAGGGCTGAAAAGTTAGTGTTGTCGATGCCACAATAAAAATCTGGAAGAAATTCTCATAGTGACGATTAACAGTTTTATATTAGTTTGATCAAACTGAGGCTGGCACTGACATATCTATCAATAACCACTATTTACAAGGCAAAGTCTACTATTATAGAGCAACCACGGGTAACCTTTACAATTCAGCTCAGAAAAATAAAAGAATCTCAGCTTACACACATTCTTTTTATCATTCAAAAGTAGTCCTTACAATCCCAGGAAGTTTGAAACGAAGAGTTCGTGTTTCTGCCCTTGATAAGTCTACAGAGAATGCAGAAAGGGAGCAGCTTCAGTCAAAAATATCTGTTATCTTGGCAACAACCCCAGGGTCAGATGATGCAGGTAACAATATTTTATTTCCTCAAGTCACAGCTTCCAAGAACTGACACAGTCCAAGAATAAAAGGGTTTGACTGGTCTGAGGGGGATGCTGGACCATCCGTGGGGCCATGACGGGAAGTCTTGCTTGTTTTCGTCGATGTTCATCGTTCTCTAGTTGAGAATGTTTCTTATTTCTTTGTGCATGTGAACCAAGAAGTCAACATAGGAAGCAGATGCATTTGCTCCTTTGTCTTCGACGAGGAACTGTTTGAACCAAGGCTCCAAAGTATCTCTTTGTCTGACCACAGCAAGCTGCAAAAGAAAAAATAGATTATTATTAATAGTGGTTTGCACACGACAGTGGAGTTAGTTTTCAGTCTGTGATTTACAAGTTGTGACTTAGTCGAAGACTATCCGGCAAAAGGAGTTTTGTAACAACGGCGTAACACTTTTTCTCCCCATTATTTGGAACAACATAAAATTAATGAGTCCCAGCCATTCACAAATGGTTGGACTGTTGTGAATATTGATCATTTATGCCATGCCTTGCAAATTTATACAAAACAAAAGCGAAATATTGATTACGGTGAAAGATACACTGGAACACAGGGAGTCTTTGCTAAGTACAATAAAAATCTTAGCGTAGCACCACTGTAGTATGGCTACCATATTAACATAAAGGAAGGAGCACTAGATTTGATATGATAGCGATCTTACCGTAATAAGGTGCGACATAGACACTGACAGGCAAGGTGCGGTAGATTAAATATGACAGTGAAATTAATTTTAGGTAAGGTGACTAGGATAGTGAATAACACAGGGAATCACATTTGATATAGTAGATATTATCATGTTAAGAGCGCACTAGATTTGATATATGATAGTGGTCTCGCCTTCATGTCGTGTGACTTACAATAGAGAAACACAAGGAGTACTATGTTTACTATGATAACTTTTGCATTATCACATCCTGTTACAAAGATAGTGATACACACTGAGCAGATTGATAGATATGATAGTGGCCTAATCTTCATGTAGTGTGACTAAGATAGTGATACACAAGGAGCAGAATCATAAATCTGTTAGTGGACTTACCTTAATGTAGTGTGACTAAGATAGTGGTACACAAGGAACAGAATGATAGATATGGTAGTGGACTTACCTTAATGTAGTGTGACTAACATAGTGATACGCACAAAGCAGAATGATAGATATGGTAGTGGACTTACCTTAAAGTAGTGTGACTAAGATAGTGATACACACTGGGCAGAAAGATAGATGGATGATAGTGGACTTACGTTTATGTGGTGTGACTGAGGGAGTGAAATACTAGTGGTCTTACCTTCATGTAATGCGACCTTTTACTTCTGATGGTTTGGATCAGATTCCTGAGTCTGACTGACAAGGGATTATCGAGGAGGAGTAACTTGGAGGAATCGATGTCTATTTGTGCCGGTGAGTGAACGCCAAAGATACTCTGAACCCAGTCGTTGCTAACGTGGAGTCCAATCCACAGAAACATCATCAGGCCGTTCTCCAGGAGATAGACGCCAGAATCAGAGAAACGTTCAGCTGAACATCTGATGGGGGTCGGTATATCATCTCCATCAGTGCTGATGTCATGCTTCAAATGATAAAAAAAAAAATAAATAAAAACTTTTAACAATCATCATCACCAGTCTATTGTCACTTAGCAATCAAATCTGTATTTTAGCTACCATAATCATTACAAGCAAACTGATGATTTACTGATGATTACAAAATAAAAGACAAACTTTAAATGTTTCCAGCACTTAGGCTTGGGTGACTGACAATTTTTGAGTCGAATACTCCTGGCCAAATAGTCACGGCTCTGACGTTACTCACTGTTGGTATCGATTTACAGGACAAAATTACCTGTTGCCTGCAAGTAAATAATGTTACATTTTGAGCAGGTTTTATCGCCTAGGCAATGCAGTGAACCCAACCAGTGTTGGTGGGTAGGAATTGGGCTTCTAGCTAATAACAAACATTTTTCATGTAAGCAGGCATGACAACTAACTTAACATACAACGAAAAAAAAGACAGGTATGTTTTTAATGATGTAAGTCATTGAACTTGCACAAGTACATTGATTCAAAATGTTAAACACACAAAAAATGATCTTCATGAATGTTTTTTATACTTCTAAAAATTTTAAAAATCCACAGGAGTTGTGACTTCAAGGCAATTATTGAGGTTGGAGCTTGACTCCCAGCCAGGAGTCATGATCTTTGACGTAGCATCCAGTGAGTTATCGGAGACTACTCTGCACGATGAAGACGAGGATACTACTCTCAGCTGCCCTAGTGGCATGAATGATTCATCATCGTAGAATCACTGACACCACGCTTGTTGACATATGGTCTACGACGATGAGTTGCTCAACATCCAACAAAGATGTTAACCGATCTTCACATCTCATAAACAAACAGAAGTGATCTGGGCACGTTCTGCTGGGTGGGGGTTGCGGGTGACTAACGAAGCTGAGACGATCTACAGACTCCTGAAAAAGTCTTTTTCGAATAGCAACCTCAAAGCAGTAAGGCATCTTTGTCCCATTAATTTACAAAAAAATGTAAAAGTGAAGTATCAATGAAATTGTCATCTTCATCTGCTTAAAATTGATTTTATGTGCAACATGACAATTAAACTTTACTCCACTGATCCCACTGAACAAGTAAACAGCTTTGACATGGACATATTAATTGCATTAAGACAGGTTTAATCATTTGATACAAAGTAGGTCACATCTTATGATGAGGTCAAACTAGAAATTTGACTTGTGAGTTTAAATGAAAGCACAATCACATGAACTATACGATGCTACAGCAGTTTCCATTTCATCAAGCAAGTTAACTTTAAAAGTACCAAGTTGTAAAAATTAGAAAACTATCTCTGTGTGCATACTAATAAGTGTGTGTTTTGTCTCTGACTTCAACATCCACTTAGAAATGCAGGAACCTTCTTTCAGTGCTTTCTATACTACGATCACAAACTGCATCTTGAAAATGCCACCAAACCGAATGTAGGTGTCATTAATATGTCTTTAATGTTATCACCTTAGCAGTGTTCAAGGGAGATACTTCCTACATTTTGAAGGACTAATTAAGTGTAACAATAAATTCACTGTTTCATCTGGTTAATTGTAATGATAAATTCACTGGATTTCATCTGACTAAGCTGTAAAAATAACTTCACTGTGTGTTTCATCAGACTAACCGTAACAATGCATTCACTACGTGCTTCATTTGACTAAATAGAACAATAAATTCACTAGTTTCATCTGGTTAACTTGAACAATAAATTCTCTGTTTCATCTGGAACACTGTGCCAATAAATTCAATGTGCATTTCATCTGACTGTAACAATAAATTCACTTTGTGTTCATCTGACTGATTGGAACACTAAAATCACTATGTGTTCATCTGACTGATTGGAACACTAAAATCACTTTGTGTTCATCTGACTGATTGGGACACTAAAATCACTTTGTGTTTCATCTGACTGATTGGAAGATTAAAATCACTTTGTGTTTCATCTGACTGATTGGAACACTAAAATCACTTTGTGTTTCATCTGACTGATTGGAACACTAAAATCACTTTGTGTTTCATCTGACTGATTGGGACACTAAAATCACTTTGTGTTTCATCTGACTGATTGGAGCACTAAAATCACTATGTGTTCATCTGACTGATTGGAACACTAAAATCACTTTGTGTTCATCTGACTGATTGGAACACTAAAATCACTGTGTGTTTCATCTGACTGATTGGAACACTAAAATCACTATGTGGTTTATCTGACTTATTGGAAGACTAAGATAACTATGCATTTCATCTGATATGGAACACTAATATCACTTTGTGTTTCATCTGACTGATTGGAACACTAAAATCACTTTGTGTTTCATCTGACTGATTGGGACACTAAAATCACTTGGTGTTTCATCTGACTGATTGGAACACTAAAATCACTATGTGGTTTATCTGACTTATTGGAAGACTAAGATAACTATGCATTTCATCTGATATGGAACACTAATATCACTTTGTGTTTCATCTGACTGATTGGAACACTAAAATCACTTTGTGTTTCATCTGACTGTTTGGGACACTAAAATCACTTTGTGTTTCATCTGACTGATTGGAACACTAAAATCACTATGTGTTTCATCTGACTGATTGGAACACTAAAATCACTATGTGGTTTATCTGACTTACTGGAAGACTATGATAACTATGCATTTCATCTGATATGGAACACTAATATCACTTTGTGTTTCATCTGACTGATTGGAACACTAAAATCACTTTGTGTTTCATCTGACTGATTGGGACACTAAAATCACTTTGTGTTTCATCTGACTGATTGGAGCACTAAAATCACTTTGTGTTTCATCTGACTGATTGGAACACTAAGATAAATACGCATTTCATCCGATATGTAACACTAAAGTCACTTTGTGTTTCATCTGACTGATTGGAACACTAAAATCACTTAATGTTTCATCTGACTGATTGGAACGCTAAAATCACTTTGCGTTTCACCTGACTGATTGGAACGCTAAAATCATTTTGTGTTTCATCTGAGGAGATGCAACAATGAATTCACTGTTTCAGCTGACCAACAGTGACAATAAATTCACTATGAGTTTCACCGGTGACAAAGGTACATCCATGAGCGTCCTTTGGATATAATTACAAAGATTATCAACAGATTGACAAAATACTCACCACCGGAATTAACTGAGGGTAGAAGTATACATGAGTTGACATGACATCCATACCGAGAAGTGTCTGCATAAGCCAGCTGCGATCATCCGTAGTGATGTCAGTACAGCCGGATATAGCATCGCTCTTTATGACTGAATTGACAAACAGTGGAAGAACCTTCATACATTCTGGTAGAATCAACTGAAAACCAAAACAAAAAATATGATACATGAAAATAAAATTAATATCATCACAATAATAGTATCATCTAACTTGGCAAACAGTCATTTTGTTGTTAGAAAATATACCGCTGGGATAATATCCAACAAGCCTACCACTTTCTGGTCGAATCAACTGAAAAGATAACAGAATTAAGAGGATAATAAATTTGACTTACTTCTAGGAAACACGTCACCTCCAAAGTATCTATTTAAAGTTTCTACGTGAGTAGAATCAACGAAAAATAAACTGATTCTAACTACAAACAAAAGGGTCAAGTTATTGTCAGGAAATATGTTACCTCTGTCATACGAAAAAAATTTAACCTCCCTGGAAGAACCTGCTGAAAAGAAATCAACATCATCTAACTTTACAACTGTTCATGTCACCATCTTTAAATATTTTACATCTGCAAACATCATTTGATCTGTTTCACTCAGTCTCACAAACCCATCAAGAATTACAGTAATGAGAGCACCAGCTGCTGTAAATGTCTGATGTAAGGAATCCAGAGTCTAGCAACACGTAAGTGACTAACTGCTTTTACTGACACAGCCTGTTAAGTTAAACAACATCTTAGTTACAGAAGAATGAAATTCACTCACTGGAAATTGTCTGCCAATTGTTAACTTGGTGGTGTCACCCAAGCTCACAACAATTCATGACTGCTTAAGTTTTGAATGGCCAAATACAATTATATTTTTACCCAAGGACATCATCAACTTTCCTAAAGTATCCATTCATTAACTATATAAATGAGTCATCATCAAATATAATCTTACCTTGGAGTACAATTGTTTGGTTATTCATCCTCCAAATCCGTTGATTATGTTTGTCATAGAGTGCATAAGACTTCAGTTATCTTGTGATCCCATAGCCATTAAACAAACATATTTTCCCATTCCTAACATGGTGATGGTGGCACAGAATGTTGGTATAGGCTACTGTTACCTTTAATGGTATTTTCAATAGGTGCATGGTTTCAGATCTGACACAAAGATGTCGTTCATTGAAGCATCCCTACGACTGGCCGAACCTAAGATCTTATAAACAATGAATTGATGGGTGCTAACATTCACAGGCACTGTCGCAGGGCTAATCATGACCGCATAACTCCCTCACCTATCACACAAAACCACTGTTCTACTTTTCCTAGGCCATGACTCAATCCATTTCCATACAAACAGATAATTTATTCAACAGCCACATAAATATGATTACTGTTTCAAAAGGGTTTACCTGTCCTTGAGTAGATGGACTAGCGCAGTTCTTTCTGTAACAGGCCAAAATATTGGCACACCTTGACATGAGCCCCTCTCGTATTGCTTTGGGATTAGAGTTGAGAACATCTCGTGCAGCTGTATAGGAGGAGAAGAAACAGATTTAACACTAATCACTCCTCAGAAAAGCAGACTTTACCTACCGTGGTCTGATATTGACACCACAGGAGCAAGGTTAGGATACATACTGATACTCAAAGATAAACGATATTTTAAGGTTGGCTTTAACATCGACAGGGCTGCTGTGAGTATCGCTTCAGCACGAGAGAAAGATACAGGCAACAAAAGGCAGTTTCAAAATGTTGATATTGACAATACCACTTAAACAAATTATTCATTAATTTATAATCATAATGATAGTTGATAAGGAGTAAGAAATAACAGGAAGTAGTGTAAACAAATTGACACATGAATCAATATCTGTTGAAAAGGTTATGCCACTGCCTGAGTGCAGTAAAGCATGTGAACCAGTTATGTGCAAAGTTGTGGTTAAGACTGTCAACAGTTCAAGACAAAATTAAACTCTTCAGGTAGGACCAGGAAAATGTTGATTTGCATCTATTGTGAAGCTTTTGTGACATTGAATCGCAACTCATCTTACATGGATGGCAAACTTTAATGTGAACCCACGTTATTTTGTCCCTTAAAATATGCAAAGTCAGCACGCAACAATCACTACAAAATAAACTGCCGATGGTTTGACAAGTCAAAACATGGATAAAACTTACCTTTCTTGGCCAAGAAATTTACAATAGTATCTGTGTCACAGTGTTTGTAAAGGTCTGTTAGCTGAGCACAACAGTTAAAGGCAAAATTGATGATTCTTAACCTTCTCTGGCCAGACACACTGGTGTAAAGTACAGCCACCTGTATATTCAATCAAAACAGGGTGAAACTGTTTAAATTTTCTGTGCCAACTACGGAGACCTTTCAGGCCTTTGGAAAACTATTGGTGACAATACAAGGGTTATGCATACAAATGATTGCTACACATTCCTTCACTTGGGTCATAACTTGCTTTGTTTGTGTTGCAAATTCTAATGAGAAAGTGGAAACATTATACCCTGTAAAAACAAACCAGAGAATCCCCATAAGTTTCAAACAATGTGCACGTTAATTATCCATTTCCAGAAGACATTTGTAATCCTTTTCTAGCAGAAATGAAATTGAAAACAAATGTGTTTAAACTCTGTACAAGAACAGGTAATAGAAAACCTCTTTCATGCATTTTGAGATTTTGTGAAAACAGAAACAGTAAAAAGGAATGGCACTATAAACTTTTTCAGGGAACTGCTCCCACAGTTGCGGAAAATGGAGATATTAATGCTGTCAGCAGTTGTATTACATGACTTCCCTGAGTAGTTGGAGACTTACGCTCGATAAATATTTGAATTTCTCTCTTCCCATCAATGCTTCAATTATCATTTTTCTGAGTACCATAGACGAGGATTTTTCAGCAGCTGTTGTACTTTTTGTTTACGTATGTATCGTTTATTATTTCAGAGTACCATAAACAATTATGTTCACCACTGAGGTGTGTCAGCTCAATTTTCTCGGAGCACCGTTGATACCAACTTCACCATTGGTTCTGTCACCTCATATTTTCAGAAGTACAAAAGATGACAACTTTATCACCTCGGATGTCCCAGGGTCCATTTGTAATGATTTCACAAAGTGATGGAATCACCTCACTTGTACCAGAAATGAATTATATAATAACTTAACCATGTTTTACCTCATTTTCCCTGCAGCACCTTAGTTAATATATTCATCATGCAGATGTAACACCTCACTTTTCCCTAGTAAAAGCTCACCTGCGCGAATGCTCCGGTGTCTTCTGTCAGCTTATCGTCATGTTTGACTTCCACCGTTACTGCTTTAGATCCATCCACGGCAGCCATTTCAACATCGGTAGTATTGGACATGTAAATGTTACCAAAGAAATCTGTAGGACGGATCCCAGCGCTCGTCCTGACCCTCAGAACAGCATCAAAACCAGCATTTCTTTCAATATTAGTAGTAAGATCATGGATGAATCTTTCACCGTCAACAGAGGCCTAATAAGGGAGAAAACGCAAAACTCTTTGAGAAATAACCAATCACGAGTTGAATAAGCTACGAAGGAGAGGATGAATACGAAAGTGTTTATACTGTTACTGTTGTCATTATTTGCTATTTACACAGTAAACAAATAGAATGAACAATGGAAGGTCACCTACACTGTATTTTTGTCACAAGCTACCGTCCATCTACTGGGTATACCAGAGTTTGAACCAAATGATGATTTTCAGTGCTTGTAGTAATTCCGCAGAATGGCCTGGACTAAGGTAAGTACACTGAATGGCATTAACTTTATGATGCCTGTGTGTCACAGACCTGTTTAGGATTAGTTACCTAATGCTGTTCTGACGATGGGAATTATTCTGCAAGATTGATTACGAACAGTTGAGAACTGTAAGTAACATCTCTGGTACAACCAAATTGTATATTATTTCAAAATGTAGCGAAATTAACTTTTTGGAAGGCACTTGAAGATGGCACATATAAAAGTATGTCTGTCAACAAGGTTATAACGTTCATATTTTACAATGAATTTCACATTTTACAGGTTCAAAGGATGTGTCTTGCACAGGGTAATCTTAATCATAATTTCAGCATAGTTTAAGTGGTAAACAGCTCCAAGTAAGTGTGTATCTTCAGCAAAACAACTATTGAAAGAATTGATTTTCTTTAATTCAAAACAAGTCTTTCATGATATGAGTTGCATGAGTCACATTTACTCTGTCGACTTCTACAACAGCAAGTCGTGGCTTATCCCCAAACCAGAAGAATCCATCTACTGATCTCACCTGGAAGTGTTTATATTTGTGACAATGACCACCGGTGAGTGATGAAACTTGACCGATCGTCGCAACGTCAACGTAAGAATTGGGGAAAAGATACAAGTCTACGCTGCATCCGGCCTTCACACACTCCTGGCCTAGCTTTGTGTAAACCTGACTCTGGGGTGAAAGAATAGTCTGTCAAATTTGAAGAAATGAAAAAAGAGGGAAATTAGAACATGATGCTCTTTGACAGAGGAAGAAAACAAGAAAATGAAGAACAGCATCACAAACAGATTACATGAAATGGGCACAAAATTGTGATGCTGACAGAATTGGGACAAAATGACTATGAAACGGAGGATGGGCAGTTAGGAGAAAGACTTTCTGAAAATGTTATGGACAACCTTCCTTCAACTGGGCCCACTTTGACCAAAAACAGTCTTAACTGACAGAAAGGTCAGCTTAAGCTTTAACTTATGGAGCTTATTTTGCCTTTAAAATAGCACAGATGCTTCAGAGGGATATGACTGTAAATTTTTCACAGAAAGTCCAGCTTTTAAGTCAATTTTGACTCCTCATTTATCAGACCATCAACGTGTCATTTGGAAGAAAGGATGTACCAAAAGTTATGTTAAGTCTTTCTCAAAACTTCATGTGGGTCCTTTTAAGAGGCACTTTTATCTATCTTTGGACTTAGTGATACCAGTACCAGTCCAACGATTCCCTTTTCACAGTGCTAGAAAAATGGAATGTACATCACAAGCGATTTTGAATGTTCAGTGCAATCAATCCATGACATGGGATGCTGACTGGTGCTTTAAAATACAACAGAATTGCTTAAATCACTGCCAAGCGAATGATACAAAATAAATCTCTCACATTAATACTGAAATGATATAACAAAGGAATGACCACAAGTTTTGAATATATGCTTCAAGCGCACAAAACCGCATTCTTTTTACTGTCCTCACCTTTTCTTTCTCCGTACCCAATAGTTTACGGTCGTCTCTGTTTTTCAGTTTCCCTGGTGCTTCTGCTATCGGCAATGACGAGTGGAACACAAACAGCTTACCAGCAAGGTCAGCAGACTATCAACAGGACAAAGAGAAAGGTATTAATGATCCAATAAGATATTGCAAGTATCAATAAGTAAGAGGTATTAATGATTCAGTGAGTTGCTACATGTATGAGCAACTACAAGAGGTAAACGCTCTAGTTCTTCTGTTAGTCCTCACAGGAGCCAAACTCAAGGAATTGCTTTAAGTTTGGGTTTTTTAAGAACTATTTTTAATTTCTCCCTCATTTTTGTATACCAAGGCGGATATGTGAAACCCGATTGGCCGTTGGAAGGGAATGCACTGAGTTTGCGCTGTCTTGCACATTTGAAATGAATCTTAGGCAATCTGTGAATTTATCCATAAATCTGCTAAAATTCAATTCAGTCGAAATTTCAATGACAAAAATCTTGACGGAAAAAATATAAATATCAATGGTTAAAGTTAGAATGTTGTCACTTTAATGAAATGTTTTGTGCAGTAATCCCAAGAAGTTGACAATTAACATTGTGCAACAAGTAATGCGACTTTCAAGTCTGCTAGAAAAGTAAAGAAATGAATTATTTTGATCAACTTGATGACAGTAAATACAAGCAACGACAACAAGCAATGGAATTTGTTTCTAGACATCTTATGCTATCTAGTGATATTAAATGTATTTTATGGTGACGTTGCCCACTCCCAAGCCTGATACAGTCTAAGCATACATACCAGGGTTGCAGCTGTGGTTGCGGCACTGGGCAGGACCGACCAGGACGAGCAATTCCCACCCGTCATTTACGATCAGTTAACGCCTTACCACCAAAAACTAACTACATAAAATGTAGTTAATATGACAGAAGAAACAGACTTTTGAGTTAACATTTGAAGATTTTTGGAGTACTTTCCAAAAACAGTGCTTAAAAGACAGCACTCCTGGGTTACTGCTCCCTCCACCCCTGTCGGGGGCACTGCCCCTTGACACCACCAAAAGCGCAGGTGCGAACGTCTGCACCCCACCGGCAGTGGCTGGTTCCCTGCTTGGAGCTGGCGCTAAAATTTGTCTAAGTGCAACCCTGATATACACTATGTAGCTGTTTACTTACCACCAAGGCAGCCAAACCTGCCTGCACTACAGGTGACAACATTGATTCTGTCTCCTTCGTTTCAAAGAACATCTCTGGAATCTGATCGAGGAGGCTACGCAAACGTCAAGAAGAGAATATATTAACGCCACAAATAAATTAAGATACACTGACTGATTCTCAACAATATCAGGGCAAAAATACTTCAAAACAGGTCACAAAAAAATAATGAATGAATGAAAATTACTGCACAATTAGCAATAAACTGAATGAATTCAAGCGGAGATATTACGCAATGATATTTGTCATATAATGTACGCTCTGACAGGAACCAAACTCATGAGGAGTCATTAAGTTTGGGTTTTAAAGGGCGGATATATCGCTTTTTCCCCCATTTTGCTATACCATGTCAGGTATGTCAAACCTGACTGGCCGTTGGAAGGGATGAACAGATGAAGTTGTCCATGATTTATCTTAACTGTAACACAATCAATAAATCAGTCAATCAATCAGTAAGTCAATCAATCAATAGATCAATCAATCAATCAATCAATCTATAAACCAATAAATATATACAATAATATTAACATTTTTTGGTGGAAATTTACCTCCTAATCAAACTAAAACAGTCTGCTGCAACTACATGCAGAAAGACTTAGCACCTAGCTATAAACTCCTATTTGATACTCGTCAATTTGCCATACTTTCTGCGACACATACGCTGTACGAACCTGTCGATGACTGCTCTTGATTCCGAGAGTTTCACCAAAAACCCATCCAACAAAGGCATAAATACATCATGGACATCGGAGACTACCATCATCTGTGGCTGAGCGAGGGCACTGTTTACATTGTAAAAGTGCAAGGTAGAATCGTAGGTCACGAACCCTACCTTGATCGCAGACTCTTTCATGCCGTGTTCTCTGAGGAAACAAAGTCATCATTTTATGTCGACCATCTTATTAATGTAAAAAAAGTGAAACAAAGTAGCAAATTAACTTATTTTGGCCATGTGAAGAAATGTCACATAGCCAGTAACAAAGAATGCAAAAGAAAAACAAATGCTACTTAAAGCGGGATGCGCTGTTTTTCCTGCAATGTCAAAGGTGCACCAAAACACTGGCTATCTTTTGCTTAGTTGTAAAAAGCTGTACAAACTACCATAGCATGGCCTATTTGTCCAAAAGAAGCCTAATTCCTGAAGCAATGCGTTTTTGTGTGGGGCCTTCACACGGAAAAGCCGCTTATGTACTACAGGGCTTGGTTCTGCTAACTTTTTAGCCCAAGAAAAATGAATCACTCTTCTTTCTGCCGTAATTGACAATCTAATGAATGGAATTTCTCCTGAAAGAAACATATCATAGATGGTATTTTCCAGATTGGCATCGAATGGAAGAGAATGATAGAGAATAGACAGCACATCCTGCTTTAATAACTTATTTGGATGTATTGCATTGTGCTCGGTACGGTAACTTTTTGCAGAAGAAATTCCCTTATGCAAATGTTAGTCCTCACAGGAGCCAAACTCAAGGAAAGGCTTGAAGTTTGGGTTTTTTAAGAACTCTTCTTTTACTTTCTCCCTCATTTATCAATACCAATGCAGGCACATGAAACCTGATTGGCCGTTGGAAGGGAATGCAACTAGGAGTCTAGCTTCAAATACTGGTAACTAAAATTAATTTAGAATCACTGACTATTTGAAGAATGGTCTCCCAAACACTTTTTGCTTTGTTCTCCCACCGATTACAATTTACAAAAGTACGACATCAATTTATAAGAGATGAGAATCACATGTTACTGTCAAAAACCAAAACTGACTCACGGTTCTTCTCCTGGCGAAAAACGACTTCATTTAAGCCTAAAATCATGTGAGTCATCATCACTTTTGTGATGAATGACTGTTTGGAAACTCTTGACCTTGACATAAACATCTGAGTAATGCAACCTTTCAAATTCATATGAAATTACCTTCCAGGTTTTGAAGATTATAGCTTAGCTGACACTTTATCTACCCTCTTGAACGTAACCAACAAGATGCCTGACATAAATTTATTTTTTGACTGTTGTTGACTGTACTTCAAAGGATTTCAACGTTTTCCACAAATTTCCAGGTGTTGGGAAAGCCACAGGTGAAGAGCATACATGATTTCAAAGCAATCAGGAAGGGTCTGAGAGAGGAGAGGGGTTCTCCTTCACCTCCACAATTTTTTCTATAATTGAGATGCTAGATGACTCAAAATGGAGACACTTAGAGACAATTTCTTGCTCTTTTTGAAATGGCAGTAGTCTATTGACAACTTTCTTTGCTCCAACAGAGCTTTTGCAGATGGTAGGAATCTTAGTGGAGTCAGTATTTTGGTAGGGGACTAATTTCCACTTGGCAGTTCCCCCCCCCCCCTCCCCCCCAGTGCAATGGAGAACACTGAATTTGATGTTGGTGAAACCTGGTCACTCTTTTCCTTTTCAAGAAGGTGAAATGAGAAATGATATTTTAGAAGAACACATTTGATATCAAGAGTCAGCGCATTATTTATCTGAAGCGGTAAATGTATACAGCTGGATTTTAAAGTAAGATGCAGCAAAGGCTGACAAAGAGCGTAACTTACGTTGGTAATCTGTCTAGCAGTGATTTCAGTTCTTTACAAAGGAGATGTACCATTCCAGTCTTCATACTCTGGTACGTTACATCGATCATAAAAATATATGCAGGGGCCTGCGGCAGTTTGTTGTTCTGTCAACCAAACAAGAACAGGACTCGTTAAAAGGGTGCTTTAAAACAAGTGATAACATTCAGCAACTTGAATTCACCACACAAATTGTAATGGAAATGGATCAATTTTACAAGACACTTGGGTCTGTTTATATGCTAGTATGAAAAGAAATGATTCTGCCTTCAATCCAAGCGATGGTTTCACTTTGGACTGAATGGTAACAGCATTACTGTGAATTTTACTACAAAAACTAAGAATATGTAAATGAATTGACGCATTCATCTTAGAGAAGATCAGTGCCAATATTACCATTAATTTTACCATTATCTGAATGTCTGTGTTGTTAGGTTATCCAGCAAAGTTGACAGAAAGTTAAGACTGCTCAAGAATCACTAATGTTCCAGGTAGCCTTGGAAACGCCACCTAGTGCGGGTGGTGGATGACAGAATACTAAGTGGCAGCTTAACCTTTCCAAGGTATAAGCCATCAAATCACAAACAAACATTTTCTTTTCTTATCAAAAGTGTCAGTTCTCACAGGAACCAAACTCAAGGAACTGCTTTAAGTTTGGGTTTTTTAAAAACTCTTTTCACTGTCTCCCTCGTTTATCTATACCAATGCAGGTACATGAAACCTGTTTGGCCGTTGGAAGGGAATACTTCTAAAATTAAAATCATGATGTTCTGATATATTTTTTTTAACTCCTATGGTAATTCTTGCTATCTATTGCAGGATGTAACTGATTGCAAGGAAATCGGTAATCTTAATGATTACTGAAAATCAAAGCAGTTAATGTGGGTGGGTTGCTTCCTTCCTTTCAATAGCATGCTTTAAAAAGACACAAAATACCGTCACCCCCCGCAAGTGAATGATCTCATAATGTTGGATGACGGTAATGTGACACTAAACAAACATGCCAAACATTAAACTGGACGTTAAAGCGAGCCTAACTGCTTACATACCTTGCAGTAATCTGTCGTGGCAAGATATTCATAGGTACCCAGGGCCAGCTCAGGCCTCTCCCCTATGTCTACTCGTTTGCCCATGTGATCGAGCGGTTGTATATATTCTGGTGGAACTGATGATCACCAAGAAATAAAAGAAAACGAAACAAGGGGAGAATATTTCAAGATCTAGTTTACAAGTGCAGGACGATGAAGGTACGATCATTTAGTCTAAATCCAATTATATTTTACAGTCAACAAAGATCAAAGGATGCTTTCCAAAAGAAACATAACTGTTTGCTCTGACAGGAACCAAATGAGCCAGAATAATGACCATTTGGGTTTTAAAGAGCTCTGTTACTATTTCCCTCAAAAACTTTCACCAAACCAAGTAACGATGACACCAGGATGGCCGTTGGGAGGGAAGGACAATTCAGGCCAAATGCTTGAATGGCAAAACAGATCTACTGATTGATTTGACATTTCCAATGGCCAACCAACATCCATTTTTCTTTCACGGAATTACACTAACAAGCCGCACATTCTGTAAGAAAAGCAACAACATTCCATCGTTATCCAAGAATTTACCACCAGTGTGTTTGACACGTAGTGACAAAACAAACTTTATGTGTTCAATGCATGAAACTTAACATGTGAACCAAAAAGGTTCATGCAGGGATACTACCACGCTGCTGACAAACTGCGATGTTTTTCTTTTGGCTTTATGTGAAAGGAGGAGATTACTATCTACTAGATATATTGGTTTGATATTAGCTTGAGAAGATATTCTAAATGCAAGCAAAGCAACTGCCACTTTCTTCAGACACACTAAACACTGAATGGAATCAATCCTTACCATCTGTAATGCCAAAACAGAAAGCGCACTGAAACCTCCGACCACCTTCTACAAACGTCATGAAGGGACACATGTAGGCCTTACACCTGTTACACCTGACGGGACCATTGGGTCCGTGGTCTGTGATAGGAGGGGCCATCTACAACAGGAAAGAATACAAAAGGATTAGGGACCATCATGTCTACGATGAGAGATAGAGAAGGCCTCTTAAGACAAGGGCATGTCACGGTCCAAAGGACCAAGAGGGGTTGATCTGTGGTGGGAGAGGCCATCTCACAAGGAGATCACAAAAGCACTGCAAAGTTTGTAACAGGGTACAGATATGTTAGAGTATGAAATATGGCAGTAATAAGGTGGCAGTATTGCAGGATAACCTTTGTCATTGCTATGGTAAAGCAGATGTTACTGGTGATTTGCAAGACATTTATAGCTATTATTCAATACCACCCACCCCCCACCTTGGTCATCCCTGGAGTCCCGTCTTGGTCACTCCTGAAGTACCATGCGTATATCCTAGAAGAGAGTGTGTATATCCTAGAAGAGAGCAAAGCTTTCTGGCTGCTATCGGATATTCACATTTTCACTTTCACGTGATTAAATAGTCTAAATTTACACCAACATACTTTTCTCTATACTTTTTTTGTACTTTCAATCAGATTTTACACGTCACATACAATACGACTTTGCCTCCATGAATACCAGTCGATAAAATCACAGCGACGGCAGCTGTTTAGAGTGCTGTTACCTAACAAACAAAACACTAACTCTATTTACACTGGTAAATCTCAATTACCTCATTGGCTGGCAAGTCTGCGAATGGCTTGACCACAAAACCTATTGGAATCTGTGACTGTTTCACCATGTCTTGATTACAGGGAATGTTGTACACGGTCGATCGAAAAAACCTTGGACTGGAGATCCCTGAAAAATCAACAATTAATGGTAGACTGTTAGTTAGACTGGTGTTGTTCAAAGACATTTGTGAAAAAAATAAACACTCCAACATTTTTCTCTCTTAAAGTATTATTTCATGGCCTTCTCTCCTTAGGGGAGAAAATAATTTACAAACTAGAAGTACCCTTTTTCCTCATTTCTGTTATCATGAAAATCTGGGTGGCATATTAAAATCTGGGTGGAATATTATCTTCTAAAAGGTAAACAATTCTTTTGATCAATAAAAGTTTTGTTCATCCTCGACTTTGGTCCACCACAAATGAAATACTTTTTACCTTGATCTACAACTTGAAAATCTGTGGTGACTAAAGGTGGCACCTGGCCCCATAGATTAGTTAAAAACTGTTGACAGCCCCTTGCATTCCGGTCAGTCTGAATGACTTGAATCTGATATTAAACAGAAATAGAAAAAAAAAGACAAACATCTTATATACCATTAAATGCTTTGTGGCTGAAAAATTGTCTAGGGTTCTGTCCCTCAGACAAGTAGCTGGAATCTTGGACAACACTGTTGGAACATATTGTTATATGATGTTAAGTGTTTCTGATTTATTAGAATACTCATTTCCAATTGCTTACCTGTTGTCAAGAGAAAATGGTGTATGTTTGTGAACAGTTTAGTGCCATAGTCACAACTGTATTTGGTGGCCAAACTGGTCTTGTCCAAAACTGCAGACATCACCAACAGCGTCCGGTATTTCTTATACCATGTTTGTATTTACCTGTTGGGTAATCACTCTCTAATCCTAAGTTAACCCAGAGTGGTGCATTTTATGATCGACATAAAACATCCCTCGTAGCTTCTACAAAAGAGTTCTTCATCACAACCATTCAACCCCTCCTGTCTCCCCCCCCCCTCCCCCGGCTATTATCATACCCCTTTCCACTCCACTTAAGAGCTGTGCAAGTAGAAGGCTTAAGACACTCACCACACTGGGCATTTGGTCTGGGTCCAGTTTTTTTGGTGCTGGTTGAACTGGGGGTCCTGGCATTCCTGGTCCCGGTGGTCCACCATGATATCCCGTCCTCATACCGGGGCCACCCATTGGACCAGGAGACATGGGAGGAGTCAGAGAAGGAGCTATAGAATAAATTGAGAAAGGAAACATTCAGGTGTCAAAGTGACCTCCACACTGACCTAACTTTATCGTAAACGTACGAAATAAAATCTACCACTTGCAAGTTTGTAGACAAAGCAACAGCTCATCTACAAATAAGGACATAATGACGAGTAATTCAAATGGTTTCTATAAAACCAATGTATATGGAAACAAAATGAAAGGTTATATGACACCAGGTAGAAGTTTTTCACGAGTAGAATGTCTGTTATTTGTTGCTCAGGATAACATGTTCACCCAAACATCCAAAATTCAAACTATGTATCTTCTGTAACTCACCTTTGCATAATGTCTTGAAGAGGTGAAGTTATTACTGATGTTTATTGGTGCGACTGGATGATTTAACAATGCTTATAACTATTTTCTTCGAATGCCTATGTTGGTGCATTTTAAACACAATATTTCCATACACTTACAACGCTCAAATCCTACAAGAAGACAACTTACGAACAGGAGGGCCACCTGGGTATGCTGGTACCCCTTGAGGTACTCCACCAGAGGGTAGGCCACCATACCCTGACGGTGGGGGACCAGAGAAGTTGTTTGTTGGTGGTCCCCCTGAATATGTAGACATAGGTTGCTGGGGAATTTGTTGATGGAGGCCACTAGGTGGTCCATGCATACTGCTTGGTGGCCCAGACATGCCACTTGGTGGTCCCGACATACTGCTTGGTGGCGGCCCATGCATGCTGCTTGGTGGACCTTGAAAGTTTCGTTGGTTTCCATGCATACTAGTAGGTGGTCCAGCCATACTGCTGGGTGGTCCAGACATGCTTGAGGGTGGACCTAGAAAGACAAATGATTGCATTTTCTTTGAAATTACTGTTACTGACAAGAAGAAAGTTTTTGGTACGTTTGCAATAATGGCTTTACATATATGATATTCTTTTCCAGATGAAATCTGCATAATATTCATTTTCGTATACTTGAATGATATGCTACTCTTCTCATTATAACTGGTAAGATAAATTATCGCAGCTTCTAACTCTGTCTTTTCCTTGCATACTTGCAAGATAGCCCTTCTCACCTGAGGCTTGTGATGTCTGCATTGGCATACCAGGCCGTGGTGGACCAAACCCACCTGGATGTTGAGGCCCTGGTGGTGGCGGCCCTCCATAAGGCCCTGGTTGTGGTCTCTGCATAGGAGCTTGACCTGACGTTGGTGGTGGTGGCCCCTTTGTAGAGTGAAAAGTGTGAAGGAAAAATGATAAACGTGAAGCAACAAGTGAAATTAAATTCAGAACCATGTTTATGTTGTACATGAGGGACCACTGACTGCACATGCTAAAATGGACAAGACTCACGAAACGATACAAAAGGAAAAACAGTCTCTGGAGATACTTGACAGTTTTCAACTAAATTTCATACTATAATCAAAACTTGAAACACCATAGAAAGGAAAGTCCAGACAATATCCAAAATAATCTTGCAAAAATTTCAAACAACTTGTAAAAATCTCTCAACTAGCTGCAAGAGTTCATCTGTAGATATGGATCGTTTGAAACCACCAAGCCTATATCGAGAAATCACACACAGTAACAAGAGCAACCAAATCCACTGCATGAATTTTATACACTCCAATTTCAATCCTTTCATGGACAACATGGGTGTCGATTTTACGGGATAACGCTCTAAATGATCACTACTGAATATTCTTAACTTGTGACAGGAGTTAAGAAATAGTCTAGGCCATTCATCTTAGAGGACATACATTCTTTGCAAGTATCCTTTTATGCTGATCAATTTTGTGATACCTTCCTCCTGCTTAAACTGTTATAAAAATGTGATGTAAAGCCAGACTTCATTCATAGAGACTTGAATGCAGTAATTATTCGTCCCTCCAAAAAGAGCATGAGGAAATGTTAACACTTTAAACCAGAATGTCTTTACACACTTTCAGAAAGTTTTTGCTCAAATTATTGACACAAAATACTTGCGATGCAATTTCCCAGCAAAGGCAGTCTCTTTATGTGTATTTTCAAGGAAAACATTTGACTTAATCGACCCACCTTACAACAAACTTACCATAGTGGTTGGAGCTTGATTTAAACTCATACCAGCCATCTGATTTGATAACCCACCCGGACCAGCTGTCGGATAGCGCTGTGGCATTCCACCCATGTTGTTCTGTTGTGGCATATTTCCTGCGCGGTACTGACCTGGCGGTCCTACTTGGTTTTGCCTGTGGAGGAAGTAACAGTCGGATCTCGACATTTTATTTCAGGTGTAAACAAAGGTTGATACGTCACCCTGAAAAGCAGGCCATAATATAATGTAATGGTCAAAGGACAGGATCACCCATAAATAACAGACACATTCACTGAAATCAAAAGCCAATGTACGAAATTTATCGTCACATGTCCTTTTCTACCAATAATTTCTATGGTGAATACTGTGGTTGTCACATGTAACAGAGTTGATGCAATTGAATTGCGGTCTGAAGACTTATCTTTGCGGTTGAAGTCAGACTATGTCCAATTTCATGTGAACAAAATTCATCCAAATAGGTCCTACACGGCTAATTGCCAGCAATTACACCTTCAAATTCACAAAAAGTCTTGAAGACTGCCTGACTGTTTCACATACATCAAATGAAGTAAAATAAATGTATTACCAATAAAGAAAAAGCATGTACTGTATCTGTATAGATTCCCTGTGAAGGAAACAGATGCTATCTGTGGCCAAGTGCCAGAGATAACACTGACTATAAATGCCTACATAATGAACAGCACAGGTCTCACTGGTGTGTACATCAAAAACACATATTACTCAAGTCGTCGCTGTTTTATCAGAATCAGGAATGGTAGTGTCTGGTTTGACAAGCCATGCACTGTATTTACAAATAACCTACCAACTGATAACCTCATTGCAACATCAGTTATCAATTGCTTTGACTAATATTCATCACTGGTATACTTACTTGTTTTCCCAAACTGTCTCAATGGTGCAATTAAAATACATGCTGAGCTTTTGTGCATGAGATGTTAATTTTTTCACTTTAGAGGTACCAAACACATACCTTGGTGGTGCATCTTTCATAAGCCCACCAGGAGGTGCACCTTGCCCAGGAGGGGGCCCCATACTGTTTGATGGTGGTGGAGGACCTCCGACATTGTTCACGTGACCATACTGTGGTACACTGGCTGGTCCATTGGCAGCTGTTCCAGGTGGCAGAGGTCTACCGGACAATGGCCCTGCTGCACCATACGGCCCAACAGCAGGTTTACCAGGTTGAGGTATTTGTCCAGGGTTATATGGGCCCTGAGGTGGGCCAGCTGCTGGTGGTCCGTAATTAGGTTGGTATGGTTGGTACTGGCCTGGAACTGGCGGGCCAGAGTTAGTATACTGACTCATGCTAGGCTCTACTATCTAGTGAAGTGCAATATCGGTGTAAACCAATTAGAAGTCAATAACCACTTTCTGTCGAGAGAGCAGAAGACGACGGAAAATTAGGACTATAATCAACATACTTTTGAAATACTATCTTTGGCTGTTCTTCACAATTTTATTGCCTGTACAATGACACCTTACTCATTAAATGGACATACACTTTTCCAGTTATGGCCATTTATATTCTGATGGTTCTGGCCAAATTTGCAACCTTGGGCCATTTGGAGGGCAGTACCTTCGGCACCGAGGGTTCCATGTTGCTAAAATTTTGTCTTTTTTTCCGTTTGGCCATGTGTAGTAATTCTACACACAAAATTTCATCAAAATTTGTGATGTAGGACCATTGGGTGCTTGGACAGACGAATGATCCACAAATGACAGCGAATTCAAAACATGAATTAGGAATCAAAGCAAAACTTCCAGAAGCAAACGTGTGAGAAAATTGAGTGTAAGGACGTGACTTTGGAAAATAATTAGAACGGCCAGAATAGCATATGCAGGTGTAGTGAAGCAATTGCATAGACAACCTTAGTTGAAGTATCTGTCAATCACAAGTTGACAAATGTTTGGAAAATGGCACTTACTGCACTTAGGCAAAGGCCAAATGTTACTTACATTTTCAGAAGGTTGAAACTTTCCCACAAGTGTGTTTTGCTAGACAAATTATTTAGTTCTATTAAACACAGGATGATTTGGTGCAGGGACATTTTGGCAAGGGGACGTTTTGACTGATACAAGAAATGTTCTGGTACGGGGACGTTTTGGTCTGGAATGTTTCACTACTAAGCCTTCTTCAAGTGAACATTCGAGTTTCCATGGTCACCCCCATCACTGTGACTGTGAGATGTTCAAAGTTACAGCCAGTTTGAATTACCAGTTAGTAAACTGGCGTCACCTACTCCAGGTGACATGGTACAAGATGAGTGAATATATTGAAAATGAGCCACACAATTTCTCACAGTTACCGCGAAAAAATCAGTAGGCCTAAAGAACTGATTTTTTTGGCAGTAACCTAGGGAAATTGTGTTCACTGATTTTCCCAAAAAAGTGCTACCATTTTGCAGGTAGTCACTTCTAAAATTCACCAAAGTGACATCAACAAGTGTATCAGACAACTAAAACAGTTACTTTAAAGGTCTATGTGTACTTTTTAAGCTTTTGTCTCAGTTGTTTTTTCCTTACTCTCAGAAAGTTATAGACATTCTGTGGAAAAGGAACTAGTGAAAACCTGTGGAAGAAATGCGAGGAGCTAAACCTGCAAAAGAAAGAGGTGGCTTCAAACCGAGGATATTGAGAGAACGGTTACATGACAGTCCTAAGCATAACCCACTACGCTACAAGAGCAAAGTTGGTTGTTTGGTGTTTGAAGATTAATTTATACAATACATCCTTGATCCTGTAGCCCTATATGCTAACCATATAATATATGTGTATATACGCTAACTAGAGTTGGGCGGTACCAGGAAAATCAGTAACGGTATTTGCAGCGCATCAGTACCAGGAATACTCAAAGTACCGGGATTGACCACGTCTTCAACGTGCTAAAACAAGAGGTTCTGTTCCTTGTTGAACGTGATCAAAACAACATATTTTGTGCCCTATATACTGTAGAGGTAATGCAGTAACTTGTATTCATGTCTCCATGTAAATACATTGACAAAAAACATCAAACGGTGAGGTAACAGGTTTCGTTTGGGCAGCTTCAGCAGGGTTTGAGAACAGAACTGTATATATAGCAACTAAATCAGCCACCAACTTTTTGCCGATGTGATCATGTGTCAACACACCCAGTTGCCATTTGCAGCCAAAAATTCTTAAATCAGGTGATCTGATTACTATTCCTTACTTACAAACGTTGAAACCTTGTCTTGTTCTGTTGTACTTTCTCCAGAAATACAAACAAGTTCGCTTTCATTGCTGCTATACTGTTCACAAGCAACATAACTTTCATGATACAAGCACACAACTGTATGTGCATTTGATAGTACAGTTGTTCGGAGTGAGCGAGTCACTGTACTATTTCAACGTGAAATTTTCATCTGTTGATCACCTCCTCAGTTCCAAGCTGAGCAAGCTGTCCATGTACCGTCCCCCCTCCCAGACCTCAGAGTCAAATGACTGACAGCCTTGAAGTGAAAGATATTGCATACAAGTTTGTAAATCAGTTCATAGACTTTCTTTCATGTGATTTTTGACAGCCAATCATGAGTTTAAAATGCTAGTTGCAGGCAGGACTTATGTTCATAATTAGATGCAAGGCAAGAATGTTGCTTATCATCACGAATTGCAGAAATTCCCAATCCAACGTATGCACTGATGTGAATGAAATTTTCATTACCAATGGCATCACTTCAGTCATTTAAAAATGTCCATGTTTGTCGCAATTCATAGCATAGTTTACTGCGGGAAATCTTCTCTTCCACCGAGTGTGCCTGCCTGCCTGCCTATTGCTGTAGTCAGGGTTGCCAGTTTGACATCTTAAATGCCAAAATTGGCAAATTTGGTTCACCTTTGTGGGCCAGTAAAAATTCAAAGTGCACGCATTATGGCCTTTTGGGGCACAATTGAAATGACTGTAAAACGCCCGCATTATTTCTAAATTTCAAGATTTATTTCCCCAATTTAGTAGTCACCAGAGTGGGATGTTAATGGGCTTACAACTTACTCTCCACTTGTAGCAACATAGACTGAGTATGTAATGTTGTATATCATATTGCAGAGTGTTGAAAACATCAACCAGTGTTACACTGTACAAAAATACTGGGTCAAGTTTCCTCAAGTAGGTGCTAGTTTTGCTTGGCATTTTTTTCAGGTGATTTGGCTGGAAATTTGGCGGGGATATCCCACAAACTGGCAACCTTGATTATAGTCACTATAAGCCCATCAATTGAGTAATGAAAGAAACTGGATTAAATTGGATAGTTGTAGCAGCAGGATAACCTAAAAAAGTTAAGCCAAAGACTTATGAAGCAGTTAAAGTTAATATTTTGAAACAAAAAATTGCTCTTAACTCAAAAACGGAAGGAAATACAGACCTTTTCCTTTTACGGAGGGAGTTTCAAAAAGTATTTTTGAGTCTGATCTTTCTATCTGTACAATTTCTGTGCTAATCGGAGTTAATCCGACAGAGTTATGACGTGTGCCAGTTCCACAAAATTCGCTTACAATACATTTCTGATGTTAAATGTTTGGATGGGATTGTCCTAAAAAGTTCATCAGTGGTATTATGATAATAAACATGGTTTAAATATACCGATCAGCAGCAGTTCAACTACATATACGTTGTCAACTTGGTGCTCAAGTACCGTAAAAAGCAATTTTCAAACATTTCAAACTTTTTGTTTCCGTTTTTTGTTTTTAAATTTTCAAGCAACCTGATTTCTGTAAAGTTAGACCCACATAGCATGTTTGAGCATCTATACACTACATACAATAGTCAATATCATTATATGTAACCCCAAAGGCAACTCGTAGTCACAATGCAACTCAAGGTCATAAAAAAATGTCTAGTCTTGAATACGATGAAGGGTGGCAGCAGAAAAAACCAGGCTATCTCTGTTGCTGTTGTTGTTGTTTGTTGTTTTTGTTGCTTCATCATCGCTAGTAATTGTGATACAGACTCAGTTATAACCAGCAAAATAAGGATGGGGTTTGCTGCTACGTAGGAACCAATATGTTCAACAATAGAGAAAAAAACACATGGCAAAAGCAGTGCCAAGGGGGACTTGAACAAGTGGCATCAACATAACTAATCTGCTGGAGAAACTGCATGAGCCACTTCCTACGTAGATGGTTACATGAGGCTAAAGAAAGATATGCACAAGAAGATAGGCACCCAGGAGGCACGCAAAAAAAAAAAAAAAACACTGCTGTAATTACACCAAAACGGATCTGTTTCTGTTTCATCACTACATAACTGAGTTGTTCTTCAGTTCACTTTTGTTTACTTTGACACGCAGATGCTTTAATCGCCATTTACAGTAAGTTAGTGTTAACAAAATAGGCAATATGTGTAGGCCTAGCCTGCATGGTTTGCATGATTTTACCAACGTAATGGAAAATAGCTGCTTACTAGACATAAGACAGTAACCGCCACTGTGTTCTGTGTACCAGGTTAACCACGATCGTTTTCGGCGATGAATACATTTACTTTCACTTTCAGAAGCCTTGACTGAAGTTTGTTTTTGTGAAATATTGAAATGAAAAGTTTTAAAATGGATTCTAAATTCAAGCCCACAAAATACATACCTCATGGCCAATGCTACTCGACCACTTGATTCCACCAAAGTTACAACGCGTCAATTTAGGTGCATAAAAATACTTCAAACAGCAGAAATCTCACTTTCAAGTTGTGCTCAATTTTAAATTACAATGAGGAGAGACAGTTACATTACAGAAAATCATCTCGTATCATTACAATTTACATTTGTAAGGTAGGACTACTGCTTGAGGTACTAAAACCCATCTAAATGAGTGTTTGGGTTTTATCAACTTCATAATCATTGAGTAAATCCATTGATGCGTCATTCTTGGTGCAATCATGCTACTAGGCCTAACCTAGGCCTACACAGAGAAGGCTCGCACTAGCCTAGTAGTAGTACTGTGTACAAAAGTTGTACGAGTAAGACTACGACACTCAGAGTCAACCTAGCCTATAGTATATTAGATGACGAAGGCCTATAGTATACATACGGCTAACATTAGGCCTAATGTTATCAAATTTGTAGCCTTACGCCTATTCCCATGTTTTCATGACTACGTGGGAAACTTACCCTTTTCAAGATAAAAGACTGCCTTTGATTGAATGTTGTTCCGCCAAATATATGACTGACACGTTTCAAAAGAACAGCTTCACTTTAAATCGCTTTCCGTAGCCGTTACCGCTTCATTGTCAGCAAAGTTCTATCCCAGATTTCATCAACTCGTGTGCCACGTAAGGTAAGTATACGGCAGCTTTACCTTTGACCTCAACAACGTCTACGTACGTAATATAGACAGGCGTGAGTTATTTCTATGGTCAACCATAGATATAAACATTGACGCGAATGCAGCATCAGTAGACTCAAGTGAGTCTTACTTCTCATGAGTGCAAAGTAATGGAATCCATTATAACGGATGAATAGGTTAATCACCTGCGTGTCCATAAGCTAATTGGTTCCCCCCAGCATGGCTTTATGAGTGGTAAATCTTGCCTATCAAACTTGCCACTTTTCTATGGATGAGGTAACCATGCAAGTACCGTATGTTGATCAGTGGCTTGCTGTAGATGTTGCATAATTAGACTTCCTAAAGGCTTTTGACAAAGTAGCTCATCTTAGGCCTTACCTCTTATTGCCGAACTTCAAGCACATGGTGTGTCTGAACTTGTGAGTGATTGGATTAAAGCTTGGTTGTCTGGAAGAAAGCAGAGGGTGCAACTTAATGGTGCCTCTTCTGATTGGTCAGCCGTTTGTTTGACCTCAAGGGTCAGTGTTAGGACCAGCTAGTTTTGTTTACTGTTTTTTATTAACAACATTGATGATGACGTTGTAGGAAGTATTATTACGTTTGCTGACGATACTAAACTGTTTTCTAAGGATCATTCTGAAGGTGATATGTTGCTTGTTTGCAGAAAGATTTAGATATCGTGTACAAATGGTTAGAGGACTGGCAAATGTTATTCAATGTTGATAAATGTAAAGTGCTTCATATTGGTGGGAGTAATCCCAATTCATATTTCATGGGAGGGAAGCTGTTACAGATAATCGATGAAGAGAGGGATCTAGGTGTTATTGTTCATAAGTCTTTGAAACCAAGTAAACATGTTGCAGAGATATTCAAGAAAGCCAATAAAACACTTGGTATCTTGAGCAGAACTTTGATTTTTAAAGAAAGGGAAGGCTCTTGCCACTCTATAAATCATTAGTCCGTTGGTCTGTTCGTTTGAAAAGGAGGCATGGATTTACCAGAGGGCAGAGCCACGTGATTTATAAGGGTTTCTGTGGACTGAATACCAGAAAGAACTTTTTCACTCAAAGAGTTATCAACGCCTGGAACCACCGTCTGAAGCTGTGGTATGTAAATCCATCAACACATTCAAATCCTTCCTCAATAAAGACCGTTTAAGAAGACTAATGGGCGGGATTTTATCGACCCCCTCCCGTCCCCGTCAGCCACCTGCTTAATCTGGTACACAGGTGAACACAGGTGAATTAAGCAAGTCATGTGCAGAACGCCCACAGAAACGTACATCTGCTACTCCATTGCATATCGAAAAGTTTTGTACAAAAACGATCATTTGTCAGTTACACCAAAATTTCTAAAGTGTTCTAATTGAGGTAAGCCTAATCAGTTATGCTTCAAAATGATATGTTTAGGTGGAAGCAACCCATGAAACGCCGATTTTCATTCGAAATACATGATTTTTGACGATTTCAAAATTTTGTGACGTCATAATTTGGGGGAATTTCCCCAAAATAATGCGTCATTTCATGTCACAAAAACGCGGTTTACGAAAATATTATAGATCCAAATAAAATCAACTCTTTTCCTCCTGCTACCTATGACATGCAGCTACCAGAAACGCGTTTAGCCATTTCGATATATTTGTGGCTAGAAGTATAAATCCTTTAAATTATGTAAATGTGGGGTGAAAAGAACATTTTTGCTTATAGACATCATCCCCATAAATTAATGATTTAAGACAAAATTAATGGGTGTGTCCAATCAAAAAAAGTATCCACTGTGTGTGTTATAGTACGAACATCAGAAATCCAACTTAGCTCGACCTGAAAACACAACCCCGAGTACCACATTAAGCAAAAAACCGATCAATGCACCATGCGCGGCCACACACTGTAACGCATTTGTGAGGTTTATGATCGATACTCGTCAATATGAATTTCTCAGCAGGTTCTGGTATATATGGTATTACAAATGCAGTCAGAGATGATGCATGGGTAATATACTTCCGGTTACGACAACACTATCCTCTAGAATTATGTTATCTCAGGACGATTTACCACGGTCTGCACCGTAACCTGACAACTCCCTCAACCCCCGGAAAATTCCCCTCTGTGGCAACCCCCTCCCTTGGACAATTCCTTCAGGGTAAGGGTTAGGGTTAAGGAAGGGTTTTGGGGGAAATGTCAGGGACAAATTGTCCGGAGGGAGGGGGGGAGCAATTGTCTGGGAACCAAGAGAGTACTAACATGAAGAAAAGAAAAAGGCTCCTTTCTAATGAAACCACTAACCTTAGCATTATGGGGGATAGACATACGTTTTTTCACACATAGAAAACATTCAGGTTGTGTTCTCTTTGTATGAAGTATTTACATCAGTAATAATTCTCTAAAGGTTTAGGAATACTAAATCAGCATCGTCCAGTCCTTGCTAGAAGCATCATGGTCTCATTTTGTAATTCACTCATTTATCCTTATCTTAGTTACTGTAATATTGTTTGGGGCAGCACTCATGCCTTCGGGTGACAACATCTTTTCATTTTACAGAAACGGGCAATTCGTTGCACGTAGAGTGTGGACTACTTTCACCATACCGCACCTCTATTTGTCAATCTGAATGACTAAAACCGATTCTACGTAGCTATTTTCATTTCCAACTGTTTAAACAATACTTTTCCGTCCATCGTTAGCAATTACTTCCAATTTCACAACAGCATGCACTCCTTTATTGATAAGTTTTATTGTGACTGTGGCAGAATCTAATTATGCTGGGATATAGTGGATATTGGTTTGGTTAGGATTTTTTTTTTTGGGGGGGGGTCTGGATTACAGGGCATCTTTGGGGGCTGTTGCCCTCCTTTGCCCGTAAACTTGTTATGTTATGTTATCCTAGTCGCTCTTCGAATAACCTGCATATTCCATATTTCCGACTTAAGACTTCGCAGCTTGCCATCCGAGGAAGAAAATGATGATTTGTAATTTAACTCAATTAGGAAAGCTGCTAAGGGTGATGTTATTTTTATGGGTGCATGACTTCAATTTTCCAGACATTGATTGGACTGAGGAATTAAGTGGTAGTAATCGCAATGATTTTCTTGAGGTTGTTCAGGACTGTTTCTTGCAACAGCATGTTTCTTTTCCTACTGGGGTGAAAATATTCTTGATCTTGTTTTCACATCTGATCCTAATGTTGCTAACAATTTTAGAGTCTAGGTAAATTAGGTAAAAGTGACCATGATTTTATAGCCTTTGGTGTTGTCTGTGAGGTGTTAAATTCTGTAAGCAAGGAAAGGATCCCGGAATTTTCTAAAGCAGATACTGTACCAATTGATAATTTATTGAAAGGTATAGACTAGATAAATGGAATGAGTGGCAAGAGTGCTTCAGAATCTTGGAACTTTATAGCTGATATATTGAAGTATGTTATGAATCACCATGTCCCGTCGAAGTTTTGGAGTCGTGAAAGTAGTAGGTCTTCGTAGATGACTAAAGAAGTTCGTTTTTTTTTTTTTTGCCTTTCTGGATTTTCAGAAAGCTCTTGACAAGGTTCCCCACCAGCGTCTTTTGCTTAAATTAAAGAGTATATGGGCACCTGCGGTAATATATACTGACCCGGATTCAGAATTGGCTGTGTAATAGGAAACAGAGGGTGGTTTTAAACGGTGTGCTTCTTCTTGACAGGAGGTTACTAGTGGGGTCCCACAGGGTTCTGTGTTGGGTTCTCTCCTGTTCATTGCTTTCATTAATGACATTAATGCTGATATTGTGTGCAGAGCAAAGAAATTTGCTGATGACACTAAAATGTATTCTGAGGTCTCCTCTGAGGGTGTTTCAAGGGGTTTTCGGAAGGATTTAGACAGGGATTTCGCTTGGTCTCAGGAGTTGCAAATGCTGTTCAATATTGATAAACGGAAAATAATGCACATTGGCAATAATAATCTTTGGTATTCGTACACTTTGAATGGACAGTCACTGCAAGAGGTTTCTGTTGAAAGGGACTAAGGTGTTCACATAGATTCTTCTTTACAGTCAGCTAAGCTGGTGTGTTGAAGTAGCTAAAAGAGCGAATAGGATTTTAGGTATGATTAAGAGAAATTTTAGTTTCCTTAAACAAGACATTGTTGTTGAACTCTATATTCAGTTGGTAAGGCCTCATTTAGTGTATGCCGTTCAAGTTTGAAACCCAGATTTTTCTAAAGATAAGGATTTACTTAAGAAAGTCCATCGCAGGGCTACTAGATTGATTAGGGCCTTCAAGGGTGTCCCCTATAACAGTAGGTTACGTCTCTGAAATCTCCTTTCCACTTGAGATGAGAAGATTACGTGGAAATTTGATACAAGTCTACAAGATTGTTCATGGTTTTGATAATTTATCATTTTCTGACTTTCAAGTTTGCAAATAGTGAAATTTCGAGAGGTCAATTACACTAAGAAGTGTAAATGGATTTAAGAATGGACTGGAAAAGTACTTTAAGCTTTGTGACTTTGTTTGATTTTTGTACTTTTGCCTGTTTGTGTGTGTGTGTGTTTTTTTTCTGGGTCCTTGATGGGGACTTAATTGTTCCTCCTGATCCTTTTTTTCTACTAAACTATCTGTTTCGTTGGGACCAAAGTCTGGAACACCTTGCCCACCCATATTAAGTAGTGTAAAACACTTGATACATTAGATACATGGATAGTTTCCCATAAAAAAATACCGAGCAGCTGCTGCACACTGTTTAGAGGAAGTTAACAGAAGAATCTACACCAATACCAAGATCTTTTTCAACTTGGACTTCCTTTATATTAATACCACAGAGACAGTGGTTGATCGTAGGATTCCCATGACCAAACATGCCAGCCCATTACTTCGAATTTTCCTACGTCGAACAGCATTTGCCAATCCTGGGATCAACGGAAAATTTTACCAAGATCACTTCTTTGAACACATGCACTGAGCATCATGTTCAGGAAAAAAAAAATATTAGCGGATATTTTTTGTATCATCTGCAAATCATCGAAAATTGACCGAAGAACTAACAGTATATATATGCCAGAAATAACAAAGGACCAAGAACTGAACCCTGAGGTACACCAGTAGAAACCAGCTTTGCCCAATCAAAAGTGTGTACGGCCACTAAAGACACTACCGGTAGTCTCTGTTTTACGATAATTTAACCAATCCTCGATCCAACCCTAAAGCCGACCATCAGTACCTATATAGCCTTGCAATTTAAGTAGTAAGGGACTATGAGGGACCTTGTCGAAGGCTTTCTGAAAATCTAAAAAAAACTACATCAACTGGCTTACAACTACACAAAGAACTAGTAACATCTTCAAAGAGTACCAAAAGGTTAGTCAAACAAGACCTTTTCTGACAATTTTTAGGAACGATTCAACAACAAGATGATATTAAAATAGTTGATCACCATAACCTTAACTTTAGAAACAGTGCTGGTGAAACTTATAGACCTGCAGGTACAAGGGAGACTACGTTTACCCTTTTTAAAGGTAGGAGTAACATTTGCACACTTCCAGTCATTGGGAACAGAACCCTCATGATTCGATTTGATGAATATCATGGAAAGTGGATAACAAACATCATGAGCAAATTTATTTAGTAAAAACGAATAGACAGAATCTGGTCCAGGAGCCTTGCGTAACTTTAAATCCTGCAGAAATCTGCTATGCTCTCTCGGAGAGTCTGAATTTTGTAGGGCCAACAAAAATGTCGAGACAATTTTCAAATATCTGGGAAGTCAGTGCGTAGTCAGATTTTATGGAAGGTGACTCCCCTACTCTCTCTTTCCTGACAAAGAACAAAGGAAGATGATCAGGCGATTGCCAGTAAAACTCGTAGGCCTATTTCAGCTTTAGTCCCCAAGATCCGCCGCTTGAACTTAGAGAGAGTGGAGTTGTGGGGCAATTGTGCGAAGTGGGCCACACCATCTAGGCGAGGACGGCCGCTTGGCACCAGAAATTGTTTTGCATAAAATACTACCAGTAGATCTCAGGGGTTTAAATCGCTCTCCAATGCTTCACAAAAAACTTCCTACATTTGGTGCTATTAGGGTTACAATTCCTCAGATTTAATTAGGAGTTCAAATTGGATAGCCTATCATAGCAAATAAAGAAAAAATGACGTAAGCAAAAAAAAATCCACAACAACTCAATGGAGGATAAATCTTCCCTTGGATCCGACACTTAATGTGTTTCTATCATCGAACATTTTTCAAAACTTTCCAATCAAGTGTGAATCCGTGGTTACCCCAATATATCTTTGATTTTGAATTCAGTAGGCCTATGTGTAAGCTCAAATAACATAGTGCTATTCTAGATAAGGTGGCGTGCTACACGGGCCCTTTCCGTGAATTGCAACTTGCCCCATTGACACAAATCAAATGATCAACACAGTGGGACGTCATTCTGCTGTAAACTAAAAACAAACGCGATAAAGAAAACACAGAAACGAAAGCAATGGCGTTTCATAAGTTTTTGCTCCTCCGGATTTGATATCGTCCTCATGTATTTCTATGATTGTGATTAAAATGAACATACTTCGAGCCTGAACCATACTACGCGTAGTTCAGCAGTAGCGTACAGGACATATCACCACGCATGCGCGCTAAACTCACACGACAATTTGTCGTCTCTAGATCTGGATGCTGGATGGGAATGGACAGGAGGGATGCATGAAAAACTAAGACCTCCGAGGTGAGGACAATCGAGTTAAGAAGTGACCGCTGTTAGACAGTGATGAGTTGATCTATCTTTGCACTCACTCTTTACACTTACAGTACTTGTTAAGATTATACTTTTACATCGATGAATGGTATCCAATGGTATTGCGCCGCTAAACTCGCATCGTGTCCAGTATTTTTGGAAGGTGAAATTTGTGTGGAGTTATGCATACGGTGCAATTCTGCGAAAACATACAATGTCCGTTCTCAGTGTTACTGTTATGTTAGTGTTACTGAGTCAGTGTTGTAGTCGAGACTACACTGTGATCGAGTACAAGACCACGACCGAGTCGAGCCACCGTGAGGCGTGACCGGAAGAAATGCAATTTTTCTAATATTTTATTCTCCAGCATACATATTTTTGCATTTATTGCATCAGATACTCAGTACAGATGCAGATACTGAGGCAGGAATGTCTAAACCACATGATACATCACCTTCAAAATCATGCAATACCATGCACTAACTAAATCAATCAGTGACGGCGTCTATGGTTGCCACATTTGATGAAAATGCCGTTTGTATCTGATGTTCACCTGATGAGGTTACGCTAAACAGCGTAACCTTGTAGCTGATAGGAAGCTTGTGCTCTTGAAAATGGCAATCTCATTAACAATGCAACATTTTCTCCCATCATTTGACTTATTCACTGCCACGTTTGGATAGTTATAACTAGAGTCAGCCCTCGGCCAAATTTGATGGTGATACTGACCTACACTGTATTGTATGTTCAACAGTGAAGTCTGTGTATGGTATCGGTAAGCGTGGATAGGAACTACAGTTTTCTTTTGGTGAGACCTCCTCTTTAGCCTGGGAAAAACATTTCTGGTGCATCTTTTATTTGAAGGAATTATGATCAGTTCAACAGAAATGGTTTAGCCACACTTAAACAGCTGTATCTGGATGCAAGGAAATTCGTAGAATCTTTAAAAATAAGCATGCAATTACTAGTTAATACTTGTTACACAACTAGGGAGATCCCTGCCTTAGTGAGTAGCAGTATTAGGCATGTACCTCCTGATTTATGAGAGACCAATTGTAACGTTCAAAAATACTACCCAGTAATACATACATTCTTTTGTGCTACTGTCAACTTAATGTTCTCAACTGTTCATTCAGTCATCATTGCACTTAGTATTATATTTTTGCGGTCCCGCGTCCGAGACCTTGAGTCGTGGCATCCGAGACCAAGACCGAGTTATTTCTGTTTCAGACCAAGACCGGGCAATCTGAGACCGAGACGATGGGGTGAGACTGGACTTGAAATTGAAATCAGTCTTGGTGACTACAACACTGCTTTGACCAGGCCTAGTAATGTAGCTTAAAATGTCAGGGATGTTGCTACTTAGTGCTGGATCACACCCTGTATTGGAAAAGCTTTTGCCCTGTATTGAAAGAGCTTTTGCAATAACATTTAGAAATAGAAAGTGTAATTTATGCTTTGTCTTGCTATGTAACTGGGGCTGTAGAGTATTGTAAGCCAATGGGAGTATCATGAGTCGATCACATAACAAAAGTAACAGAAAAAAAGAAAGAAGAATGTAACTTTACAAGAATAGTCAAACATAATTTCTTTTGCTTGATGCAGTGTTATAAAGCTTTGTTCAATTTCTGCAAAGATGATTGAAATCCTTTTGATTTCCTGATAGCATTTTTTTGCCTTAACAAGCATGCAAAGTGTGCAAGCAAATTGGCATGGAGTCTGGAGTACGGGGCCCACCTTGACTCCAGCGTTGTCAAGTCGCAGAACCCCTTGTGGGGGACCCTGGAAGATTTGGGGTTAAAGGAGAAGGCAAGTCAGGACTTTTGACAATGTTAAATGAGAGACTAACATATGGTGAACAACATTACCAAATTGCAGTTAAATACGTTGCTTACTTTCCAAGATATTGCAATTTGAATATTCATAAAAAAAATATCAGGAAGCTGCCATTTAGAAATTGTGATGACATCACCAGACCACATGTGATTGGAAAGCTTTGGTTTTCTTTATATTTCATTGTCAATAAATTTTAACAGTCATGCATAGATTCAAGTCATAGTATTAATGATTTGATTATTGCATGATACACCCCAGGAATTCAACACAAAATGTGTAAAAGTGTGTTTTGGATTGATAGAAATAATAGGTAAGGAATATAAAGAAATGCATTAAAATTTTTGCTATCAGTGGTTATGTGACATCATTATTCGACTTACTCAAGTTGTTTTACATTCAACTTAGGCAAAAATGGCAGCACCCTTCTCTGAATTTCAAAAGTGTGTAACTTGGAAAGGAAACAATATCTCTGAATGAAATTTTGGGAAGATGTTTGTCAAACACTTCTGCTTCATTTTGATGAGTATATTCCCAGGGTTTCCTTCTCCTTTAAGAACAAGTAGCTAATGATAAGCTTACCTTGCTGAGTATTTGCAGTGAAGCAACAAAAGCATAAAGGTAGTCTGTTTTTTGTGAAACCCCTAACCCTTGTCTTATTCAGCAGTCAATACATTTTTTTTCCACAAACAACTTTTTGTTAGCTCTTGGCAGGTTTTCAGGCTTCTAGTCTGTGCATACAACAACAGGTGCTTTTTTTTCTTTCTTCTTTCTGGGAGGAATGCTGATCTTCTTTTCTTGAATTTGTATTTGCATTTTGCAAATGAGCAATCCCTGCATTTTGAACTGTTTTTCCAGGGCATTCACTTCAGGGGTATGGTCTGCCTATGTATCTAATAGGAAGAGCACAATAACCTCCACACACATAACAGGGATGTAAGTTTTCCGTATTAATATAGAATTCCGTATTTTTTAAAAATTGGCTGGTTCCTCCGTATTTTCCCTGCATTCCAACCGTTCTTTTGCCAACTGTACATATAACAGTCTAAATGAACCTAAAATACTATAAAAATGGAATTCTCTGGGGCATGAGTGTATTCCAAATAATGAATTTACAGTCCACCATTTTGCACCTCAGCTCTCTCCTGACAGCAAAAATTTTCAAAAGGGGAGGGGGACACCACCTCCCCTTATACCCTCACCCCCAGGACGGGGTTCATCTGTACAACCTATTTTCAGTATTTTTTTTTTACCCTGCACTTACATCCCTGATATAATATTTTGAGCATGTGTCAAGCATGTTGAGTAAGGGGAAAAACGTTTGTGGATGAGCATACAGTTGGTTTGAAATGCTGGTCAAAAGGTAGAAGAATGTTGCTGATGTTGATGTTCTTTTTTGTTCTTATTTTGGTGTGTAACCAAACTAATTTGCCTTTTTTTTAAAACCTTTTTGTATTTATCCTTATTTGTTACAATTTTTCCTACTTAATATCTTTTCTCTTTTTCCTATTTTTGTGTCAATTCTTCCAATTTTATTTTACTTTTTTAAGTTTTTTATTCATTTCCCCTCTTCTTTTTGCATGGCAGCCCTGGATTTCCCGAAGACTATCCTGTTTTTCCCATGAACCATGTTGGGGTGGTTCACAAGGGTTTTCACTTCCCGACCATGGTCTGATTCTGAGAGAATTTTTATCATTTACCTTTGACATAGCAGCTTGAAATGTGAAGGGCTCCTACTTTCATGCATGTCATGGCTATACTGTTATACAAACTTCAGTCAAATGTCATACAGTGGCATAGAACAATAATTTTATGCACAGATGTGGTTACATTTTTCCAACATTTAGACTGAACAAATTATTCAAACTAGTCGATATTCTTTGCTGGTTGTTTATTCATGATGGGAAGTAGGCCAAGTTCTTTGTGCAACTCAAAAAACTTGTTACTAATGTGAATTATTTTAGAGACATTCCCTCACGTTTGTCATCTTAGAACTGAAGTCCCTGCATGGCACTGTGGTTCTTGTAACTTGTAAGGTGTACATCTTTATTAGAATTTCGTTGCTCGGTATCAAGGCGTGCACAAAACACACGATCCACACGAAATAAGGAGTATGTGGTGTATACTGAAAACATAGAGTGGTCATTGGGTGAGCACTGGGTGAACATTAATGTGAGGAACAGTGGAAGGAAAACATTGAGAAGGGATTAAGGCTAAGTATAAACTGTTAAAAGACAAAAAAACATTACTGTACATGAATAAATCTCAGAGGGAGGAAATGTGGGTTGATTGACACACCCTAAGCTAAATTACTGAAACTGCATCACTTCAGCAAACCTAAAATATTAAATTGTATACAGAGTGACATATTTCTTGAAAATGATGGTCTGTCAAAGTTATGATTCTTCAATAAGGTTCTTATCCCCCTTCCTATTGCTTCAATGCTTCATGTAGGTTAAGCATCTTGACCTGACTGGAAATTTCACTTCAATAAAGTTACCCAAAATATACCTCGAAGTAACACCACCTCTTTGTAATTATGATCCACTTAATAGAAATAGTGTGTAGATATGAATACCTCAGGGCATAGGCTATGGTACTCTGTCATGTGAGTTTGCAAAAAAACTCTAACAGTTACAAGTGTTTCAAATTTAGTTGTCTTTCCAGACAACACTGCTGCAGACATCTTAGGTTCAAGTCCTGTTCAGCTTTAAGTTTCAGGCAGCATCACAGTATTTAACCTTATATCCTGGAGCTATTGGTGGTATTAAAACCCCATCTAAAACTGAATATTTTGCAGTTTATTATATTTAAATATGATTGCTTGTATCCTTAAGTGGACATCATAGAGACCACCGTGCTACTAGAGGAGACTACCTGACACTTTTTTGGGTTGTTCAAATGGGAAGAACTTGGGGTCAATCAATGATAAGGACTAGGTGTAGAAAGTGTGTACTCTGGGTGATAAAGACAAGGACATAAAAGAGATCCATGGGATAGTCAAAAAGTTACTCCCGGTACTAGTGTGTTGAACCCTTTGTTGGGTGGTACACCACCAAATGCATCCCCAAGTTTTCCTTGCAAAGACAAACTCAGCTATTGTCTGGCCATTGGTCTATCATCAACACTATGATATAAGCTAACTCCATTTTGACACTATGTAATTAAAATCATTTCTTTAATGTTAAGATAAGATTCCTTATCTTAACATTAAATAAATGACTTTGTACAATTGAACTTTTATGGGAATAGTGTGCAGTGGCATTGAATTAGAAGCAACTAGTCTGTTACTGAACTGGGTACAGCTGGCATTTTTTCTAGAATGATCTACTGTATGTAAATGGAATGAGTTGTTTGGACTAGAATGGCACCTGGGATTTATAGATCAAATTGTAGTTTCCAATTGATTGTGTAAATTGATTTTTGATGAATGTGGAACTCATCATATAAACTTTATGATTATTTTCAGTTCATTTCAGTGGCTTCTCAACTGATTGTGGAGAAAAATTAATGTATTTGATTTCTTGCACTTGCCTTCATTTGCCAACTATGCTTGTACATCTGTTAGAGAGAGAAATCCAAAACAATGAATACATTCATAAGTAAAATATACTGACATTGGCTCACCACAACATATCGAAATTGACTTCGCTGTTAATCATACTTAACAGAATTAAGATGTGTCAGTACTACAAGGTATTAACTTGGACTTTCTCATCTTTGACCCACACAAATTTGCTAATAATTCTACTGCTTTTTTTTTTGTCAGTTTATCTATCCTTGAAATGCGTATCTTTGAAAAGGATTTGAACCAATTTACTCTCTTTTTATAGATCCAGTCTGTGATGAGTCTGTTTACAAAAAGTGGTAGCTTGGATCTCACTTCTGTCAGTGAGGGGAATCAGGTCAAAGGTGAACCCTCAGACTGGCAGGATCATCCAGAAGAATTGGATGAACGTGGTGGACTGAATCGAGATGATGCTGCCAAACCAGATAAGTATGAAGAGGTGGAACTTGATCAGGAGGAGGAGGTGGAAGGAGTATCCTGGGCAAAGCTTAAATTTGCTGTTGATGATGAGGTCAGGCAAAACTAAAAGAAAAATGTAATACTCATTCACTCTTAGCCATTAGAGTGAATTATAATTGTAATACAGTATGTAATGATGCTTGTAATTGTAGTGTAAGTGTCCAGTATTTCTACTTTAACTCTCTTTAGTGTGAGTAGGTTTGTAGTATCTTTAAATGCCAAGCCAACAGGTATCATGTCTGCCAAATTTGTAGCCCTCTGACTTACTCTGCAAGGTGAATTCTTTCCGTACGGAGAGGGCAACTGATGGAGTAAAACGTAAGACAATAAAACAATTATAAAAATAGCAAAAATTAATGGTTTCGTTTTTAGTTTGCAGTTGATAAATACAAAGATAAATCATATATATAAGATGGAATCCTTACATCATATTCTTCAGAAGCCTACCCACGCACTATCACACTTAGAGCGGCCGTTTGTTCTTCCTGCTTAACCTTAACAGTTCTGATGGTTTTAAATGATTCCATCTACCCCAACAATACTGATTCGCGAGCTAAAACATGCGAGCGTTAGCCGTTAGTGCTCATCCAACCTTAAGAGGCCTGTTACCCTGGTGACCACTGTGGATTCCAATAATAAGCTTAGTTACTACCCTTAGGCCTTATGCATGTGAAAATAAGATATAAACCTAAAATAGACCTATGGATATGCACCCTACTCAGTTATGCAACTCACAATTGGAGTGAATGTCATTGATATTACAGCATGTCAAAGATGCCAATATTTTTGTTGTGCCAGTTATCGTGCTGGTGTAGCACCAATTATTGTGTTGGTGTAGCACCAATTATTGTGTTGGTGTAGCACCAATTGATGAAGCACACTTTTCCATGTCAATTTGGTTGTGGCATTTAGTGACAATATTAAGCAGTAGTCCTATGTAGCAAAATCCAACTACATCCATGGTACAGCAAGCTCAATTTTTTTTTTTGCAATACAATCCATTACATAATTTTTGGAAGGACAAGTGAATTCTTGGAGAAGACAACCATGTTTTGATTATTATTTGTCCTTTGGTATTAACATGAAGTTGCTCAAATTCCCACACTGAATTTTCATCTCGGAATTCAGGTCTGGTTTTGCTTTCTATCAAGAATTATGCATCAGTGGTAGTGTAGGCTTTCTTGATAATATTGCAGGCATAATGTGACATCGAAAAATTCTGAAAGTGTTGAGGCCAAGGAGTTTGCTGTTTTGAGAAGACAACCAGATAAAATAATCTTTTAAATATATCTTATGACGAATGATCAACTGGCCCATTTGCATTATTTCTCTTCAGGGTAGCGTAATGATGGTCGACGGAGATCTTTATCCGCCATCCTCTTCGTCATGTGACTCAGAGAGACGATGTTGCTGCTCTCAAGCTTTCAGACCTTGTAGAACAAAGTATAATCCACCACCTGACAACCCATCTCTATGGCAACGGATAAAATTTGGTGCTATGTGCCCGCCTCACGGTGCATTTGCTGTCATCATTACCCAAACTTGTTTGATCTTCCTTCTGTGGGCTGTGCTCTTTAGCATCCTTGGGGACTTGGCTCTCCCAGGGGGACACATCTTTGCATTGTATGTCTTGGTTGTGGCTAGTATGGTTGCTGGAACATTGGTACAGAAGATATTTAGATTACCTCCACTGTTAGGTACAGTTAAAGTATCTCATCATAAATATTTTTGCAGTCATTCTTCAGAAGTGTAGCACTGTATAGATATTTCACAGACTTTAATTCCAGCAGTTTTTTTTACATCCCATTTCAACGGTGTGCCAGGTTTAAAATCCAAGTTAAAGGGCCCTTTGCCTGAAATGTGAGGCCTGTGGTATGTTAGCAACTAAAATTACATTTTTCATAAGTGGCGTATCTCAGGCGCTGTAACATCTACGGTCTCGTGCTTCAAATATGTGTGGATATGAATATTTATCACACATCATGGATTTGGAATATGTTTTTTGTGCCAGATTTGTAGCAGACTTTTTGAGCTGATCTTCCAGAAAATTGAAGGAGACACAGCTCTCACTTTTCAGGTGCATGGCTCTTTAATCTTTAAGTAAATCATTTGTGATGCAATCAGACAATTAGTGTGAGTTTATGATTGATAATGTTTGGTGGTGTGTGGGTTGTTGTGATGCTACCAAAACTGAAATAATTATACCCTGAATTTTGTATAGACAGGTGGATATTGAGAGTTATGAAACAACTCCCATCCTTCAAATTGTATGATACAAAGTTGAGCAAACCTTAAATTGCATGTATTCAAAGGTCAAGTGAATGTTATGTTAACTGCATTTTTTTTTAACATGTGGAGTAAAGTGTGTTGTGACATCCTTGTCAATGCTTATGTTCTTTTGTAAAATATTGTAATGTATTGCAGATGGATTCTGAAAATTAATCAGGTGTATTTTTTATTCTATTTTGCAGAAAAAAAAATACAGAATCATTGTTCATTTACTCTATAATGTGGCTGCTTTGTTAGCCTCTTGTCAACTGAGTTCATGAATATGCATGTTGTTTTTCTTCTTTTTTTTGGACAGGTATGCTAGTAATGGGATTTATACTCCTCAATGTTCCGCATATCGATGTTGCCAAAGACATTCTCCCTTCCTGGTCATCTGTGCTTCGCAGCATGTCACTTGTGATCATTCTGCTGAAGGCCGGACTGGGCATCGATACCATCGCTCTGAAGAAACTGGGCTTTGTCTGTCTTCGACTTTCCTTTTTACCTTGCCTGGCAGAAGCCTGCATCATTGCTGTGGTGGCATACTTCATTCTTCAATTTCCTTGGGATTGGGCTTTCATGTTAGGGTAAGTAACCATGATATTATGTAAATATGTGCCAGTAAATTGCATCCCATTAAGATTGCTTTCATAATTCCAAATTCCATGATTGATAGAAGTCGCAATAAACGTAGAGTTGTATGACTGTCCTACCAAGGGTTAGGGAAATCTGGTCGAGTATGGAAGGGTTGTCAGCTTTGGGAAACATTCGTCTTGGATTTCTTGTCATTCAGCTTTAGGTAATTGTTGTGCATCCATGATCTGACATCTTGAATGCACGACTTGACCCTGTTTACAGCTGGCCATAGGTCATTGGGGTTGAAGGTGACATACAATTGAGTATCATCAGCATATGACATATACTTGATGCCATATGAACCAATGAGATCCCCCGAAGAAGACGTATACCTGGAAAAGAGGACAGGACCCCAAAAACTGACCATTGTGACACACCAGTGTGATGTTGTACGTGGTGGATCTTTTGTGTGAGACCTGAAGGAATTGTGACCGATTTGTTAAGTAGGATCTGAATCAGTTAAAAATAGCCCCCAAAAAAGCCAAACACGACCTTGGAGTATATGGAGCAAAGCATCGTGGTCTA